>CM040424.1:108926732-109599738 GCA_022702705.1 Papilionanthe hookeriana x Papilionanthe teres | reverse complement strand
TTCGGTGCGAGCCTCGATTCGGAGTTCGAACACCGTCGAGTCGGCACTATCACTTGCGATAGAAGAACCACCTCGACAAGAGACAATTGAAGAAGAAGAAAATTGACGAAGAAGAGAAGGCGAGGCTCTTAAGTCTGGACTAGGGGCTGCTTATCCCGGGATAGTTGTTTCCGATTCGGGGGAGAAATCCCTCGAACCTCCGACTCGTATGATTATCCGCTCACTCCGGTGGGATCTTATAATGATAATGGTTATGGCGTTGGCTACGTTTTGACTCGTTTCTAACAATTACGTAACTAGCGACAATCCGGACATTGATTTCGATACAAATGACAATTCTCGAATCATACACAATCTCGACGATCACAATGACGAAGAAGACATCCATCGAGGAGGCTACGAGAGTTCAACGAAGCAACGAATCTATTTGCGAGTTTCGAGGCGCTCCGATCACGATAGAGTTAGAGCCTTCGGACTCCGAAGCTAATCCGGAAGAACATGTCATTCCGATTCGGGAGGAAACACCAAGCAAACTCGATACTAGAGTCGGAAGAAATTACGAAGTCAACTTAAGAAGTGGAAGAGTTCTACCTCCGAGAATGGGTCCGAAGGACGAAAGGAAAGCAGGTGGCTGTTCAGGAAGAACCAACCCCGACAGAAGACATACCCATTCGGGAAGAAGCCGAGACACATGAAAATAAAGTGGATTACAACGTGCTAGCCCATCTTAGGAAACTACTGGCCAAACTGAGCATCTACGAAGCTCTCATCTTATCAAAGGAGATGAGAGAAGCTCTGATCAAGGCCTTGCTTGATCCGGAAATTTGCTTAGCTCGAATGACCGGAGATTCCTTAGATGAGGTTTGCTCGTTAAAGGAACGACGAGGTGTTACCTTCACGGACAATGACCTACTACTTGGGACGGCGAGATCACAACCGACCGTTGTACATTTCGAGTAACAATTGGGAAGTTTACACTCTCCGGAGTATTGGTGGATCCGGGAGCATCGATTAATATAATGAGTCTTCGAACACTAGAATATTTGGAAATTGATGCTCGCGAGCTCGAAGCCGACAAAATGTTATTAAGAGGATTCGACCGGAAAGGAGAAAGAGCCCTCGGATCAATAACGTCGCTAATGAAGACCGGTGACTTGGCAAAGACAACCGCAAAATTTCACATAATTGATTCGAAACATCGTTCAACGCTCTACTTGGGCCGACCATGGATACATGAAAACGGGATGGTACCATCATCCCTACATCAATGCATCAAATACTACGATGGAGGGAACGGTGCATCAAAGGTGACTTACGACCATTCTCCGTACATGAAATTGGAATCCATGAAGATGCGGCTTATTATGCACCTCCGAAGAAAACAATCTTCTCCGAGAGATACCATAACAAATGAAGCAAAAGAAGTTCGGGACGACGAAGAACACTGAAGTTCTAGTCCAACGATCACTCACCACTCCCTTACGGCGAGATGGTGAAGGTTTCTCCACAACTCGCATCCGAGGTCGAGGCCGGGGACGACGTCGTGGCGGAGACGTTAGGACGAGTTGGACGAGAGAAACCGGCCATCAATGTTGATTGGGAAGATAGTTACGAAGAAGAAAAAGAGATCAAACAAGAAGCGACGACAATAAGTCGGACGAAGCCGCAATTCGAGGATCCCTCTCGAAGATGAAAAGAATGAAGAATATAAATCGATGTACGAGAAGATTAACTACTATGTACATACTATGACCACGACCCCGATCCATTCTAATAAGATCGAGGGTATGGTGGTCGAAGAGGTACGTAGCGGCGGTGCAAAGCCAATCAAATTCTACCGTGGTGCTCCTTCCTCCAAAGCGAAAATAATGTACAATTTGAAGATGTCACTTCATCAAAATTAATGGAATTACCTTTTGAGTGGTACTCTCCCTGTGTCCAAAATTCAATTCAGCGTGGTTTCTTACCTCGACAATGGACAAAAGGTCAATCACAACATTTTGAAAAATTATGGAATAACTCCGGTCGTCCACCCAATTCAAAACATGGTCTCGGATTCGGCACGATAGGATCGAGTTGACGATGCTGAATTTTGCTTGGTTGTCACTTGCGAGTCTAATGAAAGCTGCATGGAAACTACGGAAGAATTTGAAGATTTACAAATTGGAGACGCTCCACCGAGAATTCGTAAAATTTTCTAAAGTATGAGAGAAAGAAAAAAATAGGAATTTATTTAGGTATAGTGATAATGTAGACAGGAAAAAATCATTTTTAATCCTTCACATGTTTTAATAGGAATATAACGAAATAATTAAGCATATATAGAAAAGTTTGCGAGAGAAGGAGTTAATTTTTGCAAATTTTTTTTAATTGAAACATGCAAAATTACTAACTATCCATGAATACTAAACAGTAGGCTGAAATAGAAATAAACATTTATCATAGTAAATAAAAATTCATCCATATTGCAATCTTTAACACATAACACAACAGATGCTCTGTAACAATCTCAATATCAAAAGTTCACACAAAGTTACTTAAGCAAATCGACACTAACAAACAACAATGCAATCACACTAATTAGTACTAACAAACAAGAAATAAACTAAAAACAGAATCACACATCTCAAGAGGTAAATGCGAGCTCGTCGATCAGCTGTCGTAGCCTCGTCAGTGTCATCTCCAAAAGAAAATTCCATATCCTTCGGATCAACATACGGTCGAAATCTAGGACGGGTAGGAAGCCGAACATCATGCTCACCCTTCGGGAATCTAACTAAAGACTCGGAATACTCGGCATCATAATCACTCTTCCTTTGGTTATACTCGGAAAGATGATCGATCTTCTTATCGATCGTATCTACTCTACAATGATTTAGAGGTAACTCATTCGTCGCTCCATAAACGCGATCGTGCATAGACTCCGGAAACTAGATGGTGGCTCGGTAGTAGAAGTAGAAGATCTAGAAGTAGAAGCTACTACGGAAGCGGGTCATGAACTAGAAGATGCGATAGAACTCTTACCTCAAAGTTGATCATACATGCTGACGCTTTCTCTTCCTATGGGCTTTGTAGACTTGAGCTTTTCCTCGAAAGCTCGCAGCTACTCCAACACTTTCACGGTGAGAATATATCAAAGATGGAAATCCAAGTCCAACGAAGTGCTTAGAGCGAGCGAGTTGACTCTACGAGAATCATAAATGATACTTCTACATCAATCGGCTTCCTCTCTTGTATGTAATAGTTGAGGATAGCTCTATCCTTGATAACCTCACTCAAATGATTGGATGGAAGGAGATAAGCAGAAATAAAGTAGTGTCATGCCTTTGAAACACCATTAAGCTTAGAAGATGAAAACTTTACCCTTTTTCAGTTGTAGATCTTCCAAGCTACAGTACCATCAGTCAGGTCAGCAAAAATCATATCTAAATCTCCCTCAAATGGAGATAATCTGGAGTAATAACACTCTATGTTCGACGGCGAGACCGAAGAAAATGTTGATACGCTCGGGAGTGAATCCTACTCCGACTCCTCTAACAAAAATCTCATACTCTTCGGCATCCACAAAATTAGCATAAAACTCCCTAACCACATGGATAACAACAATAGCGGTAAAATAACGAGAATCATTGCCGGTTGAGTGCAACGATATTATCCTCAATTCTTCCTCCTGGATTGTAAAAACTTCGCTCCAAGATAAACTTCCGAGTCATAACAAAACCATTGTACCGAAAATGTGCGAGCGGCGAGTAACAAACTTACTACGATCAAAATTTTCTTGTTTCTTTCCTCTCTTAGATTTGGGTGTCATCTAACATGAAATAAAAACACAAAATAAATTCATATGATCATAGAAAATATACTAATTTAAGCTTCTCGAACTTGAAAGAGCTTAAAAATCCATGGATTTAACTCTAAAAATCAAAATTTTTCTCAAAATTTCGGTTTTCTTCAATGTGAGCAAAATCCATGGTGAAAATCAAAAATAATTGGTTTAGAATGTAGATCGACCTTAAGATGAAGAAATCGAGTGATTTCAAGCTCAAAAACTTGAAAATCCGGCCTCGAATGGGATCTCGAGGGTCTCTTTTTGCTAAAAACGAGAGGAAAGGGATGCTTGGGTGTCAAAAATGGTGTGGGGTGTTTAAGAAGAAGAAGTTTTGGGTTCGAGCCGAACCGGCGCCTAGGCGGTAGACTCGCCTTTCCAAAAATTCAATTTTAATTTTATATTTTCCACAAAAACTTGTCAAATTTGACTCCTAATTACTCTTATAAGAGTATTAATCTAATGTATATCCTCCGAAACATTTCCAAAGTCAATTTAAAATGATAATTAAGATCCACATTTCAAACACGAAATTTAACTAAACTCTTGACTTCATTTAATAATTTTCATTCCAAACTTAATAAATTCCATAACAAGACTATAACGAGGTTCATCATTCTATAAACAACACAAACAACATAAATTCAAAGCAAATTCCAAATCCAATGCACACATTAAAAAATAAAGCAAACACACACAAATTAGATAATCGACACACTAGAACTTAACTCAATCACACCAAGAACACATAAGATATCCTTTCAACGCTGATCTTCAATTACCATCTCTTTCGCAATGAAGTTCGCTAGGACCAAATGGATAGAAAACCAACGCCCTTGGAAATTCCAAAGCTGACTTTTCATCGATCCACTTGTTCTTCTCATACATTACTATGTTGAGCATCATGATAGGCACGCCATATGATCGAATTAAAGTTTTGATTGCCATTCAACGTGCTCGATTTGATGATACATCTCGTGCAAGAGATTCCCGATGCTTTGAAGTTCCGCTTCAATCTTTTCCAGAAGACTAAACAAAACGTGGCACTTAGGAGCCGGAATGCGGAGCCTAGGCGCCGGATCATCGATACGCGCGGAGTTACTGCTAGAGCATAGGCGCCAAATTTTGGCGCCTAGGCGTCGGAACCTCGACCGACTCCGGTTCGCCTATCGTCGAATTTTTAAAGTTTCGTCTTAAAAATAGGTCTAATAAAAAGGTGTGATCCACATATAAACACGATTAAGATAAATTCGAATCACAAACAATCACAATGATAACAAAATGGGTTGTCTCCCACAAGCGCTTGGTTTAACGTCCTCAGCCCGACCTAATTAATTAAATTAATCGGGTAGACTCAGTTCGTAAGCCTCTTTTTAATTTAGTTTCATTTCTCCTATATAAGGCTTCAGTCTTAATCCGTTAACTTTAAATACTTATCCACTTTTTAGATCTTTAATATCCACGGCTCCATAAGGGTACACTTTCTCGATTATAAATGGTCCCATCCATTTAGATCTTAATTTTCCGGAAAAAGTTTTAAACGAGCATTAAATAATAACACTTCTTGTCCAGGCTCAAATATTTTCCTTAAATTCTTTTTGTCATGCAATTTATTCATTCTTTCCTTATAAATCTGTTGACCTCATTTTTGATGAGGTCTTCTCTTCTTCTTTTTAGTACTTAGGATCTAGCCTTAGGCTTTTCCTTTAACTATCTTAGAGGACTAGAATTGGGACCCACCACTTAGAAACTCAAACCACTTCTTAACTCCCGAAAACTCCACAAACTTGATTGTAGACCCCTAATCACCTAGAGGATGAAATCGAATGTGGAAGTTTAAAGGATGAGTTCCTATGGGACTCTTTGGCCTTAGGACCTGCCCAGGTGGCCTGGTGCAGTGAGGGCTGACTTACACATACACTACATTTATACACTACAATTTCACACACCTCCTAAAACACACCCATACCTAGCTGGACCTCTCGACTCATGTAGGTGATTCACATGGATGTTCCTTAACCCCTAAGCCTTTGGCTAAGAGGGTTAGGAACAACATAGTGGATGCCTCGAATGAGTCCCTTCATGGCTCATGTGGGCTTGATATGGCTTCAAGGCTCATCCAAAATGATTTTATTCCACTTACATTTACCCGATCTTGATTTTCAAATTTTCGATTTTTGACCCCGGGACCCTACACCGCTTAGCTCTGCCTAAAATTTGCAAAATTTCCAAATTACCCAAAATTCCTCAAAATCAATCCAAAACATTCCCACATTACTCAAATTGATCATCCATACCCAAAAATACCAAAAATTCCAAAAATACCTCCCGATACCCTCCAAATACCCAAAATACCCCTCTTGACCCAAAAATCCAAAAAAATTCAGAAAATTCCCAGAAAATCCAAAATATTTCCAATTTCATTTTTGTTCAACTACACCATGGGCCAATTTTGTCAATTTACCCTACTTTTCTCAAAACCCCAATTTGACCCATTTTAACCCTAAGTGAACCCGATGTCAAACCAAACCTACCCAATTGACCCAAATTCTGGTCCAATTCAGTTCTAAACTTCAATTCAACATTCCCGACACCAATCTAGACTAAATCCATGTCCAATTTGATTGACATTTGGATCCAATTTCACTTTTGGCCTTAAAGCCCGATTTGGACCCATGACCCAAACCAAACCCAAACTCACCCAATTCAACTCTAATTAACCCCAAACCTTTTCTAAACCTTCCTTAGCATCCCCATAAACAAAACATTAACATGATTTGCCCAAAATTTAGACCCAAACCCCACTCAAATTCAACCCAAAGCTAAAAGGCCCAATTTTGACCTAAACCCAAACCTAACCCAAATAAGCCCAAACCTCAAAATCAAAACCCAACCAAAGCCAAACCCTCTTTGAAACACTCCCATAAACAATTCCCAACATTTATTTTACATCAATTTCAACCCTAGCCCAACATTGGCCCAAGTTAACCCAATTTGACCCATATTGGCCCATTCACAGAGAAGCCCAAATTCAACCCAATTCAAACCCAAATCACTCCCAACTTGCTTCAAATCACTCATGACACATCTGTGAACAAAACACAACATTTGTTTGGCCCAATCCTTCACAAATTCCCATCCATAAATTTATTTTTTAAACCAAAAGCCCACTTTCTTAAACCTTCCTAAAAGCCCAAATTTCATGCTAAAGCCCATATGACAAATTCTTCTCATCATATCCTTAATTAAAATCATCCCTAAGTTCAAATCAACCATCAAATGATTCCAAATCAAGCCATGTGCCAAATCCCATCAAATCACTCCTAAATTACCAAAATTCCTAAAAACCTCTTTCATGAAAGTTGACTTAGCTTTTTCCAAGCCAAAGGTGAGCCATGAAGCCATGCATGAGCCACATGGGAGCCATGAGAGCCATGGAATCTACTTTACACCTCACCATACCCAAGATGGCAAGAGGAGGAGGCCCTTTCCATATTCTCTTAAGGGGGATTAGCCACTTCCATGACTCCACTAAACCATGCTTAAACTTAATTGTACTTGGATGGTGACCCTTCCCCACTAATTAAGCTGACCTAAACCACTTTATCTTCAGCCCAAACTAGCCATGGGAAGGTGCACCTAGCCCAATCCATGCATTTGACCAATTTGAGCCAAAATATACCCTTACCCCATTCTACTTTGATTCGAACACTTTACACATGTCCAAGCCCGATTGCCTTCACCAACTTCAAGCCCTGGACCTCCCGACCCCGAGGGTGACCCATGCTGCCGGCCGGCCACCAGGTCGCCGGAAAACACCATGGCCGAGACATGGGAAGGAGCCAAGCATTGAAATTCCACCTTGCCGAGTTGCCCCATGCCCGAGTGGCCATTGTAGTTGTTCTTCCCTTGACCTAAGCGAGCTGATCCCGACCCTTGGCCATCCGTGTGAGGCCCTCCGGCCACCTCTATTTAAACCCGACCCCCTCACGGCCATGGAGGAGAGTTGCACAAACCTTGCCGAAACTGCGCCAAAATTGTTCCAAACCCTACTCCATACTTAGAGCGAGTTGATCCCAGGTGTCGATTTGCCCTAATCCCCACCAACAAAATCCGATTTCTCAGCTGAAATTTCACCCAAAACCAGGACACTTTGTCACGGTGAGCCAACCCTCGAATTGACTGGTCCTACACCTTCACTGGACCAAGAGGAGAAGTTTCCCACTGAAAGCCCCATCTCCGGGCCACCCGGTTGCTCCGGCCTCCAAGCTTTGTGATCGGGCGTGGTCGAAATCCTACCTAGGTAATTCACCGGACCGGGAGACTTCATCCGGAGCTTGCGGGATCAAATCGAAGGTGACACAACCCTCGGATCGAAGCCACACTTCTGCGAGCAAAGGTATGGCCTCACTCTCCTTCCCGAGCTTCTGAACTTTCTCCATTTTCATTGAGTCAATTTCATGCCACATAAACCGTATGGATGTGTTCGTCTTCTCCAGACGAATCCATAGAGCATAAGAATGTTAAATTTGGTCAAGTATCGAGTAAGATCTTAGGCACAGAAGATGGACGGCTCTCGGGTAAGGACGCACGGGAACGATGAACGGATGTCGTTCATTTAATACACGCGCGGACGGACGGCCAGGATCACGCCGGATCAGGAAATGGAACGACACAGCGGGGCCCCGGAGCCCTGAGTCAGATGGCGGCGTCTAATCGGAGAGCGCCACGCGGCGTTTCGGAGCTGCCGAGGTTGACACGGCGCCGCGTGGATAAATAGAAAATTAGGGTTTTTTTCTATTTATTTAATTCCCTAAACTTCAAAAATCCATAAATTTGTGTAGGAAAATCAGAAAAATAAAATAAAAATACCCTCTTGCTCAGTGAACAGAGGAGAATAATGTGAAAAAGAAATTATTTAATTTCATCAAGTATTTTATTTTTAATGATTTATTTCCCATCTGCATTGTTTTAATTCTCCATGCATATAGGAAATTCACCATGGCATGAGACCATAGGGCTTTTGAAGCCTCTGAATTTGGGAACATTTCCTGAATTTTCCAAAGTCAGAGGCCGTCCCTATGAGAAGTTATTGTTTTTCAAATTCATGTTACTGTTTTGAGTATTTTAAATCCAATAATTAGCATGTTGTGAAATAAATTCTAGGAAAATTTGGTGATGTCTCTTATGACCGAGAGGACCTAGTAAAAATAGATTTTGGATTAGTTTATTTAAAATAACCCTAATTGGCTTAAACACCCAAAATAGCTCCATAATTAATTAGAGCTAACCATATATCAAATTGACTTGAAATCAATTCTCCACTGACCTTTAGGATCAGAGGAACCCACCATAAAAATTTGAAGTCGATTGGACTTGGTTAGCCTACTAAATGGGTTGATTGAGTCATTTAGCCATTTTAAGCTTTTAAAATTCATAACTTTCAAAATACCTTTCAAAAATTCACCAAATTGGTTTTGGAGCCTCTCTGATATCAGGGGAATTTAAGAAAATTAAAATTTCAATTTTCTAAAAATTTAATTTTTTGCATTATTTTAATATTTTAATAATTAAAAAAAATAATAAAAATCATAAAAATAATAAAATTCACCAAAATGTCACATTTTGAATTTTAATCACTTAGGAACAAATCCCATATTTTTCTTAGTCTATTTAATGAGATATTAAATTTTAAAGCCCTAGGGTAATTTTAAAATTAAAAAAATGTATTTTCTAGCATTTTCACTAAAATAATTATGATAAATCAAAGAAAAATCAGAAAATTGCAAAAATTGATTCTCTGATTTCCTTGATATCAGAGAGATTTTTAAAAATATAAATTTCATTTTTCAACCTTTATTTTATTTTTAAATTAATTAATACTCCAAAACTTAAAATAATTATAATAAAAATGATATAATTTAAAAAATCACCAAAATTGGTCCAAGTGGTCCTCTGGTCATTAGGAATGTCCCATAATTTTCTTAAGGATAGAAACTTCCCTTGGTCATATTATTAAATTTTCCTTGGAAATTCCTATTTTCCACCAAAAATAATTACATAAATAAATTAAATACGAGAAAAATCACATTTTCTCCTCTCATGTCTTTATTGGCATATGAGTGAAGTCACATAAAAATTTCAAGTTCATTTAAGCTCAATTTAGTGAGTTATGAAATTATTAAGCTTGAAGGGCAAAATGGTAATTAAAATTTTAACCCTTAATTAAAACTTTAGGTTTAATAAAATTAACAAGTAAAATATTTGATCTTAATCTGATTTGGATGATTGAAATTTAAATAATTAAAGGGTAGAAACCTACTAAACAATTTAAAATAATTGAAATAAACCTTAATTGAATAATTGATTAGATTTGGAAGAATAATAAAATTGGAATTATTAAAATAGGGATATTATTAGGAAGAGATTTATTCTTTAATTTAAAAATCCCTAAATTAATCATCTCAATAATATTTAATTCCTAATTAAAATGATAATTCAAATTTAAGTTTTAAAATGTTAAAGGACTTAATCACAAAATTAAATTAAAAAGTTAAATTATTAAACTCTTTTTAAATTTTCAATTAAACTAAAATTAAAAATAAAATTAAATTAAATTAAATCAAACAAATTAAATAAATTAAATTAAATTAAATCAAATAAATTAAATTAAATTAAATTAAATTAAAAAAATAAATAAATAAATAAATAATTAATTAATTAATTAAATTAAATTAAATTAAATTAAAACATATTAAATTAAATTAAATTAAATTAAATTAAATTAAATTAAAACATATTAAATTAAATTAAATTAAATTAAATTAAATTAAATTAAATTAAAATAAAATCAAATAAAACTAAAATTAAAATTAAAATTAAAATTAAAATTAAAAAAATCAAAATTAAATTAAAATTAAAACTAAACCAAATTAAATTAAATTAAAGTTAAATTAAATTGAATTAAATAACATCACCTAAGACATAAAGAAATTCAAAATAAAGCAACTTGAACACTATTCTAAATTTAAACCCATTAACTTAAATTAAATCATTTGAACACCAATTTGCCCTCGAAATTTTGGTTATCGTAATTCCTAAACGAGAACATTAAATGAAATGTTACTTCACTTATAGGATATTCGAATGTCCTAATTCATCGAGCAAGATAACAAAACTTGAATTCCTGGACGATTAATTCATTTGTATGATTAAATTCATTTGGACTTAAAACAATCCTATCAATATTGAAAAGATGTTTAAGATTCTTCTTAAGCACTTCCTCGGCATGATAGTATACTCATAAGAACAATTGAACTTAATTATTCTTTGATGAAGAAAATCGTCCTCGAACAAAACGCAAGAACCTAGACGTCATAGGAAATGACTACGTATAGGATTAGGAATTTGGTAGAAAACCATAACCCTTCCCTTAGCTTTACCTAGGAACTTGCTTAAATATTCTAATTGGGTTTTAAGTGCAGCTTGGGATGACGGGAAGACCCTCCAGGTACGCTTTTATTTTATTGCAATTTACCTTATTGCAATTTATTTAATCGCATCGTACTTACTTTTCTTGCATGATAAACAACTGTTGCATGAAAACCCACACCTTTAGGATAGTCCCTAAAACTGAAACCAAAACTAAGTTAAAAGTCATTGCAAGATAAAATTCACCGCCACAACATTTCAAAATATAAAACAACCCAAAATTTAATCACAAACAGAACACAAAACTGCAATTACAACTAAATTAAAACGTCTGTTGGATTATCGGGAATACCTCGGATGATGTAACCTACGTGTTGCTAACGGGATTTCCACGGTCTAAATGAAAGTGTGGAACTCATTCGGTTGAGTTTAGCAAATTCATCCGGTACTAAGTGAATCCGATAAAAATAACGATGCCGGAAGGATGGAACCGTGGAATCTTAACCGGTGTTGTTATAATCAACTTTAAGATTTGTTTTAATTAAAACATAAAAAACACTTGGGAATTAAGAATTTCTCTAAACCAAAACACTTTTCTCATCTCCTGATTTATGACTTCTAAAACTAAACCTCTGCAACAACAAGGAGCTCGGAGCATGGTGGGCAACACGGCCATCGTCATCAGCAAAACTCGAGTCTACTTCAGCAGAAACCTTCTTAGAATTAAATAACTAAGCCATATGATTTCGAGGTAGTTTGCATAGTGCGATATAAATCCTCAACTCTTTGTTAGCCATTTGCATGATCATGTCATGTAAATTAAGCCCTAACCGATCTTAGGACTCCGAGGTAGTCGTTTGATACAACATAAACCCTCACATCTTCAAGGCTATTTGTGTGATTCTATCATATAAATATAAGTCCTAATTAATTAAAATTGGCAAGATCGAAACATTAAATAAATATTAGGACTTTCCTAAATCCAAGCCAAATAATAGGATAGACGGGGAATTACTGAAGTTCGCTTCGAATGCGTGATTTCTCCTACCTTTCTTCCTTTAAATTCCCAAAACAAAATGTTCCAAATTTGATCCACTCCCTATTGAAATTCTAAAATTCAATCCCTTGAAAACTTAAACTTTGAAATTCTTGAGAGCAGAATTACTGATTATTATCGAGAGTTTTCTTAGGTGATTCTCGTCACTTAAGATGTAATTAACTATAGGGGCTTGCCCTTATAGGAATTTTAAGAACCCGAGTAATATAAACCCTATTTAATGTTTTCGTATTAAGCAGGGGAATTTGTCGGCTTATAAAATTGGTTCGCAGACCAAACGGATGTCACAAACCTTCTAGTTTATTTATTTGAGCCCCATCACCAAGTAGTGTGTCTATTCTTCGGGGTAGATACACGGTCTGTGATGCGGTGCTCATTTATATAAACTATTCGGGATGTGAGATCAGTTTGATTTCATATCTTAAAATTTTCAAATTTAAAATTATTTTCAAAATCGAATGCTACTTTCTAAATTATATATATATATTTAAATCAAATTTAAAATCTAAAATTCGCCGACAATTTCTGTTAGGCGACCCCCTTTTCAAAATAAAACACACAAACCTGAAAAATATGTCAACATATTTTTGGCGACTCCGCTGGGGATAATTCCTCTCTCCATTTTTAATCAAATAGTTCTGCTTTCAAAAATCGGTAGTGTATCCATGTCCCTAGTGGATCAAACTACCCTTCTTTCCATTGGAATACTATGTTCATTTCTACCTTGAACAAATATAGCCAACATTCTCTCGGATTTAGGAGCCACTTGTTTAGACACCCCTAAACAGAGAGGTTCCGAGATCCTTTTACCTCATTTCTGAGGTGGGGTGGACCCCCAATAGGTATTAGTTTAGGAGCGGTCTAGCGGGTCGAGAAGTTTCTACAAGACTTTCTCTTCCTTTTCCAGTTCCTAATAAATTCCTTTTACTCTTCCTACAACTCTCCTTCTTTTTAATAATTCTCTCGCCTAACAAACAAATCTTTTCGAAAAAACAATTTTCTTTTAATATCACGGATACACTAAGATAAACGGAAATGTGTTCGGACTCTTTCTTTTTCGTCATAAGTTTTACGACAAGAAGAAGCACGATTCGGAGACTAACACTTGGAATGCGCCTGCGAAATGGAAGCCCCAAGCCGATCTTCTCCTTCATCAACGGACTTGACCTGGCCGTGTTCGAGGACGATCTGCCTGATAATGGAATCATTCGATTCGGACAAGGATTCGGGGACACTGACATCAAAATCCCCGACGTCACTCTCTTTTCACTCACAAGCAAAGTACCGAAGCGAGAAGCCGTTGATTGAGTTCAACCTCGAGTCGACTCACGAATTCCCTCCTCCGCAAAGATTCCGACGAGAGAGAGTACTGCTGTCCACAGAAGGACTGTTGTTGCTACCCCCACTGGTCTAGTTGTCTCTGCACCTACCCCGGCTCCTGCCAAACTAAAGGGGAAGGAAATTCAGAACTATGGTAAACCTGTTACCGTGGAGGGTATAGACCTTCCTGTGAGACCTTCTATTTTTGAAATCGGGTCCAGCTCGAGAATTCCATCACTAACACGGACCCAAAGAAGGAACAGAAGTAGAAGGATTGCTAGAGAAGCCAGAGCTGCTGAAGTTGCTTTCCTGGAGGAAATCCCAAAGCCGCTCGAATATACACCGCTACTGAATACATACCACTTTTGGGAGGAAGCAGGTTCCATCCCCTCTCCGCCGCGGAGGATGAAGAAAATGTTCGTAAGATTGCTTGTCGCATTGCCTCAGCCCGTATATTACAACGATAGCCGCAAGAAAAGGACTAGAACTACGCCATTTGCTCGACTGCAAACTTTGATAGAGAAGTTAGCAAAGAAGGAAAAGTGCCTCGTATCGAAATTTTAAGAAGGATAGGGCGGGTGCCGGTCAAATCCCATCTTGGGCCACGAGTAGAACCTCGCTATCGTTGCGGAAAAGCCGAATAAGAGGATGAAAGCTAGTCCGCTCGTTGTTGTTTCGGGACTACGGATTAGGGAGGATACCACCTTCCGAGCATTTGGGTCGACGGACCATCCGGTCCTAGCACCTTCCGCTGCTAGAAGGATGGTATGGCGTCCCACTACTTGGACAATTAAGATTGAAACAATAACACGAGAAGGAAAGTCTCGTCAGGAGACTTGAGTCCGAAGAAAGTGCTACTGCAGTAAAGGGGACTCATGAGAAGGAAACCTGACAGTTATCACATGACAACTGCAAGGATGTACAGAAAAGACCACTAGAAGATGCTATGGAAAAGCTAAGAACTGATATCCGGCGATTAGCAAGGGAAAGAGAAGAGAAATTCGGAGATGAGATTGATTCGTCAGAGTTCATGGATGATGAGTATGCAGAAATTAACATGGTCGAAACACGAGCTTCGTCAGCTTCACAAGGTGCTCCTGCAGCCGCAGAAAGAGAGGAGCCAGAAGTAATGAGGAGGCAACTTCAAGAGAAAGATGATATGATCGCCCAAATGGCAAAATGGATGGAAGAGATGAATGTAGTCCTAGCCACTCTCCAGAGTCAAGTGCAACCCCAAAGAGAGACACCCCCAGAGGTCATTCACATTGTCGACGGAGGAAAGGAGATTACGTCCGTCAACGGGGATGATCAGTTAAAGAAGGATGCAACACAAAGCATGATTCCGGAAAAGGATATCAAGAGCTTGGTGGAACAACAGGTGCGAGAGGCCTTGGCACAATCAAAGAACGGGACATCCATTCGGACGGGTAGACCTTATCCTGAAGAATTCGATGTTGTCCAATACCCGAAAGGCTTCGTACCACCTCTGTTCAAGACATTTGATGGAACCGGGAACCCTCGGCATCATGTTGCACATTTTCGTGTCAGTTGTTGCAATGCCGGCGGAAGTGATGCATTACTCTTCGGACAATTTGTCGGCGGCACGTCGAGGATCGCCTTTGATTGGTATGCGGGATTACCGAACGGTTCGGTGAAGACATTTTCGAAGCTGGAGAACCTTTTCATCAAGAAATTTGCCGAGCTCGGCACCACATCACTTATAGGTGATTTAGTGGTAGAGAAGCGAAACCCGACAAAACCTTGGTGGACTACATACTTCGATGGAGGAACCTAAGTATGAAGTGTGAGCCACGACTACAAGAACGACATGCGATCGGCATTTTACTTAAGAGCATTCATGGCCGATAGCACTTGTCCTCGAGGATTTACTATTAAGACTTTCGAGAAGTTGTTAAGCAAGGCCCGAAGCTTGCAAGAGGAGGCGAAGCAATTAAGTTTCACAGATAAAACAGACAAACAGAAGCCCGTGGAAACTTTTGAAAAGAAGTATGGGATCGTTGCAGCAGTCGACAAAGGCAAACAACCGATGCAAATATCGTCAGAACGGCCGCAGCAACCTCAACAGAATTACCAGCAACCCCGACCCAGCTATCAGTCATCTCTACAGTATGAACAACCGCCTCGTCCACAACGTACGTTAAGGGAGCTTCTAAGCAGGGAGTATCCGTTCAAGAATGAGGCGATGCCGAAAATGTTCCGCGATCGATCAAGACTCCGGATTTCCAAGCGCCGAGCCTAAGAGACCGAAGAAGTCGACATGAAAGGTGATCCCAACATTTGCCCTTACCATCGGATGCTTGGGCATAAGATAGAAGATTGTATTACCTTCAAAAGTTGGCTCAACGACAATCTTCGGAAAGGGAATATAACGATCCCGAAAGAGTACCTGAAGGAACCCCAGAAAGGAGGTTCCGTCAATGTTATCTCGACGGATCCCCTTGTTCCAATAGATCCCTATGCGACTAATGATGGATGGACTACCGCTTGGACAAAGTCTTCGAAGAAGATTTTGGATCACATCCAAACCGCTTCGGTGCGAGCCTCAATTCAGAGTTCGAAACCTGTCAAGTCGACACTATCACTTGCGATAGAAGAACCACCTCAACAAGAGACAATTGAAGAGAAGAAGAAAATTGACGAAGAAGAGAAGACTGAGGCTCTTAAGTCTAGACTAGGGGCTGCTTATCCTGGGATAGTTGTTTCCGATTCGGGGGAGAAATCCCTCGAACCTCTGACTCTGTATGATTATCTGCTCACTCCGGTGGGATCTTATAATGATAATGGTTATGGCGTTGGCTACGTTTTGGTACGTTTCTAACAATAACGTAACTAGCGACAATCCGGACATTGATTTCGATACAAATGACAATTCTCAAATCATACACAATCTCGACGATCACAATGACGAAGAAGACATCCATCGAGGAGGCTACGAGAGTTCAACAAGCAACGAATCTATTTGCGAGTTTCGAGGCGCTCCGATCATGATAGAGTTAGAGCCTTCGGACTCCGAAGCTAATCCGGAAGAACATGTCATTCCGATTCGAGAGGAAACACCGAGCAAACTCGATACTAGAGTCGGAAGAAATTACGGAAGTCAACTTAAGAAGTGGAAGAGTTCTACCTCCGAGAATGGGTCGAAAGGACAAAGGAAAGCGAGTGGGTCGTTCGGGAAGAACCAACCCAGACGAGAAGAAATACCCATTCGGGAAGAAGCCGAGACACATGAAAATAAAGTGGATTACAACGTGCTAGCCCATCTTAGGAAACTACCGGCCAGCCGAGCATCTACGACGCTCTCATCTTATCAAAGGAGATGAGAGAAGCTCGATCGAGGCCTTGCTTGATCCGAAATTTGCTTAGCTCGAATGACCAGGAGATTCCTTAGATGAGGTTTGCTCGTTAAAGGAACGAGCGAGGTGTTACCTTCACGGACGATGACCTACTTACTTAGGACGACGAGATCACAACCGACCGTTGTACATTTCAGTAACAATTGGGAAGTTTACACTCTCCAGAGTATTGGTGGATCCAGGAGCATCAATTAATATAATGAGTCTTCGAACACTAGAATATTTGGAAATTGATGCTCGCGAGCTCGAAGCCGACAAAATGTTATTAAGAGGATTCAACCAGAAAGGAGAAAGAGCCCTCGGATCGATAACTGCTGCTAATGAAGACCGGTGACTTGGCAAAGACAACCGCAAAATTTCACATAATTGATTCGAAACATCGTTCAACGCTCTACTTGGGCCGACCATGGATACATGAAAACGGGATGGTACCATCATCCCTACATCGATGCATCAAATACTACGATGGAGGGGAACGGTGCATCAAAGGTGACTTACAACCATTCTCCGTACATGAAATTGGAATCCATGAAGATGCGGCTTATTATGCACCTCCGAAGAAAACAATCTTCTCCGGAGATACCATAACAAATGAAGCAAAAGAAGTTCGGGACGACGAAGAACTCCGAAGTTCTAGTCCAACGATCACTCACCACTCCCTTACGGCGAGATGGTGAAGGTTTCTCCACAACTCGCATCCGAGGTCGAGGCCGGGGACGACGTCGTGGCGGAGACGTTAGGACGGTTGGACGGAGGAAACCGACCATCAATGTTGATTGGGAAGATAGTTACGAAGAAGAAAAAGAGATCGAACAAGAAGCGGCGACAATAAGTCGGACGAAGCCGCAATTCGGGATCCCTCTCGAAGATGAAAAGAATGAAGAATATAAATCGATGTACGAGAAGATTAACTACTATGTACATACTATGACCACGACCCCGATCCATTCTAATAAGATCGAGGGTATGGTGGTCAAAGAGGTACGTAGCGGCGGTGCAAAGCCAATCAAATTCTACCGTGGTGCTCCTTCCTCCAAAGCGAAAATAATGTACAATTTGAAGATGTCACTTCATCACAATTAATGGAATTACCTTTTGAGTGGTACTCTCCCCGTGTCCAAAATTCGATTCGGCGTGGTTTCTTACCTCGACAATGGACAAAAGGTCAATCACAACATTTTGAAAAATTATGGAATAACTCCGGTCGTCCACCCATTCAAAACATGGTCTCGGATTCGGCACAATAGGATCAGTTGACGATACTGAATTTTGCTTGGTTGTCACTTGCGAGTCTAATGACAACTGCATGGAAACTACAGAAGAATTTGAAGATTTACAAATTGGAGACGCTCCACCAGAATTCGTAAAATTTTCTAAAGTATGAGAGAAAGAAAAAAATAGGAATTTATTTAGGTATAGTGATAATGTAGAAAGGAAAAAATCATTTTTAATCCTTCACATGTTTTAATAGGAATATAACAGAAATAATTAAGCATATATAGAAAAGTTTGCAGAGAAGGAGTTAATTTTTGCAAATTTTTTTTAATTGAAACATGCAAAATTACTAACTATCCATGAATACTAAACAGTAGGCTGAAATAGAAATAAACATTTATCATAGTAAATAAAAATTCATCCATATTTCAGTCTTTAACACATAACACAACAGATGCTCTGTAACAATCTCAATATCAAAAGTTCACACAAAGTTACTTAAGCAAATCGACACTAACAAACAACAATGCAATCACACTAATTAGTACTAACAAACAAGAAATAAACTAAACACGAAATCACACATCTCGAGAGGTAAATGCATGCTGCGATCGACTGTCCGTAGCCTCGTCATTGTCATCTCCAAAAGAAAATTCCATATCCTTCGGATCAACATACGGTCAAAATCCAGGACGGGTAGAAACGCGAACATCATGCTCACCCTTCAGGAATCTAACTAAAGACTCAGAATACTCAGCATCATAATCACTCTTCCTTTGGTTATACTCAGAAAGATGATCGATCTTCTTATCGATCGTATCTACTCTACAATGATTTAGAGGTAACTCATTCTGCTGCTCCATAAACCGATCGTGCATAGACTCCCGAAACTAGATGGTGGCTCAGTAGTAGAAGTAGAAGATCTAGAAGTAGAAGCTCTACCGAAGCAGTGTAATGAACTAGAAGATGCGGTAGAACTCTTACCTCGAAGTCGATCATAGATACCGACGCTTTCTCTTCCTATGGGCTTTGTAGACTTGAGCTTTTCCTCGAAAGCTCCGCAACTACTCCAACACTTTCACAGCGAGAATATATCAAAGATGGAAATCCAAGTCCAACGAAGTATGCTAGAGCGAGCAGATTGACTCTACGTGAATCATAAATGATACTTCCTACATCAATCCGCTTCCTCTCTTGTATGTAATAGTTGAGGATAGCTCTATCCTTGGTAACCTCACTCAAATGATTGGATGGAAGGAGATAAGCAGTAAATAAAGTAGTGTCATGCCTTTGAAACACCATTAAGCTTAGAAGATGAAAACTTTACTCTTTTTCGATTATAGATCTTCCAAGCTACGATACCATCGATCAATGTCAAGCAATAATCATATCTAAATCTCCCTCAAATGGAGATAATCCGGAGTAATAACACTCTATGTTCGACGGCGAACCGAAGAAAATGTTGATACGCTCGGGAGTGAATCCTACTCCAACTCCTCTAACAAAAATCTCATACTCTTCAACGATCCACAAAATTAGCATAAAACTCCCTAACCACATGGATAACAACAATAAGCAGTAAAATAGCATAGATCGTTGCCGGCTGAGTGCAACGATATTATCCTCAATTCTTCCTCCCGGATTGTAAAAACATCGCTCCAGAGATAAACTTCCGAGTCATAACAAAATCATTGTACCGAAAATGTGCAATGGCAGTAACAAACTTACTACGATCAAAATTTTCTTGTTTCTTTCCTCTCTTAGATTTGGGTGTCATCTAACATGAAATAAAAACACAAAATAAATTCATATGATCATAGAAAATATACTAATTTAAGCTTCTCGAAACTTGAAAGAGCTTAAAAATCCATGGATTTAACTCTAAAAATCAAAATTTTTCTCAAAATTTCGGTTTTCTTCAATGTGAGCAAAATCCATGGTGAAAATCAAAAATAATTGGTTTAGAATGTAGATCTGACCTTAAGATGAAGAAATCGAGTGATTTCAAGCTCAAAAACTTGAAAATCCGGCCTCGAATGGGATCTCGAGGGTCTCTTTTTGCTAAAAACGAGAGGAAAGGGATGCTTGAGTGTCAAAAATGGTGTGGGGTGTTTAAGAAGAAGAAGTTTTGGGTTCAGAGCCGGACCGGCGCCTAGGCGGTAGACTCGCCTTTCCAAAAATTCAATTTAAATTTTATATTTTCCACAAAAACTTGTCAAATTTGACTCCTAATTACTCTTATAAGAGTATTAATCTAATTTATATCCTCCAAACATTTCCAAAGTCAATTTAAAATGATAATTAAGATCCACATTTCAAACACGAAATTTAACTAAACTCTTCAACTTCATTTAATAATTTTCATTCCAAACTTAATAAATTCCATAACAAGACTATAACAAGGTTCATCATTCTATAAACAACACAAACAACATAAATTCAAAGCAAATTCCAAATCCAATGCACACATTAAAAAATAAAGCAAACACACACAAATTAGATAATCGACACACTAGAACTTGACTCAATCACACCAAGAACACATAAGATATCCATTCAACACCGATCTTCAATTACCATCTCTTTCGCAATGAAGTTCGCTAGGACCAAATGGATAGAAAACCAACGCCCTTGGAAATTCCAAAGCTGCCTTTTCATCGATCCACTTGTTCTTCTCGTACATTGCTATTTGAGCATCATGATAGGCCGCCATATGATCAAATTAAAGTTTTGATTGCCATTCGACGTGCTCGATTTGATGATACATCTCGTACGAGAGATTCCCAATGCTTTGAAGTTCCGCTTCAATCTTTTCCGGAAGACTAAACAAAACGTGGCACTTAGGAGCCGGAATGCGGAGCCTGGGCACCGGATCATCGATACGCGCGAGTTACTTCTAGAGCATAGGCACCAAATTTTGGCGCCTAGGCGTCGGAACCTCGATCGACTCCGATTCGCCTATCGTCAAATTTTTAAAGTTTCTGTCTTAAAAATAGGTCTAATAAAAAGGTGTGATCCACATATAAACACGATTAAGATAAATTCAAATCACAAACAATCACAATGATAACAAAATGGGTTGTCTCCCACAAAGCGCTTGGTTTAACGTCCTCAGCCCGACCTAATTAATTAAATTAATCGGGTAGACTCAGTTCGTAAGCCTCTTTTTAATTTAGTTTCATTTCTCTATATAAGGCTTCAATCTTAATCCGTTAACTTTAAATACTTATCCACTTTTTAGATCTTTAATATCCACGACTCCATAAGGGTACACTTTCTCAATTATAAATGGTCCCATCCATTTAGATCTTAATTTTCCAGAAAAAAGTTTTAAACGAGCATTAAATAATAACACTTCTTGTCCAGGCTCAAATATTTTCCTTAAATTCTTTTTGTCATGCAATTTATTCATTCTTTCCTTATAAATCTATTGACCTCATTTTTGATGAGGTCTTCTCTTCTTCTTTTTAGTACTTAGGATCTAGCCTTAGGCTTTTCCTTTAACTATCTTAGAGGACTAGAATTGGGACCCACCACTTAGAAACTCAAACCACTTCTTAACTCCCTGAAAACTCCACAAATTTGATTGTAGACCCCTAATCACCTAGAGGGATGAAATCAAATGCGGAAGTTTAAAGGATGAGTTCCTATAGGACTCTTTGGCCTTAGAGCCGCTCACAGGTGGCTCTGGTCCAGTGAGGGCTGACTTACACATACACTACATTTATACACTACAATTTCACACACCTCCTAAAACACACCCATACCTAACCTGGACCTCCCGACTCATGTAGGTGATTCACATGGATGTTCCTTAACCCCTAAGCCTTTGGCAAGCAGGGTTAGGAACAACATAGTGGATGCCTCAAATGAGTCCCTTCATGGCTCATGTGGGCTTGATATGGCTTCATGGCTTAACCAAAATGATTTCATTCCACTTACATTCTCCAATCTTCAATTTTCCAAATTTTCAATTTTTGACCCCCGGGACCCTACACCCGCTTAGCCTGCCCAAAATTTGCAAAATTTCCAAATTACCCAAAATTCCTCAAAATCAATCCAAAACATTCCCACATTACTCAAATTGATCATCCATACCCAAAAATACCAAAAATTCCAAAAATACCTCCCAATACCCTCCAAATACCCAAAATACCCCTCTTGACCCAAAAATCCAAAAAAATTCAGAAAATTCCCAGAAAATCCAAAATATTTCCAATTTCATTTTTTCGACTACACCATGGGCCAATTTTGTCAATTTACCCTACTTTTCTCAAAACCCCCACTTGACCCATTTTAACCCAAAGTGAACCCAATGTCAAACCAAACCTACCCAATTGACCCAAATTCTGGTCCAATTCAATTCTAAACTTCAATTCAACATTCCCAACACCAATCTAGACTAAATCCATGTCCAATTTGATTGACATTTGGATCCAATTTCACTTTTGGCCTTAAAGCTCAATTTGGACCCATGACCCAAACCAAACCCAAACTCACCCAATTCAACTCCAATTAACCCCAAACCTTTTCTAAACCTTCCTTAGCATCCCCATAAACAAAACATTAACATGATTTGCCCAAAATTTAGACCCAAACCCCACTCAAATTCAACCCAAAGCTAAAAGGCCCAATTTTGACCTAAACCCAAACCTAACCCAAATAAGCCCAAACCTCAAAATCAAAACCCAACCAAAGCCAAACCCTCTTTGAAACACTCCCATAAACAATTCCCAACATTTATTTTACATCAATTTCAACCCTAGCCCAACATTGGCCCAAGTTAACCCAATTTGACCCATATTGGCCCATTCACCAAGGAAGCCCAAATTCAACCCAATTCAAACCCAAATCACTCCGACTTGCTTCGAATCACTCATGACACATCCGTGAACAAAACACGACATTTGTTTGGCCCAATCCTTCACAAATTCCCATCCATAAATTTATTTTTTAAACCAAAAGCCCACTTTCTTAAACCTTCCTAAAAGCCCAAATTTCATGCTAAAGCCCATATGACAAATTCTTCTCATCATACCCTTAATTAAAATCATCCCTAAGTTCAAATCAACCATCAAATGATTCCAAATCAAGCCATGTGCCAAATCCATCAAATCACTCCTAAATTACCAAAATTCCTAAAAACCTCTTTCATGAAAGTTGACTTAGCTTTTTCCGAAGCCAAAGGTGAGCCATGAAGCCATGCATGAGCCACATGGGAGCCATGAGAGCCATGGAATCTACTTTCCACCTCACCATACCCAAGATGGCAAGAGGAGGAGGCCCTTTCCATATTCTCTTAAGGGGGATTAGCCACTTCCATGACTCCACTAAACCATGCTTAAACTTAATTGTACTTGGATGGTGACCCTTCCCCACTAATTAAGCTGACCTAAACCACTTTATCTTCAGCCCAAACTAGCCATGGGAAGGTGCACCTAGCCCAATCCATGCATTTGACCAATTTGAGCCAAAATATACCCTTACTCCATTCTACTTTGATTCAAACACTTTACACATGTCCAAGCCCGACTGCCTTCACCAACTTCAAGCCCCGGACCTCCCGACCCTGAGGGTGACCCATGCCTGCCGGCCAGCCACCTGGGTCGCAGGAAAACACCATGGCCGAGACATGGGAAGGAGCCAAGCATTGAAATTCCACCTTGCTGAGTTGCCCCATGCCCAGTGGCCATTGTAGTTGTTCTTCCCTTGACCTAAGCAGCTGATCACAACCCTTGGCCATCCCTGTGAGGCCCTCCAGCCACCTCTATTTAAACCCGACCCCCTCACGGCCATGGAGGAGAGTTGCACAAACCTTGCTGAAACTCTGCCAAAATTGTTCCAAACCCTACTTCATACTTAGAGCAGTTGATCCCCAGTGTCAATTTGCCCTAATCCCCACCAACAAAATCCAATTTCTCAGTCGAAATTTCACCCAAAACCAAGACACTTTGTCACGGTGAGCCAACCCTCAAATTGGTCGGTCCTACACCTTCACTCGGACCAAGAGGAGAAGTTTCCCACTGAAAGCCCCATCTCCGGGCCACCCGAGTTGCTCCAGCCTCCAAGCTTTGTGATCGGTCATGGTCGAAATCCTACCTGAGTAATTCACTCAGACCAGGAGACTTCATCTGGAGCTTGCTGGGATCAAATCGAAGGTGACACAACCCTCAGATCGAAGCCACACTTCTCTGAGCAAAGGTATGGCCTCACTCTCCTTCCCGAGCTTCTGAACTTTCTCCATTTTCATTGAGTCAATTTCATGCCACATAAACCGTATGGATGTGTTCGTCTTCTCCAGATGAATCTATAGAGCATAATAACGTTAAATTTGGTCAAGTATCGAGTAAGATCTTAGGCACAGAAGATGGACGGCTCTCGGGTAAGGACGCATCGGGAACGATGAACGGATGTCGTTCATTTAATACACGAGCGGGCGGACCGGCCGGGATCACGCCGGATCGGGAAATGGAACGACGCGGCGGGGCCCCGAGCCCCGAGTCGGATGGCGGCGTCTAATCGGGAGCGCCACGCGGCGTTTCGGAGCTGCCGAGGTTGACGCGGCGCCGCGTGGATAAATAGAAAATTAGGGTTTTTCTATTTATTTAATTCCCTAAACTTCAAAAATCCATAAATTTGTGTAGGAAAATCGAGAAAAATAAAATAAAAATACCCTCTTGCTCGGTGAACGGAGGAGAATAATGTGAAAAAGAAATTATTTAATTTCATCGAAGTATTTTATTTTTAATGATTTATTTCCCATCTGCATTGTTTTAATTCTCCATGCATATAGGAAATTCACCATGGCATGAGACCATAGGGCTTTTGAAGCCTACGAATTTGGGAACATTTCACGAATTTTCCAAAGTCGAGGCCGTCCTATGAGAAGTTATTGATTTTTCAAATTCATGTTCTTGTTTTGAGTATTTTAAATCCAATAATTAGCATGTTGTGAAATAAATTCTAGGAAAATTTGGTGATGTCTCTTATGACCAGAGGACCCTAGTAAAAATAGATTTTGGATTAGTTTATTTAAAATAACCCTAATTGGCTTAAACACCCAAAATAACTCCTTAATTAATTAGAGCTAACCATATATCGAATTGACTTGAAATAAATTCTCCACTGACCTTTAGGATCGGAGGAACCCACCATAAAAATTTGAAGTCAATTGGACTTGGTTAGCCCTACTAAATGGGTTGATTGAGTCATTTAGCCATTTTAAACTTTTAAAATTCATAACTTTCAAAATACCTTTCAAAAATTCACCAAATTGGTTTTGGAGCCTCTCTGATATCAGGGAAATTTAAGAAAATTAAAATTTCAATTTTCTAAAAAATTTAATTTTTTGCATTATTTTAATATTTTAATAATTAAAAAAATAATAAAAATCATAAAAATAATAAAATTCACCAAAATGTCACATTTTGAATTTTAATCACTTAGGAACAAATCCCATATTTTTCTTAGTCTATTTAATGAGATATTAAATTTTAAAGCCCTAGGGTAATTTTAAAATTAAAAAAATGTATTTTCTAGCATTTTCACTAAAATAATTATGATAAATCAAAGAAAAATCAGAAAATTGCAAAAATTGATTCTCTGATTTCCTTGATATCAGAGAGATTTTTGAAAAATATAAATTTCATTTTTCAACCTTTATTTTATTTTTAAATTAATTAATACTCCAAAACATAAAATAATTATAATAAAAATAATATAATTTAAAAAATCACCAAAATTGGTCCAAGTGGTCCTCTAGTCATTAGGAATGTCCCATAATTTTCTTAAGGATAGAAACTTCCCTTGGTCATATTATTAAATTTTCCTTGGAAATTCCTATTTTCCACCAAAAATAATTACATAAATAAATTAAATACAGAAAAATCACATTTTCTCCTCTCATGTCTTTATTGGCATATGAGTGAAGTCACATAAAAATTTCAAGTTCATTTAAGCTCAATTTAGTGAGTTATGAAATTATTAAGCTTGAAGGGCAAAATGGTAATTAAAATTTTAACCCTTAATTAAAACTTTAGGTTTAATAAAATTAACAAGTAAAATATTTGATCTTAATCTGATTTGGATGATTGAAATTTAAATAATTAAAGGGTAGAAACCTACTAAACAATTTAAAATAATTGAAATAAACCTTAATTGAATAATTGATTAAATTTGGAAGAATAATAAAATTGGAATTATTAAAATAGGGATATTATTAGGAAGAGATTTATTCTTTAATTTAAAAATCCCTAAATTAATCATCTCAATAATATTTAATTCCTAATTAAAATGATAATTCAAATTTAAGTTTTAAAATGTTAAAGGACTTAATCATTAAAATTAAATTAAAAAGTTAAATTATTAAACTCTTTTTAAATTTTCAATTAAACTAAAATTAAAAATAAAATTAAATTAAAGATTAAATTAAATTAAATCAAACAAATTAAATAAATTAAATTAAAATAAATCAAATAAATTAAATTAAATTAAATTAAATTAAAAAAATAAATAAATAAATAAATAAATTAATTAAATTAAATTAAATTAAATTAAATTAAAACATATTAAATTAAATTAAATTAAATTAAATTAAATTAAATTAAAACATATTAAATTAAATTAAATTAAATTAAATTAAATTAAATTAAATTAAAATAAAATCAAATAAAACTAAAATTAAAATTAAAATTAAAATTAAAATTAAAATTAAAATTAAAATTAAAATTAAAATTAAAAAAAATCAAAATTAAATTAAAATTAAAACTAAACCAAATTAAATTAAATTAAAGTTAAATTAAATTGAATTAAATAACATCACCTAAGACATAAAGAAATTCAAAATAAAGCAACTTGAACACTATTCCAAATTTAAACCCATTAACTTAAATTAAATCATTTGAACACCGATTTGCCCTCGAAATTTTGGTTAGCGTAATTCCTAAACGAGACATTAAATGAAATGTTACTTCACTTATAGGATATTCAAATGTCCTAATTCACCGAGCAAGATAACAAAACTTGAATTCCGGACGATTAATTCATTTGTATGATTAAATTCATTTGGACTTAAAACAATCCTATCAATATTGAAAAGATGTTTAAGATTCTTCTTAAGCACTTCCTCAGTATGATAGTATACTCATAAGAACAATTGAACTTAATTATTCTTTGATGAAGAAAATCGTCCTCAAACCAAAACGCAAGAACCTAGACGTCATAGGAAATGACTAGCTATAGGATTAGAAATTTGGTAGAAAACCATAACCCTTCCCTTAGCTTTACCTAGGAACTTGCTTAAATATTCTAATTGTGTTTTAAGTGCAGCTTGGGATGACGGGAAGACCCTCCGAGTACGCTTTTATTTTATTGCAATTTACCTTATTGCAATTTATTTAATCGCATCGTACTTACTTTTCTTGCATGATAAACAATCGTTGCATGAAAACCCACACCTTTAGGATAGTCCCTAAAGCTGAAACCAAAACTAAGTTAAAAGTCATTGCAAGATAAAATTCACCGCCACAACATTTCAAAATATAAAACAACCCAAAATTTAATCACAAACATAACACAAAACCGCAATTACAACTAAATTAAAACGTCTCGTTGGATTATCGGGAATACCTCGGATGATGTAACCTACGTGTTGCTAACGGGATTTCCCACGGTCTAAATGAAAGTGTGGAACTCATTCAGTTGAGTTTAGCAAATTCATCCGGTCTAAGTGAATCCGATAAAAATAACGATGCGGAAGGATGGAACCGTGGAATCTTAAGCGGTGTTGTTATAATCAACTTTAAGATTTGTTTTAATTAAAACATAAAAAACACTTGGGAATTAAGAATTTCTCTAAACCAAAACACTTTTCTCATCTCCGATTTATGACTTCTAAAACTAAACCTCTGCAACAACAAGGAGCTCGGAGCATGGTGGGCGACACGGCCATCGTCATCGGCAAAACATCGAGTCTACTTCGACAAAACCTTCTTAGAATTAAATAACTAAGCCATAGGATTTCGAGGTAGTTTGCCTAGTGCAACATAAATCCTCAACTCTTCGTTAGGCATTTGCATGATCATGTCATGTAAATTAAGCCCTAACCGGTCTTAGGACTCCGAGGTAGTCGTTTGATACGACATAAACCCTCACATCTTCAAGGCTATTTGTGTGATTCTATCATATAAATATAAGTCCTAATTAATTAAAATTGGAAAGATCAAAACATTAAATAAATATTAGGACTTTCCTAAATCCAAGCCAAATAATAGGATAGACGGGGAATTGCCGAAGTTCGCTTCGAATCCGTGATTTCTCCTACCTTTCTTCCTTTGAATTCCCAAAACAAAATGTTCCAAATTTGATCCACTCCCTATTGAAATTCTAAAATTCAATCCCTTGAAAGCTTAAACTTTGAAATTCTTGAGAGCGGAATTACCGATTATTATCGAGAGTTTTCTTAGGTGATTCTCGTCACTTAAGATGTAATTAACTATAGGGGCTTGCCCTTATAGGGAATTTTAAGAACCTGAGTAATATAAACCCTATTTAATGTTTTCGTATTAAGCAGGGGAATTTGTCGGCTTATAAAATTGGTTCGCAGACCAAACGGATGTCACAAACCTTCTAGTTTATTTATTTGAGCCCCATCACCAAGCAGTGTGTCTATTCTTCGGGGTAGATACACGGTCTGTGATGCGGTGCTCATTTATATAAACTATTCGGGATGTGAGATCAGTTTGATTTCATATCTTAAAATTTTCAAATTTAAAATTATTTTCAAAATCGAATGCTACTTTCTAAATTATATATATATATATATTTAAATCAAATTTAAAATCTAAAATTCGCCGACAATTTCTGTTAGGCGACCCCCTTTTCAAAATAAAACACACAAACCTCGAAAAATATGTCGACATATTTTTGGCGACTCCATTGGGGATAATTCCTCTCTCATTTTTAATCAAATAGTTACGCTTTCAAAAATCGGTAGTGTATCCATGTCCCTAGTGGATCAAACTACCCTTCTTTCCAGTTGGAATACTATGTTCATTTCTACCTTGAACAAATATAGCCAACATTCTCTCGGATTTAGGAGCCATTGTTTAGACACCCTTAAACGAGAGAGGTTCCGAGATCCTTTTACCTCATTTCCGAGGTGGGGTGGACCCCGATAGGTATTAGTTTAGGAGCGGTCTTGCGGGTCGAGAAGTTTCTACAAGACTTTCTCTTCCTTTTCCAGGTTCCTAATCAATTCCTTTTACTCTTCCTACAACTCTCCTTCTTTTTAATAATTCTCCCGCCTAACAAACAAATCTTTTCGAAAAAACAATTTTCTTTTAATATCACGGATACACTAAGATAAACGAAATGTGTTCGGACTCTTTCTTTTTCGTCATAAGTTTTACGACAAGAAGAAGCACGATTCGGAGACTAACACTTGGAATCGCCTCCGCAGAAATGGAAGCCCCAAAACCGATCTTCTCCTTCGTCAACGGACTTGACTCGTCCGTGTTCGAGGACGAGTTGCCCGATAATGGAATTATTCGATTCGGACAAGGATTCGGGGACAACGACATCAAAATCCCCGACGTCACTCTCTTTTCACTCACAAGCAAAGTACCGAAGCGAGAAGCCGTTGATTGAGTTCAACCTCAAGTCAACTCACGAATTCCCTCCTCTGCAAAAGATTCCAACTGAGAGGAGTACTGCTGTCCACAGAAGGACTGTTGTTGCTACCCCACTGGTCTAGTTGTCTCTGCACCTACCCCGGCTCTCGCCAAACTAAAGGGGAAGGAAATTCGGAACTATGGTAAACCCGTTACCGTGGAGGGTATAGACCTTCTGTGAGACCTTCTATTTTTGAAATCGGGTCCAGCTCCGAGAATTCCATCACTAACACGGACCCAAAGAAGGAACGAAGTAGAAGGATTGCTAGAAAAGCCGGAGGCTGCCGAAGTTGCTTTCTGGAGGAAATCCGGAATCGCTCTGAATATACACACGCCGCTCGAATACATACCACTTTTGGGAGGAAGCGGGTTCCATCCCCTCTCCGCCGCGGAGGATGAAGAAAATGTTCGTAAGATTGCTCTGTCGCATTGCCTCGGCCCGTATATTACAACGATAGCCGCAAGAAAAGGACTAGAACTACGCCATTTGCTCGACCGCAAACTTTGATAGAGAAGTTAGCAAAGAAGGAAAAGTGCCTGTATCGAAATTTTAAGAAGGATAGGGCGGGTGCCGATCGAATCCCATCTTGGGCCACGAGTAGAACTCGCTATCGTTGCGGAAAAGCCGAATAAGAGGATGAAAGCTAGTCCGCCGTTGTTGTTTCGGGACTACGGATTAGGGAGGATACCACCTTCCGAGCATTTGGGCGACGGACCATCTGGTCCTAGACCTTCTGTTTCTAGAAGGATGGTATGGCGTCCCACTACTGGACAATTAAGATTGAAACAATAACCTGAGAAGGAAAGTCTCGTCAGGAGACTTGAGTCCGAAGAAAGTGCTACTGCAGTAAAGGGGACTCATGAGAAGGAAACCTGACAGTTATCACATGACAACTGCAAGGATGTACAGAAAAGACCACTAGAAGATGCTATGGAAAAGCTAAGAGCGATATCCGGCGATTAGCAAGGGAAAGAGAAGAGAAATTCGGAGATGAGATTGATTCGTCGAGTTCATGGATGATGAGTATGCGAGAAATTAACATGGTCGAAACACGAGCTTCGTCGGCTTCACAAGGTGCTCCTGCGGCCGCGAGAAGAGAGGAGCCAGAAGTAATGAGGAGGCAACTTCAAGAGAAAGATGATACGATCGCCCAAATGGCTAAAAGGATGGAAGAGATGAATGTAGTCCTAGCCACTCTCCAGAGTCAAGTGAAACCCCAAAGAGAGACACCCCCAGAGGTCATTCACATTGTCAATGGAGGAAAGGAGATTATGTCCGTCAACGGGGATGATCAGTTAAAGAAGGATGCAACACAAAGCATGATTCCGGAAAAGGATATCAAGAGCTTGGTGGAACAGCAGGTGCGAGAGGCCTTGGCACAATCAAAGAACGGGACATCCATTCGGACGGGTAGACCTTATCCTGAAGAATTCGACGCTGTCCAATACCCGAAAGGCTTCGTACCACCTCCGTTCAAGACATTTGATGGAACCGGGAACCCTCGGCGAGCATGTTGCACATTTTCGTGTCGGTTGTTGCAATGCCGGCGGAAGTGATGCATTACTCTTCGGACAATTTGTCGGCGACACGTCGAGGATCGCCTTTGATTGGTATGCGGAATTACCGAACGGTTCGGTGAAGACATTTTCAGAACTGGAGAACCTCTTCATCAAGAAATTTGCCAGAGCTCAGCACCACATCACTATAGGTGATTTAGTGGTAGAGAAGCAGAAACCCAACGAAACCTTGGTGGACTACATACTTCGATGGAGGAACCTAAGTATGAAGAGTGAGCCACAACTACAAGAACAGCATGCAGTCGGCATTTTACTTAAGAGCATTCATGGCCCGATAGCACTTCTCCTCAAGGGATTTACTATTAAGACTTTCGAGAAGTTGTTAAGCAAGGCAGGAAGCTTGCAAGAGGAGGCGAAGCAATTAAGTTTCACCGATAAAACAGACAAACAGAAGCCCGTGGAAACTTTTGAAAAGAAGTATGGGATCGTTGCAGCAGTCGACAAAGGCAAGCAACCGATGCAAATATCGTCAGAACGGCCGCAGCAACCTCAACGAGTTACCGAGCAACCCCGACCCGGCTATCGAGTCATCTCTACGGTATGAACAACCGCCTCGTCCACAACGTACGTTAAGGGAGCTTCTAGCGGGGAGTATCCGTTCAAGAATGAGGCGATGCCGAAAATGTTCCGCGATCGATCAAGACTCCGGATTTCCAAGCGCGGAGCCTAAGAGACCAGAAGAAGTCGACATGAAAGGTGATCCCAACTTTTGCCCTTACCATCGGATGCTTGGGCATAAGATAGAAGATTGTATTACCTTCAAAAGTTGGCTCAACGACAATCTTCGGAAAGGGAATATAACGATCCCGAAAGAGTACATGAAGGAACCCCGTAAAGGAGGTTCCGTCGATGTTATCTCGACGGATCCCCTTGTTCCAATAGATCCCTATGCGACTAATGATGGATGGACTACCGCTTGGACAAAGTCTTCGAAGAAGATTTTGGATCACATCCAAACCGCTTCGGTGCGAGCCTCGATTCGAGTTCGAAACCCGTCGAGTCGGCACTATCACTTGCGATAGAAGAACCACCTCAACAAGAGACAATTGAAGAGAAGAAGAAAATTGACGAAGAAGAGAAGACGAGGCTCTTAAGTCTAGACTAGGGCTGCTTATCCTGGGATAGTTGTTTCCGATTCGGGGGAGAAATCCCTCGAACCTCTGACTCTGTATGATTATCTGCTCACTCCGGTGGGATCTTATAATGATAATGGTTATGGCGTTGGCTACGTTTTGACTGTTTCTAACAATTACGTAACTAGCGACAATCCGGACATTGATTTCGATACAAATGACAATTCTCAAATCATACACAATCTCGACGATCACAATGACGAAGAAGACATCCATCAAGGAGGCTACGAGAGTTCAACAAGCAACGAATCTATTTGCGAGTTTCGAGGCGCTCCAGTCACAATAGAGTTAGAGCCTTCAGACTCCGAAGCTAATCCAGAAGAACATGTCATTCCGATTCGAGAGGAAACACCGAGCAAACTCAATACTAGAGTCGGAAGAAATTACGAAGTCAACTTAAGAAGTGGAAGAGTTCTACCTCCGAGAATGGGTCCGAAGGACAAAGGAAAGCAGGTGGTCAGTTCGGAAGAACCAACCCCGACGGAAGACATACCCATTCGGGAAGAAGCCGAGACACATGAAAATAAAGTGGATTACAACGTGCTAGCCCATCTTAGGAAACTACCGGCCAAGGCGAGCATCTACGACGCTCTCATCTTATCAAAGGAGATGAGAGAAGCTCGATCGAGGCCTTGCTTGATCCGGAAATTTGCTTAGCTCAAATGACCGGAGATTCCTTAGATGAGGTTTGCTCGTTAAAGGAACAGACGAGGTGTTACCTTCACGGACAATGACCTACTACTTGGGACGGCAGATCACAACCGACCGTTGTACATTTCGATAATAATTGGGAAGTTTACACTCTCCGGAGTATTGGTGGATCCGGGAGCATCAATTAATATAATGAGTCTTCGAACACTAGAATATTTGGAAATTGATGCTCGCGAGCTCGAAGCCGACAAAATGTTATTAAGAGGATTCGACCGGAAAGGAGAAAGAGCCCTCGGATCAATAACGGCTGCTAATGAAGACCGGTGACTTGGCAAAGACAACCGCAAAATTTCACATAATTGATTCGAAACATCGTTCAACGCTCTATCGGGCCGACCATGGATACATGAAAACGAGGATGGTACCATCATCCCTACATCGATGCATCAAATACTACGATGGAGGGGAACGAGTGCATCAAAGGTGACTTACAACCATTCTCCGTACATGAAATTGGAATCCATGAAGATGCGGCTTATTATGCACCTCCGAAGAAAACAATCTTCTCCGGAGATACCATAACAAATGAAGCAAAAGAAGTTCGGGACGACGAAGAACCCGAAGTTCTAGTCCAACGATCACTCACCACTCCCTTACGGCGAGATGGTGAAGGTTTCTCCACAACTCGCATCCGAGGTCGAGGCCGGGGACGACGTCGTGGCGGAGACGTTAGGACGAGTTGGACGGAGGAAACCGGCCATCAATGTTGATTGGGAAGATAGTTACGAAGAAGAAAAAGAGATCAAACAAGAAGCGGCGACAATAAGTCGGACGAAGCCGCAATTCGGGATCCCTCTCGAAGATGAAAAGAATGAAGAATATAAATCGATGTACGAGAAGATTAACTACTATGTACATACTATGACCACGACCCCGATCCATTCTAATAAGATCGAGGGTATGGTGGTCAAAGAGGTACGTAGCGGCGGTGCAAAGCCAATCAAATTCTACCGTGGTGCTCCTTCCTCCAAAAGCGAAAATAATGTACAATTTGAAGATGTCACTTCATCAAAATTAATGGAATTACCTTTTGAGTGGTACTCTCCTGTGTCCAAAATTCAATTCAGACGTGGTTTCTTACCTCGACAATGGACAAAAGGTCAATCACAACATTTTGAAAAATTATGGAATAACTCCGGTCGTCCACCCGATTCAAAACATGGTCTCGGATTCGGCACGATAGGATCGGTTGACGATACCGAATTTTGCTTGGTTGTCACTTGCGAGTCTAATGAAAGCTCGCATGGAAACTACGGAAGAATTTGAAGATTTACAAATTGGAGACGCTCCACCAGAATTCGTAAAATTTTCTAAAGTATGAGAGAAAGAAAAAAATAGGAATTTATTTAGGTATAGTGATAATGTAGAAAGGAAAAAATCATTTTTAATCCTTCACATGTTTTAATAGGAATATAACAGAAATAATTAAGCATATATAGAAAAGTTTGCAGAGAAGGAGTTAATTTTTGCAAATTTTTTTTAATTGAAACATGCAAAATTACTAACTATCCATGAATACTAAACGAGTAGGCTGAAATAGAAATAAACATTTATCATAGTAAATAAAAATTCATCCATATTTCGATCTTTAACACATAACACAACAGATGCTCTGTAACAATCTCAATATCAAAAGTTCACACAAAGTTACTTAAGCAAATCGACACTAACAAACAACAATGCAATCACACTAATTAGTACTAACAAACAAGAAATAAACTAAAAACAGAATCACACATCTCAAGAGGTAAATCTGGCTACTGATCACTGTCTGTAGCCTCGTCATTGTCATCTCCAAAAGAAAATTCCATATCCTTCGGATCAACATACGGTCAAAATCTAGGACAGGTAGGAAACTGAACATCATGCTCACCCTTCAGGAATCTAACTAAAGACTCAGAATACTCAGCATCATAATCACTCTTCCTTTGGTTATACTCAGAAAGATGATCGATCTTCTTATCGATCGTATCTACTCTACAATGATTTAGAGGTAACTCATTCTGCTGCTCCATAAACTGATCGTGCATAGACTCCCAGAAACTAGATGGTGGCTCAGTAGTAGAAGTAGAAGATCTAGAAGTAGAAGCTCTACCAGAAGCAGGTCATGAACTAGAAGATGCAGTAGAACTCTTACCTCAAAGTTGATCATACATACTGACGCTTTCTCTTCCTATGGGCTTTGTAGACTTGAGCTTTTCCTCAGAAAGCTCTGCAACTACTCCAACACTTTCACAGTGAGAATATATCAAAGATGGAAATCCAAGTCCAACAGAAGTGCTAGAGCGAGCAGTTGACTCTACAGAATCATAAATGATACTTCCTACATCAATCAGCTTCCTCTCTTGTATGTAATAGTTGAGGATAGCTCTATCCTTGATAACCTCACTCAAATGATTGGATGGAAGGAGATAAGCAGAAATAAAGTAGTGTCATGCCTTTGAAACACCATTAAGCTTAGAAGATGAAAACTTTACCCTTTTTCAGTTGTAGATCTTCCAAGCTACAGTACCATCAGTCAGGTCAGCAAAAATCATATCTAAATCTCCCTCGAATGGAGATAATGCGGAGTAATAACACTCTATGTTCGACGGCAGACCGAAGAAAATGTTGATACGCTCGGGAGTGAATCCTACTCCAACTCCTCTAACAAAAATCTCATACTCTTCAGCATCCACAAAATTAGCATAAAACTCCCTAACCACATGGATAACAACAATAGCAGTAAAATAGCAGAATCATTGCCAGTTGAGTGCAACGATATTATCCTCAATTCTTCCTCCTGGATTGTAAAAACTTCGCTCCAAGATAAACTTCCGAGTCATAACAAAACCATTGTACCGAAAATGTGCAGCGGCAGTAACAAACTTACTACGATCAAAATTTTCTTGTTTCTTTCCTCTCTTAGATTTGGGTGTCATCTAACATGAAATAAAAACACAAAATAAATTCATATGATCATAGAAAATATACTAATTTAAGCTTCTCAAACTTGAAAGAGCTTAAAAATCCATGGATTTAACTCTAAAAATCAAAATTTTTCTCAAAATTTCGGTTTTCTTCAATGTGAGCAAAATCCATGGTGAAAATCAAAAATAATTGGTTTAGAATGTAGATCTGACCTTAAGATGAAGAAATCGAGTGATTTCAAGCTCAAAAACTTGAAAATCCGGCCTCAAATGGGATCTCAAGGGTCTCTTTTTGCTAAAAACAGAGGAAAGGGATGCTTGGGTGTCAAAAATGGTGTGGGGTGTTTAAGAAGAAGAAGTTTTGGGTTCAGGCCGAACCGGCGCCTAGGCGGTAGACTCGCCTTTCCAAAAATTCAATTTTAATTTTATATTTTCCACAAAAACTTGTCAAATTTGACTCCTAATTACTCTTATAAGAGTATTAATCTAATGTATATCCTCCAAACATTTCCAAAGTCAATTTAAAATGATAATTAAGATCCACATTTCAAACACGAAATTTAACTAAACTCTTCAACTTCATTTAATAATTTTCATTCCAAACTTAATAAATTCCATAACAAGACTATAACAAGGTTCATCATTCTATAAACAACACAAACAACATAAATTCAAAGCAAATTCCAAATCCAATGCACACATTAAAAAATAAAGCAAACACACACAAATTAGATAATCGACACACTAGAACTTGACTCAATCACACCAAGAACACATAAGATATCCTTTCAACGCCGATCTTCAATTACCATCTCTTTCGCAATGAAGTTCGCTAGGACCAAATGGATAGAAAACCAACGCCCTTGGAAATTCCAAAGCTGCCTTTTCAACGATCCACTTGTTCTTCTCGTACATTGCTATTTGAGCATCATGATAGGCCGCCATATGATCAAATTAAAGTTTTGATTGCCATTCAACGTGCTCAATTTGATGATACATCTCGTGCAAGAGATTCCCAATGCTTTGAAGTTCCGCTTCAATCTTTTCCAGAAGACTAAACAAAACGTGGCACTTAGGAGCCGGAATCTGGAGCCTAGGCGCCAGATCATCGATACGCGCAGGTTACTCTAGAGCATAGGCGCCAAATTTTGGCGCCTAGGCGTCGGAACCTCGACCGACTCCGATTCGCCTATCGTCAAATTTTTAAAGTTTCTGTCTTAAAAATAGGTCTAATAAAAAGGTGTGATCCACATATAAACACGATTAAGATAAATTCAAATCACAAACAATCACAATGATAACAAAATGGGTTGTCTCCCACAAAGCGCTTGGTTTAACGTCCTCAGCCCGACCTAATTAATTAAATTAATCGGGTAGACTCAGTTCGTAAGCCTCTTTTTAATTTAGTTTCATTTCTCCTATATAAGGCTTCAGTCTTAATCCGTTAACTTTAAATACTTATCCACTTTTTAGATCTTTAATATCCACAGCTCCATAAGGGTACACTTTCTCAATTATAAATGGTCCCATCCATTTAGATCTTAATTTTCCGGAAAAAGTTTTAAACGAGCATTAAATAATAACACTTCTTGTCCAGGCTCAAATATTTTCCTTAAATTCTTTTTGTCATGCAATTTATTCATTCTTTCCTTATAAATCTGTTGACCTCATTTTTGATGAGGTCTTCTCTTCTTCTTTTTAGTACTTAGGATCTAGCCTTAGGCTTTTCCTTTAACTATCTTAGAGGACTAGAATTGGGACCCACCACTTAGAAACTCAAACCACTTCTTAACTCCCTGAAAACTCCACAAACTTGATTGTAGACCCCTAATCACCTAGAGGGATGAAATCAAATGTGGAAGTTTAAAGGATGAGTTCCTATAGGACTCTTTGGCCTTAGGACTGCCCTGGGTGGCCTGGTCTGGTGAGGGTTGACTTACACATACACTACATTTATACACTACAATTTCACACACCTCCTAAAACACACCCATACCTAACTCGGACCTCACGACTCATGTAGGTGATTCACATGGATGTTCCTTAACCCCAAGCCCTTGGCTAAGAGGGTTAGGAACAACATAGTGGATGCCTCAAATGAGTCCCTTCATGGCTCATGTGGGCTTGATATGGCTTCAAGGCTCAACCAAAATGATTTTATTCCACTTACATTTACCCAATCTTCAATTTTCCAAATTTTCAATTTTTGACCCCGGGACCCTACACCCGCTTAGCCTGCCCAAAATTTGCAAAATTTCCAAATTACCCAAAATTCCTCAAAATCAATCCAAAACATTCCCACATTACTCAAATTGATCATCCATACCCAAAAATACCAAAAATTTCAAAAATACCTCCCAATACCCTCCAAATACCCAAAATACCCCTCTTGACCCAAAAATCCAAAAAAATTCAGAAAATTCCCAGAAAATCCAAAATATTTCCAATTTCATTTTGTTCAACTACACCATGGGCCAATTTTGTCAATTTACCCTACTTTTCTCAAAACCCCCAATTTGACCCATTTTAACCCTAAGTGAACCCAATGTCAAACCAAACCTACCCAATTGACCCAAATTCTGGTCCAATTCAGTTCTAAACTTCAATTCAACATTCCCAACACCAATCTAGACTAAATCCATGTCCAATTTGATTGACATTTGGATCCAATTTCACTTTTGGCCTTAAAGCCCAATTTGGACCCATGACCCAAACCAAACCCAAACTCACCCAATTCAACTCTAATTAACCCCAAACCTTTTCTAAACCTTCCTTAGCATCCCCATAAACAAAACATTAACATGATTTGCCCAAAATTTAGACCCAAACCCCACTCAAATTCAACCTCAAAGCTAAAAGGCCCAATTTTGACCTAAACCCAAACCTAACCCAAATAAGCCCAAACCTCGAAATCAAAACCCAACCAAAGCCAAACCCTCTTTGAAACACTCCCATAAACAATTCCCAACATTTATTTTACATCAATTTCAACCCTAGCCCAACATTGGCCCAAGTTAACCCAATTTGACCCATATTGGCCCATTCACCAAGGAAGCCCAAATTCAACCCAATTCAAACCCAAATCACTCCCAACTTGCTTCAAATCACTCATGACACATCTGTGAACAAAACACAACATTTGTTTGGCCCAATCCTTCACAAATTCCCATCCATAAATTTATTTTTTAAACCAAAAGCCCACTTTCTTAAACCTTCCTAAAAGCCCAAATTTCATGCTAAAGCCCATATGACAAATTCTTCTCATCATATCCTTAATTAAAATCATCCCTAAGTTCAAATCAACCATCAAATGATTCCAAATCAAGCCATGTGCCAAATCCCATCAAATCACTCCTAAATTACCAAAATTCCTAAAAACCTCTTTCATGAAAGTTGACTTAGCTTTTTCCAAGCCAAAGGTGAGCCATGAAGCCATGCATGAGCCACATGGGAGCCATGAGAGCCATGGAATCTACTTTACACCTCACCATACCCAAGATGGCAAGAGGAGGAGGCCCTTTCCATATTCTCTTAAGGGGGATTAGCCACTTCCATGACTCCACTAAACCATGCTTAAACTTAATTGTACTTGGATGGTGACCCTTCCCCACTAATTAAGCTGACCTAAACCACTTTATCTTCAGCTCAAACTAGCCATGGGAAGGTGCACCTAGCCTAATCCATGTATTTGACCAATTTGAGCCAAAATATACCCTTACCCCATTCTACTTTGATTCAAACACTTTACACATGTCCAAGCCCAATTGCCTTCACCAACTTCGAGCCCTGGACCTCCGACCCGAGGGTGACCCATGCTGCCCGGCCGGCCACACTGGGTCGCGGAAAACACCATGGCCGAGACATGGGAAGGAGCCAAGCATTGAAATTCCACCTTGCTGAGTTGCCCCATGCCCAGTGGCCATTGTAGCTGTTCTTCCCTTGACCTAAGCAGCTGATCCCAACCCTTGGCCATCCGTGTGAGGCCCTCCAGCCACCTCTATTTAAACCCGACCCCCTCACGGCCATGGAGGAGAGTTACACAAACCTTGCCGAAACTCTGCCAAAATTGTTCCAAACCCTACTCCATACTTAGAGCAGTTGATCCCCAGTGTCAATTTGCCCTAATCCCCACCAACAAAATCCAATTTCTCAGCCGAAATTTCACCCGAAACCGGGACACTTTGTCACGGTGAGCCAACCCTCGAATTAGTTGGTCCTACACCTTCATTGGACCAAGAGGAGAAGTTTCCACTGAAGCCCCATCTCCGAGCCACCCGGTTGCTCCGGCCTCCAAGCTTTGTGATCGGGCGTGGTCGAAATCCTACCTAGGTAATTCACCGGACCGGGAGACTTCATGCGGAGCTTGCCGGGATCAAATCGAAGGTGACACAACCCTCGGATCGAAGCCACACTTCTGCGAGCAAAGGTATGGCCTCACTCTCCTTCCCGAGCTTCTGAACTTTCTCCATTTTCATTGAGTCAATTTCATGCCACATAAACCGTATGGATGTGTTCGTCTTCTCCAGACGAATCCATAGAGCATAAGAATGTTAAATTTGGTCAAGTATCGAGTAAGATCTTAGGCCTAGAAGATGGACGGCTCTCGGGTAAGGACGCCTGGGAACGATGAACGGATGTCGTTCATTTAATACACGCGCGGACGGACGGCCAGGATCACGCCGAATCAGGAAATGGAACGACACAGCGGGGCCCCGGAGCCCTGAGTCAGATGGCGGCGTCTAATCGGAGAGCGCCACGCGGCGTTTCGGAGCTGCCGAGGTTGACGCGGCGCCGCGTGGATAAATAGAAAATTAGGGTTTTTTTCTATTTATTTAATTCCCTAAACTTCAAAAATCCATAAATTTGTGTAGGAAAATCAGAAAAATAAAATAAAAATACCCTCTTGCTCGGTGAACGAGGAGAATAATGTGAAAAAGAAATTATTTAATTTCATCAAGTATTTTATTTTTAATGATTTATTTCCCATCTGCATTGTTTTAATTCTCCATGCATATAGGAAATTCACCATGGCATGAGACCATAGGGCTTTGAAGCCTCCGAATTTGGGAACATTTCCTGAATTTTCCAAAGTCGAGAGCCATCCCTATGAGAAGTTATTGTTTTTTCAAATTCATGTTACTGTTTTGAGTATTTTAAATCCAATAATTAGCATGTTGTGAAATAAATTCTAGGAAAATTTGGTGATGTCTCTTATGACCAGAGGACCCTAGTAAAAATAGATTTTGGATTAGTTTATTTAAAATAACCCTAATTGGCTTAAACACCCAAAATAGCTCCATAATTAATTAGAGCTAACCATATATCAAATTGACTTGAAATCAATTCTCCACTGACCTTTAGGATCAGAGGAACCCACCATAAAAATTTGAAGTCAATTGGACTTGGTTAGCCCTACTAAATGGGTTGATTGAGCCATTTAGCCATTTTAAGCTTTTAAAATTCATAACTTTCAAAATACCTTTCAAAAATTCACCAAATTGGTTTTGGAGCCTCTCTGATATCAGGGGAATTTAAGAAAATTAAAATTTCAATTTTCTAAAAAATTTAATTTTTTGCATTATTTTAATATTTTAATAATTAAAAAAAATAATAAAAATCATAAAAATAATAAAATTCACCAAAATGTCACATTTTGAATTTTAATCACTTAGGAACAAATCCCATATTTTTCTTAGTCTATTTAATGAGATATTAAATTTTAAAGCCCTAGGGTAATTTTAAAATTAAAAAAATGTATTTTCTATCATTTTCACTAAAATAATTATGATAAATCAAAGAAAAATCAGAAAATTGCAAAAATTAATTCTCTGATTTCCTTGATATCAGAGAGATTTTTTAAAAATATAAATTTCATTTTTCAACCTTTATTTTATTTTTAAATTAATTAATACTCCAAAACTTAAAATAATTATAATAAAAATGATATAATTTAAAAAATCACCAAAATTGGTCCAAGTGGTCCTCTGGTCATTAGGAATGTCCCCTAATTTTCTTAAGGATAGAAACTTCCCTTGGTCATATTATTAAATTTTCCTTGGAAATTCCTATTTTCCACCAAAAATAATTACATAAATAAATTAAATACGGTAAAAATCACATTTTCTCCTCTCATGTCTTTATTGGCATATGAGTGAAGTCACATAAAAATTTCAAGTTCATTTAAGCTCAATTTAGTGAGTTATGAAATTATTAAGCTTGAAGGGCAAAATGGTAATTAAAATTTTAACCCTTAATTAAAACTTTAGGTTTAATAAAATTAACAAGTAAAATATTTGATCTTAATCGATTTGGATGATTGAAATTTAAATAATTAAAGGGTAGAAACCTACTAAACAATTTAAAATAATTGAAATAAACCTTAATTGAATAATTGATTAGATTTGGAAGAATAATAAAATTGGAATTATTAAAATAGGGATATTATTAGGAAGAGATTTATTCTTTAATTTAAAAATCCCTAAATTAATCATCTCAATAATATTTAATTCCTAATTAAAATGATAATTCAAATTTAAGTTTTAAAATGTTAAAGGACTTAATCACAAAATTAAATTAAAAAGTTAAATTATTAAACTCTTTTTAAATTTTCAATTAAACTAAAATTAAAAATAAAATTAAATTAAATTAAATCAAACAAATTAAATAAATTAAATTAAATTAAATCAAATAAATTAAATTAAATTAAATTAAATTAAAAAATAAATAAATAAATAAATAATTAATTAATTAATTAAATTAAATTAAATTAAATTAAAACATATTAAATTAAATTAAATTAAATTAAATTAAATTAAATTAAAACATATTAAATTAAATTAAATTAAATTAAATTAAATTAAATTAAATTAAATTAAATTAAAATTAAAAAAATCAAAATTAAATTAAAATTAAAACTAAACCAAATTAAATTAAATTAAAGTTAAATTAAATTGAATTAAATAACATCACCTAAGACATAAAGAAATTCAAAATAAAGCAACTTGAACACTATTCTAAATTTAAACCCATTAACTTAAATTAAATCATTTGAACACCAATTTGCCCTCGAAATTTTGGTTATCGTAATTCCTAAACAGAACATTAAATGAAATGTTACTTCACTTATAGGATATTCAAATGTCCTAATTCACTGAGCAAGATAACAAAACTTGAATTCCCGGACGATTAATTCATTTGTATGATTAAATTCATTTGGACTTAAAACAATCCTATAAATATTGAAAAGATGTTTAAGATTCTTCTTAAGCACTTCCTCAGCATGATAGTATACTCATAAGAACAATTGAACTTAATTATTCTTTGATGAAGAAAATCGTCCTCAAACCAAAACGCAAGAACCTAGACGTCATAGGAAATGACTAGCTATAGGATTATGAATTTGGTAGAAAACCATAACCCTTCCCTTAGCTTTACCTAGGAACTTGCTTAAATATTCTAATTGGGTTTTAAGTGCAGCTTGGGATGACGGGAAGACCCTCCAGGTACGCTTTTATTTTATTGCAATTTACCTTATTGCAATTTATTTAATCGCATCGTACTTACTTTTCTTGCATGATAAACAACTGTTGCATGAAAACCCACACCTTTAGGATAGTCCCTAAAAGCTGAAACCAAAACTAAGTTAAAAGTCATTGCAAGATAAAATTCACCGCCACAACATTTCAAAATATAAAACAACCCAAAATTTAATCACAAACAGAACACAAAACTGCAATTACAACTAAATTAAAACGTCCTGTTGGATTATCGGGAATACCTCGGATGATGTAACCTACGTGTTGCTAACGGGATTTCCCACGATCTAAATGAAAGTGTGGAACTCATTCAGTTGAGTTTAGCAAATTCATCTGGTCTAAGTGAATCCGATAAAAATAACGATGCGGAAGGATGGAACCGTGGAATCTTAACCGGTGTTGTTATAATCAACTTTAAGATTTGTTTTAATTAAAACATAAAAAACACTTGGGAATTAAGAATTTCTCTAAACCAAAACACTTTTCTCATCTCCTGATTTATGACTTCTAAAACTAAACCTCTGCAACAACAAGGAGCTCGGAGCATGGTGGGCAGCACGGCCATCGTCATCAGCAAAACCTGAGTCTACTTCAGCAAAACCTTCTTAGAATTAAATAACTAAGCCATATGATTTCGAGGTAGTTTGCCTAGTGCAATATAAATCCTCAACTCTTTGTTAGCCATTTGCATGATCATGTCATGTAAATTAAGCCCTAACCGATCTTAGGACTCCGAGGTAGTCGTTTGATACAACATAAACCCTCACATCTTCAAGGCTATTTGTGTGATTCTATCATATAAATATAAGTCCTAATTAATTAAAATTGGCAAGATCAAAACATTAAATAAATATTAGGACTTTCCTAAATCCAAGCCAAATAATAGGATAGACGGGGAATTACTGAAGTTCGCTTCGAATCTGTGATTTCTCCTACCTTTCTTCCTTTAAATTCCCAAAACAAAATGTTCCAAATTTGATCCACTCCCTATTGAAATTCTAAAATTCAATCCCTTGAAAGCTTAAACTTTGAAATTCTTGAGAGCAGAATTACTGATTATTATCGAGAGTTTTCTTAGGTGATTCTCGTCACTTAAGATGTAATTAACTATAGGGGCTTGCCCTTATAGGGAATTTTAAGAACCCAGGTAATATAAACCCTATTTAATGTTTTCGTATTAAGCAGGGGAATTTGTCGGCTTATAAAATTGGTTCGCAGACCAAACGGATGTCACAAACCTTCTAGTTTATTTATTTGAGCCCCATCACCAAGTAGTGTGTCTATTCTTCGGGGTAGATACACGGTCTGTGATGCGGTGCTCATTTATATAAACTATTCGGGATGTGAGATCAGTTTGATTTCATATCTTAAAATTTTCAAATTTAAAATTATTTTCAAAATCGAATGCTACTTTCTAAATTATATATATATATTTAAATCAAATTTAAAATCTAAAATTCGCCGACAATTTACGTTAGGCGACCCCCTTTCAAAATAAAACACACAAACCCGAAAAATATGTCGACATATTTTTGGCGACTCACGTCAGGGATAATTCCTCTCTCCATTTTTAATCGAATAGTTACGCTTTCAAAAATCGGTAGTGTATCCATGTCCCTAGTGGATCGAACTACCCTTCTTTCCATTGGAATACTATGTTCATTTCTACCTTGAACAAATATAGCCAACATTCTCTCGGATTTAGGAGCCACTTTGTTTAGACACCCCTAAACGGAGAGGTTCCGAGATCCTTTTACCTCATTTCGAGGTGGGGTGGACCCCCGATAGGTATTAGTTTAGGAGCGGTCTAGCGGGTCGAGAAGTTTCTACAAGACTTTCTCTTCCTTTTCCAGTTCCTAATAAATTCCTTTTACTCTTCCTACAACTCTCCTTCTTTTTAATAATTCTCCTGCCTAACAAACAAATCTTTTCGAAAAAACAATTTTCTTTTAATATCACGGATACACTTAAGATAAACGAAATGTGTTCGGACTCTTTCTTTTTCGTCATAAGTTTTACGACAAGAAGAAGCACGATTCGGAGACTAACACTTGGAATCGCGCTGCGCGAAATGGAAGCCCCAAACTGATCTTCTCCTTCGTCGACGGACTTGACTCGGCCGTGTTCGAGGACGAGCCGCCCGATAATGGAATTATTCGATTCGGACAAGGATTCGGGGACACCGACATCAAAATCCCCGACGTCACTCTCTTTTCACTCACAAGCAAAGTACCGAAGCGAGAAGCCGTTGATTGAGTTCAACCTCGAGTCAACTCACGAATTCCCTCCTCTGCAAAAGATTCCAACTGAGAGGAGTACTGCTGTCCACAGAAAGACTGTTGTTGCTACCCCCACTGGTCTAGTTGTCTCTGCACCTACCCCGGCTCCTGCCAAACTAAAGGGAAGGAAATTCGGAACTATGGTAAACTCGTTACGCGTGGAGGGTATAGACCTTCTGTGAGACCTTCTATTTTTGAAATCGGGTCCAGCTCGAGAATTCCATCACTAACACGGACCCAAAGAAGGAACGAAGTAGAAGGATTGCTAGAAAAGCCGTAGCTGCTCGAAGTTGCTTTCTGGAGGAAATCCGGAAGCTGCTCGAATATACACCATTGCTCGAATACATACCACTTTTGGGAGGAAGCAGGTTCCATCCCCTCTCCGCCGCGGAGGATGAAGAAAATGTTCGTAAGATTGCTGTCGCATTGCCTCAGCCCGTATATTACAACGATAGCCGCAAGAAAAGGACTAGAACTACGCCATTTGCTCGACTGCAAACTTTGATAGAGAAGTTAGCAAAGAAGGAAAAGTGCCCTGTATCAGAAATTTTAAGAAGGATAGGGCGGGTGCCAGTCAAATCCCATCTTGGGCCACGAGTAGAACCTGCTATCGTTGCGAAAGAAGCCGAATAAGAGGATGAAAGCTAGTCCGCTCGTTATTGTTTCAGGACTACGGATTAGGGAGGATACCACCTTCCGAGCATTTGGTCGACGGACCATCCGGTCCTAGACCTTCGTCGCTAGAAGGATGGTATGGCGTCCCACTCTTGGACAATTAAGATTGAAACAATAACACGAGAAGGAAAGTCTCGTCGGGAGACTTGAGTCCGAAGAAAGTGCTTCTTGCGGTAAAGGGGACTCATGAGAAGGAAACCGACGAGTTATCACATGACAACCGCAAGGATGTACGAAAAGACCACTAGAAGATGCTATGGAAAAGCTAAGAGCTGATATCCGGCGATTAGCAAGGGAAAGAGAAGAGAAATTCGGAGATGAGATTGATTCGTCGAGTTCATGGATGATGAGTATGCAGAAATTAACATGGTCGAAACACGAGCTTCGTCAGCTTCACAAGGTGCTCCTGCAGCCGCAGAAAGAGAGGAGCCAGAAGTAATGAGGAGGCAACTTCAAGAGAAAGATGATACGATCGCCCAAATGGCAAAAAGGATGGAAGAGATGAATGTAGTCCTAGCCACTCTCCAGAGTCAAGTGCAACCCCAAAGAGAGACACCCCCAGAGGTCATTCACATTGTCGACGGAGGAAAGGAGATTACGTCCGTCAATGGGGATGATCAGTTAAAGAAGGATGCAACACAAAGCATGATTCCGGAAAAGGATATCAAGAGCTTGGTGGAACAACAGGTGCGAGAGGCCTTGGCACAATCAAAGAACGGGACATCCATTCGGACGGGTAGACCTTATCCTGAAGAATTCGACGTTGTCCAATACCCGAAAGGCTTCGTACCACTTCTGTTCAAGACATTTGATGGAACCGGGAACCCTCGGCATCATGTTGCACATTTTCGTGTCAGTTGTTGCAATGCCGGCGGAAGTGATGCATTACTCTTCAGACAATTTGTCAGCAGCCTGTCAAGGATCGCCTTTGATTGGTATGCGGAGTACCGAACGGTTCGGTGAAGACATTTTCGGAGCTGGAGAACCTTTTCATCAAGAAATTTGCCGAGCTCGGCACCACATCACTATAGGTGATTTAGTGGTAGAGAAGCGAAACCCGACGAAACCTTGGTGGACTACATACTTCGATGGAGGAACCTAAGTATGAAGTGTGAGCCACGACTACAAGAACAGCATGCGATCGGCATTTTACTTAAGAGCATTCATGGCCCGATAGCACTTGTCCTCGAGGGATTTACTATTAAGACTTTCGAGAAGTTGTTAAGCAAGGCCCGAAGCTTGCAAGAGGAGGCGAAGCAATTAAGTTTCACGAGATAAAACGGACAAACGAAGCCCGTGGAAACTTTTGAAAGAAGTATGGGATCGTTGCGGCGGTCGACAAAGGCAAACAACCGATGCAAATATCGTCGGAACGGCCGCGGCAACCTCGACGGAATTACCGACGACCCCGACCCGGCTATCGGTCATCTCTACGGTATGAACAACCGCCTCGTCCACAACGTACGTTAAGGGAGCTTCTAGCGAGGGAGTATCCGTTCAAGAATGAGGCGAGTGCCGAAAATGTTCCGCGGTCGATCAAGACTCCGGATTTCCAAGCTGCCGAGCCTAAGAGACCGGAAGAAGTCGACATGAAAGGTGATCCCGACTTTTGCCCTTACCATCGGATGCTTGGGCATAAGATAGAAGATTGTATTACCTTTAAAAGTTGGCTCGACGACAATCTTCGGAAAGGGAATATAACGATCCCGAAAGAGTACTGAAGGAACCCCGGAAAGGAGGTTCCGTCAATGTTATCTCGACGGATCCCCTTGTTCCGATAGATCCCTATGCGACTAATGATGGATGGACTACCGCTTGGACAAAGTCTTCGAAGAAGATTTTGGATCACATCCGAACCGCTTCGGTGCGAGCCTCGATTCGAGTTCGAAACACGTCAAGTCGACACTATCACTTGCGATAGAAGAACCACCTCAACAAGAGACAATTGAAGAGAAGAAGAAAATTGACGAAGAAGAGAAGGCGAGGCTCTTAAGTCTAGACTAGGGGCTGCTTATCACGGGATAGTTGTTTCCGATTCGGGGGAGAAATCCCTCGAACCTCGACTACGTATGATTATCTCGCTCACTCCGGTGGGATCTTATAATGATAATGGTTATGGCGTTGGCTACGTTTTGATCGTTTCTAACAATAACGTAACTAGCGACAATCCGGACATTGATTTCGATACAAATGACAATTCTCGAATCATACACGATCTCGACGATCACAATGACGAAGAAGACATCCATCGAGGAGGCTACGAGAGTTCAACAAGCAACGAATCTATTTGCGAGTTTCGAGGCGCTCCGATCACAATAGAGTTAGAGCCTTCGGACTCCGAAGCTAATCCAGGAAGAACATGTCATTCCGATTCAGGAGGAAACACCAGCAAACTCAATACTAGAGTCAGAAGAAATTACAGAAGTCAACTTAAGAAGTGGAAGAGTTCTACCTCCGAGAATGGGTCAAAGGACAAAGGAAAGCAGGTGGCTGTTCAGGAAGAACCAACCCCGATAGAAGAAATACCGATTCGGGAAGAAGCCGAGACACATGAAAATAAAGTGGATTACAACGTGCTAGCCCATCTTAGGAAACTACCGGCCAAACTGAGCATCTACGACGCTCTCATCTTATCAAAGGAGATGAGAGAAGCTCGATCGAGGCCTTGCTTGATCCGAGAAATTTGCTTAGCTCAAATGACCGGAGATTCCTTAGATGAGGTTTGCTCGTTAAAGGAACGACGAGGTGTTACCTTCACGGACGATGACCTACTACTTGGGACGGCGAGATCACAACCGAGCCGTTGTACATTTCAGTAACAATTGGGAAGTTTACACTCTCCAGAGTATTGGTGGATCCAGGAGCATCAATTAATATAATGAGTCTTCGAACACTAGAATATTTGGAAATTGATGCTCGCGAGCTTGAAGCCGACAAAATGTTATTAAGAGGATTCAACCGAGAAAGGAGAAAGAGCCCTCGGATCGATAACGCCGCTAATGAAGACCGGTGACTTGGCAAAGACAACCGCAAAATTTCACATAATTGATTCGAAACATCGTTCAACGCTCTCTTGGGCCGACCATGGATACATGAAAACGAGGATGGTACCATCATCCCTACATCAATGCATCAAATACTACGATGGAGGGGAACGGTGCATCAAAGGTGACTTACAACCATTCTCCGTACATGAAATTGGAATCCATGAAGATGCGGCTTATTATGCACCTCCGAAGAAAACAATCTTCTCCGGAGATACCATAACAAATGAAGCAAAAGAAGTTCGGGACGACGAAGAACCTGAAGTTCTAGTCCAGCGATCACTCACCACTCCCTTACGGCGAGATGGTGAAGGTTTCTCCACAACTCGCATCCGAGGTCGAGGCCGGGGACGACGTCGTGGCGGAGACGTTAGGACGGTTGGACGAGAGGAAACCGGCCATCAATGTTGATTGGGAAGATAGTTACGAAGAAGAAAAAGAGATCGAACAAGAAGCAGCGACAATAAGTCGGACGAAGCCGCAATTCAGGATCCCTCTCGAAGATGAAAAGAATGAAGAATATAAATCGATGTACGAGAAGATTAACTACTATGTACATACTATGACCCTGACCCCGATCCATTCTAATAAGATCGAGGGTATGGTGGTCAAAGAGGTACGTAGCGGCGGTGCAAAGCCAATCAAATTCTACCGTGGTGCTCCTTCCTCCAAAACTGAAAATAATGTACAATTTGAAGATGTCACTTCATCACAATTAATGGAATTACCTTTTGAGTGGTACTCTCCCTGTGTCCAAAATTCAATTCAGCGTGGTTTCTTACCTCGACAATGGACAAAAGGTCAATCACAACATTTTGAAAAATTATGGAATAACTCCGGTCGTCCACCCATTCAATACATGGTCTCGGATTCGGCACAATAGGATCAGTTGACGATACTGAATTTTGCTTGGTTGTCACTTGCGAGTCTAATGAAAACTGCATGGAAACTACATAAGAATTTGAAGATTTACAAATTGGAGACGCTCCACCAGAATTCGTAAAATTTTCTAAAGTATGAGAGAAAGAAAAAAATAGGAATTTATTTAGGTATAGTGATAATGTAGAAAGGAAAAAATCATTTTTAATCCTTCACATGTTTTAATAGGAATATAACAGAAATAATTAAGCATATATAGAAAAGTTTGCGAGAGAAGGAGTTAATTTTTGCAAATTTTTTTTAATTGAAACATGCAAAATTACTAACTATCCATGAATACTAAACGATGAGTCTGAAATAGAAATAAACATTTATCATAGTAAATAAAAATTCATCCATATTTCAGTCTTTAACACATAACACAACAGATGCTCTGTAACAATCTCAATATCAAAAGTTCACACAAAGTTACTTAAGCAAATCGACACTAACAAACAACAATGCGATCACACTAATTAGTACTAACAAACAAGAAATAAACTAAAAACGAAATCACACATCTCGAGAGGTAAATGCGAGCTGCGATCAGCTGTACTGTAGCCTCGTCATTGTCATCTCCAAAAGAAAATTCCATATCCTTCGGATCAACATACGGTCAAAATCTAGGACAGGTAGGAAACTGAACATCATGCTCACCCTTCAGGAATCTAACTAAAGACTCAGAATACTCAGCATCATAATCACTCTTCCTTTGGTTATACTCAGAAAGATGATCGATCTTCTTATCGATCGTATCTACTCTACAATGATTTAGAGGTAACTCATTCTCGTTGCTCCATAAAGCGATCGTGCATAGACTCCCGAAACTAGATGGTGGCTCGGTAGTAGAAGTAGAAGATCTAGAAGTAGAAGCTCTACCGAAGCGAGGTAATGAACTAGAAGATGCAGTAGAACTCTTACCACAAAGTTGATCATAGATACTGACGCTTTCTCTTCCTATGGGCTTTGTAGACTTGAGCTTTTCCTCAGAAAGCTCTGCAACTACTCCAACACTTTCACACTGAGAATATATCAAAGATGGAAATCCAAGTCCAACAGAAGTGCTAGAGCGAGCAGTTGACTCTACAGAATCATAAATGATACTTCCTACATCAATCCGCTTCCTCTCTTGTATGTAATAGTTGAGGATAGCTCTATCCTTGGTAACCTCACTCAAATGATTGGATGGAAGGAGATAAGCAGAAATAAAGTAGTGTCATGCCTTTGAAACACCATTAAGCTTAGAAGATGAAAACTTTACTCTTTTTCAGTTGCAGATCTTCCAAGCTACAGTACCATCAGTCAGGTCAGCAATAATCATATCTAAATCTCCCTCAAATGGAGATAATCTGGAGTAATAACACTCTATGTTCGACGGCAGACCGAAGAAAATGTTGATACGCTCGGGAGTGAATCCTACTCCAACTCCTCTAACAAAAATCTCATACTCTTCACCATCCACAAAATTAGCATAAAACTCCCTAACCACATGGATAACAACAATAGCGAGTAAAATAGCGAGAATCGTTGCCGAGTTGAGTGCAACGATATTATCCTCAATTCTTCCTCCTGGATTGTAAAAACATCGCTCCAAGATAAACTTCCGAGTCATAACAAAATCATTGTACCGAAAATGTGCAGCGGCAGTAACAAACTTACTACGATCAAAATTTTCTTGTTTCTTTCCTCTCTTAGATTTGGGTGTCATCTAACATGAAATAAAAACACAAAATAAATTCATATGATCATAGAAAATATACTAATTTAAGCTTCTCGAAACTTGAAAGAGCTTAAAAATCCATGGATTTAACTCTAAAAATCAAAATTTTTCTCAAAATTTCGGTTTTCTTCAATGTGAGCAAAATCCATGGTGAAAATCAAAAATAATTGGTTTAGAATGTAGATCGACCTTAAGATGAAGAAATCGAGTGATTTCAAGCTCGAAAACTTGAAAATCCGGCCTCGAATGGGATCTCGAGGGTCTCTTTTTGCTAAAAACGAGAGGAAAGGGATGCTTGAGTGTCAAAAATGGTGTGGGGTGTTTAAGAAGAAGAAGTTTTGGGTTCAGGCCGAACCGGCGCCTAGGCGGTAGACTCGCCTTTCCAAAAATTCAATTTTAATTTTATATTTTCCACAAAAACTTGTCAAATTTGACTCCTAATTACTCTTATAAGAGTATTAATCTAATTTATATCCTCCAAACATTTCCAAAGTCAATTTAAAATGATAATTAAGATCCACATTTCAAACACGAAATTTAACTAAACTCTTGACTTCATTTAATAATTTTCATTCCAAACTTAATAAATTCCATAACAAGACTATAACGAGGTTCATCATTCTATAAACAACACAAACAACATAAATTCAAAGCAAATTCCAAATCCAATGCACACATTAAAAAATAAAGCAAACACACACAAATTAGATAATCGACACACTAGAACTTGACTCGATCACACCGAGAACACATAAGATATCCATTCAACACCGATCTTCGATTACCATCTCTTTCGCAATGAAGTTCGCTAGGACCGAATGGATAGAAAACCAACGCCCTTGGAAATTCCAAAGTTGCCTTTTCATCGATCCACTTGTTCTTCTCGTACATTCTTATTTGAGCATCATGATAGGCCGCCATATGATCAAATTAAAGTTTTGATTGCCATTCGACGTGCTCGATTTGATGATACATCTCGTGCAAGAGATTCCCAATGCTTTGAAGTTCCGCTTCAATCTTTTCCAGAAGACTAAACAAAACGTGGCACTTAGGAGCCGGAATCTGGAGCCTAGGCACCAGATCATCGATACGCGCAGGTTACTCTAGAGCATAGGCACCAAATTTTGGCGCCTAGGCGTCGGAACCTCGATCGACTCCGATTCACCTATCGTCAAATTTTTAAAGTTTCTGTCTTAAAAATAGGTCTAATAAAAAGGTGTGATCCACATATAAACACGATTAAGATAAATTCAAATCACAAACAATCACAATGATAACAAAATGGGTTGTCTCCCACAAAGCGCTTGGTTTAACGTCCTCAGCCCGACCTAATTAATTAAATTAATCGGGTAGACTCAGTTCGTAAGCCTCTTTTTAATTTAGTTTCATTTCTCCTATATAAGGCTTCAGTCTTAATCCGTTAACTTTAAATACTTATCCACTTTTTAGATCTTTAATATCCACAGCTCCATAAGGGTACACTTTCTCAATTATAAATGGTCCCATCCATTTAGATCTTAATTTTCCAGAAAAAAGTTTTAAACGAGCATTAAATAATAACACTTCTTGTCCAGGCTCAAATATTTTCCTTAAATTCTTTTTGTCATGCAATTTATTCATTCTTTCCTTATAAATCTATTGACCTCATTTTTGATGAGGTCTTCTCTTCTTCTTTTTAGTACTTAGGATCTAGCCTTAGGCTTTTCCTTTAACTATCTTAGAGGACTAGAATTGGGACCCACCACTTAGAAACTCAAACCACTTCTTAACTCCCTGAAAACTCCACAAATTTGATTGTAGACCCCTAATCACCTAGAGGGATGAAATCAAATGTGGAAGTTTAAAGGATGAGTTCCTATAGGACTCTTTGGCCTTAGGACCTGCACTAGGTGGCACTGGTACGGTGAGGGCTGACTTACACATACACTACATTTATACACTACAATTTCACACACCTCCTAAAACACACCCATACCTAACTGGACCTCCTGACTCATGTAGGTGATTCACATGGATGTTCCTTAACCCCTAAGCCTTTGGCTAAGAGGGTTAGGAACAACATAGTGGATGCCTCAAATGAGTCCCTTCATGGCTCATGTGGGCTTGATATGGCTTCAAGGCTCAACCAAAATGATTTTATTCCACTTACATTTACCGATCTTCGATTTTCCAAATTTTCGATTTTTGACCCGGGACCCCACTACACGCTTTGCCCAAAATTTGCAAAATTTCCAAATTACCCAAAATTCCTCAAAATCAATCCAAAACATTCCCACATTACTCAAATTGATCATCCATACCCAAAAATACCAAAAATTCCAAAAATACCTCCCAATACCCTCCAAATACCCAAAATACCCCTCTTGACCCAAAAATCCAAAAAAATTCAGAAAATTTCCAGAAAATCCAAAATATTTCCAATTTCATTTTTTTCAACTACACCATGGGCCAATTTTGTCAATTTACCCTACTTTTCTCAAAACCCCCAATTTGACCCATTTTAACCCAAAGTGAACCCAATGTCAAACCAAACCTACCCAATTGACCCAAATTCTGGTCCAATTCAATTCTAAACTTCAATTCAACATTCCCAACACCAATCTAGACTAAATCCATGTCCAATTTGATTGACATTTGGATCCAATTTCACTTTTGGCCTTAAAGCTCAATTTGGACCCATGACCCAAACCAAACCCAAACTCACCCAATTCAACTCCAATTAACCCCAAACCTTTTCTAAACCTTCCTTAGCATCCCCATAAACAAAACATTAACATGATTTGCCAAAAATTTAGACCCAAACCCCACTCAAATTCAACCCAAAGCTAAAAGGCCCAATTTTGACCTAAACCCAAACCTAACCCAAATAAGCCCGAACCTCGAAATCAAAACCCAACCAAAGCCAAACCCTCTTTGAAACACTCCCATAAACAATTCCCAACATTTATTTTACATCAATTTCAACCCTAGCCCAACATTGGCCCAAGTTAACCCAATTTGACCCATATTGGCCCATTCACCAAGGAAGCCCAAATTCAACCCGATTCAAACCCAAATCACTCCCGACTTGCTTCAAATCACTCATGACACATCTGTGAACAAAACACAACATTTGTTTGGCCCAATCCTTCACAAATTCCCATCCATAAATTTATTTTTTAAACCAAAAGCCCACTTTCTTAAACCTTCCTAAAAGCCCAAATTTCATGCTAAAGCCCATATGACAAATTCTTCTCATCATACCCTTAATTAAAATCATCCCTAAGTTCAAATCAACCATCAAATGATTCCAAATCAAGCCATGTGCCAAATCCCATCAAATCACTCCTAAATTACCAAAATTCCTAAAAACCTCTTTCATGAAAGTTGACTTAGCTTTTCCAAGCCAAAGGTGAGCCATGAAGCCATGCATGAGCCACATGGGAGCCATGAGAGCCATGGAATCTACTTTCCACCTCACCATACCCAAGATGGCAAGAGGAGGAGGCCCTTTCCATATTCTCTTAAGGGGGATTAGCCACTTCCATGACTCCACTTAAACCATGCTTAAAATTAATTGTACTTGGATGGTGACCCTTCCCCACTAATTAAGCTGACCTAAACCACTTTATCTTCAGCCCAAACTAGCCATGGGAAGGTGCACCTAGCCCAATCCATGCATTTGACCAATTTGAGCCAAAATATACCCTTACCCCATTCTACTTTGATTCAAACACTTTACACATGTCCAAGCTCAATTGCCTTCACCAACTTCAAGCCCTGAACCTCCTGACCCTGAGGTGACCCATGCCTGCCGGCCAGCCACCTGGGTCGCCGGAAAACACCATGGCCGAGACATGGGAAGGAGCCAAGCATTGAAATTCCACCTTGCTGAGTTGCCCCATGCCCAGTGGCCATTGTAGTTGTTCTTCCCTTGACCTAAGCAGCTGATCACAACCCTTGGCCATCCTCGTGAGGCCCTCCGACCACCTCTATTTAAGCCCGAGCCCCCTCACGGCCATGGAGGAGAGTTGCACAAACCTTGCTGAAACTGCGCCAAAATTGTTCCAAACCCTACTTCATACTTAGAGCAGGTTGATCCCCGGTGTCAATTTGCCTCAATCCCCACCAACAAAATCCAATTTCTCAGCTGAAATTTCACCCAAAACCAAGACACTTTGTCACGAGTGAGCCAACCCTCGAATTGGCTGGTCCTACACCTTCACTTGGACCAAGAGGAGAAGTTTCCCATTGAAAGCCCCATCTCCGAGGCCACCCGAGTTGCTCCGGCCTCCAAGCTTTGTGATCGGGCGTGGTCGAAATCCTACCTAGGTAATTCACCGGACCGAGAGACTTCATGCGGAGCTTGTTGGGATCAAATCGAAGGTGACACAACCCTCAGATCGAAGCCACACTTCTCTGAGCAAAGGTATGGCCTCACTCTCCTTCACGAGCTTCTGAACTTTCTCCATTTTCATTGAGTCAATTTCATGCCACATAAACCGTATGGATGTGTTCGTCTTCTCCAGATGAATCTATAGAGCATAAGAACGTTAAATTTGGTCAAGTATCGAGTAAGATCTTAGGCCTAGAAGATGGACGGCTCTCGGGTAAGGACGCCTGGGAACGATGAACGGATGTCGTTCATTTAATACACGAGCGGGCAGACGGCCAGGATCACGCCGGATCAGGAAATGGAACGACGCAGCGGGGCCCCGGAGCCCTGAGTCAGATGGCGGCGTCTAATCGGAGAGCGCCACGCGGCGTTTCGGAGCTGCCGAGGTTGACGCGGCGCCGCGTGGATAAATAGAAAATTAGGGTTTTTTTCTTTTATTTAATTCCTAAACTTCAAAAATCCATAAATTTGTGTAGGAAAATCAGAAAAATAAAATAAAAATACCCTCTTGCTCAGTGAACAGAGGAGAATAATGTGAAAAAGAAATTATTTAATTTCATCAAGTATTTTATTTTTAATGATTTATTTCCCATCTGCATTGTTTTAATTCTCCATGCATATAGGAAATTCACCATGGCATGAGACCATAGGGCTTTTGAAGCCTCCGAATTTGGGAACATTTCTGAATTTTCCAAAGTCGAGGCCGTCCCTATGAGAAGTTATTGATTTTTCAAATTCATGTTACTTGTTTTGAGTATTTTAAATCCAATAATTAGCATGTTGTGAAATAAATTCTAGGAAAATTTGGTGATGTCTCTTATGACCAGAGGACCCTAGTAAAAATAGATTTTGGATTAGTTTATTTAAAATAACCCTAATTGGCTTAAACACCCAAAATAACTCCTTAATTAATTAGAGCTAACCATATATCAAATTGACTTGAAATAAATTCTCCACTGACCTTTAGGATCAGAGGAACCCACCATAAAAATTTGAAGTCAATTGGACTTGGTTAGCCCTACTAAATGGGTTGATTGAGTCATTTAGCCATTTTAAACTTTTAAAATTCATAACTTTCAAAATACCTTTCAAAAATTCACCAAATTGGTTTTGGAGCCTCTCTGATATCGGGGAATTTAAGAAAATTAAAATTTCAATTTTCTAAAAAATTTAATTTTTTGCATTATTTTAATATTTTAATAATTAAAAATAATAATAAAAATCATAAAAATAATAAAATTCACCAAAATGTCACATTTTGAATTTTAATCACTTAGGAATAAATCCCATATTTTTCTTAGTCTATTTAATGAGATATTAAATTTTAAAGCCCTAGGGTAATTTTAAAATTAAAAAAATGTATTTTCTAGCATTTTCACTAAAATAATTATGATAAATCAAAGAAAAATCAGAAAATTGCAAAAATTGATTCTCTGATTTCCTTGATATCAGAGAGATTTTTGAAAAATATAAATTTCATTTTTCAACCTTTATTTTATTTTTAAATTAATTAATACTCCAAAACATAAAATAATTATAATAAAAATAATATAATTTAAAAAATCACCAAAATTGGTCCAAGTGGTCCTCTAGTCATTAGGAATGTCCCATAATTTTCTTAAGGATAGAAACTTCCCTTGGTCATATTATTAAATTTTCCTTGGAAATTCCTATTTTCCACCAAAAATAATTACATAAATAAATTAAATACAGAAAAATCACATTTTCTCCTCTCATGTCTTTATTGGCATATGAGTGAAGTCACATAAAAATTTCAAGTTCATTTAAGCTCGATTTAGTGAGTTATGAAATTATTAAGCTTGAAGGGCAAAATGGTAATTAAAATTTTAACCCTTAATTAAAACTTTAGGTTTAATAAAATTAACAAGTAAAATATTTGATCTTAATCTGATTTGGATGATTGAAATTTAAATAATTAAAGGGTAGAAACCTACTAAACAATTTAAAATAATTGAAATAAACCTTAATTGAATAATTGATTAAATTTGGAAGAATAATAAAATTGGAATTATTAAAATAGGGATATTATTAGGAAGAGATTTATTCTTTAATTTAAAAATCCCTAAATTAATCATCTCAATAATATTTAATTCCTAATTAAAATGATAATTCAAATTTAAGTTTTAAAATGTTAAAGGACTTAATCATTAAAATTAAATTAAAAAGTTAAATTATTAAACTCTTTTTAAATTTTCAATTAAACTAAAATTAAAAATAAAATTAAATTAAAGATTAAATTAAATTAAATCAAACAAATTAAATAAATTAAATTAAAATAAATCAAATAAATTAAATTAAATCAAATTAAATTAAATAAATAAATAAATTAATTAATTAAATTAAATTAAATTAAATTAAATTAAAACATATTAAATTAAATTAAATTAAATTAAATTAAATTAAATTAAAACATATTAAATTAAATTAAATTAAATTAAATTAAATTAAATTAAATTAAAATAAAATCAAATAAAACTAAAATTAAAATTAAAATTAAAATTAAAATTAAAATTAAAAAAATCAAAATTAAATTAAAATTAAAACTAAACCAAATTAAATTAAATTAAAGTTAAATTAAATTGAATTAAATAACATCACCTAAGACATAAAGAAATTCAAAATAAAGCAACTTGAACACTATTCCAAATTTAAACCCATTAACTTAAATTAAATCATTTGAACACCAATTTGCCCTCGAAATTTTGGTTAGCGTAATTCCTAAACAGAACATTAAATGAAATGTTACTTCACTTATAGGATATTCAAATGTCCTAATTCACTGAGCAAGATAACAAAACTTGAATTCCCGGACGATTAATTCATTTGTATGATTAAATTCATTTGGACTTAAAACAATCCTATCAATATTGAAAAGATGTTTAAGATTCTTCTTAAACACTTCCTCAATATGATAGTATACTCATAAGAACAATTGAACTTAATTATTCTTTGATGAAGAAAATCGTCCTCAAACCAAACGCAAGAACACTAGACGTCATAGGAAATGACTAGCTATAGGATTAGAAATTTGGTAGAAAACCATAACCCTTCCCTTAGCTTTACCTAGGAACTTGCTTAAATATTCTAATTGTGTTTTAAGTGCAGCTTGGGATGACGGGAAGACCCTCCAGGTACGCTTTTATTTTATTGCAATTTACCTTATTGCAATTTATTTAATCGCATCGTACTTACTTTTCTTGCATGATAAACAACCGTTGCATGAAAACCCACACCTTTAGGATAGTCCCTAAAACTGAAACCAAAACTAAGTTAAAAGTCATTGCAAGATAAAATTCACCGCCACAACATTTCAAAATATAAAACAACCCAAAATTTAATCACAAACATAACACAAAACTGCAATTACAACTAAATTAAAACGTCCTGTTGGATTATCGGGAATACCTCGGATGATGTAACCTACGTGTTGCTAACGGGATTTCCCACGGTCTAAATGAAAGTGTGGAACTCATTTTGTTGAGTTTAGCAAATTCATCTGGTCTAAGTGAATCCGATAAAAATAACGATGCCGGAAGGATGGAACCGTGGAATCTTAACTGGTGTTGTTATAATCAACTTTAAGATTTGTTTTAATTAAAACATAAAAAACACTTGGGAATTAAGAATTTCTCTAAACCAAAACACTTTTCTCATCTCCTGATTTATGACTTCTAAAACTAAACCTCTGCAACAACAAGGAGCTCGGAGCATGGTGGGCAGCACGGCCATCGTCATCAGCAAAACCTGAGTCTACTTCAGCAAAACCTTCTTAGAATTAAATAACTAAGCCATAGGATTTTGAGGTAGTTTGCCTAGTGCAACATAAATCCTCAACTCTTCGTTAGGCATTTGCATGATCATGTCATGTAAATTAAGCCCTAACCGGTCTTAGGACTCCGAGGTAGTCGTTTGATACGACATAAACCCTCACATCTTCAAGGCTATTTGTGTGATTCTATCATATAAATATAAGTCCTAATTAATTAAAATTGGAAAGATCAAAACATTAAATAAATATTAGGACTTTCCTAAATCCAAGCCAAATAATAGGATAGACGGGGAATTACTGAAGTTCGCTTCGAATCTGTGATTTCTCCTACCTTTCTTCCTTTGAATTCCCAAAACAAAATGTTCCAAATTTGATCCACTCCCTATTGAAATTCTAAAATTCAATCCCTTGAAAGCTTAAACTTTGAAATTCTTGAGAGCAGAATTACTGATTATTATCGAGAGTTTTCTTAGGTGATTCTCGTCACTTAAGATGTAATTAACTATAGGGGCTTGCCCTTATAGGGAATTTTAAGAACCCGAGTAATATAAACCACTATTTAATGTTTTCGTATTAAGCGAGGGAATTTGTCGGCTTATAAAATTGGTTCGCGGACCAAACGGATGTCACAAACCTTCTAGTTTATTTATTTGAGCCCCATCACCAAGCGAGTGTGTCTATTCTTCGGGGTAGATACACGGTCGCGTGATGCGGTGCTCATTTATATAAACTATTCGAGATGTGAGATCAGTTTGATTTCATATCTTAAAATTTTCAAATTTAAAATTATTTTCAAAATCGAATGCTACTTTCTAAATTATATATATATATATTTAAATCAAATTTAAAATCTAAAATTCGCCGACAATTTCTGTTAGGCGACCCCCTTTTCAAAATAAAACACACAAACCTGAAAAATATGTCGACATATTTTTGGCGACTCACGTGGGGATAATTCCTCTCTCCATTTTTAATCAAATAGTTCTGCTTTCAAAAATCGGTAGTGTATCCATGTCCCTAGTGGATCAAACTACCCTTCTTTCCATTGGAATACTATGTTCATTTCTACCTTGAACAAATATAGCCAACATTCTCTCGGATTTAGGAGCCACTGTTTAGACACCCCTAAACAGAGAGGTTCCGAGATCCTTTTACCTCATTTACGAGGTGGGGTGGACCCCAATAGGTATTAGTTTAGGAGCGGTCTTGCGGGTCGAGAAGTTTCTACAAGACTTTCTCTTCCTTTTCCAGTTCCTAATCAATTCCTTTTACTCTTCCTACAACTCTCCTTCTTTTTAATAATTCTCCTGCCTAACAAACAAATCTTTTCGAAAAAACAATTTTCTTTTAATATCACAGATACACTAAGATAAACAGAAATGTGTTCGGACTCTTTCTTTTTCGTCATAAGTTTTACGACAAGAAGAAGCACGATTCCGAGACTAACACTTGGAATCTGCCCTGCAGAAATGGAAGCCCCAAAACTGATCTTCTCCTTCGTCAACGGACTTGACCTGTCCGTGTTCAAGGATGAGCTGCCTGATAATGGAATTATTCGATTCGGACAAGGATTCGGGGACACCGACATCAAAATCCCCGACGTCACTCTCTTTTCACTCACAAGCAAAGTACCAGAAACTGAGAAGCCGTTGATTGAGTTCAACCTCAAGTCAACTCACGAATTCCCTCCTCTGCAAAAGATTCCAACTGAGAGGAGTACTGCTGTCCACAGAAGGACTGTTGTTGCTACCCCCACCGATGCTAGTTGTCTCTGCACCTACCCCGGCTCCTGCCAAACTAAAAGGGAAGGAAATTCAGAACTATGGTAAACCTGTTACCGTGGAGGGTATAGACCTTCCTGTGAGACCTTCTATTTTTGAAATCGGGTCCAGCTCGAGAATTCCATCACTAACACGGACCCAAAGAAGGAACAGAAGTAGAAGGATTGCTAGAAAAGCCAGAGCTGCTGAAGTTGCTTTCCTGGAGGAAATCCGAAGCTGCTGAATATACACCGCCTGCTGAATACATACCACTTTTGGGAGGAAGCAGGTTCCATCCCCTCTCCGCCGCGGAGGATGAAGAAAATGTTAGTAAGATTGCTGTCGCATTGCCTCAGCCCGTATATTACAACGATAGCCGCAAGAAAAGGACTAGAACTACGCCATTTGCTCGACGGCAAACTTTGATAGAGAAGTTAGCAAAGAAGGAAAAGTGCCCTGTATCAGAAATTTTAAGAAGGATAGGGCGGGTGCCAGTCAAATCCCATCTTGGGCCACGAGTAGAACCTGTTATCGTTGCAGAAAAGCCAAATAAGAGGATGAAAGCTAGTCCGCCTGTTGTTGTTTCAGGACTACAGATTAGGGAGGATACCACCTTCCAGCATTTGGCTGACAGACCATCTGGTCCTAGACCTTCTGCTGCTAGAAGGATGGTATGGCGTCCCACTACTGGACAATTAAGATTGAAACAATAACCTGAGAAGGAAAGTCTCGTCGAGGAGACTTGAGTCCAGAAGAAAGTGCTACTTGCGAGTAAAGGGGACTCATGAGAAGGAAACCGACGGTTATCACATGACAACTGCAAGGATGTACGGAAAAGACCACTAGAAGATGCTATGGAAAAGCTAAGAGCGATATCCGGCGATTAGCGAGGGAAAGAGAAGAGAAATTCGGAGATGAGATTGATTCGTCGAGTTCATGGATGATGAGTATGCGAGAAATTAACATGGTCGAAACACGAGCTTCGTCGGCTTCACAAGGTGCTCCTGCGGCCGCGAGAAGAGAGGAGCCAGAAGTAATGAGGAGGCAACTTCAAGAGAAAGATGATACGATCGCCCAAATGGCAAAAAGGATGGAAGAGATGAATGTAGTCCTAGCCACTCTCCAGAGTCAAGTGCAACCCCAAAGAGAGACACCCCCAGAGGTCATTCACATTATCGACGGAGGAAAGGAGATTACGTCCGTCAACGGGGATGATCAGTTAAAGAAGGATGCAACACAAAGCATGATTCCGGAAAGGATATCAAGAGCTTGGTGGAACAGCAGGTGCGAGAGGCCTTGGCACAATCAAAGAACGGGACATCCATTCGGACGGGTAGACCTTATCCTGAAGAATTCGACGCTGTCCAATACCCGAAAGGCTTCGTACCACCTCTGTTCAAGACCTTTGATGGAACCGGGAACCCTCGGCAGCATGTTGCACATTTTAGTGTCAGTTGTTGCATTGCCGGCGGAAGTGATGCATTACTCTTCAGACAATTTGTCGACGGCACATCGAGGATCGCCTTTGATTGGTATGCGGAATTACCGAACGGTTCGGTGAAGACATTTTCAGAACTGGAGAACCTCTTCATCAAGAAATTTACCAGAGCTCAGCACCACATCACTATAGGTGATTTAGTGGTAGAGAAGCAGAAACCCAACGAAACCTTGGTGGACTACATACTTCGATGGAGGAACCTAAGTATGAAGTGTGAGCCACAACTACAAGAACAGCATGCAATCGGCATTTTACTTAAGAGCATTCATGGCCCGATAGCACTTGTCCTCAAGGGATTTACTATTAAGACTTTCGAGAAGTTGTTAAGCAAGGCCTGAAGCTTGCAAGAGGAGGCGAAGCAATTAAGTTTCACCGATAAAACAGACAAACAGAAGCCCGTGGAAACTTTTGAAAAGAAGTATGGGATCGTTGCAGCAGTCGACAAAGGCAAACAACCGATGCAAATATCGTCAGAACGGCCGCAGCAACCTCAACGAGACTACCAGTAACCCCGACCCAGCTATCAGTCATCTCTACAGTATGAACAACCGCCTCGTCCACAACGTACGTTAAGGGAGCTTCTAAGCAGGGAGTATCCGTTCAAGAATGAGGCAGTGCCGAAAATGTTCCGCAGTCTGATCAAGACTCCAGATTTCCAACTGCCAGAGCCTAAGAGACCAGAAGAAGTCGACATGAAAGGTGATCCCAACTTTTGCCCTTACCATCGGATGCTTGGGCATAAGATAGAAGATTGTATTACCTTCAAAAGTTGGCTCAACGACAATCTTCGGAAAGGGAATATAACGATCCCGAAAGAGTACATGAAGGAACCCCAGAAAGGAGGTTCCGTCAATGTTATCTCGACGGATCCCCTTGTTCCAATAGATCCCTATGCGACTAATGATGGATGGACTACCGCTTGGACAAAGTCTTCGAAGAAGATTTTGGATCACATCCAAACCGCTTCGGTGCGAGCCTCAATTCGAGTTCGAAACACGTCAAGTCGGCACTATCACTTGCGATAGAAGAACCACCTCAACAAGAGACAATTGAAGAGAAGAAGAAAATTGACGAAGAAGAGAAGACGAGGCTCTTAAGTCTAGACTAGGGGCTGCTTATCCTGGGATAGTTGTTTCCGATTCGGGGGAGAAATCCCTCGAACCTCTGACTCTGTATGATTATCTGCTCACTCTGGTGGGATCTTATAATGATAATGGTTATGGCGTTGGCTACGTTTTGACTGTTTCTAACAATTACGTAACTAGCGACAATCCGGACATTGATTTCGATACGAATGACAATTCTCAAATCATACACAATCTCGACGATCACAATGACGAAGAAGACATCCAACAAGGAGGCTACGAGAGTTCAACAAGCAACGAATCTATTTGCGAGTTTCGAGGCGCTCCGATCACAATAGAGTTAGAGCCTTCGGACTCCGAAGCTAATCCAAAAGAACTGTCATTCCGATTCGGGAGGAAACACCGGCAAACTCAATACTAGAGTCGAAGAAATTACGAAGTCAACTTAAGAAGTGGAAGAGTTCTACCTCCGAGAATGGGTCCAAAGGACAAAGGAAAGCGAGTGGTTGTTCGGGAAGAACCAACCCCGACGGAAGAAATACCCATTCGGGAAGAAGCCGAGACACATGAAAATAAAGTGGATTACAACGTGCTAGCCCATCTTAGGAAACTACCGGCCAAGCCGAGCATCTACGACGCTCTCATCTTATCAAAGGAGATGAGAGAAGCTCGATCGAGGCCTTGCTTGATCCGAAATTTGCTTAGCTCAAATGACCGGAGATTCCTTAGATGAGGTTTGCTCGTTAAAGGAACGACGAGGTGTTACCTTCACGGACAATGACCTACTACTTGGGACAGCAGATCACAACCGACCGTTGTACATTTCAGTAACAATTGGGAAGTTTACACTCTCCAGAGTATTGGTGGATCCAGGAGCATCAAATAATATAATGAGTCTTCGAACACTAGAATATTTGGAAATTGATGCTCGCGAGCTCGAAGCCGACAAAATGTTATTAAGAGGATTCAACCGAGAAAGGAGAAAGAGCCCTCGGATCAATAACGCCGCTAATGAAGACCGGTGACTTGGCAAAGACAACCGCAAAATTTCACATAATTGATTCGAAACATCGTTCAACGCTCTCTTGGGCCGACCATGGATACATGAAAACGGGATGGTACCATCATCCCTACATCAATGCATCAAATACTACGATGGAGGGGAACGAGTGCATCAAAGGTGACTTACAACCATTCTCCGTACATGAAATTGGAATCCATGAAGATGCGGCTTATTATGCACCTCCGAAGAAAACAATCTTCTCCGGAGATACCATAACAAATGAAGCAAAAGAAGTTCGGGACGACGAAGAACCCGAAGTTCTAGTCCAATCGTCACTCACCACTCCCTTACGGCGAGATGGTGAAGGTTTCTCCACAACTCGCATCCGAGGTTGAGGCCGGGGACGACGTCGTGGCGGAGACGTTAGGACGGTTGGACAGAGGAAACCAGCCATCAATGTTGATTGGGAAGATAGTTCTGAAGAAGAAAAAGAGATCAAACAAGAAGCAGCGACAATAAGTCGGACGAAGCCGCAATTCAGGATCCCTCTCGAAGATGAAAAGAATGAAGAATATAAATCGATGTACGAGAAGATTAACTACTATGTACATACTATGACCCTGACCCCGATCCATTCTAATAAGATCGAGGGTATGGTGGTCAAAGAGGTACGTAGCGGCGGTGCAAAGCCAATCAAATTCTACCGTGGTGCTCCTTCCTCCAAAACTGAAAATAATGTACAATTTGAAGATGTCACTTCATCAGAATTAATGGAATTACCTTTTTAGTGGTACTCTCCCTGTGTTCAAAATTCAATTCAGTGTGGTTTCTTACCTCGACAATGGACAAAAGGTCAATCATAACATTTTGAAAAATTATGGAATAACTCCGGTCGTCCACCCAATTCAAAACATGGTCTCGGATTCGGCACAGTAGGATCAGTTGACGATGCTGAATTTTGCTTGGTTGTCACTTGCGAGTCTAATGAAAACTGCATGGAAACTACAGAAGAATTTGAAGATTTACAAATTGGAGACGCTCCACCAGAATTCGAAGAAGAGATCAAATCTACAATAGATGAGTTAACGGAAGTTAACTTAGGTACTTGTGAAGAACCTAGACCTACCTTTGTTAGCTCCTTACTCAGTAAAGAGGACTCCGAAGGAATAATCAAGTTATTAATGGAGTTTAAAGACTATTTTGCTTGGAGGTAGGATGAGATGCCAGGATTAGCTCCAGAGATCGCAGTCCATAAGCTAGGAGTGGATCCTACTTCTGTCTCAGTCAGGCAAGGTCCCAGAAGAATGCGTCTAGAAATCGAACAACAAGTCATAGCTGAAGTTAAAAAGCTAATAGACGCTAAATTTGTCCGTGAAGAGCAATACCCGACTTGGTTAGCCAATGTGGTGCCGATCGGAAAGAAGAATGGTCGGATCGGAATTTGTGTGGATTTCGAGAGATGTAAACAAGGCATGTCCAAAAGATGAATTTCCTCTACCGATCCCAAAACTAATGATCGACATCGCTTCGACACATGAGATATTCTCATTCATGGATGGATCTTCAGGATACAACCAGATAAAAATGGAACCAAAAGATGAAAAGATTACAGCATTCAGAATGCCGATCGGAGTATATTGCTACACAGAGTGATGCCATTCGGACCGAAGAAAGCGGGAGCAACATACCGGAGAGCGATGACAAGAATTTTTGATGATCTCATCCACAATCAAGTCGAATGCTACGTGGACGATGTGGTCATCAAAAGCAAAGTAAAGGACAACCACTCGTATGATTTGATAATTGTTTTCGAACGATTAAGACAATTTAACCTTAAGATGAATCCCTTAAAATGCGCCTTCGGCGTCACCTCTGGGAAATTCTTAGGATTCGTTGTCCGACATCGTGGAATTGAAATCGACCCGGAAAAGATTAAAGCCATCTTAGAAATGCCGCCTCCCAAAACCTTAAAGCAACTACGATCTTTTCAAGGGAAGCTGGCATATCTTCGACGCTTTATGTCAAACTTGTCAGGTAGGTGTCAGCCCTTCTCGGCACTAGTTAAAAAGGACGCCAAATTTATTTGGGAAGAGAAATGCCAGAAGGCCTTCGAGGACATTAAAAAATATTTAATGACACCTCCCGTCTTAGCAGCCCCGATCTCGGGTAGACCACCGATACTTTATACCGCGGCTTTAGACGACTCTCTCGGAGCCTCGTTAGCCTGTGTCAATGATGAGGGTAAAGAAAATGCTCTTTACTACCTAAGCCGTCGTTTACTTCCGACGGAAATAAGGTATCCCGCAATTGAAAAGCGCTGTTTGGCCCTGATCTTTGCCGCTCAAAAGCTCAGGCACTACATGCTTTCTCATAAGGTCAACCTAATCTCGAAATTTAATCCATTGCAATACTTGATGACTCCTCCAACGCTTTCCGGCAGACTTGCCAGTTGGTCAATGATATTATTGCAATTCGATATAACTTTCGTGCCTCTTCATGCCGTAAAGGAACAAGTCTTAGCAGATTTCCTCGCAGCACACCCTCTGTCGGCAGAATCTCCTCTCAATGACGACTTGCCAGATGAACAAATAATGAGCCTAGAAGACCTTGATGATCGACGTTGGGAATTATATTTTGACGGAGCATCTTCAGCACACAAAGGCGAAGAATCGCAAGTGATAGTGCCCGGTAAGGCGGGGATCGGATTAATCTTTATAACACCGGAGCGGGGGATGTTAAGATACTCCTACCACTTGACGGAGCCGTGTACAAACAATGAAGCGGAATACGAAGCCCTCATAACGAGAATGGAATTAACTATTCAAATGGGGATAACGAGACATCAACATCTACGGGGATTCACGGTTAATCATTCAACGGATCGCCAGACAATGACGAATTTTAAAACCAAGACTCGAGCAATACTTCTGGTATGCCATACAGCTGTTGGAACAGATTCCGAATGTGACAATCTACAAAATTCCCAGAAAAGAAAATGCTTTAGCAGATGCGTTAGCTCGCCTTGCAAAAGAATTTGCTTGTTTGCAAGATGAGTCAGTAGAAGTGTCAGTTCACGGACGTCAGGTCCTATCACAGCTCGACATAGACACAATACATAAATCGAAAAAGAAGAAGAATCGGTTGCAACGGTGACGGAAAACACGGAAGATTAGCGACGACCATTAATAGATTGCACAGTAAACGGGAAAACTACCGGACGATAGGTCGCTAGCCCATCGGATCAAGAAAAGAACTCTGTCCTACGCATTAATAAACAACACATTATACAGAAGGCCTTTCGATCAAATGTGGCTAAGGTGCCTAAGCGGGTCCGAGGCCCGTGAAATTGTTAAAGAGGTCCATTTAGGACTCTGTGTCGCCCACCAGTCGGGTCCGAAGATGAAAATGAAAATTAAAAGACTAGGGTACTACTGGCCCTCGATGATGACCGACTGCATGAAAATCGCCAAGAGCTGTCATCAATGCCAAGTGCACGGAGTGGTTCTACACCAACCTCCAAATGTGCTACATCCGACAATTGCGTCGTGGCCATTTGAATGTTGGGGCACAGATATAGTGGGTCCAATAGAATCACCATCTTCAAAAGGACATCGCTTCATTCTTGCGGCTACAGATTACTTTTCCAAGTGGGCAGAGGCAGTTCCACTTAGAGAAGTGAAAGCACACCACGTGCTACAGTTTTTCAAGAACCAAGTTGTCTACCTTTTCGGAGTGCCGCGCGAGATCATCTCGGATAATGGGTCGGCATTCGAAGCACACAAATCAACAATTTTGTCAGGAGACACGGAATCGACTGGGGATATTCAACAATTTACTACCCAAGAGCATACGGCCTGGCTGAGGCTTTTAATAAAACTCTCGTTCAAATCTTAAAGAAAACCTTGGACTATAATAAGAGAAATTGGCACGAGAAATTTTTAGAAGCCTTATGGGCCTACCGGACAACCTTCAGAACTCCCACTCAAGCTACTCCTTACGCTCTGGTGTATGGGTCCGAGGCAGTGTTACCCTTAGAGGTCCAGCTTCCTTCACTCGAATTGCGAGTTGCAAACAAAATCACGACAGAAGAGAATGCCAAATTACGACTAGAAGAATTGGAAAGCTCGGAAGGGAAAAGACTTGCAGCGCAACGAATTTAGAACTATACCAAGCTAAGATGGTTCAAGCCCATGACAGATTGGTCCGCCTAAGAACCTTCAAAGTTGGTGACTTAGTTCTCGTTCTCAAAGACCTATTCTTGCACACCGCAAGATAGGAGGAAAATTTGAACCCACTTGGGAAGGACCGTTTGTGGTTGAAGCGAGTATACTCAGGAGGCTCCTACCAGCTAGTGAATTGCCAAGGAGAACGACATATGCTTCCGATCAACGGACGATACTTGAAGAAGTATTACGCTACCTGATGTTTCGAAGGAATGAATTCTTCATCCCTAGAAGCACGAGCGAAGTAGTTACTTATGACTGAGTCCGAACCCAAAAATAATAAAAATGTGCTAAAATAAATAAAATCATGATAATAAAGTTTTCCTTGTTTTCCTTCCATATCAAGATCTCTTTCCTGATCTTATCACACTTCATTCCTGTTAAATTTAAAAAATATAAAAGTAATAAAAAACTGTCTTTAATAAACATTTTCTTAATGTTCTTGTTCTTAGTATAGCCCCTGATCCTTTTCCTTGTCTTTTCGCGAGGAAATGTCGAACGGGCGGTTGGTCCCGAACTTTAGAAATGGCGTAAGCCTTGCACTAAACGAAAAGAGGGTGAAAGATGGAGCGATAATAGAGATTGACTCGGACTTCGCACCGGCGAGCTCGCAATACGAGGAAAGTGACCGGGTCCCGGTTGACCGAGAGGAAGCCGCCGGTCGGATAGTAATGAAAGTGGGTGGCCCAAGCCACCAATCCAAGCAACAAGAAAAGGAAAACAAGCACTCGAAGAAGACAAGAAAATCAAGTTTGTAGTCGCTACGGCGAGAGGGCGAGCTTGTCGGCGCCGCGCCCACGGAGATTCGGGAAGTACGAAGAGCTACTCTCACAGCAACTCAACGAAGAAATAAAAATCGCCGTATCCGCAAGATGTTAACTAAACTAGCAGCGGACCAGCGCGACGAGGCTGTTGCTACTGCCAGTACATACACTTTAAGGACACCGGTTCACCAGGAACATGAAGAAAGGAAGCCAGCTCCCAGGATGACAGAAGAAACCAGGGAAATCTTAAGAAGAACAGTAGAAAGAAGGTTATAACGCCACCAGACAAAGTCAACAATAAAGCATAACCTTGTTGCAGAAGCAACCCCGGAGGACGTCCCGACGGAGACCATCCCCGAGGAGCCGAGGTATGCAGGAGAACGTGAAGGGATTGAGCCATATATCCCACAGTACGTCACCAGACCTCGCCATTTGTAGATTATTCCAGAATACGAGCCAGAAAGAATGCAGAATGTCGAGAAGAAAACTTTTGAATACTTCGAGAGAATCAGAGGCAGGAGGATCAATATACTAGAAGGCCTCGAGCTACATACAGATGTGTTCTTAGAATACGAACAACAACAAATCGTGGACTGCATCCGGGATTTAAAAAGAATGGGCCGAGCAGGCCGCCTAAGAGAAAACACTTACTCAGAACCCCGGAGATGGATGCCAGGGAAAGGGAGAATTACAATACAATGTGGATGCTGCTACAACTTCGCAAAAGATAGGAAGGGAAACCCACCGGGAATACTCCGTCATGGCCAGGTGCATCCAATGCCATTGGTCATTAAAAGGATGGTAAAGAGAATGATAACATGGAGGGTACGCGGCGGATTGCATACCCCACGCTGCATTATTAACATTTACAAGAAGGGTGATCGCATACCCCCGCACATAGATCACCACGACTTTGTCGGACACCTTCGCACGGTTTGTTTTCCGAACGAGTGTAATATCATGTTCGGATCCGACCTCCGGATAGCAGGCCCGGGTGAGTTCCGAGGGCCGTAAAGATACCATTACCGGTAGGTTCCGTCATGATGCCGAAGGGCAACGGAGCGGATATCGCTAAACATTGCATACCGGGAGTACCGGTGAAGCGGATCTCGGTTACTTTCGGAAGGATGGACGACGGAAAGACACCTTACCACTTCCAGCCAGACCCGGAGCTAGAGAGCCTCCGGCCTTACGAGTTGTGAGTTACATGGAAAATATCACACCTCCAACGTACATCCATATGGCATCCTTGCCAAGGATGGCTTGGAAGGTGATGTTATTTACCATGTACCTCGCTATTCAGACATGGATTTCTAACAGATACCTTTTTTTGGATGGATCGACAAAGATCATACATAGTCCATTTTGAGTCTATTTGGATTGTATGAGATGTATCCCAGATCGAGTTGTATGATGTATCTTCAACATGATTGGAATGAAAGTGACCATGTCACATTTTTGGCCTTCACCTCTTTTGTGCAAGTTGACTGGAAAACGCCATTAAAGTTAAATGAACTTCGAACAAAGAACAGAAAAGAAACAAAAAGAATAAAAGAAAACTTACCTTAAAAAAAAATCTAAAAATGTTGAACACCAAATTCACATGAACATTAATTAAACGATAAAATAAATTTGAATCGTTAAAGGATAAACAAAATGAACACAAATTTTAAATCAAATCTCAATCAAATTCAAATTCGACCTTCCAGATCTCAAATCAAATCTCAATCAAATTCAAACTCAATCTTCCAAATCTGAAATCCAATCCGTTCTACTCTCTCCCTTGTCTAGGATGGAAGCGGTTGATTCCATTGACACGGATCGAATCTGATGGCGAGGAATTGTATCCAACCCAAACCAGCGACTTTTGATCAATTCTTTTGAATGTGATATGTAACATTTACATATTCCCTCCTAATCTGTTTCTTTCCACAAAAAAGAAAGTCTTTTACAACTTTCATGAAATTCTCGAAACACCAAAATTCCACACTTTTCAAATCAACACTACAAATCTTTGCAAAGTCAATGACTATTCAAAATTCAAAATTCTTGGGGTTGAGGATTTTACATCCGAGACTGCATTGCTTTAGGATCCTTTCCCTATCGCAATGAAATACATCAAATTCAAACTTTTGGAGTTGATGATTTTACATACGAGACTGCATTGCTTTAGGATTCTTTCCCTATTGCAATGAAATACATCAAATTCAAACTTTTGGGGTTGAGGATTTTACATCCAAGACTGCATTGCTTTAGGATTCTTTCCCTATCGCAATGAAATACATCAAATTCAAAATTTTTGGGGTTGAGGATTTTACATCCGAGACTGCATTGCTTTAGGATCCTTTCCCTATCGCAATGAAATACATCAAAATAAAACTTTTGGGGTTGAGGATTTTACATCCGAGACTGCATTGCTTTAGGATCCTTTCCCTATCGCAATGAAATACATCAAAATTCAAAATTCTTGGGGTTGAGGATTTTACATCCGAGACTGCATTGCTTTAGGATCCTTTCCCTATCGCAATGAAATACATCAAATTCAAACTTTTGGGGTTGATGATTTTACATCTGAAACTGCATTGCTTTAGGATTCTTTCCCTATTGCAATGAAATACATCAAATTCAAACTTTTGGGGTTGAGGATTTTACATCCGAGACTGCATTGCTTTAGGATTCCTTCCCTATCGCAATGAAATACATCAAATTCAAACTTTTGGGGTTGAGGATTTTACATCCGAGACTGCATTGCTTTAGGATCCTTTCCCTATCGCAATGAAATACATCAAATTCAAACTTTTGGGGTTGAGGATTTTACATCCGAGGCTACATTGCTTTAGGATCCTTTCCCTATCGCAATGAAATACATCAAATTCAAAATTTTTGGGGTTGAGGATTTTACATCTGAGACTGCATTGCTTTAGGATCCTTTCCCTATTGCAATGAAATACATCAAATTCAAAATTTTTGGGGTTGAGGATTTTACATCTGAGACTGTATTACTTTAGGATCCTTTCCCTATCGCAATGAAATACATCAAATTCAAACTTTTGGGGTTGAGGATTTTACATCCGAGACTGCATTGCTTTAGGATCTTTTCCCTATCGCAATGAAATACATCAAATCAAATTCCTGGGGTTGAGGATTTTACATCCGAGACTGCATTGCTTTAGGATTCTTTCCCTATCGCAATGAAATACATCAAATTCAAACTTTTTTTGAAGTTGAGGATTTTACATCCGAGACTGCATTGCTTTAGGATCCTTTCCCTATCGCAATGAAATACATCAAATTCAAACTTTTTGGAGTTGAGGATTTTACATCCGATATTGCATTGCTTTAGGATCCTTTCCCTATCGCAATGAAATACATCAAATTCAAACTTTTTAAAGTTGAGGATTTTACATCTGATACTGCATTGCTTTAGGATCCTTTCCCTATCGCAATGAAATACATCAAAGTCAAATTCTAGGGGTTGAGGATTTTACATCCGAGACTGCATTGCTTTAGGATTCTTTCCCTAATGCAATGAAATACATCAAAATTCAAACTTTTTGAAGTTGAAGATTTTACATCCGATACTGCATTGCTTTAGGATCCTTTCCCTATCGCAATGAAATACATCAAAATCAAATTCTTGAAGTTGAGGATTTTACATCTGATACTGCATCGCCTTAGGATTCTTTCCCTATCGCAATGAAATACATCAAAATCAAACTCTTAAGGTTAAGGATTTTACATCCAATACCGCATTTATTCATTCTTTCCTTATAAATCTGTTGACCTCATTTTTGATGAGGTCTTCTCTTCTTCTTTTTAGTACTTAGGATCTAGCCTTAGGCTTTTCCTTTGACTATCTTAGAGGACTAGAATTGGGACCCACCACTTAGAAACTCAAACCACTTCTTAACTCCCCGCAAACTCCACAAACTTGATCGTAGACCCCTAATCACCTAGAGGGTTGAAATCAAATGTGGAAGTTTAAAGGATGAGTTCCTATAGGACTCTTCTGGCCTTAGGACCGCCCCGGGTGGCCTCGGTCCGGTGAGGGCCGACTTACACATACACTACACCTACACACTACACTTTAACACACCTCCTAAAACACACCCATACCTAACTGGACCTCTTGACTCATGTAGGTGATTCACATGGATGTTCCTTAACCCCTAAGCCCTTGGCTAAGAGGGTTAGGAACAACATAGTGGATGCCTCAAATGAGTCCCTTCATGGCTCATGTGGGCTTGATATGGCTTCAAGGCTCAACCAAAATGATTTTATTCCACTTACATTTACCCAATCTTCAATTTTCCAAATTTTCAATTTTTGACCCCCGGGACCCTACACCCGCTTAGCCTGCCCAAAATTTGCAAAATTTCCAAATTACCCAAAATTCCTCAAAATCAATCCAAAACATTCCCACATTACTCAAATTGATCATCCATACCCAAAAATACCAAAAATTCCAAAAATACCTCCCAATACCCTCCAAATACCAAAAATACCCCTCTTGACCCAAAAATCCAAAAAAATTCAGAAAATTCCCAGAAAATCCAAAATATTTCCAGTTTCATTTTGTTCAACTACACCATGGGCCAATTTTGTCAATTTACCCTACTTTTCTCAAAACCCCCAATTTGACCCATTTTAACCCTAAGTGAACCCAATGTCAAACCAAACCTACCCAATTGACCCAAATTCTGGTCCAATTCAATTCTAAACTTCAATTCAACATTCCCAACACCAATCTAGACCAAATCCAAGTCCAATTTGATTGACATTTGGATAAAATTTCACTTTTGGCCTTAAAGCCCAATTTGGACCCATGACCCAAACCTAACCCAAACTCACCCAATTCAACTCCAATTAACCCCAAACCTTTTCTAAACCTTCCTTAGCATCCCCATAAACAAAATATTAACATGATTTGCCCAAAATTTAGACCCAAACCCCACTCAAATTCAACCCAAAGCTAAAAGGCCCAACTTTGACCTAAACCCAAACCTAACCCAAATAAGCCAAAACCTCAAAATCAAAACCCAACCAAAGCCAAAACCTCTTTGAAACACTCCCATAAACATTTCCCAACATTTATTTTACATCAATTTCAACCCTAGCCCAACATTGGCCCAAGTTAACCCAATTTGACCCATATTGGCCCATTCACCAAGGAAGCCCAAATTCAACCCAATTCAAACCCAAATCACTCCCAACTTGATTCAAATCACTCATGATACATCTGTGAACTAAACACAACATTTGTTTGGCCCAATCCTTCACAAAATTCCCATCCATAAATTTATTTTTTAAACCAAAAGCCCACTTTCTTAAAACTTCCTAAAAGCCCAAATTTCATGCTAAAGCCCATATGACAAATTCTTCTCATCATACCCTGAATTAAAATCATCCCTAAGTTCAAATCAACCATCAAATGATTCCAAATCAAGCCATGTGCCAAATCCCATCAAATCACTCCTAAATTACCAAAATACCTAAAAACCTCTTTCATGAAAGTTGACTTAGCTTTTTCCAAGCCAAAGGTGAGCCATGAAGCCATGCATGAGCCACATGGGAGCCATGAGAGCTATGGAATCTACTTTCCACCTCACCGTACCCAAGATGGCAAGAGGAGGAGGCCCTTTCCATATTCTCTTAAGGGGGATTAGCCACTTCCATGACTCCACTAAACCATGCTTAAACTTAATTGTACTTGGATGGTGACCCTTCCCCACTAATTAAGCTAACCTAAACCACTTTATCTTCAGCCCAAACTAGCCATGGGAAGTTGCACCTAGTCCAATCCATGCATTTGACCAATTTGAGCCAAAATATACCCTTACCCCATTCTACTTTGATTCAAACACTTTACACATGTCCAAGCCCAATTGCCTTCACCAACTTCAAGCCCTGGACCTCCTGACCCTGAGGGTGACCCATGCCCGCTCGCCGGCCACCCGGGTCGCCGGAAAACACCATGGCCGAGACATGGGAAGGAGCCAAGCATTGAAATTCCACCTTGCCGAGTTGCCCCATGCCCAGTGGCCATTGTAGTTGTTCTTCCCTTGACCTAAGCAGCTGATCCCAACCCTTGGCCATCCCTGTGAGGCCCTCCAGCCACCTCTATTTAAACCCGACCCCCTCACGGCCATGGAGGAGAGTTGCACAAACCTTGCCGAAACTCTGCCAAAATTGTTCCAAACCCTACTCCATACTTAGAGCAGTTGATCCCCAGTGTCAATTTGCCCTAATCCCCACCAACAAAATCCAATTTCTCAACTGAAATTTCACCCAAAACCAGGACACTTTGTCACAGTGAGCCAATCCTCAAATTGACTGGTCCTACACCTTCACTGGACCAAGAGGAGAAGTTTCCCACTGAAAGCCCCATCTCCAGGCCACCCAGTTGCTCCAGCCTCCAAGCTTTGTGATCGGCTGTGGTCGAAATCCTACCTAGGTAATTCACCAAACCAGGAGACTTCATCTGGAGCTTGCTGGGATCCAATCGAAGGTGACACAACCCTCAGTTCGAAGCCACACTTCTCTGAGCAAAGGTATGGCCTCACTCTCCTTCCCGAGCTTCTGAACTTTCTCCATTTTCATTGAGTAAATTTCATGCCACATAAACCGTATGGATGTGTTCGTCTTCTCGAGACGAATCCATAGAGCATAAGAACGTTAAATTTGGTCAAGTATCGAGTGAGATCTTAGGCCTAGAAGATGGACGGCTCTCGGGTAAGGACGCCTGGGGACGATGAACGGATGCCGTTCATTTAATACACGCGCGGACGGACGACCAGGATCACACCGGATCAGGATATGGAACGACACAGCGGGGCCCCGCAGAGCTGAGTCAGATGGCGGCATCGAATCGAAGAGCGCCACGCGGCGTTTCGGAGCTGCCGAGGTTGACGCGGCGCCGCGTGGATAATTAGAAAATTAGGGTTTTTTTTCTATTTATTTAATTCCCTAAACATCAAAAATCCATAACTTTGTGTAGGAAAATCAGAAAAATGAAATAAAAATACCCTCTTGCTCAGTGAACAGAGGAGAATAATGTGGAAAAGAAATTATTTAATTTCATCAAGTATTTTATTTTAGATGATTTATTTCCCTTCTGCATTATTTTAATTCTCCATGCATATAGGAAATTCACCATGGCATGAGACCATAAGGCTTTTGAAGTCTCTGAATTTGGGAACATTCCCTGAATTTTCCAAAGTCAGAGGCCATCCCTATGAGAAGTTATTGATTTTTCAAATTCATGTTACTGTTTTGAGTATTTTAAATCCAATAATTAGCATGTTGTGAAATAAATTCTAGGAAAATTTGGTGATGTCTCTTATGACCAGAGGACCCTAGTAAAAATAGATTTTGGATTAGTTTATTTAAAATAACCCTAATTGGCTTAAAAACCCAAAATAGCTCCTTAATTAATTAGAGCTAACCATATATCAAATTGACTTGAAATAAATTCTCCACTAACCTTTAGGATCAGAGGAACCCACCATAAAAATTTGAAGTCAATTGGACTTGGTTAGCCCTACTAAATGGGTTGATTGAGCCATTTAGCCATTTTAAACTTTAAAAATTCATAACTTTCAAAATACCTTTCAAAAATTCACCAAATTGGTTTTGGAGCCTCTCTGATATCAGGGGAATTTAAGAAAATTAAAATTTCAATTTTCTAAAAAATTTAATTTTTTGCATTATTTTAATATTTTAATAATTAAAAATAATAATAATAATCATAAAAATAATTAAATTCACCAAAATGTCACATTTTGAATTTTAATCACTTAGGAACAAATCCCATATTTTTCTTAGGTCTATTTAATGAGATATTAAATTTTAAAGCCCTAGGGTAATTTTAAAATTAAAAAAATGTATTTTCTAGCATTTTCACTAAAATAATTATGATAAATCAAAGAAAAATCAGAAAATTGCAAAAATTGATTATCTGATTTCCTTGATATCAGAGAGATTTTTGAAAAATATAAATATCATTTTTCAACCTTTATTTTATTTTTAAATTAATTAATACTCCAAAACTTAAAATAATTATAATAAAAATAATATAATTTAAAAAATCACCAAAATTTGTCCAAGTGGTCCTCTTGTCATTAGGATTGTCCCATAATTTTCTTAAGGACAGAAACTTTCCCTTGGTCATATTATTAAATTTTCCTTGGAAATTTCTATTTTCCACCAAAAATAATTACATAAATAAATTAAATACAGAAAAATCACATTTTCACCTCTCATGTCTTTATTGGCATATGAGTGAAGTCACATAAAAATTTCAAGTTCATTTAAGCTCAATTTAGTGAGTTATGAAATTATTAAGCTTGAAGGGCAAAATGGTAAATAAAATTTTAACCCTTAATTAAAACTTTAGGTTTAATAAAATTAACAAGTAAAATATTTGATCTTAATCTGATTTGGATGATTGAAATTTAAATAATTAAAGGATAGAAACCTACTAAACAATTTAAAATAATTGAAATAAACCTTAATTAAATAATTGATTAAATTTGGAAGAATAATAAAATTGGAATTATTAAAATAGGGATATTATTAGGAAGAGATTTATTCTTTAATTTAAAAATCTCTAAATTAATCATCTCAATAATATTTAATTCCTAATTAAAATGATAATTCAAATTTAAGTTTTAAAATGTTAAAGGACTTAATCATTAAAATTAAATTAAAAAGTTAAATTATTAAACTCTTTTAAATTTTCAATTAAACTAAAATTAAAAATAAAATTAAATTAAAGATTAAATTAAATTAAATCAAACAAATTAATTAAATTAAATTAAATTAAATTAAATCAAATAAATTAAATTAAATTAAAAAATAAATAAATAAATAAATAAATAATTAAATTAAATTAAATTAAATTAAATTAAATTAAATTAAATTAAATTAAAACATATTAAATTAAATTAAATTAAATTAAATTAAATTAAATTAAAATAAAATCAAATAAAACTAAAATTAAAATTAAAATTAAAATTAAAAAAATCAAAATTAAATTAAAATTAAAACTAAACCAAATTAAATTAAATTAAAGTTAAATTAAATTGAATTAAATAACATCACCTAAGACATAAAGAAATTCAAAATAAAGCAACTTGAACACTATTCCAAATTTAAACCCATTAACTTAAATTAAATCATTTGAACACCAATTTGCCCTCGAAATTTTGGTTATCATAATTCATAAACAGAACATTAAATGAAATGTTACTTCACTTATAGGATATTCAAATGTCCTAGTTCACTGAGCAAGATAACAAAACTTGAATTCCTGGACGATTAATTCATTAGTATGATTAAATTCATTTGGACTTAAAACAATCCTATCAATATTTAAAAGATTTTTAAGATTCTTCTTAAGCACTTCCTCAATATGATAGTATACTCATAAGAACAATTGAACTTAATTATTCTTTGATGAAGAAAATCGTCCTCAAACCAAAACACAAGAACCTAGACGTCATAGGAAATGACTAGCTATAGGATTAGGAATTTGGTAGAAAACCATAACCCTTCCCTTAGCTTTACCTAGGAACTTGCTTAAATATTCTAATTGTGTTTTAAGTGCAGCTTGGGATGACGGGAAGACCCTCCAGGTACGCTTTTATTTTATTGCAATTTACCTTATTGCAATTTATTTAATCACATCGTACTTACTTTTCTTGCATGATAAACAACTGTTGCATGAAAACCCACACCTTTAGGATAGTCCCTAAAACCGAAACCAAAACTAAGTTAAAAGTCATTGCAAGATAAAATTCACCGCCACAACATTTCAAAATATAAAACAACTCAAAATTTAATCACAAACGTAACACAAAGCCGCAATAGCAACTAAATTAAAACGTCTCATTGGATGATAGGGAATACCTCGGATGATGTAACCTACGTGTTGCTAACAGGATTTCCCACGGTCTAAATGAAAGTGTGGAACTCATTCTGTTGAGTTTAGCAAATTCATCTGGACTAAGTGAATCCGATAAAAATAACGATGCCGAAGGATGGAACCAGTGGGATCTTAACTGGTGTTGTTATAATCAACTTTAAGATTTGTTTTAATTAAAACATAAAAAACACTTGGGAATTAAGAATTTCTCTAAACCAAAACACTTTTCTCATCTCCTGATTTATGACTTCTAAAACAAAACCTCTGCAACAACAAGGAGCTCGGAGCATGGTGGGCAGCACAGCCATCGTCATCAGCAAAACCTTCTTAGAATTAAATAACTAAGCCATAGGATTTCGAGGTAGTTTGCCTAGTGCAACATAAATCCTCAACTCTTCGTTAGGCATTTGCATGATCATGTCATGTAAATTAAGCCCTAACAAGTCTTAGAACTCTGAGGTAGTCGTTTGATACGACATAAACCCTCACATCTTCAAGGCTATTTGTCTGATTCTATCATATAAATATAAGTCCTAATTAATTAAAATTGGCAAGATCAAAACATTAAATAAATATTAGGACTTTCCTAAATCCAAGCCAAACAATAGGATAGACGGGGAATTACCGAAGTTCGCTTCGAATCTGTGATTTCTCCTACCTTTCTTCCTTTGAATTCCCAAAACAAAATGTTCCAAATTTGATCCACTCCTATTGAAATTCTAAAATTCAATCCTCGAAAGCTTAAACTTTGAAATTCTTGAGAGCGAATTATCGATTATTATCGAGAGTTTTCTTAGGTGATTCCCGTCACTTAAGATGTAATTAACTATAGGGGCTTGCCCTTATAGGGAATTTTAAGAACCCAGGTAATATAAACCCTGTTTAATGTTTTCGTATTAAGCAGGGGAATTTGTCGGCTTATAAAATTGGTTCGCAGACCAAACGGATGTCACAAACCTTCTAGTTTATTTAATCGAGCCCCATCACCAAGCAGTGGTGTACTATTCTTCGGGGTAGATACACGGTCCGTGATGCGGTGCTCATTTATATAAACTATTCGAGATGTGAGATCGAGCTTGATTTCATATCTTAAAATTTTCAAATTTAAAATTATTTTCAAAATCGAATGCTACTTTCTAAATTATATATATATATATTTAAATCAAATTTAAAATCTAAAATTCGCCGACAATTTCTGTTAGGCGACCCCCTTTTCAAAATAAAACACACAAACCTGAAAAATATGCCGACAAAATCTTTGCAGTCTCATAGGACTCATTTCTTATCTCTTCCATTTCATTCAGTTATAATAATCATTTCTCTCTTGCAGCATTCAAATTGTAATTGAACTCCTTTATCGCCCAATAAGCTTTATGTTCAAGTTCAACAGGTAAGTGACATTGTTTACCATAAACTAACCGATAAGGTGACATTCCGATAGGTATCTTATAAGCTGTTCTATAAGGCCATAAGGCAAAATCAAGTCTATCAACCCAGTCAGTTCTTTTAGGATTTAAAGTCTTCTCTAATATACTTTTAATTTCTCTGTTTGATACTTTAGCCATTCCACTTGTTTGAGGGTGATAAGCAATTGCAATTCTATGTTTAATTCTGAATTTTTCTAATAATGATTGAATTCTTAGATTTCTGATATGACTTCCCCCATCTGTGATAATTACCATGGGCATTCCAAATCTTGTAAAAATCATCTTCTTTAGAAATTTTGAAACACTTTTGGAATCACAGTTAGGTAAAGCTACAGCTTCGATCCACTTTGAAACGTAATCAACTGCTAATAAAATATAAATCTTTCCAGATGATGGTACGAAAAGTCCCATAAAGTCTAAACCCCATACATCAAAAATTTCAATTTCTAATATAAAGTTTAGAGGCACTTCATCTTTTCTAGATATATTCCCCATTCTTTGACATTGATCACAAGTTTTCACATAATGTCCAACATTTTTGAATAAAGTAGGCCAATAAAATCCAAAATTTAAAATTTTAAATGCAGTTTTCTCCACTCCAAAGTGTCATCCGAATTCAGAATCATAGCATTTTTGAATAATTGCAAAAGTTTCTTCATAAGGTACACATCTTCGAATCACAGAATCTCTTCCTATTTTAAATAAATGAGGATCTTCTCAAATATATGATTTACAATCATTCTTGAATCTCTTAATAGATTTGATATTTAACCCATATGATAAAATATTGCTAACCAAATAGTTAACAATATCTGCATACCAAGGAATTTGTAATCCTTGAATAACATATAACTGTTCATCAGAGAATTTCTCATTTATATTTTCTTCATAAATCTTCTCATTATTATGTTTTATTCTCGATAAATGATCAGCAATTTGGTTGTCAATTACTTTCCTGTTCACAATCTCAAAATCAAATTCTTGTAAAAGTAAAACCCATCTGATCAATCTAAGTTTAGTATCCTTCTTAGATATTAAATACTTAATAGCAGATTGATCAGTATGTATGATACATTTTGTTCCAAGAAGATATGGTCTAAATTTATCAAAGGCATATACTATTGCTAAAAGCTCTTTTTCAATAGTAGTATAATTTATTTGAGTTTCATTAAGAGTTTTGCTATAATAGTATATAACTTTAAACATTTTCTCATATTTTTGTCCCAATACAGCTCCAATTGCACAATCACTTGCATCACATATTAATTCAAAAGGTTTATTCCAATCAGGTGCAACGATGACAGGTGCAGTAATTAATTTTTTTTTTTAAATATTGAATGCATTCAGACAAACTTCATTAAATTCAAATTAAGCTTCTTTTTCGAATAAATGGCAAAGAGGTTTAGCAATTTTAGAAAAATCTTTTATATATCTCCTATAAGATCTAGCATGACCTAGAAAACTTCTCACATCAGTAACGGTATTAGGTCGTTGAAGTTCAGCAATAAATTTCACTTTTTCCTGATCAACTTTCATTCCTATTTGTGAAATTTTATGTCCAAGTACGATTCCTTCTGTAACCATAAATTGACATTTTTCCCAGTTTAGAACTAAATTTGTTTCTTCACATCTCTTCAAAACTTTCGTTATATTTTCCAAGCAAGATTCAAAAGAAGTTCCAAATACTAAAAAATTGTCCATAAATACTTCAATTCCTTTATCGATTAGAACACAAAATATTGACATCATACATCTTTGAAAAGTTGCGTGTGCATTGCATAAACCGAAAGGCATTCTTTTAAAGGCAAATGTTCCATAAGGACTTATAAATGTTGTTTTCTCTTGGTCCTCAGGAGCAATAGGTAATTGATGATAACCAGAATATCCATCAAGAAAATAAAAATATGAGTGTCCAGCTAATTTATCCAACATCTGATCCAAGAAAGGTAAAGGAAAATGATCCTTTCTGGTGGTGTTATTTAATTTTCAATAATCTATACAAATTCGCCATCCAGTAACTTGTCTTGTTGGGATTAATTCATTTTTATCATTAACAATGACAGTTGTTCCTCCTTTCTTCGGAACACAATGAATAGGACTCACCCATTGGCTATCCGAAATAGGTTAAAAAATTCTAGCATTTAACCATTTCAAAATCTCTTTCTTTACAACCTCTTTCATAATTGGGTTCAATCTTCTTTGAGGTTCAATGGTGGGTTTACAATTTTCTTCCATTAAAATCCTATGCATACAGATTGAATGACTTATTCCTTTTATATCTGCAATAGTCCAACCAAAATTTTTCTTATAATTCTTCAAAACTCCTATTATTTTTTCTTCATGATCTTTACTTAGTTATGAAGATATAATTACAGGTAAAGTTAATGAACTTCCAAGAAATGCATACTTTAAATGTGCAGGTAACATTTTTAATTCCAGTTCAGGGGCTTTTTCAATTGAGGGTAAAAGTATATCATTTTAAGTTGTGTCTAAAATTTCTCAGTTTTCATGAATATAATGAGTTTCTTCAGATAATTTTCCTTCATTTAATCTTTTTTCTTCAGTTAATGACACATTATATAACACAGATTCATCATTTTTATCTTCAGAAATGACCTTACATTTTCCTTGATAATGTTTTTCAATTATATAATCAAATTATCCATTCGATAGCATTTTTCTTTATCAGGATACCTTATTGATTTCAGAACATTAAATGTTATCTCTTGATCATTAACTCTCATTGTTAATTCTTCTTTCTGCACGTCAATCATAGCACGTCCGGTAATTAGAAAAGGTCTCCTAAAATAATAGGTATTTCATTATCTTCTTCCATATCTAGCACAATGAAATCCACAGGAAAGATAAATTTATCTACCTTAACAAGAACATCCTCTAGAACTCCTTTAGGATAAGTGATAGATCGATCAGCTAACTGAAGGGTTACACTGGTGAGAGAAATCTCTCCTAAATCTAAACTTCAAAAGATTGAAAATGGCATGAGATTAATACTACCTCCTAAATCACATAAAGCTTTTCCACAAAATTTTTCTCCAATAGCACATTGTATAGTGAAACTTCCAGGATCTTTAAGTTTCTGAGGTAGTCTCTTTTGAATTATTGCACTACATTCTTCACTTAATGCAACAGTTTCATAAACTTCAAATTTTCTTTTCGTACTTAAAATATTCTTCATAAATTGTGCATAGCTTGGCATTTGTTCCAACACTTCAACAAAAGGAATGTTGATGGTAATTCTCTTAAAAATCTCAAAGAACATAGAAAATTGATGGTCAAGCTTCTACTGTTTTAATCTTTGATTGAACTTCCACTTCAATAGGAATTATAGTATGATCTTTACTTGGAGAAAGAGTATCTTTAGGTTTTTCAATTTCTTCTACCTCTCTCTCTCTTTTAATTTCATTCCAAATTTTTTCTTTTAATTTCTGTCCACTTCTAAGTTGTACAGCTTTTGTTTGTTCATGTTCTTTCCCAGTTTCTTTAGGATTAATTTCGACATTGCTAGGTAGTGTTCCTTGAGGTCTGTAATTAATAAAATTAGCAATTGACACATCTGATTCTCAATATTACGAATAGCAGTGTTTTAACTTTGTAGTTGATTACTTAGTTGCAAGATCAATTCTTCTATAGATAACTTTTTTTGTTGATTATTAAAACCAAGAGAGTAAGTTGGTCTAAAGTTTGAATTTCCTTGATTGTTCCAATTTGGATTAACCTGATTATTACTCCATTGTTGATGTCCATTATTCCAATTAAAATTAGGATGATTTCCCAACCAGGATTATAATAATTAGAATAAGGGTTATTAGGTTTACTAGCAATAGCTTGCAAAGTTTCCATTGTTTGAGAATCATCAGTATTTGCAAAATTATCATTACTTACATGTGATATATTAATAGCAAAATTATCTAATTTCTTAGATATCGCAGCCACTTGTGAAGCTAAAATAGAAAAGGCTTCATTATCTTGAATACTTGCCATTCTTTTAGGATTAACTCTTTCAGAAGGCCATTGAAAATTATTATTAAGAATTTCTTCAATTAAAGTATAAGCTTCTTCAAATGTCTTAGTCATTAAAGAACCACCAGCAGCAGCATCTATAATAGATCTACATGATCCAATAAGTCCATTACAAAATGTTTGAATAATTAACAAATCTGGCAAAGCACGATGAGGACATTTTCTTAATAGTTCTTTAAATCTTTCCCAAGCTTCATAAATTGTTTCTCCATCAAATTGTGTAAATGAAGTTAAATCATTTCTTAATTTAGTAGTTTTAGAAGGAGGAAAATATTTAGCAAGGAATTTTTGTGTCATATCTGCCCAAGTTTTAATATAACAAGTTGCTAATGAATTAAGCCACATATTTGCTTTATCTCTTAAGGAAAAATGAAAGATTCTAAGCCTAATAGCATCATCAGAAACATTATTATATTTAAAGATAGCCCAAAGTTATAAAAAACTACCAATGTGTAAACTTGGATCCTCATTAGGTGTTCCTCCAAATTGATTTTTTTGAACCATTTAAATAATAGAAGGTTTAAGCTCAAAAGAATTAGCATCTACAGCTGGCATTTGAATACTGATATGAAGTTCATCAGTTGTAGGGTTTGCATAATCCCATAATGGTTTATAAATATTTTGTTCATTGATTTCTATTGGATTTTGATTATTGTTATGTAAGTTAGCCATTTCCTGATATTTTTGAATTTGTTTACCTTGTTTTCCTTTTTAATACTTTTAAATGTTCTTTCTAATTCAGAATCAAAAGGTAATAATCCTTCCGATCCAGAACTACGCATAAAATTAAAATCTTTTTGGTATTTTTATTTTTATTTTTATTTTTATTATATGTTTTTAAATTTTTTATTTTAAAGAAATAAAAGTGTATAAATTATATTTAATTTAAAAAAAATGTCTTTTTAACTTTCTTACTTATTTTCCTTATCTTCCCCGGCAATGGCGCCAAAAACTTAATGTGTGACTTAGCCTAAAAGGGCTTATATATACTTTCAAATGCAAGAATTTGATACCTTTGTTAGAAGATTTAATCACTGACAGCGGCGTCAAACACTTGATGTGATTTTACTTATGAAAGAGTTTATGAATTTATATTTAAATTTTTATAATTTGTAAAAGTCACAATTTCAAACGCAAGTATACGTATCGTATCAAGTAATACAGGGCTGTAGTGAAATCCTGGTTATCGATCCCACAGGGAAGATTTTTTAGAATATTAAGTAATATTTTTACATTTTTCGAATTAAAAATAATTTTTATTTTTATTTCTTTTTAAAGTTTTGATTTTAGATTTAATGAAATTTATACTAAAAGTAAGTAAGAAACACTAAAATAAATATTAATGCAAGTATAAATAAAACAACTTTCTCCTTTTCAACTAATCCAAGATTTTTAGAATAATTATCATTTGTGGAGAATTTAGATTATGGTATTGTGCCAAATAGAAGTATTCCTATTCTTTTCCCTTTGGTCCATGCATAAAGAACATTGACTAATCTATAGATCGGTTCAAGATGTTTTATTAGTAGATGGGTTAATCTAGGCTCACACTACTAGATGTCCAAGGGCGGCTATGGTCGGCCCTACCAGTGACCCGTTCCCTTTTTCTAAATCAAATTATTAGAATTTAGTCTGTCACTCTAAAAACTAATGAATTCTAAGTCCAATAAATTACATCTTCCTATTTATTTGCACTTCACCTTAAATAACCCGCGTATAGCCTGCGATTACCTAAGAATTCATGTGATATCTAGATGTTAAGAACTCATCTCCGGATAGGTCTCAGAATTCTTTAACAGACATATGAATTGAATTATAAATAAGGCATAAAAATAGGTATTTTTAAAGTGGGTCACACATCACATGAAAAGGAGGAAGACAAAGAAATCTACTCAAGAATCATGAGGAAAATATGACAAAACATGGATTATATATATATAAGTAAAGTCATACAAACAGAGTAAAGAAAATAAAACTCATCTCAAACTCTTCCCTAAGAGAATCTCAAAGAATTCCTTTGACTCCTCTTCTTTCTTCACAACAACACACAATGCACTCTTTTAGATAAGTAAAGAAGAAGAAATCTCTCACTTTCCCTCTTCTCCTACACTCCTTGGAAGAGAAAACACAAAACATAGATTTCTTAGACATAATGAAAAGACACTCTCTCCTCACTCTCTCTACACTCTAAACTCCCTCTACTTCTCTAAATTTGGCTCCAAAGAAGTTTAAATCCTGCCATAACTGATTTCCTAAGAGTTTCCTTAAGCAACCCTACAAAATTCGGCCATATACATTAAATCTAGTTTGAATTCGGGATAGGGCATGGTCCTGCATAGGATAGGGCATCGTTCGGTGCATTATTCCGCCAATTGGTCGTAACTCTATGTAAAATAGCACGGTCCGGCGCTGGTGATAGCGCCATTCAACGCTAGTTCAATAAAATGCACTTTTGTCCTTTTTTGCTCCAAATTTGCTCCTTTTCACTTCCTTTTGCTCCAAAGGCATAAAATCATTGTACCTGTATGAAATCATAAAAAATACCTTTCTTTAAAGTGAAATATCATCACAAATAGGTATGAAATGAATAGTCAAAAGCTATCAAATTTTTACTGGATCATCTATCACCCTAAAGTCCTTTAATACTACACCCATCAAAATATATTTCCCTATTTATTTGTACAAAATTATATAAATTACTTCTCACCCATATAATCTCATGTGTTTTCTACCTTTTGTTGACTGAGACAATACCTACTAGGATCTTACATGTTCTCACAACAAATATTAACATCTTAATTGGTCAAATCAAGAAGTAAATGAAGTACAATGATTAAATCAACGCAACTTCTTCCAACAATAAAGATCAGTACTTCCACAACATTCATCCAACTATTAGTTACTTTTTATTTTAAGGAAAAAGATAAAGAAGAATACTCAGAATCCATGGAGAAAACATAACAACAAGTAGTTTTAAAACTAGAAACCATGTAAAAAACACAAGAAGTCTCAATTAAAACCAAATGAAATACAAAGATAAAAACTTTTCTAAAGTTCCTCTCCACCAAGCTTTTGAAGTTCATTTGAATCTCTTCATTGCTCTTACAAGACCCCCTTGGACCACCCAACCCAAGAGAGTTTAAATCTTTCTATAACAATGGATTTTACTTAGGAATCCCTACTCACCCTCTATTTCACTAGGAATAAGAAATGTGTGAAGAAACCCTATGTAAGAATCATACAACTTCTTACTTTAACTACTCACTAAAAACACACTAATTTTTCTTTCTTACAGCCTCTCTTCACTCTAAAAACACCTTTATTTTACACTTTTTCAAAAGGTGCCTTGGTACCTCTTCAAAATGAGTCCATATTCAATGAATCTACCCAAGAGATACATCCTTTCAAGTGAAATTTGAATGTATTTTGGCACCCTTGATAAGTTATCCACATTTGTACCAAAAGATGCCTCAAACATCTCTTCAAAATTTGTAAAAATTCATTAAAATTGCAAAGTAACCATATGGCATTTAAGCGCTGGGTTTTGGCACTTAGGCATGGCCTTCTCTGTCTGCTGGGGCTTAGGCACCAGATCTAAGCGCTTAGGTGCCCCAGTTCATTTTAACACCTTCTTTTTTGCTCCAAATTTGATACTTTTTTACTCCTTTTGACATATTTGGTCCATTTCAGTATACCTGAAAGAAAAAAACACAAATATCTTCCATTAAAATGCAATATCATCAAAAACAGGTATACAAATGTGCATAAAAATATTATATATTTTAGGTATATCAATCGTGCATCGACTCATAATCATTCTTTTTAGATATCCTCTAAGGAGATATCTAACTGAGGCTTTTTTTGGTGTATAATCATCATATCTTTATTAGTCGGAGCTTCCCTCCGTCAATGCTGATAGCTGGCTTCATTTTTTTAATAATCAAATTAGTTCTTCCTAGCTCACGTCCCTGACCTTGATCTCGGATGCGTGCCTAAAAGAACCTCCACCGACTTGTTGCAAAGGAGTGGTGAGAGATCTTTGAAGTAGATCTGAGTGGTCCCCTTCTTATGATCCTTTTGAATCTTCAATCTTATTTGACTCACTTTCTCTTGGAAAGATGGTCTTGGGGGAGCACAGTAGGCGGCATCTTCATGGATGCCTACTTCATTTATTGAGAACTGTTGTAAGTCTCCATTAATGCAGTGTTCTTGTCCTTCTTGGTAATATGTAATGCACTAATGTAAAGACGATGGAACCATGTTTTATTCATGAATCCATGGTCGACCAAGTAGAGCATTGAAAAAAATCTCCACCTCGATGATGTGGAATTTTACGGTTTTTACTAAATCTCCAAATTTTAATAGCAGTGTAATCGATCCAAGTGCTCTTTCTCATTTCTTATTGAATCCTCTTAACATCATTTTATTGGTAGTTAGCTCTTGTGCGTCAATATCCAAGTATGCTAACTTCTGTAGACTCATCTGTTTGAGTGCGCTGCTGGATCTGCTAAAACCTCAGAAAGCACAAATTTAATGATGTTAACAGAAATGTAGAGGGAGTGGTTGTGGTCTGTAGAGCCAAGTAAATAATTCTCATCGGTAAAGATTATCTCGAGTTGTTCCTTCAAAGCCCAAACTCCTTCTGAGGATGTGCTAGCCGATTGTGCTAAGCAAATTTCTGGATCAAGAAGAGCCTTGATCAGAGCTTCTCTCATCTCCTTTGATTGGATCAGTGCATCAAAGATGCTTAGTTTGGTTGAAAACTTATTAAGATGAGCTAGTACGCTATAATTCACTTTATTTGAACCTCCAAGTTCTCCTTGATCATGTGTCTCTTCCATCAGCAAAGGTGGCTCCTCTCGAGTAACTACTTGCTTGCCTTTTTTCCACTAGAGCCATTCTCAGGGGTAATACATTTCCACTTCTCAAAATATATTATGTTATTTCCTTTTATTTTGATATAGTAGTTGACTCTTCTAGCATTGATTCTGAATATGAGAAATCCAAGTTGATTGCGATCAGTGTTCCTTTGCACTCAAGGACTAGCTCCTCGCTTTTAGAACTACCATAACCAGTGTCATCGGTGTCTCCTTCATCCTTGTCAACGTATTCCTTGGTACTTAGTATGATTTGAGGATCGTTCTGGGAATCAAAATTAGGGTTATATTGGTTGGGGTCAGTTACATCTTCACAAGAGACTATCAAAACGTAGTAGAAATCATCACTCTTATAGTCATAAGACCTAGGAGGGGCATAGAGGTAATCATACAAAGTAAGTGTTTGAGGTATTTCTCCTCCTAATCTAAGACAACCAATCTAACTGGGGCAGTCTCAATCCTACCCTTCGTACTATCAACTCTTGGTTCGTCCTTAATCTCCTTCTTCTCGATCTTCGATTGCGGCAGCTGGTCCGGTGTAATCTCCATCTTCGACTTGGCAGGTTGGAGACTCTGAGCAGTAGCTTGTTCTGAAGTGGCTTGAATCTGATCTAGGATCTTTTTGGAGGACCTGGTCCAAATTGCCCTTCATTCATCCTCCTCTGCGTACAGATCTATCTAACTAATTGGCTCAGCTGAAATCATATTTAGAGAACCACTTTTGGGTTCTTTTAAATATTTTTTTCGGAATTGTTATGTTCCCTTCTTTGAAATTTCTCTCGAGCCAATCCTTAAAGTTAAAGAAGTTCACTATGGTGTGCCCAAGTAGTCTATGACAAGGGCAGTAGTTGGGAGGATCCTTCTTATCCACTTCATCCAGTTTCTTGGGCCCAAGATATCTGATCTTGGGCTTCTTCATTAAATTTTGAAACATCTTTGCCACAGCTTGATTCTTGAAGTAGTAGACTCTATTCAGCGGTCTATGATTGTCAGAACCTACCTGCCATCTGTCCTATATAATCATTGTTAAAAAGGTTATTGACTGGACTGTCTGTACTGATGCGGATGAGGCTAGCCATGTTGTTGTGTTTGAACATACTGTTGTTGTGGATGACTATACTGTATCATCTATTGATAACTCTGACGAGGCTACTTGGCCTAAATCTTCATTGGCTGCTTATCTTTATCGACCGTTTCCACTGTCCCAAACTTCTTTTCAAATGTATTAAGGTGTTTGGGCTTTTCCTGCTTCTCAATGGAATCCATGTGCTTAGCTTCCTCCTGCAGGCTGTTGCCCTTGCTATGCAACTTCTCTAATGACTTAACGATAAGCCCCTTAAGCATGAAGGCTACCGGACCATGGATATTCTTCAGTAGGATCTCGATTGCCTATTGTACCTGCAGTTGAGGCTCACCCTTCTTGCTTAAGTTTCCTCATCTCAAAATGTAGTTCACCAAGGTCTCATTAAGCTTTTGTCTTTTCACCACTAGATCTCTTATGATAACATGATGCTGAGCACTGACAAATCTCTTTACAAACAAGTTCTCCAATTCTAAAAAATTCTTTACTAATATGTTAGAAAACTATGCGTACTAATCAAATGGAACCCCAGATAAACTGCGAATGAACTGACGAAAAAGTAAGGCTTCTTTGCCTCCAATGTTGTAACAGCCTGCGCGAAAGCGTGTAATATGTTTGCGGAGACTTTCTGTCCCATTAAAAGTCTTGAATGTCGGCGGCACAAAAACCTTGGGGTACGGTACAACATTGAACTCCTCCATATAAGGTTTACCCTTTGCAATTGATGCTCCTCATTTAGAATGAGCTAAGGCTTCTTGCACCTACTGTTCAACCAACTTCTTGATCTCTCTTTCCAGTACCAAAATTTAAGTTGAATCTTTCTTTGGCAGCTCATCTCCGTCAGCAGAAGCAACCACTTTCCTCTTATCTGTAATGTGTATGACCTCGGGCTGATTGACCTTCGGTGGTGCTATCTATCGTGACTGTAACTGTCCATGAATTGTATTCATGGTGTTCTAACCCGACCGTAAATAACGCAGTAATTTGTGCTTCCAAAAGATGGCCAAAAACTTGACCCAATTTATAAATAGCGGCTAGTGTGCAAAGTCTTAAGTGATATAAAAATTAGTAAATATTTGACACACTAGGGGTACTACGCAAGTATACGTATCGTTTCAAGTAATATAGAGTTTTCTTTAAAAACCCCAGTATCGATCCCATGAGGAAGTGAAATAAGAGGTCTTTAGTCAAATTCTAGTCTACTACAATTACTCCTAGGTTGGAAATGTCGATTAAAATTGTGTTTTATCTAGCAACTACTCCTAAATGCAAGTGTTAAAGGTAAAGATAGTAACTATATCTAAGTGCAAATAATAATTCTAAAGATACCCTTTTGGATGAATTGGTTTGGAGAATTTTGAGATACTAAAAAGTACTATTCTTATTAATGAAATAGATTATGTATAGGAATGAGATGCATTAAATATTGTATGTGCCAAATAGAGCAATTCTATTCTTTACCCTTTGGTCCGTGCATAAAGAACATCGACTAATCCTATGCTAGGTTACTAAATCATGGCTAGGCTGGGAGGATACCGACTGCCACTACGGAGCTCCCACGTTCCCCTCACCTGAGGGTTAACATCTACACTTCAGCACCCAAACGATAAGACCAAATTGAGGATTTTAGTCTGTCACCCTAAAATCTCCAATTCTACGCCCGATTAATTATATTTCCCTATTTATTTGCACTCAATTTCCATGAACTTCACCATCCATGGAATTTGAATGTGGTTCCATTTTGTTGAGAATTACTAATGCCCTTTCAAGACAATGCAATTACAATGAATTTTAACACTACAATGGGCCCTTATTGCAATGTAAATGAAGTGCAAGTAAAAACCATCACATTTATAATTAAATTTACTTCGAAGATGCATCACAAAATCCTAATCATGAATCCTACTCATTGCAAAAGAAAAGTAAAAGGAAAACAATGACATAATATTCTTATATCATTATTTTCAAAGAAGAAGGAGTAAGAGAAATGTGTCACAAAGCACGAAGAAAAAGCAAAGGAAACTTCATATAAACAAAGCAAATCCACTACATAAATGTTTACAAAATCATAAGATAATGAAGAACAATACTTAGCTTTTTCCCTTTGAAAGAAAGATGAAGATCTCTCCCATAAAGTCTCCCTTCGATCCATGCAATGCTAGTACAATCCCTTAAAATTTCTCTCAAAATCTCATCTCCAATCTCTCCAAAAGGGTAGAAATCTATATTTCTACTCTTAATCTAAGAATCCTAAACATCCTCTAAGTTTCTCTTCAATTTTCTCTCTAATCTTCTCTTAATCTCCCTTTTTCTAACCTATATTAGCCATTTTTAAAGAGTTTGGACGAATTCCCAAGAGTTTCCTTACGCACCCCTTCGAAAAAGCATTCAAATACGTCGAATATTGGCCCAAAACCGCCAAATGTCGGTTCGTGGTCGTCTGGCTCGCTGTCGGCGGGGTCGAGCTCGCTGTCGGCGAGCGTTTCGGCCACTTTTCGGTGGTCTCGGGAAAATCTCTCCGTCTGCAAGATCGATCTCGCCGTCGGCGAGCAGGCTCTGAGCAGCTCCACCGTTTCGCTCCGTTTGGCTCCGTTTTAGCTCTTATTTGCCCCGTTTCAGTTGCGTTGCGTTTGTAAGAGATAGCCCTACAAAATAAGCATAAAAACAACATTTCTTTAAAGTGTAATCTCATTCAAAAATATTCAAGAAGTGTAAAAGATATTAAGCATCAAAAGACTTATCGAAAGGTGTTAGGGCAGAATTTCATTTCTTGCTTGTTTTTGCTTCAAATTGCACCGTTTTTGCTTCATTTTGCTCCAATCACCATTTCTTGTACCTAAAACCATAAAACCATAAAACATACAAAATACCTTCCTTTAAAGTGTAATATCATCAAAAATGAGTAAAATAATATAGCAAAAATCGTACATATTTTAGGCGTGTCAAAATCCCCCAAACTTAACTGTTACTTGTCCTAAAGTAACACTATAACTTTAAAAATAAAATATGTTAACTTGTGGTGTGGTTTCAATAGAGTTTTCTATAATTTCATCTCATAAATATTATAGTATAACATAGGAGAAATTCTAGCAAATCAACCTAGGACTAGAGTGTAAGAATATCTCATATTCAACTTAGGAATCCTAATTTTTTTTATTTACTTCAAAAGTTATTGAAAATTGTCAAACTAAAGATTCATAGAAAGTATAAAAATGGAAATTAAGCACCTTATCTATACCAATTTAACCAATACCTTTTGAAATAAGAATAAGCTTAGGATTGTTTTTAAGTCTTTTCATTTAAAAAGATTCAAGTGAAACCAATTTTGATTAGGCTTCTCCTCAAGCTTCTCCTCACTTATTTTCTTTTCTCTTCTTTTTTTTTTTTTTTCATGTGAGGATTATTATATCTGGATAGGCCTTTAATAATTTTGAATTTCACTATCCTCTCTCTAAAATCCAAAACTCAAAACTTTCCCTCACTTTTTATAAGTGTAAGTATTAGTTTGAAAAGGTTTTCAATAAATGCTCAATTCTCATTAAGTATAAATCTAAGAATTTTAGCTTTTCAAATATTCAACTCCTTTCTACCATAAATAGAAAAATCATTTTCCCAATGTTTCCTACAAAATGACTTAACTCTAGAATGGTTTCTTCACTAAGGATTTCAACTAAGTTATTTTTCTAACATTCCTAAAATTGAAATTATAGTAACCTAAAGGTAACACCAAATACCATTAGTCATTTTTAAAATGATATCAAATTAAATATAAAGCCACTCGAGGACAAATAAAGTTAGGTTTTCTTTAAAATACTTCTTCCCCTCGAACTTAAAATTTAAAAATATTTTGCAATTAATTCCATAAAATATAGCAGGAAGAAAATGTAAAGGTTGAATCTACTTACTACTACAACATCCTATCAAATTAATATTCATGCATAATCATGATACAATGACTGTAGGAGAAAATAAATCTAACCTAAAATATGCTTGTAATAAAATTACACTAAAAGGAAGTATTTTCATATTAAAATTTTATTTTTCTTCCTACCCCCAAACTTAATTTTTAACATATATAGCATTCAATACAGAAAATATGAGCAGGAAGAAAATAATTTAGAAATTCTATCTACCACAAATGTCTATCAAAAAGATCTACAACTATTCATTAGGACAGAACAATATGCAGCATAAAGTAAATCTAAATTAATTATGCCAGAATGAAGTTCACTAAATAAAAGTTTAACTAGCATTGCATGTATCAATAAGGGAATATAAAAATGTTCTTCAAGACCTAAATAAAGTTGTAACATAAACATAAACACAAAATTCAAATACAAACACAAATGATAAATGAGGGCAATTCATCCTTTAACTTATCACATCTTACTAATTTACTTCAAATTTCTAACGGAATCACTACACTAGTAAATTAGGCACTTTAAAATAATTTTATAGATTATAATCCCAAAGATAAGATTATCCCCGATATATTGGCTCCTAGGCACCAATCTCGTGCATCACCTAATCCTTATAATTAAGCACCTATAATAGCTTATAAAGATAGTGTAAGATCATCCATATGGTGTTCATCAAATAGGTTCATGACTCCTACCTAATGAAAATAAAGTTGTGGAAAGGAAGTAACAAATTAAGATGGAACTATCAATGTTTAAATTCATGATTTCTCTTGTAAAACTCAAGTCTGGGTGAGACCCAAGTCACAGTGGACTCATTAATCCAACTACTACAAGAGATCAAGTCTAGCCATAATAAGAAGTTAAGGAATCACCTCCCCCAAGACACACAAAGATCAAACTACTAACAATCCAAACATCTATCAACAACAAAATTGATTAATCCATAATGACACACAAAGATCAATTGAATTCACTCTAAAGTAAATAAAAAACAACACTAACAATCATAACTATCAAAACACACTAAATCAAAACACACTGATAACTATGGGTTGCCTCCCATAAAGCGCTTGGTTTAACGTCGTTAGCCCGACAAATGATTCCACTCGGATCAAAATTCCATTTAAGTAATCCTCGATCAATCGCCCAATCTTTTCCGTATCCAGAGGATTCCTATAAAATCCTCAAATTTTAATTTTTCATTCAAACTCTTCATTTTTAGTTGGATTTATATCATAATTCCTCATATTTCTTTCTAGATCCAATATTCTTCAATTAATTTTCTTAATTCGCATATTAATATCATCCTTGAAATTTATAAGAAATGGATCTTTATAAGATACTTCAATATCTCCCAAATTTTGGATCAAATTTTCTTTAGATAATTCATATTCAGGATCAAATTCTTCTATGTCACTCTCATGATTCAAGTTATCTTCCAATTCATCTCCTTTATAATTATTAAATGATGGAGGATCTATCTTAGTTGAGGAAATAGATTTTTCTAATTCCCTAGGAATTTCTTCCAATGGTCTTCCAATATCCTTATCCTCTTTTCTCAACTCAAATTTCTTTTGAAATTTATCCTCAAATTCTCTTCCAAGTCTTAGTTCAATAATATTATCCGGTTCATCATTCAATTCAGGTTTTTCTTGTGATTGAGTCGAATATGAAGATATAAAGACTGGTTGTGTAGATGAAGTCCCTAAATAGATAGGCTTTAAAATTGTACGGGGTACAACCATCTTAAGTTCATGGGGTTTTTCAATAGATGGAATTAAAAGTTTACAATTTTTGGTAGTGTCCATCAGTTCACACCTCTCCTGAACATACATACAGTCTTCTTTAAATAAAGTTTTTGAATCATCACGAAAGTCTATTTCAATCTCATCTGTTAACTTACTCTCAAAACTTTCTTGGAAATGGTCTTTACTTAGATAATCAATTTCATCAATCCAAAAACAATCATCATCTTTTCTCTCTGCTGGATATTTTATAGTCTTTAATACATCAAAAGTAACTTCCTGGTCATTAATATTCATAGTTAACTCTCCTTTTTGCACATCTATCATAGTTTGTCCAAGAACAAAGAAATGTTTCCCTAAAATAATTAGAATTTCTTTATCTTCCACAATATCTAATACAATAAAGTCCAAAGGAAAGATAAATTTATCTACTTTAACAAGCACATCTTCTATAACTCCTTTTGGATAAATGATAGACCGATCAACTAATGTATGGGTTACAAGAAGTGGAGAAATATCGATTGAACCTAACCTTCTAAATATAGATAGAGGCAACACATTAATGTTTACTCCTAAATCACATAAAGCTGTTCCACATAATCTTTTTCCAATAAGCACAAGGAATTGTAAAGCTACAAGGATCTTTAAGTTTCGAGGAAATTTTTCTCGAAGTATAGCGCTGCACTCCTCACTTAGTGCAACTGTCTCGTAATCCCCAAATTTCCTTTTCTTGTTTAATATATCCTTAATAAACTTTGCATATCTTGGCATATGTTCCAAAGCTTCAGTGAAAGGAATATTTATCGTTATCTTCTTAAGCACTTTTATGAAATTTGAAAATTTTTTATCCAACTCATGTTGTCTAAGTTTTTGAGGAAATGGAGGTGGTGGTTTTTCCAAACTGATTTTAGTTGGAGATATTAATTTTTCCAGATCCTTAGAAACATGTTCTTCGGGCCTTTTAGTTTCCTTTGTTTCTCTCACAACCTCTTTTTCTTTTCTAACCACGTCCTCTATCTCTCTTCCATTTTTTAATTGGACAGCTTCTATTTGTTCATTAGTGTTCTCTTTAGGGTTGATCTCAATGTTGCTAGGAAGTGTTCCTTGTTGTCTATTGCTAAGTGAATTAGCAATTTTTCCCAGTTGATTCTCTATGTTTCTAATCGCAGCATTTCTACTTTGCAACTGGTTTCCCATTTGCAATACCACTTCTTCCACAAACATCTTCTTATCCTCAAATTGTTGATCATTGTTAGAGTCTAGTGGATATGAAGGTTTATAGTTTGTGTTCCCGTGGTTATTCCAACTTCCATTAGGATTTGCATGATTATTTTCCCATTTTTGGTTTCCAACATTAGTAGTATAATTCCAGCTAAATTTAGGATGGTTCTCCCAACCTGGGTTGTAAAAGTTAGAGTACGGGTTGTTTATGGTATTTAAAGTCTCATATGATAATTTAGAATCAATTATAGGCCCTAATGAACTTTCCTCACTTACAGGAGTAAATTGAGGTTGGTTTATTCCAAATTGGTCCAACTTCCTTGATATTGCAGCAATCTGAGATGCAAGAATTGTATTTGTATCCATATCATGAACACTAGCTACATATTTATGATTTACCCTTGTAGAGGGCCATTGAAATTCATTTGTAGCCATTTCTTCAATTAATGCATACGCTTCATCAAATGATTTTGAAATTAATGATCCACTATCGGCAAGCATCAATTATGGACCTAAGGGATCTTACTAACCCATTATAAAAAGTTTGAATAATTAACCAATCGGGCAGAGCATGGTGTGGACACTTTCTTAGGAGTTCCTTAAATCTTTCCCAGGCTCCGTATATTGATTCCCCTTCATACTGACAAAATGAGATAATATCGTTTCTAAGTTTAGTAGTCCTTGAAGGTGGAAAATACTTAGCTAAGAATTTCTGTGTTAACTCCTCCCAATTTTTAATAGAGCCAGGTGCTAAAGAGTATAACCACATTTTAGCCTTATCCCTTAGTGAGAAAGGAAAAAGCCTTAGTCTAACAGCATCATCTGACATACCGTTATAACGAAATGTAGCACAAAGTTCTAGAAATTTTGATAAGTGTAAATAGGATCCTCCGAACGAGTTCCCCCAAACCGATTATTCTGCACCGGCTTGATAATCTCGTGATTTATTTCAAATGAATCAGCTTCTACGACAGGGTTTTGTATACTAAAGTGAATTTCATCCATCTTAGGATTTATGTAATCTCTTAATGAAGTATGATGATTTTTCAAGTTATTATTTTGAAAGTTTTCCATTTCCATTTCTAGTTTTTCGAGTTCTTTATGTATTTTTATTTTTCTATTTTCTTCAAACTCAGGATCATTAGGCACAAGTCCTGTAAATCCTTTGTTTCGCCTACTTAATACAACAAACAATATATTAACAATTAAACAAATAACAGATGAAATATATTCAACACAACAAAACATTTTCACAAACAACTTATTTTTCATATAGACAATTTTTTTTATATTAATTTTTTCAGAAGACAAAACACTTTTTACACAAAATTAGTTTTTACAACACTACAGTTTTCCAAGTCTAAGCCTAATTACTTCAACTAAAATTCTCATAAAGTTCTTACTGAAGCTTCCCCGGCAACGGCGCCAAAAACATGACCCGACCGAAAATAACGCAGTAATTTGTGCTTCCAAAAGATGGCCAAAAACTTGACCCAATTTATAAATAGCGGCTAGTGTGCAAAGTCTTAAGTGATATAAAAATTAGTAAATATTTTACACACTAGGGGTACTACGCAAGTATACGTATCGTTTCAAGTAATATAGAGTTTTCTTTAAAAACCCCAGAATCGATCCCACGAGAAAGTGAAATAAGAGGTCTTTAGTCAAATTCTAGTTTACTACAATTACTCCTAGGTTGGAAATGTCGATCAAAATTGTGTTTTATCTAGCAACTACTCCTAAATGCAAGTGTTAAAGGTAAAGATAGTAACTATATCTAAGTGCAAATAATAATTCTAAAGATACCCTTTTGGATGAATTGGTTCGGAGAATTTTCGAGATACTAAAAAGTACTATTCTAATGTAATGAAATAGATTATGTATAGGAATGAGATGCATTAAATATTGTATGTGCCAAATAGGAGCAATTCTATTCTTTACCCTTTGGTCCAGGCATAAAGAACATTGACTAATCCTATGCTCGGTTACCGAATCCTGCGCCAGCCGGGAGGATACCGACCGCCACTACAGGATCTCCCACGCTCCCCTCACCCGAGGGCTAACATCTACACTTCAAAGACCCAAATGATAAGACCAAATCGAGGATTTTAGTCTGTCACCCTAAAATCTCCAATTCTACGCCTGATTAATTATATTTCCCTATTTATTTGCACTCAAATTCCATGAACTTCACCATCCATGGAATTTGAATGTGGTTCCACTTTGTTGAGAATTACTAATGCTCTTTCAAGATAATGCAATTACAATGAATTTTAACACTACAATGGGCCCTTATTGCAATGTAAATGAAGTGCAAGTAAAAACCATCACATTTATAATTAAATTTACTTCGAAGATGCATCACAAAATCCTAATCATGAATCCTACTCATTGCAAAAGAAAAGTAAAAGGAAAACAATGACATAATATTCTTATATCATTATTTTCAAAGGAGTAAGAGAAATGTGTCACAAAGCACGAAGAAAACGCAAAGGAAACTTCATATAAACAAAGCAAATCCACTACATAAATGTTTACAAAATCATAAGATAATGAAGAACAATACTTAGCTTTTTCCCTTTGAAAGAAAGACGAAGATCTCTCCCATAAAGTCTCCCTTCGATCCATGCAATGCTCGTACAATCCCTTACAAATTCTCTCAAAATCTCATCTCCAATCTCTCCAAAAGGGTAGAAATCTACATTTCTACTCTTAATCTAAGAATCCTAAACATCATCTAAGTTTCTCTTCAATTTTCTCTCTAATCTTCTCTTAATCTCCCTTTTTCTAACCTATATTCGCTATTTTTAAAGAGTTTGGACGAATTCCCAAGAGTTTCCTTACGCACCCCTTCGAAAAAGCGTCCAAATACGTCGAATATTGGCCCAAAACCGCCAAATGTCGGTTCGTGGTCATCCGGCTCGCTGTCAGCGGGGTCGAGCTCGCTGTCGGCGAGCTTTTCGGCCACTTTTCGGTGGTCTCAGGAAAATCTCGCCGTCGGCGAGCGAGCTCGAGCAGCTCCACCGTTTCACTCTGTTTCGCTCCGTTTTAGCTCTGATTTGCCCCGCTTCAGTTGCGTTGCGTTCGTAAGAGATAGCCCTACAAAATATGCATAAAAATAACCTTTTTTAAAGTGTAATCTCATTCAAAAATATTTAAGAAGTGTAAAATAGATTAAGCATCAAAAGACTTATCGAAAGGTGTCAGGGCAGAATTTCATTTCTTGCTTGTTTTTGCTTCAAATTGCACCGTTTTTGCTTCATTTTGCTCCAATCACCATTTATTGTACCTAAAACCATAAAACATACAAAATACCTTCCTTTAAAGTGTAATATCATCAAAAATGAGTAAAATAATATAGCAAAAATCGTACATATTTTAGGCATGTCATGGTCATAGTGACAGCCATCTCTTCCATTCACTTCTCCATTAGACTAATTTTTTCATCCCTTAAATGAATGTCTCTCTGGAACTCGTTCGCGGCATTCTACTCTATAAAAAGTGGAGCATCATGCACAAACGCTGCAGCCCTGGTCTCGATAACTTTGATTTCTATGAACTCCTCATCCGTATAAAATGATAGGTAGTAATCCTCATCATCGACATCTAATCCTCATTCTTCGGCTAACATTGAAATCTCAGCTTTGAGCCTCCTTACTTTATCATTAATTGCTTTCTCTTTAATCAACTTAGGATCAGTAGGCTTCTCTTGAACATCATTCCTTTCTGCAATTGACTTGGAAGCAATGGTAGTAGTGGTGGCTGGAGAGTCAGACTCATGATCCATCCCTCGAACATGCTCCCATGGCTTTTCTGAAAGTACTAGTACATCAACCTTAGGTACCCATATTTTCTTTTTTGATGCCTTAAGATGGTGTGTCCTAGTGGTGACATCAGTGTGTTTGGAAGAAGTCTGCTCCCTAAGGTGTAGACCATGTAAATCGGTAAACAGTCTCTTCCCTTTATCCTTTTTAGGAATTCCTCATAAATAATGGCCGGCGGTATCCTTGGACCTAGATGGGACTTGACTGATCTACACTCTGTGGGTGTCGAGACAACGGTAGTATCATCTAAAGCAATGGCAATGGTGTTGACATGGCGTCCCGGATGGAACCTTGCAGGAACATGAACTGGCTGTACTTTACCTGATCTTTGTAACTGACGAGCAGGTCTGTCTTTGCTCAAAATATCATTCTTCATTCATGGTGATACTATGCAACCTATCCTTTTAAGTAGTTCAACAATGGAACATCTCTCCTTGTCAACTTCTGAAACTCAGTACGAACTTGAGTAATGGGAGCGAGCTTCTCTCTCTCATCACCATGATCATGATGTGACGGTAAAGTAGCAGTAATCCTATGGAGACTCTTGTCTCCTGTAGTATCTGACAACGGGTGAAACCTACTCCCACAGAGGAGAGGAGAGGTCTCAGGAACACTGAGTTCCTTTGGATGAGGAATCACCTTAACAGTAGCTGCATTGGCAGTCTGGACCCTGACGGCCCTCAAAATTCGACGGTTGCGGTTCCTTTTCTGAGACTTAGTTAACAGTGCAACCATCATTCTAGAACAAATTTCAAACACTGAAAGCGTGGTCGTAAATGCATCAATTGAATCCTCTTCAAGCAGACTCTCCTTAGCACAGGAGTGGTCGATCCAGTGGACACTGGAACGATAGACTTGGCAAGAGCTGGAGCAGTAACCTTCACCTTCTTAAGAGAATGGTGTCTTGTTAACAATTCAAATCAAATTCAATGGATGGCTCTTGAACATCTAGGGCAACAACTTTCACGACGACGAATGGGGCTTTGCCCAGCACCACCTCAAACTCACTGAACTCAGACCCAAATTTGATCATGGGTGCCACGAGACGAGTTTCTCGGCTAGTAGGTAAGTCACTAGAGAAAGGAAAGTTGGGAACGACATCGTAACTATTAAAATAAAGTTCAACACTACAGATTAACGAAGGTCATTTTGTGAACTGGGTACATCTTTCTCGTTTTCTTTTTATTTTATTTTGTTTTGTTTTGTTTTCAAATTTAAGGTGTGTTTTTCATGTTTTTTACTTATCGGTAAGTTAATGAGTTTTAAACGATATCAAGATTTTGGTGGATGTTAGAAATGAGCAAACTCTGCTCGACTTGCGAATAGTAAATCGAACCCAAAAGCATGAAGTAAAGGTGAAGCTCAAAATCCAGTCTGAGACCCTCTTCTGATTGAACTTCGTCCAGGTGAAACTAGTTCATTCAACATACCTATTGGGGGTTCACCCCACAAAAAAAATGAAAGGCTTAAAGATTCTTTAGTTTTCATGTAAAATTAGTTATTTAAAACTTTCATGCAGTTTTTGTTTTAACAAGCAAAAGGAACATCATTTTATTTTGTAATGTAGTGTAGTCCACAAGTTAGTCACTCTAATCAAGCTAGGACTACTAACAACCTAAGAGCGTCAAGGGCAACAATCCTTCCAAGAGTCGGTGAATTGTAACATTGATCCTTTCCTCTCCCTTATTAAACTTCCTTGAGTTAGGAGATACTATTCTAGAATTCTCACATCGTATGAATCTCATTTTAACACACATTATCATTATTTTCATTGCACTATCCACCTAAAACTCAGACTTATACCAGTCTGATAATCTATGTGTGGCAGAAACAAATGTCTACAATTGCTCACAAGGGCTTAAATATCTTAGGGAAGACTTCAATCCTTGAGCATTGGGTTCTAAATATAGGATAAGTAGTTTAGGGCATTTTTATTAATTTAGGTGAATTAACGAGTCTTAGGACATAATGTGGTGGATCCTTAAAGATTTTAAGGATGATTTTCTTCATCAAATCATAATAATTCCAATCATCCTTCAAAACATCCAAAAGATCATAAAATTACTCAGGACATAACCTTAAATAACTTTTTAAATCCTTTGAACTATTTTGAGTTCTTCTAAACTTGTTATGTTGATAAATCATTCATCCACGGTTAAATTAGGATTTAATGGTATTTTTTAACCAGTGCTCAATCAACCTTAATGTTTTAATTATTCCATGAGCGGGGTAACTAAGTGTTTATGTGGGTGAACACCCTTATGGGCAAATAAGGATTATGTGGGTAACACCCTTAAGGGAAATTTGAATCATTAAGAACTCTTTCTCCTTCAACTTAGGTTGGGCTTGCAGTGTGTAAATGTTATTTAAGATTAGTCATGTTTCATTTTCTAAACCTCATTAATCAAACTAGATTAAACCTAGCTCACTACTAAGCCCTTAAGATTTCATATATAATTTCATAATTTTTAGAAGGGTTGAATTAAATGAGTATAACTCTTATCAAATGATCTTAATTATCATTTGATCACCGATTAACGACTTTAGATTAGTGAATTATTATCTCCCTAACACAAGCCCAACTATTCTAGAATCATCCGATCGGATTAACTTTCAAGTCATAATATTTCAAGGAATTACAATTTTACCCTTAATGTAAATGGTCATTGGTTGGTTTCTATCACTTAAATCACTTTGTGTTTCAATCATCCAAAATAGTTAATTAAGATCCATATTACCCATTACTCTTCAGTTTAACCTAAATTTTAATCTGAGCTCAAAATTTCATCATTACCGTTTCGCCCTTAAAGACTTTCCACTTCATAATCCTTAAATTTAACTCAAATGACTTTGAAATTTCATAGTTACTCTACTCATGGGTCGGCTAGAACATTAGAGGAGAAATCTTGCACTTTCTAAATTTTTCTTTAATTTTAATAATTATTTTTACTTGAAAATAAGAATTTTTTATGTTAATTAAAAAAAACTAAGTAAAATAAACCTCTTATACTTAAGAAACTTATTAAAAGTTTAATTAGGTCACGGGACCACTAGAAATAATTTTATTGATTTTTTTTAAATATATTGTAAATGTTATAATTATTAAATGACCATTTTAAGGAATAAATAAATAGAAAAACACATTTTTTATTATTAAAATTTCCTTTTGTACTTTTCATAAATCTCTCTCGACCTAAAGAAATTCAGAGAAAATTATTTTTATAATTTTCTCTTTTTTTAAATTATTTTTTTTAAGTGAAAAATAGGCCAAAAATAAGTTTATTATTTTAACTTCAAATTTATTTTTCTTAAGTGCACCTGGTCACAAGGAATACTCCAAACCACTTTATATATATATATATATATATATATATATATATATATATGTGTGTGTGTGTGTGTGTGTGTGTGTGTGTGTGTGTGTGTGTGTGTGTGTGTGTGTGTGTAGTTTTTCTTTTAATTTATATAATTATTTTAAGCAAAAATTCACATTTACATAGAAAATTAATTTTTATATCAAAAATAATTTTAATGGCCTTGTACATTTTACAAGAGCCTCATGAAGTGGTAAGCTTAAATTTGGATAAATTTAGTGATTATTTTAATTATTTTGTATTTTTCTAATTTTTTTTATTTTTCTTAATTTTAAAATAGAAAAATAGGTTTTAATTTTTAAAGTTCAAATTTTTATTTTTTCTAGATTCTTCTAACCACAGTGAACCTATCAAACCTATGTTTATATGTTTTTTTATTTGTATTTTAATTTTTATAATTATTTTAAGAAAATAATGGTGATTTACCTTGAAAATTAGGGTTTTCCATGTTAAAAATGCCTTTTGACTTTGAAAATAAGAGAACATCTCTAAGCATGAAATGAATGAATCTCCAAAATTTCACATTTTTTAATCATTATTTAATTATTTAAAATTAGAACTATTGTCTAAGTATTACTTAAATAGAAATAAAGTACAACAAAGAAAATTTTGATTTGTGTTCATAATTTTCTCGTATATTCAGTTAGCACAAGGATAATTATATTTTAATTTTATGAATTTTCTATACCAAGTTATGATTTTTCAAAGTTTTTGAATTTAATTAAATAAAAAAATACCCAATTTTCTACTCATCCACGCGGATGCCACGCAAACCTACGATAGCTTCGAGCTTTCTAGGCAGCTCACTCCTATTTGACACCGCCTTTCGTGTCAGCTGCCACTTGGTTATGCATTCACGCACCATCTGCTTATCCGACTTCATCTGATCCGTCCAACCAACACACATGCGATCCAATGGCTATGCACCTTCATCCCCAACTGGTCTAACCCTTAAACCGTCCACACTCATGCCATAATATCTCACTCGATACTCAACCAAATCACATGGGGTTTGTTCCTACACCATCATCTTATCAAGATGAACACATCCATATAGCTAATCAAGCATGAAATTTAATTTTCTTTACAAAGGCTCAAACTGAGCCCAGATTTAGGAATGGTCTAGATCATAGCCCAAGAGATGAGGCCTCAATTGGGTATGCTCTGATGCAACTTTGTATATACTTAAAAATGCAAGGATTTGATACCACTACTAGAAGATTTAATCCCAGACAACGGCGCCAAAAACTTGATGCACAACGACCCGACTTTTACTTATGTAAGAATTTATGAATTTATATTTAAATATTTATAATAATTATTGTAAAGTCACAATTTCAAAGGCAAGTATACGTATCATTTCAAGTAATACAAGGCTCTATTGGAGTTCTGGTTATCGATCCCACAGGGAAGATTTTGAGAAAATTAAGAAATATTTTAGATTTTTCAAATTAAAAGTAATTATTATTTTTATTTCCTTTCAAAATTTAGATTTTAAATAAAATTTTTACTAAATGTAAGTAAGCTGTAATTAAATAAAGATTAATGCAGGTATAAATAAAATAACTTTCTCCTTTTCAACTAATCCAAGATTTTTAGAATAATTATCATTTGTGGAGTACTTATATTATGGTATTGTGCCAAATAGAAGCATTCTTATTCTTTACCCTTTGGTCCAGGTACAAAGAATATTGGCTAATATATAGATCCGTTTAGGATATTTTATTAGCAGAATGGGTAATCTAGGCTCACACTACTAGATGTCCAAGGGTGGCTATGGTCGGCCCTACTAGTAACTCGTTCCCTTTCTATAGACCAAATTATTAGAATTTATTATGTCACTCTAAAAACTAACTAATTCTACGCCCAATAAATAATATCTTCCTATTTATTTGCTCTTTACCTTGAATAACCCGCATAAAACCTTCGATTACCCAAGGATTTATGTGAAATCTAGTAGTTAAGAATTCATCTTCGGATAGGTCTCAGAATTCTTCAACGGGTTTTAACATTTTAAATGGCCAGTTTAAAAAGTAAATTAAGATTAGGTAGTAATATCATCATAATTTTTATAAATATTTTAAGTTAAATTCTCCAACAAAATTCAATTATCTTATTATCATATCATAGTTGAAAGGAGAAAGAAAATTAACTACTCAAAACACATTAAATTCACACAACAAAACATATTTATAAAACTTTGAACCAAGTTAAAAATACTTATCTGGAATGTTTCTTCAAGTGATCTCCTGACCTCTACTGATTCCAATGCAAGGTACAAAACTTCAACAACAACAATACTTGAAAACTCACTCTTCACACTCAAAATAAACTCACTAAATACTTAAGAAAGTGGCTCCCTAAAAGTGTAAGAATTCTAAAGGGGGACTAAAGAATGCATGGAGGCTATATGGTGCTAGAAGGGACTTTAGTGTGCACTATTCTCTGTAGAATTTACTCCAATTTATAGAGCTTCAAATTTGACCAGAGGTTGCTTAAGGCACCTCTTCAAAATTCGTCCAAATACAATGTACCTTCTAGAAGGTAACTGTCGCACCTAGGCACCGGAATTTGGCGCCTAGGCGCTAGAGTCCGTGACCAGGTCTTCGCACCTCTTCACTTTGAATCGCACCTCTTCGAGATTAAAACCGTTTTCCTGTGTCCAGATGCATTGCATCACATGTCCTATGTATTGGGACTAACTTCCAGTCTTCTAAAAGCTCTAATAATCGCTTAACACCGTCAAAATAGCAGTCTAAAGTCATCAAAAATCTTTTCTGCGTCTTTATCGAGTTGGCGCTTAGGCACCGGTATCTGCGTCTAGACGCCATACCTACAATTTCGACAACTTTTCTCTTTAAGCTCTATTTTTGCTTCTTTTTGCTCCATTTTTCTTCTTGAACTCTTTTTTTATCACCTACATCTAAAAACATAAAAATACCTTTCATTAAAACATAATATCCTTAAGAATTGAATCATAAATGAGGCATAAAAATAGGTATTTTTCAAGTGGATCGTGCTCTGAAGCTTCTTCGTGAGCTGGTGCACCTCCTCCAAGTGTTGGTTTGAGCAGGGGTTGAAACTATGTAGGAGTTCCATCTGAGGTTGGTGGAGCCTATGTGGAAGTCTGGTGCAGAGGGCTTCATGGAAGGGGATTTTACTGGGGAACTTCCTCATTTGGTCTGGGGAAGCTTAGGAGCATTTCAATTTGGAGATTGGTATATTTTGAGGGGATGGCCGTGAAATGCCCTATTTTTTAGCTTAGAAATTGAGCTTGGGCAGTGGAAATGGGGACTGGAATATAGTGAGATTGAGCTCAGGAAGGTCTGAAGAAGCTCTAGGACTTTGGTAGAGTTTCCCCAAAAAATTGCATCTTCTCTATACTTGGCTATGAAGGCGTGTGTTTCAATAGAAAGGGAAGGAGTGGCCAGTGGGTGCAAAGTGAAGCTTAAGTGGAGGGCAGAGTGGCTTAAGTAACTAATGGGGGTGAGCCACATTGGTTGGCTTCATTTGGGTGCAAACCATGGAGAAGGCTCTCTCAGTTTTAGGTTTTGGGTGACTAGGCTGGCTGGCTAGGGCTGAGGTGGCAGCTAGGTGGTGCAAGGAGGCTAGTGGAGAGTTAAATTGTGATCAAGAAGAATGTTTAATCATGTGATGACAAATTTAGGTCACTTGGTCAAATATGAGAAGAGACCCCCTAAATCATGGACCCTTGGTCCATGACACTAATTTTAGGATTTATAGTGATGTGATTAGCATCCAACATGGTTAATCAAGGCAGAGAAGGATTATGCATGGGTTAATTCCAATGGATTAGGTTAATTGGGCTCAAAATTAGGGTTTGGACTAAAAGTTGAATTTGGTCTTTGCTTGGACTTGGATCCAAACCAATTGAAGGATCAATTTGGTCTAGAAAAAAGTCATGAAGAAATTAGGAAGTGAATTTGGTGGAATTGATATGATCACATGGCTTGATTTAATGAAATTTTGAAAATGTTGGGTCAATTTTGGTGCATTTGACTTTGGCTCGGGTTTTGAGTTAGGTTTAGGTTTGAACTTAGATCATTTGAAGGTTCAATATTTTATAGAGGAATATCATGAGGAATTTTGAATTTAAAATTGGGGAAATTGGGTTGGTTTTAGGGTTCAATTTGATGGAATTTAAGGATATGGTCAAAATTGAGGCAATTCATTTGAGTTTGGATTTAGGGTTTAAAATTAGGCTCATTTGGGCTACTATTTGTTTCAAATTGGGTTTGGACATGATGAAATTTGATTTGGATGTGAAATTGGGAGAGTTTGAAATCAATTTGGTGGAAATTAAGAGTGATTTGGGAAATTTAGGCACTTAGGGGCAATTCGAGAGTTTTGTCTAATTTTAGAAGATTTATATGAAATCAAAGATATTGGGTGGTTAAAATTGATTTTAGGGACATTTGGAGTGAATTTGGAGATTTAAGGAATTTTTTGGGTATGAGGGGTATTTTGGTAGATTTGGCAAAGTTTTGAGAATTTTGGCTATCTTGCAGTATTTTAGGCAATTTGAGTGGTTTGAAATGGTTTGAAATGATTTTTGAAGAGAATTTGAGAATTTGGGCAATTGTGGATAAATTAAGATTTCAAGGTCATTTTGGTACTTTTTGGAAGATTTAGGGGTAAAAGGTCAAAATTAGAGTTTTTGGCAAAATTGAGATCAATTGAGATGAAAATAATAAAATTACCCTTTTTGAGCCATGAGACCAAGGGAGATCCCATTTTAGATCCTCCATGTGTTGGTCCTAACTAAACCCTAGCCTAGGGCTATGGTTTTGGGGGACCACCCACATGTGTTTCCAAAAGAATGGGAAACAAGATTAAGGATTCTTAGTTTAGGGTTTCAGGTTATGAGTGAAAGTGTAGGGGTTGAGTGTTTTGTATAAGACTAACCAAGGCCACACCACCGAGGGCTAGCCCTAAGACCAGGCAATCCTATGGGGGCTCCTCTTGAGCTCCCTCATGCTTGGTTTCATCATACTAAGAGCTAGAGGTCAGAACAAAACGTGTGGAACTCCAAGAAGAGTAAAGAAGTATTTAGAATTTTAAATGGGGTAGGGTTCCATCACTAGTCATCTAAGATAGTTAACAGAAAATTCCTATGGCTAGATCTTAAGTTCCTATAAAAGAAAGACTAGACCTCGACAAAAGTGAGGTCAACAGTGGTAGCATTTCCCGTTCGATGCCACATTGGTGACAAGTAACCTCCGTCCGAGTGCATTTGTATTGCCTATCGTAGTAGCTGGTGGATCTTGTGTTTCGACTTATCCATTCTGCATACTCTATCTTCTAAAGAAGGACCCAAGGCACCGTCACCATCGTGGTAACGTCTTCCAGAGAGGGAGGATGCGGATATTTGACTCCCTTAGCACCGTGATTTCCATTTAAAGTGATTGGTGTTGGATTGAGATGATTCATTGTTGTGAGTGTTGTTCCTGATGGCCATGCAACAAGTCTCGTAGGTACTTTAGTGATGTGAAAAGTCTTTTCTTACACACGATGTTAAACTGAAGTGTGCTAGAAATTCACGGTGTTAGAGTAACAAATTATTGTCTTTATTTTACATGGGAATTCAGAACACACTTAGATGAAAGAAAAAAACAGCAGAGATATAAAAAATTTATGTGGAAAACTCGTAAAGGAAAAGACCACAAGGCCTATCAATACAGTCTCTTATCCCACAGGCGAGAAAGAGTTACAGAATCATCCGAGCTACAAAAGTTAGTTCACGGATGAACTTATTATAAGGAGAGAGGGAGATCGATAAGGCTCTGCTGTAACCAACTAGTAATGGTTTGCGATGGACGACGACTGGTTGTCGACGGTGAAGTGATGCAAAACTTCAGCTTCTTCTTAATGCTTCAGTCTTCTTCAAATTTCAAGCTTTGCTTCCCCTTCATGAGATATGTGTGACTCTATTTATGGAGTCCCGATTGCGATTAATGAAGGAATATCAGTCACTCCGATCAGATGACCTAAAGAGATTCCCTTAATCAGACGACGTTTGATGGACAATTGAATGCCTTAACGATATCAAAACCGAGTGATCATTGGTTCGTTGGGTTTGTCTTGTCAAGATGCTTGATACCACCATAATCGCACCAGATTCGACATCTAATTCACCTTCCAAACATACTTAGAAAGCCTTCAAAAATACTATAACGGCTCGACCGGTTCTCGATTTGGTTCATATTGGACTAGTTTTGATATCATTGGATCTGTCTGTCGAACCAGTTTGTTTGATTGTAAGTTTACTGAACTCGGAGCTCTGGATAACTCTTAATCAGAATTTGAATATTTTTTACTCAAAAGGTTATCTCGAGATCCGTATCATATCTTGAAATTCATGTCAGATGTTTGAAATTTGTATGTTAAAATTTAGGTGTTATATGTATAAATATATATGAATTAAGGGGTATGTATGTCAGCCCCATAAAATTAACAAATTTCCTCAAAATCTATGATGTTAAGATTATTAACTAAAATTAATTTTTGCACACTACTTCCCTAATTACAATTTTAATCAAATTTTTCATTGGTATATGTTTAACTAATACCTTAAACCAAATTGCACACTGCTTTCCTTAAATCAAATTTTAATCAAAATTTTCATTGGAGGAGATTTAAGTGGACATGTCAGTAGAGTGGTAGAAGATTTCAGAAATATTCATTATGGCTACGGTTATAGAGCGATTAATGAAGAAGTTAGAGCCATTTTAGATTTTGCATTAGCGTATGATATGATTATTACTAATACTTTATTCAAGAAAAGAGATGATCATCTTATTACTTATAAGAATGGATCTAATAAAATACAAAATGATTATTTTCTTATGAGAAGAAGAGATCTTCGAGATTGTAAGGATTGTAAGGTCATTCCACGTGAGGAATTAAGTACCCAACATCGATTAATAGTTCTAGATTTTAAGATGAAGAGTTGTAAAATAAAGAATACTAGGATTCAACATCGTAGAATAAGATGGAGGCACCTAAAAGACACAAATAAAATTATTTTTATGAGTAAAATTCAAGATTTAAATATTTGGGATGTCAATAAAGACGCGAATGCCATGTTGGAAAAATTAACTAATACTATTAAACAAGTGGCAAAAGATGTACTTTGAGAATCAAAAGAAAAAGTTTCTATAAATAAAAATAGTTAGTGGTGGAATAATAATGTGCAAGAAAAGATAAAATATAATAAGTTATGTTATAAAAATTGGTTTAAATGTAAAAGTGTAGAGAACTGGGAAAAATATAAAACGGCCCGTAGGAAGTCTAAAAGAATAACCTGTGACGCTAAAAATTATGTTTTTAGTGATCTTCATAACATGTTAGATACTAAGGACGGTGAAAAATATATGTATAAACTAGCCAAACAAAGAGAAAAGAAAAGTAAAGATTTAACTCAAGTAAAGTGTATTAAAGATGAAAATGAAAAAGTACTTTTCTTAGAAAAAGATATTCAACATAGGTGGGTGAGTTATTTTGATAAACCTTTTAATGAAGATGTTGAAAGTACGATCGACCTTAGTGATCTTAATATCGTTAATAATAATAAAACTTTTCATTTTTACCGTCGCATTAGTAAAAAAGAAGTTGATGAGGCTTTAAAGAAAACCAAGTGGGGAAGTCTGTTGGACCTAATGATATCCCAATTGAAGTATGGAAATGTTTAGGTAATTTGGCGGTTTCCTGGCTTACTAAACTTTTTAATATTATTTTAAAAACTAAAAAGATGACTGAGGAGTGGAGAAAGATCATTTTGGTCCCCATTTTTAAGAATAAAGGAGATGCATAAGAGTGTACAAATTATAGAGGAATTAAATTGATGTGTCATACTTTAAAATTATGGGAGAGGGTAATTGAACATAGGTTAAGACGTATTACCAAGGTTTCTTGTAATCAATTTGGATTTATGTCGGGCAGTTCTACCATGGAAGCTATAAATTTATTGAGAGGTTTGATGGAGAAGTTTAGAGATAATAAGGAGAATCTACATTTGATTTTTATTGATTTAGAAAAAGCTTACGATAAAGTTCCTAGAGATGTTCTTTGGAGAATCCTTGAGAAGAAATGTGTTGATATGACTTATATTCAAGTCATTAAAGATATGTATGCTAGAGCTGTTACATGTGTTCAAACTGAAGGAGGATTGACCAAATATTTTACTATTTCTGTTGGTTTACATCTAGGATCGGCTTTAAGCCCATATTTTTTTGCTTTATTTATGGATGGTCTTACTGGGCATTTACAAGAGGATGTACCTTGGTGTATGGTTTTTGATGATGATATGCTCCTTGTGGATAAGACAAGAGAAAAAGTCCAGGAAAAACTTGAATTATGGAGATCTACATTGGAGTAAAGGTCTTCGTTTGAGTAGAACTAAAACTGAATACATGGAATGTAATTTTAGTAATAGTAGGTCTAGTGACAGAAGTGTAACTTTGGGGATCAAATTATTAAAAGGTGTGAACGATTTAGATATCTCGGGTCCATTGTTCAAAGCGATGGAGATATAGATGGGGATGTTAATAGTAGAATTCAGGTTGGTTGGTTGAAGTGGAGGAATGCGTCCAGCCTATTGTGTGATAGAAAAGTACCGCTTAGACTGAAAGGAAAATTTTATAAGATGGTGGTGAGACCTTCAATGCTCTATGGTGATGAATGTTGGCCTTTAAAAGAGAAGCATAATGTTAAGTTAAGTGTTGCCGAGATGAGAATGATTAGGTGGATGAGTGGCTTTACACTTAGAGACAAAATGCGAAATAAATATATCCGTAATAGGGTTGGTGTTGCACCAGTGACGGATAAAATTAGAGAGAGTCGCCTTAGATGGTTTGGTCACATTAAACTTCGACCACCTGATGATCCAGTTAGGAGAGTAGATGTTTTAAATACAACTTATGTTAAGAAAACTTGGGCTTATTGCATAAAAAATGATCTTAATATATAGAATTAAACGAAAATTTGACACTAAATAGGATGCAATGGAGAAAAATGATTCATGTAGCCGACCCCACTTAGTGGGATTAAGGTTTTGTTGTTGTTGTTGTTGTTGTTGTTGTATCTGTTTAACTAAAATTCAACATTGTTAGCTCACCTGAATATGGTTCCTAGATATAGAAGTAATTCGAAGACTGAACATTATTTTCAGTAGCATTCGCTTTGGAAAATCATTACTATTAACTTAATATTATATCATTTTATTTTATAAGGGACTTTTACCGACACAGCACGTAGTATATTCCTAGTTTATCTACAGTGCACCCCATCTCTCCATTAATCAACAGAGCACGTCCTATCAAAACTCACCTGAAATAACTCTTTTCCCGTCAATTTTATGCAGTCGTCATATAACAATCTCTTTTGGATTATAATATTATGCATCAATATGCTTAAGTGACACGAAAATATAAAATCATAAACATAGTGACAAAATTATAAAGTCAAAGCCTTTAAAATAAGATAGCATGGCAGGAACATAAATTAAGTAAAAATATGTGAAGGTCTTTATAGTTTCTCTATCAGTATGTAGGTGTTCCACCTTCTGTAAACTCTGCTAAAAAATACAAGCTTAATAACTTATTTGTCTAAATCATCCTAAATGATAAGCAAAATTTTGGAATTAAGAACTTTAGTAATGGTTTTGTGTAGGCGTCTCTGTTGACCACTAGTCTGACTTCGTAAACTTTTTAATGTGATTAAAATGTCTGCTTTCCAGTATTCAACGTAGTATATGTATGTCGCAATTTGAACCTTTTAAACAGTCAAATGCAACAGCCCAAAAATGTTATTTTCAATGAGTTTTATTCAGATTAAATCTTTAATAAGTATTACGATGGTATATTGATTTATTCCAATTTTTTTAAAGAATGGGATAAGCACTAAAGCATTTTCTGACTAGGAATTGAGTCTTTAGGCGTGGCTTTGATGTATACATTATTTCAGTAGGTATTAACTTTGATAAACTCTCCAGAGTTCGCACATTGTTTTATTGTGCTGAAAGTATTTATGTTGAACTTTTCTGAATGCCAATGTTAATAAGTTGACTAAATCATTAACTTGTTTCTTTATATATATATATATATATATGTATATATATATATATATGTAAATATATATATATATATATATATATATATATATATATATATATATATATATATATATATATTTATAGGCCATACTTGTTTAAAGTTTAAGTGGAAAAGGTAACTGAACGATGAAAGGTTGTCATAACCTATGAGGGGTGTAGCCTACTACTAATTCGTAGAAATAAAAGACATTTAATAGAGATGGATAGAAATCCATCCCAAGTGAAATGACAAGCAAAAATAATGGCATGAAAATTTTTAGACCATATAAAATTTTAAAAATGTTGTTGTTGTGATTGAGCATTATATTATGAATAACATGATATCAAGAAAGATAAAAAAATTTATTTTATAATGGATTAAATTACAAAATCAACTATATCAAAGTTTTTTAACTGCAGTACGAGAGATTTTTTCAGCCTATTTTGAGTATGATAGGATTTATGAACTTTTAGGAAACATATTTCCTATAAAAGCAAACACTTACAACTAATTGCAAACTAAGAGGTATGATCACATAAGAAAACTCTGAATTAAAATAGTATCATCTATTACTCAATACTTTAATTTTTTTACTAAAGAAAAAAAATTTTTTCTTTGAAAGTTTAAAATATAGGGAGTACTAGAAATTAAAAAGTTCAAAAGTGGTCCAAATCAATTTATGTTAGAATCTAAATTTTCAAATTGAAATTTAACATATTTGAGTTATTTATATTATTAAAAAATTTAGACATATATTCCTACTATATAAGATTGAGGTAAGGATTAAAAATTGAAGACTTATTTCTTAGAAGAGAAGAAATAAACAACCTTAGCTCGTAAACTAAGGTGAGGATTACCATAAAGGTAGCATCTAAAATACTATTCTAATGCTATGTGAGGACTTCTGGATTTTAAACCCATCAATGATTAAAATGGAGCTGACTCTACTAAACTTATAACCCTTTTTAGAATGGTTAGCCAATTAAAATAGTCTATGTATCTTCAAATAATAAAGTATGACAACACGTAATACAAGATGAGTAAGATTGTTATTTATATGAAGGTATAACTAACTCGTACATCTTAAGTATAAAGTTAAATCTCTTAAAACTCAATTATAAAATTGAAGCTACCTAATCATGAATGATATGCAAAACACTAACTAATTTGTACCTATTTGATTTTTTTATTCTATAACTGAAACTCAATTACTTAATATAAACTCTTAAGTTTGCTATGAAACATCAATGTATGCATCAACTCAGTAGGATTAGAATTCTAATTTTCTTAAATGAGCCTTCAATATGGGTTAGACAGTTAAACAACCTTACATTATATAATAATCCACAAAGAAGCTCATATATCAATTCCACATTCTATAATTTTAATTTTTGATGTTATTTAAACTTTATTATACTTTATTAGAGTACATATAAAAAGTTACACAAATCTCAAAGAGATTTAACAACCTCAAGGGAAAGGACATGACAAGTAAGGGCCCTACCAGGAGAAACTCCAAGGGTCCAACACTTGACTGAACGACTCATGCTGGTTGGGAAACAGCCAAACCTCTCATCAAACGATAATCACCAACCCGTTATCCAAAATGAATTTTTGCATGACCTATTTAGTGGGATTCATCAAACCGGTCGGACGAACAATAATGGGCATCCGAACATTCGACCAACGATCTTCATTACTTAACTGACCACTGATCCACTGAAAATTTGATAGCTTTCTAATGTCTATTTCATATCTAATTTTGATGATATTGCACTATAAAGGAAGGTATTTTGTATGATTTTTGGTTTTAGGTACAAGAAATTACTTTTGGAGAAAAGAAAACAAAAATGGTGTAATTTGGAGCAAATACGAGCAGAAAAGCAAATTTTGGCCTGACACATTTTAATAAGTCTCTTTTCTTAATCTCTTTTACGCTTCTTACATATTTTTTAATGAGATTACACTTTAAAGAAAGGTTATTTTTATGCTTATTTTGTAGGGCTAACTGTTAGGAATGCAACGCAACTAAAACGGGGCGAATTGGAGCTAAAATTGAGCCAGACAATGCAAAATGGTAGAGCTGCACATAGTAAACGGGACTCCACTAAAGCCAAACAAAGAAAAACGTCAGAGTCTAGAAAGCAGGAAAAGTTCATTGGAAATAGAGTTGGACAGTGCCCAGACAACGTCGAACCGCGCTAGAAGCGGTTATGGCCAATATTCAACGTATTTGGATGCTTTTTGAAAGGTTTCTCATGGCAACACTTCAAAAATTTATCCCCACACTTTAAATTAGTGATTTTAGGTCAGAAAAAGTGTGTGCGAGAGAGGAATGTTAGGAAAAATGTGGAGAATGTTGAGAGGTCTTAGAATAGGAGTAGAAATGTAGATTTCTACCTTTTTAGAAAGATTGTTGAGGCGATTTGGACAGAATTTGTAATAGTTTGTATTAGCATTGCATGAATCAGAGGGAGACTTTATGGGAGAGATTTTCATCTTTCTTTCAAGGGTAAAAAGTTAAATATTGAGTTCTTCACTTTCTTATGATTTTGTAAACACTTATTCTGTGAATTAGCTTTGAAATAAGGTTTCCGTTGTGTTTTCTTTGTGCTCTGATATGTTTTTCTCTTATTCTTTCTTCTTATTTGGAAATAGTGGTATAAAAAGATTATTTCTTTATTTTCATTCTGTTTTTCTTTTGTAATGAGTTGAATTCATGTTTAGGATATTGGGATGCATGCTAAAAGATGTTTTAATTAGAAATGTGATGGTTTTTCTACTTGCACTTCATTTACATTACAATAAGGGCCCGTTTAATTTTTAAAATTTGTTGTAATTGCATTAACCCGAGAGGGTGGTGTAATTCTCAACAAAGTGGAACCACATTCCAATTCCATGGATGGTAAATTTAATGTGGGTTGAGTGCAAATAAATAAGAAAATTTACTTTGATGGGCGTAGAATTGGAGATTTTAGGATGACAGACTAAAATTCCAAATTCGGTCCTAGTGATTAGAAATTAAAGCAAGAGTTAGCCTTCAGGCGAAAGGAAGTGGGAGCTCTGGAGTGAGAGCCAGTATCCTCCCAGCCCAACCACAGATTTAGGGACTAAACTTAGGATTGGCCAATGTTCTTTATGCACTTGGAAGAGGGTAAAGAATATGATTGTTCTTATTTGGCACATATAATATTTAATGCATCTCATTTATTTACATTGTCCAAATCATTACTTGAGAATAATAGTTTTTATTATCTCAAAATTCTCCAAACAAATTTATCCAGAAAGAGTTATCTTTAGAAGTAATATTAGCATTTAGGAGTAGTTATTATCCTTACATATAATCATCTGCATTTATGAGTTGTTGTTAGAAAAACCACTTATATTGACCTTTCAAACTAAAGTCTAATAGTAGTAGACCAGAATTTGACTAAGGACCTCTAACCTTACTTCCTTGTGGGATCGATCAACGGAACTCCACTAGAGCTATGTATTACTTAAGTGATACGTATACTCGCGTTTGAAATTATGAATTTACAAAAATAATTATAAATATATTAATCTGGGTTCATAAATTCTTGCATATAAAAAAGTCGCATCAACCACCAAACGATGGTCACCCCAACTATACACCAAGTTGTACACCTCTTCAAGCCCTTATTAATGTATATTACCAAAAATACTTCCACTATCCTTATTTGACTAGAGGTACAGTTGTAATTCCCGATATCTATGAATAGGGGGCTCATTTCATGAATAAAAGTGACACAATTTTATTGTTCATTACAGTGCTCTCTCTACCTTTCTCTTCATTACAATGCTATATTCCTTTGCTGTGTGCCCAGACAGTTTTGGATACTACAATTAGGTAGAAAATTTATTACGTTGGAGCCTAACATGCAACAAAGCACACATACAAATAATATGAAGAGACATAATAAAAATATAAATATTTTTGATGTATAATCAAGATGTGGCTAGGTATTTGTGAACTTCCAAAAATATAATTGGAAGGTTTAGCTCTTCCATTAACAACTCAGTCTATTTTTATAATTTTTATATTCTTGTGTATCCTTGAGTTTCTTTATTAGGTTCTCTAGATATTATAATGCATTGCCATGGATTGTTGTCGGTAGGGAATTGGAATGTGTCGGTCGTCGGAATGGGAATCATATCTTTCTCTCTGAATTGTGTTTAATATATATATATATATATATATATATAATTTTTAGCAAGTAATATTTTAATTTTGAAAACTACGAGATCGAACATATCTCATATATTTAATAATTTAAATAAACGAGCACTACATTGCAAGTCATGCATCGACTCTGAAGAATAGACACATTGCTTGATAATGATGCTCAGTTAAATAAACTACAAAAATTATGACATCTGTTTTGATCTGCAAAATGTTTATGTTGACCGACAAGTTCCCCTATCTAATATGAAAGATTATATAAAGTTTATATTAAGTTGGGTTCTTAAAGTTTCTTATAAGGGCATGCCCCTATAGTTAATTACATTTTAGAAAACTGAAGTCACCTAAGAAAATTCTCGATTTAGTTGATAGGCATTATCTTCATGAATTTAAAGTTTAAGGTTTTCAATGACAGACATAGAAAATTCAAATGGGAAAGGATCAAGTTAGAACAGTTGTTATGGAATGCAAAAGGAAAAATGTAGGGGATGTCACGGATCCTGAGTAGAACATTGGTGACTTCACAAACTATCATATGGTTTTGCTTCAATTCAGAAGAGAAATTATTTAATATTTCATCCAGCCAATTTTATTAATTAGGGCTTACATTTGCATGATACGGATCATACAAATAGCCTAGAAGATATGAGGATTTACATTATATCGAACGACAACCATGGAATCCTAAGACAAGTTAGGGCTTATACTACACAACATGGTTGTGTAAAGGCCTAAAGTCAGGTAGAGGAGTTATATCACACTAGGCAGACAACCTCGGAATCCTATAGCTTGTTTATATTGAGAATAGGTTTAGCTATTGTAGACTCGCTTGCTCTCTCGAAGATTTCCTCCTGTAGGTTCTCATCATGCTGCCCACGATGCATGCTCTAAGCTTCTTGTTGAAGTATCCATCCTCAATTCTAAGGTTCAAATGGTTTTACCAAGTATGTTTCAATGTTTTTAGTCTTGTGGTTGTTGTTGTCGTAGTAGTGGTTTTAGTTTTATTTGAAGAAATTTTAATTTAGTTAAAGTGGCACTGGTTAAGATCCCACAGTCCCTCATTCCGGAAACATTATTTTCTTTCAAATTTACTTAGTCTAAACAAGTTGTTACACTCATTTAAGCTGAGAAAATCTCATTAGCAACCGTAGGTTATTGTATCCCAGGGATTCTCGTAATCCTAAAGGAGTAATTTAAGGATGTTCACCAGGTTTAAAATTGTATGTTTAATTTTGAAAGTGTATTTTTTATTTGGTTTTGCATGAAAATTAAGTAATTGTAGATAAATAAAAGGTACTAACAAGGTAAAGTGCACTAAAGTAAAATGTTGTAAATAAACTGTAAAAGCATATTGTGCTTCTGTTATCGCAAAATGATTAGTCCATAAGTTATAATATAATTTGCAAGAAATTTAAATAAGTTGCAGGAAAGTAAGAAAGCATAGCAGAGAAAATCTAGAACAAGAAAAGTAGAAAAGTACATCGTAAGAAACACAAGCAAGTAAAAGAAAACTTGTAGTCACATATGGAAGACCAAGACTAGGTATAAGACATCAGTAAATGTGAGGCCTCAGAGCTGGGCTATGTGCTTCCTGACCATGTGTAAGAGCTACCAACCCGACAACCTATAGAAGGTAGTCCTAACCTCGATCCAACGACCTAAGAGCGTCGGGGGCAACAATCCCTCCAAGAATCAGCGAATAGTACCATTGTTCATTTCCCTCCCTTATTGAAGGTCATTAAGGTAGGAGATAACTTTCTAAAAATTCCCACATCGTATCGTATCCCTCATTTTAGCACACATTAGCATTATCGCCATTGCCCTAACCACCTAGAGCCCAGACTTATACCAGTGTGATGATCCATATGTGGCAAAAATAATTATCCCCACTTTTCACAAGGACTTAAATACCATAGGAAAGACTTAATTACTTGGGTATTTTGATTTAGGTGAATTAACCGGCCCCGAGGCATGACTTGGTGTGTCCCTAAAATATTTTAAGGAAGATTTTCTTCATCAAAATCAAATAAGTTCAATTGTCCTTCAAAACACTAAAAAGATCATAAAAGAGTTCGAGGAATAACCGTAAATACTTTTAAAGTCCTTTAAATCATTTCGAGTTCTTCTGAACTTGTTATGTTGATAAAGCATTCATCCACAACTAAGATTTAGTAGTAATATTTTAACATACGCTCAATAGACCTCAATGTTTTTATTTTCCCATGAGCAGGGTAACTAGATATTCACTTGACATTTTATTTAAGAATTATGTGTGTAGATGTCCGCAAGGGCAATTTGAATTATTAAGAACTCTTTCTCCTTCAATTAAAGTTGGGCTTGTAATGTTTTAAGGGTGCTTAAGATTAATTATGTTTCATTTTCTAAACCTCATTAAACAAGTTAGATTAAACCTAGCTCACTACTAAGCCCTTTAGATTTCATGTATAAGTTTACAATTATTAGAAGTGTTGAATTAAATGGGTTTAATCCTTATCAAAAGATTGCAATTAATTATTTGTCACCGAATGAGGGATTCAAATTAGTGAGTTATTGACTTTCTAATATAAGCCCACCATTTGAGGCTCATCCATTTAAATTATCTTCAAAGTCACAATAATTTAAGAAATTACAATTTTGCCCTTATTGTAAATAGTGATAAATTAGTTTCTACCACTTAGACCCTTTGTGTTTCAATCATCCAAAATATTTAATCAAGATCAATATTACCCATTTACCCTTTGATTAATCCTAAATTTTAATTAGAGCTTAAAATTTCATAATTACATTTTTGCTCTAATAACTTTCCACATCATAATCCTTTAAATTAACTCAAATGACTTTAAAATTTCATTGTTACCCTATACATGGGTCAATTAGAACATTATAGGAGAAATCATGTATTTTTTTATTTTGATTTAATTTTAATAATTATTTTATCTTGTAAATGAAAATTTTTGAAAATAATTAAAATAACTAAGTAAAATAAACCTTTTATACTTAAGAAATTATTGGAGGTTCAATTAGGTCAGAGGACCACTAGAAACAATTTTATTGATTTTTTAATTATATTTTAATTTTTTTAATTATTAAATGGCCATTTTATGAACAAGTAAATAAAAAATGTAATTTTACTATTAAAAATTTCTTTTATATTTTTCATAAATCCTTCTAACCTTAAAGATCTTAGAGAAAATTATTTTTATATTTTCTCATTTTTATTTTTATTTCAAATAATTTAAAATGGTAAAATAAACTAAAAATAAAATAATTATTTTAACTCCAATTTTATTTTTCCTAGGTGTCCCTAGTCACAAAGAAAACCTCAAACTACTTTTTTATATTTTTTTAATTTTTCTTTTAATTTATATAATTATTTTAATAAAAAATTCACATTTTCTTATAAAATTGGTTTTTTTATCAAAAATAGTTTTTATAACCTTAGAACTTTATAGAAGTCTTATGAAGTGGTATGCTTCAATTTAGCACAATTTGGTGATTATTTGAACTATTTTGTATTTTTTCAATTTTTGGTATTTTTATTAATTTTAAAATAGAAAAATATGTTTAAACTTTTAAAAATCAATTTTTTTGTTTTTTCATTGGTTCCTCTAACTATAGTAAACATACCAAACATACTTTTATAATTTTTTTGATTTGCATTGTATTTATTATAATTATTTTAAGTGAAAAATATTTATTTACTTTGAAAATTAGGGTTTACTTTTTTAAAGATGTTCTCTAACTTGGGAAAAATCAGAGAAAATCCCTAAACCTAAGAGGAATGAACTCCCAAAATTTCACATTTTTTATGATTATTTAATTATTTATAATTAAAATAATATTCTGAGTGTTTAATTAATTAACAATAAAAGACAGAAAATAAAACATTAAGTTTTAGTCCATAATTTTCTCCTCTATTCAGTAAGCACGAGAGTATTTTTATTTTAATTTTATGATTTCCCTACAACAAGTTATGATTTTTTAAAGATTCTGAATTTATATAAATAAAAAATGCCCTATTTTTTTACATATCCACGAGGCTGCCACTCAATCCTATGACAGCTCCGAAAGCCCACGTGGAGCGCTCCCATTCAACGCCGACTTCTGCGTTAGCTACCACATGGCCCGTACTTTATGTTTTGATCCTTCGTCTAACTCGTTCTCAACCGTCCATCCAACATACGCGTGAACATTCCTCCGTCTTCATCCCCAGCTGGTGTAAACCGAGAACCATCCACACTTAAAACCTAATATCTCACTCAATACTCAACCAAATCACATGGGGTTTGTTCCTACACTTTCATCTAGTCCACGTGAACAAATACATACAGTTGACCAATAAATTAAACTTTACTTCAAATGCCCAACCTGAACTCAGTTTAGGGGAAAATAGTTTATACCTAAGCCCAAGAGGTTCGGCCTTTATTGGGTACTTACAAAAGCTTCAAAGGAGTCCGGTGATCCTCCTTAAAGTGTCACCTTACTTTGAGGATGGGCTTGAGTAGGAGCTCCTCTAGTAGGTGGTGCAGCCATGATCAAAAGTCAAGTGTAGAGAGCTTGGGAGATGGGGTTTTTAATGGGGAACTTCCTCGTTTGGCCTAGGGAAGCTCAAGGGCATTTCAATTTGGGGATTGGTAGAGGGCTGTGGGGTGACCAAAAAAGTTCTCTTTTGGGTGATTTCTGGGTGGAGAAATTGGTCTCAAAAAGTGGGAGAGATGACTGTAAAATGTTGGGCTTACACTCAGGAAGGGTTGGAGAAGCTCTGGAAGGATTTTAGCAAAGTGTCCTCAAGGAATTGGCTCTTATCTATGCTTGGCCATGAGGTACTGGTGTTTAAATAGAGGGGGAAAGGGTCCAATTGGGCTAGTCATTGGGTGCAACGAGTTGCTTAGGTGGAGGGTTGAACAGCGCAAGTGACCAATGGGGTTGAGCCACATTGGATGGGTGCAAGTGGGTTCAATTCATGGGATGAATCTCTCGGTTTTGGGTTTTCCAGCAACTAGGCCGGCCAACCAAGGCTGAGCTAGTGGCTAGCTAGGTTAGGGGAGCCAGAGGAAAGTTTTAATGTGATTAGGATTGAGTTTTAGTCAAGTGATGCAAAGATTTGGTCATTTGACTAAATATTGGAAGATATCCCCCAAATTAAGGGACCCTTGGTCCATGGAAAACCTAGGGTAAGCTAAGTGGATCTAGACTGGTTCTTAGGGACCAAATGGTTGTTGTGATGGCCAAGGTTGTACTAAACCAAGTGGCTTGAAGTGAATTTAGGATTTGGATTCAAAACTTGGGATTTGACTTGGACTTGAGTTTGGGCTTAGCTAGAGTTTGAATTTAGGTCAATTGATTGTTCAAATTGGTGTAGGATATTGTCATGAGGCATTTGAAAGTCAATTAGATGGAAAATGAGAGGTTATGGAGTTTAATTTGGTGAAATTTGGATTTTGGGGCGAAATTGGGGGTATTAGGTTTAGATTGGATTTAGGCTTGGATTGAGTTCAAATTGGCTTTCGAAATGATGAATTTGAGTTTAGACATGAAATTGGGGGAGTTCAAAATCAATTTGGTGGAGATTGGGAGTGATTTGGGGAGTTTGGGCACATAGGGGCAATTTGAGAATATTAACAAATTTTTGCTAATATTGGTGGATTTGAGTCAAATTGAAGGTGTGGGATGGTTCAAATCGATTTTGGGGACATTTAGATTTTGGAGTGAATTTGGATATTTTAGAAATTTTAGGGAGATGAGAGGCATTTTGGTAAATTTAGTAAATTTGAGGATTTTGGAGTATTTTGGGCAATTTGAGTGGTTTGGACTGGTTTGAAATGATTTTTAAAGAGATTTTAAAGAATTTGGGTAATTTTGTGAAAATTAGGGTTTCAAGGGCATTTTGGCAATTTTGGAAAATTTTTGGGGTAAAAGGTCAAAATTGTGAATTTGGCTAAATTGGGATCAATTGAGGATGTTAACCATAGAATTACCCTTATTGAGACATGAGATCGAAGAAGATTCCATTTGGAATCCTCCACATCTCTTCATGTGGGTGGACCCCTAAAATCCCACATGAGTTTCTAAAAGAGTAGGGAACCAGGTTAAGGGTGATTGGTTTATGGTTTTAGGTTGTAAGTGAAATTAAGAGGCTCAAGTGTGTGTGTGTAAGACTGACTAAGGCAACACCACCAAGGGTTAACCCTAAGGCCAGGCAATTCTATACGAACTCCTCTTGAGCTCCCTCATGCTTAGCTCCATCCTATTAAGTGTTAGAAATTAGAACTAAACATGTGGAATTCCAAGAATAGTGAAGAAGTGAAGTGTTTAGAATTTCTAATGAGTAGGGTTCCATCACTAGTCTTCTAGGATAAACAACAGGAAAGTCTTATGGCTAGATTTTAGGCTCCTAAAGAAGAGATACTAGACCTCAACAAAAGTGAGGTCAACAAATGGACCCCCAATATGTGTGGTGTGTTGGACAAGCACGCCGCACGTATTGGTGTTGACTAAAGAGATCAACAAAACCAACACAAATGTCTAAACTAACATGCTTAGAACAAAGCGCAGAAATAAAAGAGAATCGTATCCGCTGGGGAATACAGATTAGTACTTCCAAATTGTACTTGTGAATTCAATATCCAAATTTTAGTGTGACGATCGTGATTTATTTCGTAATTTCCTTTTTCATTTATCTTTGTGAAGGAGTGTTTTATAAATTTACAAAGACAACCATCAAAATTTCTTATCGAAAACCAGATGACCGAGATAAGAATAATTTACAAGGATTTTTTCCTTTAATTTCAATTTGGATTGAGATTTAAATTTTGATTTAGATTCAAAAAGGTGAGGGAAATGAGTGCTTCATTGGGGAGGAAAGTACAGGGACTCACATCCAACCTAAGAGGTAACGAAAGTGCAAAGAGTGCCACATTAGGAAGGAAATCTCAAGGACTCACATCTAACCTAAGAGGTGGCGAGCAACATTGGGAAGGAAAGCTCAAGGACTCACATCCAACCAAAGAGGTATTGAAAGGGAATTAAAATTTTGGTACTAACCCCGAGATGAGAACAGGAATTTAGGTACCATCCCTGTAATGAGAATCAGAATTTAGGTACCAACCTGGAAGTGCAGAGAATGTCACATTAGGAAGGAAAGCTCAGGGACTCACATCCAACCAAAAAGGTGATGAGAGGGAATCAGAATTTAAGTACTGACCCCGAGATGAGAACTGAAATTTAGGTATTAGACCCGGATTGAGAATTAGTGTTTTGGTACCGACCTCGAAGTGTTGAATGTCACATTAGAAAGGAAAGCTCAGGGACTCACATCAAAGCTAATAGGTGACGAGAGAGAATCAGAATATAGGTACTGATCCCGAGATGGGAATAACAATTTAGGTATCAGCCCCAGAATGAGAATCCAAATTCAGGTATCGAGCTTGAAGAGTTGAATCAGAATTTAGGTACTAATCCTAAGATGAGAACTGAAATTTTGGTACCAGCCACAGAGCTAATCAGAATTTAGGAACCGATCTCAAAGAAAAGGGAATCATAATTTTGGTACTGATCGTGAGATGGGAACTAGAATTTATGTATCAGCCCTAAAATGAGAATGAAAATTTAAGTACCGATCTCGAAGAAGGGAACTAAATTTTAGGTACTGATCCCGAGATGGTAAAAGGAATTTAGGTACCAGCCCCGGAGTGAGAATCAAAATTTTGGTACCGATCTTAAAGAAGGGAACCAAAATGTAGATACTGATCCCGAGATTTAAGAGTGCAAAAAAATCATGGAAGGAAAGTAAAAATTGTGGAAATTTTGTGCAACGTTTGTAGAATTTTGTGAGAACAGAAGTGTGGAAAAAGTATAGAAGAATGTGGAATTTTATGAGGAAGACCGTCAAATAATAAATAGATCTAAGCATAATAAAGTTCAAACACCAAATAATAGATAAAATAAAGAATCACTACTCCTCATCAATGTCAGTGCTATCTTCTCTAATATCTCCCATGAATTGGTGGTGCACGAACAAATTATAGAAGGGTCGATACGGTAATTCATTAGTCGAATCTTCAATCCAAGCTTTTCTTCATCAAATGTATCAAAGCTTCTTCAATAAGCCCAGTATGATTGAATTGTTCCTTCGTCCTCCAATCCAGATGATCAAATAATTCAGAAATATTATTAATTGAATTCATAAGATTTTGTACCTCTTTCTCCAGTTTCTTGATCTTCTTCAGAATCAACTAAGAACTTTCAGGAAAGCGAGGTTGAATAGGTAGTAAACTCTGAGATTGTTGGTCTACAATTATGCTCATATTATTTTCATCCCCAGTTACTGGGCAGTCATAAATGTTAGTTGGGTCCATGAGCTTCCAAGGGAGAAACACTTTTTCTTAGCTTTCATATGGCACTTGTAGCTGGCTGCAAAGAAAAAATAAAATTGAAGGATGTCCCAAGCCATAATTTGATCCATGCACAATCAAGCCCAAAACAGATTTCACAATTATGGTGACAATATCAATAAGCCTTCCAGTTTGAATACAATAATTCAGTATTACAATTTCCTTCTTCAATTTACTAATTTTCATGGTTCGGAGTAATTTTGAAGATATAAAGAAATGTCATTGCTTCAATACAGGATTCAACAAGGTAGTAGAGAAATTTACATACTTGTTTCCTCTTATCTCCTAATATTCACCTTTATCCGTCAAATATTGATAGTTTAAAGTCATGTTGTCACTCGTAGGGGCAAAATTTGTGTAATGACAGATTGGCACATTATCTATCATTTAAAGTTTATTAATCTTGTTAGGATTTAATAGTATCCACCTACCTCACACATAGACGACTCCTTGGTTGATTCCATGAAGATTTACATAAAACTTCACCACATGAATGACTACTGCGCCAGTAGTGTAGCAAAAAACTTCTCATTGCCTCTGCATATTAATTTCTTCTACTCGAGTACTAGGAATATTCATACCTCGATTGACAAAGCCTCATTCATTGATTAGCCTCCTCTTTATAAGAATTTTCTCGCAAAGTTGCAGCGCCTCGAAACTATTGAGAGTTCTCCTGTTGAAAACTCTAAATCTTGGAGATTATAAGGAGTTGGAAGCCATGGAATGCAAATTTTAGAACCAACCTTTCATTTTTCTGGAGTTCATGGGTTTTAAAATGAGTTTGGAGAGTTATAGGGGTGAAACTCCAGCTCAAAACAACTAAAATCTGCTATTTGAATCTCCAAAAATAGTAATTCGTTCCATCAGCATCGTCGACGCTGGATAGGGTGCCGTCGGCGCTGGATAGGGCGCCTTTGGGCTGGAGCACCGAAATTAGACAATGTTTTTTGAAAAAACGAGCCGTTGGCACCCATTCTGGCACCGTCGGTGCCAAAACACAGCTTTATTCCAAATTCATATTGGTTCAAATAAACTGGGAATCTTCGATAAAATACAATAGTTATCACTATTTAGGATATTTATGAGTGAGTAGGACTCGAATATACGATTAATTAATAATAATATCAACTATAATCAACTCAAACAAACTAGACAACAAAGATAACTATGAGTTGCCTCATATAAAGCGCTTGGTTTAACGTCGTCAGCCCGACAAACATTAGTTTTATACAGGATAACTTAACATTAAAATCTCTTTAATGTTTGGTCATGACCCATCAAAATATAATTTTAATCGATGTCCTATAACTTTAAATATTCTTCCAGTTTTAGGATCTTCAATATCAACAGCTCCAAATTGATAAGATTTTATAACTCTGAAAGAGCCTATCCACATAGACTTTAGTTTTCAAGGAAATAATCTTAATCTTGTATTATATAACAAAACTTCCTATCTATGTTCAAATCTCTTTCTTATAATCTTCCGATCATGCCATTTCTTCATTTTCTCCTTATAAATTCTATCATTATCATAAGATTCATTTCTAATTTCTTCCAATTTATTAAGTTGTAATAATCATTTCTCACCAGCATCCTTTAAATTTAAATTAAACTCTTTTATCGCCCAATATGCTTTATGTTCCAACTCTATTGGTAAATAGCAAGTCTTTCCAAAAATTAGTCTATAAAGAGACATTCCTATAGAAGTTTTATAAGCAGTTTTATATGCTCATAATGTAGTATCTAATCTAACAAAACAATCTAATTTATCGGGATTTACAGATTTCTCCAAATTTTGTTTAATTTATCAATTAGATACTTCAGCTAAACCGCCAGTCTAAGGATGATAAGCGATTGAAATTATATACATAATATTATATTTTTCAGTCAATCTCTGAATCAGATTATTCTAAATTGAGTTTCATCATCAGTAATGATAACTCTCGGCATTCCATATCTTATAAAACTATTTTTCATTAAAAATTTTGAAACACTTCGAGCATCACATTTAGGTAAAGCTATTGCTTCAATCCATTTTGATACATAGTCCACTGTAATCAATATCAATATTAAATCAATCCCCAAACGAAGGAATAAATGGTCCCATAAAATCAATCCCAAAACATCAAAGATCTCAACTTTCAATATTAAATATAGGGACATTTCATTTCTTCTAGAAATATTACCTACTCACTGATATTGATCACATGCTTTATATATCTATTAACATCCCTAAAAAGAGTAGGCCAATAGAATCCATATTGTAGAATCTTATGTGCAACTTTCTTATTTAAACTCAGAATCATGGCATCTCTGAATAATTGATTCAATTTCTTCATAAGGCACACATCTCCTAATAACAAGATACTTGCATCATTTATTTAAATATGGGTCATCCCCAAAGTAAAATTTGGCATAATACATAAATTTTTTCTGTTGTTGGTTTGGTAATTCAGGTGGCAAAATATCACTTATGATATAGTTCATAATATCAGCATACTACAATAAATTTCATTCCTTAATATTATAAAGTTGTTCATCAGGAAAAGTTTCTGTAATTTCATCTTCAAAATCAGATAATTCATGTTGTTCTAGCCTAGACAATTGATCAGTTATTTAATTGTCAGTTCATTTTCTATCCACTATCATAAATTTAAATTCTTGCATTAGAAGTACCCATCTGATTAATCTTGATTTCGCATCCTTCTTTTGCATTAAATATTTGATAGCAGAGTAATATGTATGCACTATATATTTAGTCCCAATTAAATACAACCTAAATTTTTCAAAATCATATAAAATTGCTAATAACTCTCTTTCAGTAGTATTATAATTAATTTGAGCTTCATTAAGAGTTTTACTAGCATAGTATATAACTTTGAAAATTTTATCATACCTTTATCCTAAAACAACTCCGATCGCATAATCACTTGCATCACACATTAGTTCAAAAAGTTTCTCCCAATCAGGTGAAACTATTAAGGGGCAGTGATTAATTTTTCTTTCAATAATTCAAAGGTATTTAAACATTCTTCATTAAAATCAAATTTTTTTTCTTTTTCTAAAAGTTAGCACAGATGATTAGTAATTTTTTAAAGTTTTTAATGTATCGCTTGTAGAAACCAGCATATCCTAAAAAAATTGTAACCCCTCTCACAATAGTAGGAGGTGGTAGTTTCGCCGTGATTTGAATTTTTGCAGTGTCTACTTCTATGCCATATTCTGAAATTTTATGCTCAAGTACAATTCCTCCTACAATTTTAAATTGACATTTCTCCCAATTTAGAACTAAATTTATTTTTTCGCATAACTCAAAAAAATTTTATAAATTATTTAAGTAAGCATCAAATGAAATTCCAAATATAGAAAAATCGTCCATAAAAACTTTTATTCCATTATCAATCATATTATTAAAAATTGACATCATACATCTTTGAAATGTTGTAGGTGTGTTACATAATCGAAAGGGCATTCATCGAAAAGCAAATGTTCCATAACGACTAGTAAATGTGGCCATTTTTTTATCCTCAGGAGAAATTGGCATTTGATAATAGCTAGTATATACATCTAGAAAACAAAAATATTTGTGCCCTTTAAGCCTATCCAACATTTGGTCTAGAAAATGTAAAGGAAAGTGATCTTTCCTAGTGACGGCATTTAATTTTCTATATTCAATACAGATTCGCCGACCAGTGACTTGTCTCATGGTTATTAATTCATGTCTTTCATTTGTCTCAACCGTAACTCCTCCTTTGTTAGGAACACAATGAATTGGACTTACTCACGCACTGTCTGAAATAGGATATATAATTTCAGCATCCAACCATTTTAAAATTTCTTTCTTTAGTACTTCCTTCATTAATGGATTTAATCTCCTTTTGCGGATCGGCTTTAAGTTTATGTTGTTCATCCAATAAAATTCTATGAATACTGATCGAAGGATTGATTCCTTTAATATCAACTAAAGTCCAACCAAAAGCTCTTTTGCATCTTTTTAATGTATCTAATAATTTTTGTTCTTATAAATCATTTAAATCTGAGAATACAATAGCTGGTAATGTAGATAATTCTCCTAAGATGACATACTTTAAATGGTTAGGAAGTAATTTCATCTCAAGTTTAAGAGGTTTTATGATAGATGGAATTAAACTATTGTTATCATATTTTGTAATATCCAACATCTCGAATCTTTTCTGAACATAATCCAGTTCATATATGTCTATCTCACCATATTTATCTTCCATTTCATTTTCATTCTCGCATTTTAAATCTTCTTGTTCTTTTTTTCAGAATTTTCCTTAAAATTCTCATCTTTTAAATAGTCACAAATTTTCATTCGAAAGCATTCATCATCTTTTTTTGTTGCAGGGTATTTCATTGATTTTGAAATGTTAAATTTTACACCTTAGTCATTTACTCTCATAGTTAATTTTTCTTTTTGAACATCTATCATAGCTCTTTCAGTTGCAAGGAATGGTCTTCCCAAAATGATAAGAATTTTTTTATCTTCCTCCATATCTAAAACAATAAAATCCACAGGAAAGATAAATTTATCAACCTTTACTAAAACTTCTTCTATAACTCCTTTAAGATAAGTAATAGAACAATCAGCTAACTGAAGAGTTACTAAAGTAAGGGAAATTTCTCCTATTCCCAACCCTTTAAAATTTGATAGAGGCATGAGATTAATACTGACTCCCAGATCACATAAGGCTTTTTAAAAAAAAAATTCTCTGATAGCACAAACTATAGTGAAGCTACCAAGATCTTTGAATTTTTCAGGAAGCTTTTTCTAAATAATTATGCTACACTCTTCACTGAGTGCAATAGTCTTATTATCTGTAAACTTCATTTTCTTATTTAGTATATCCTACATAAACATCACATAGTTAGACATTTGTTCTAAGGCTTCAATGAAGGGAATGTTTACTATTAAATTTTTAAGGATTTCTATGAATTTTGAGAATTGTTTATCTTTTTGTTGTTGTTTCAATCTTTGAGGAAACGAAGATCGTGGTCTTTCTATAGTAATTTTCATTATTTTAAGAGGATATTCTAAATCTGAAAATATATTATCATTACCTTTTTAGTTTACACCTTCTCTTTTTTAACTTCAGTGTCTTTTGGCACTCTTGATTTTAATTATTTTCCACTTATTAACTGTATAACCTTAATTTGTTCTTTAGTTTGATCCTTTGGGTTAATTTCAACATAATTAGGGAAATTTCCGGAAGTTCTAGTACTAAGTGCAGTAGCAATATGTCCTAATTGATTTTCAATAATTTTAATAGTAGCTCCCTGACTTTTTAATTGATTACCTTCACATTGTAATCGATTCCTTTGACTTTGTAATTGATTATCCATCTTTAATATCAATTCTTCCATAGATAATTTTTTTCCTTAAATTGCGGGTTACTATTGAAATCTGGAGGATAAGAAGTCTATAGTTAGTGTTTCCCTTATTTTTTGAATTTCCCAACGAGTTCACAGAATTGCTCACCCACTGCGGATTAATGGTAGCAGTGTTATTATTCCAGTTTTCCAAACCAGGATTATAATAATTAGAATAAGGATTGTTGGGTCTATTATTTATAGCATTCAAAGTCTCATAAGATGATTGTGAATCTACTCTTTGTCCCAATGAATTTTCCTCAAACATCAGAGGCGATTGAGAATAGTTCATTCTAAATTGATTTATTTTCTTTGAAATAGGAGCAATTTGAGAAGCCAACATAGAATTGCATCAGAATCATGAATACTAGCTACTCCTTTTGGATTTACTCATTCAGAGGGCCATTGAAAATTATTAGTAGTCATCTCTTCTGTAATGAATATGCCTCATCAAAAGATTTTGATATTAATGATCCACCAGCAGCAGCATCAATTATCGATCTAAGTGATCCCACTAATCCATTATAAAATGTTTGAATTATTAATCAATTTGGTAAAACATGATGTTGACACTTACTAAGGAGATCTTTAAATTTGTCTTAAGCTTCATATATTTATTCCCCTTCAAACTGGCAAAAAAATGTAGTATCATTTCTAAGCTTAACATTTTTTGATGGAGGGAAATATTTTGACAAAAATTTTTGTGATAGTTCTCCCTAAGTTCTGATAGATCCAGGTGCTAATGATTTTAATCATGCCTTAGCTTTATTCCTTAATGAGAAAGGAAAAAAGTCTAAGTTTGACAGTGTTGTTTGATACTCCATCATATTTGAATGTAGCACTCAATTCTAGAAAACTAGCAAGATGTAAGTTACGATCTTCATTAGGTGTTCCACCAAATTAATTATTTTGTACCATTTGGATAATCGCAGGTTTAAGTTCAAATGAATTAGCAGCAACATCGGGATTTTGAATAGTTAAGTGAATTTCATCTCTGTAGGGTTAGCATAATCTCTTAAAGGTCTAGGTTGATGTTCATTTTCATTTCTTTGATTATCTAAATTGTTCGTCATTTTGTTCAAATTTTTATATTCTTTTTGTTGCTTTTGAATTTTTCTAATAGTACTTTCTAACTCTGAATCGTAATGTACTAAACCTTCAGATCCAATACTATGCATACATTATTACAGTAGGCACACTTAAAATCAAGTAAACACACATAAGTGCAAATTATGAAATAATGGTTTTTTGTTACTACTAAGTTTACTATTGCCTCCCCGGTAATGGGGCCAAAAACTTGATTGCGGACTGTCTTAAATAAGTATTTATAAGAATTTTCAGTTCAGTCACAAAGTATAATCAATCTAATAAGAAAGCAATTAATCTATACACAAGTGTACGTATCACTCATGTAATATAGGGCTCTAGTGGAGTCCTGATTATCGATCCCACATAGAGGAAGCAAATCTTTAAAGTGTAGCACAGAAATCTAATATTCAAATTACAACGCACGTAAAGTAAATATTAAAGTTACTAAAGTTTTAAGATATTAAAGATTCTAAGATCACTAAAATATTTTCTAAACTTAAAATTAAATTTAACTACCACTACACTAATTTTTGTATTGAAAAGTTCAAATTTGCAGAATGTGTCCTCCCCCTTACAATGATGTTATGGTGAGTGAATGAAAAAGATTATTGAAAATCTCGTATTGTGCCAAATAAGATCATACATATTCTTTTCCCTCTTCTTATTATTATAAAGAACATTAGCTAATTCTACGTTTAGTCCCTAAATCCATAGTTAGGCTGGGAGAATACTGGCTCTAACTCCAAAGCTCCCACTTCCTCTCGCCTGAAGGCTAACTCTCGCTTTAGTTTCCAAACACTAGTACCAAATTGGAGATTTTAGTCTGTCACCCTAAAATCTCCAATTCTAAGCCCAATAATATATATCTCTATTTATTTGCACCCAACCCCCATGAATTACATCACTCATTCATAAAAATTGAATGTAATCTTCACTTTTATTCTAGAATGCATAGTCCTTTTGGATCGTGTGTTTCACAACATATTTTAACAATTCAATTGGCCAGATCAAAAAATAAATGAAGTACGAAGTGAAAAATTATCACAATTTCTAAACATTTATATAACACATCCAATCTAAATCATCACTTTACCATTTATCATTATAAGGAGAAAGACAAAGAATCTACTCAGATTTTATGGGAAAGATACAACAACACAAGGATTTTATATATAAAAGAAAATTCATACAAATAATAAGAAGTAAACACAACTTATCTCAATTTCTTCCCCAAGCAAATCCCTTGAAGTTCCTTTGAATCTCTTTCTCTCTTCACAACAACACACAATTCTCTCTTAGAATAGTAAGGAAGAAGCAATATCTCATTTTACCTCTCCTCCTACAACTCTTTGAGAAGTATCCCTCACAAAACAACACTTTTATACCAAACCCTAGACTCTAAACACTTTACAATTACAAAACTCTGACTTCTCCACACTCACACACTAATCTATTGTTGTTTTCTAGCGCCAAATTCACTTTGAAATAGCCTAGGGATGAATTCTCCAAGTGATGCCTCAAGAATTCCTCCAAAAGTCATCCAAATACATTGAACTTGGCCTCCATCGACATTGGGTGCCGTCAGCGCCAGAATGCAGAACTTCTGTTTTTACCTCTTTTCACTCTGAATTTGTTTATTTTTTGTTTCTTTTTACTCCAATTTCATAAAATCATCATACTTGCAACAAAACATGAAAAATACTTTCTTTTAAAAGTGCAATATCACCAAAAATAAGTACAAAATATATATGCAAAATCCAACAAATTTTTGGTGCATCAACCTCCAACGGCACAGGCTCATCTCCTATATCTGAGAAACTGACGTGAATCCTCTACAGTGACCAAATCTGACTCTGCACCTGTGGTTGGTCGTGAGTCTCCTCCTCAGGAACTGGTGCAGACTCGGAAGCTGTCTCTCTGGAAAGTCTTCTTTCAAGCATGTCCAATGCTCTGTGCTTACAGCTGTTGACATTCCGGCACTACGTGCATCTCAGTGGTGTGTCTGGGACTCTCTTCGAAGTAGCACTGACCAAATCTCGTTCCGGCATCGTAATCATCGATGGTTTTTACTTGTTCTTCTCTATGGAGTGGTGTGCATTTGAACTTCTCCAATTTACTTTATCTCTAATGATTCCCCTTTCTTAGAACAAATCATCATTTTTAACTTAATCCTTCCTTTTCTCTATGGCTGACCACTTTCATTAAAGGGCCTTTGTAGTCCGCGCTGACTTGTGCAAAGTCCATGTCAAAATTTATGACACCTCCTCTTGCCACTTTCTCCTCATCGAGTGTGAGACTGAAGTCGTCATTAAAAGCGAAGATCGTGCTAGACTCAAGCCGTCATTAAAGAGAAGACCAAATTCTATCCTGGCATTTTCCTGCATAAAATAGGAGAAATGTCATTGTGTTGAAATTCGAATGAATAATAACAATAGCAGTTCATATCAAACTAATTAGTGTTATACATATACTTTTAGAAGTAATATGTGTAAAGACCATTAATGCAATTGAATTAGGAGAAGATAAATAATAACATTATATTGACCATGTCAAATGGAGAAATATTTCTTGCCCTCATTTTTAACAATTATGGTTCATCTACTTATTCATATAGTCCAAGAAGTAAAACTTGGGGTCTTGTGCAATATAGATGAATGTACCCATTTGAGAGAAAAATAATGATATTTTTTAAAAATTTATAAATTTGATAAACTTATTTAGTGCGATAAATTTTATATCTGAATAGGTTTTCTCTATTATTAAAAGCTGAGCTTTGGGATGGTCGCCCAATTAGAGAAATAATGAAGGTTGTCCCTGAGGGCATAGATGCATTAGGGTGTCAGCTTATGACACAGTTGTCAAAACCTGAGAACCAAGTGAGAAGTATAATTTAACTTTTTTAGTAGTGCTTATACTAATATAATTAATGTATTTGTTGCAGGAAAGAGAAGAAAATAATATTAAGAATGTTGTCGGTCGCCATTAGGGAAAATATATATGGTTTAAATTTAATTTAATATATGTATATAATTTTGGAAAGTAATCTTTATTTTTAAAATACGAGACTGAATCGATCATATACATTTAATAGTTTAAATAAACAAGCTCTGCATCACAAGCTATGCATCTATCCAGGAGAATAGACACATTACTTGATGATGAGGCTCGATTAAATAAACTATAGAATTTATGACATCCATTATAGTCTGCGAAACCTTTATGTTGACCGACAAGTTTCTATGTATAATATGAAATATTAGAAAGGTTTTATATTAAGCTGGTTTATTAAAGTTTTCTATAAATGCAAGCCCTTATAGTTAATTACATCTTAAAAGACTAAAGTCACCTAAGAAAACTCTCGACTTAGCTCAGAGGTATTGTCTTCATGAATTTTAAAGTTTAGGGTCTTCACGATTGGACATAGAAAATTTAAATGGGAAAGGATCAAATTGGAACAATTATTATGAAATCTAATGGAAGAGAATTAGGGGATGTCATAGATCCCAATGAGAACCTCAATGACTTCCCAAACTATCATGTGGTTTAGCTTCACTTTTGAAGAGATATTACTTAATATTTCATCCTGCCAATTTTATTATATAAGGCATACATTTTCATGATACCGATCATCAAATAGCCTAGAATATAGAAGGACTTACGTTGTACTATATGACGACCACTGAATCCTAAGACGAGTTAGGGCTTATACTGCATAACATGGTTGTACAAAGACCTAAGAGATAACTTGAGGGTTTATGTCGCACTAGGCTGACTACTTCAAAGTCCTATGGCTTATTATTTAATTCTAAGAAAATAGATATGCTCTTATAGACTCATTTTCTCTCCTAAAAGATTCCCTTCTGCAAGTCCTCTTCGTGTTGCCCACAGTATTTTCTCCAAGCTCCTCGTCGAAGTAGCAGTCCTAAAGTCAAAGGTTCAAAAGGTTTTTACCAAATATGTTTCAATGTTTTGGTTTTAGTTGTTGTTGTGGTTTTGGTTTTAGTTTTACATGTAAAGTAAGTAAGAGCAGGTAAATAAAATGTACTGAATAATAAAGTGCAGTAAGGTAAGTGTTGTAAGTAAATTGTAAATACATATCTGGGCCCCTACACCACTTCATGGTTAGCTCATAAAGCATAATATCATTTGCAGAAAATTTAAATAAATTTCAAAAAAAAAGAAAGTAGAAAGCTCTAGTGTACAAAAGTTTGAAAAGCAAGTCAAAGAAAACATAAACAAAATCTCATAGTCACATATGGAAGACCAGAACTAGGCATAAGACATTGGAAAAAGTAAGGAGGCTCAAAACTGGACTGTGTGCTTCCCGACCTTAGGTAAGAGCTACTGACCCACATTTTGTATGTATGTAATTTATGTTTATAGCCACGGAACCAAAAACTTGATCCCTCTTTAAATATAGGAATATGTTTAAATGTATAATGTGGATTCTACGCAAGTATACGTATCTGTTGACCTCATTTTTGATGAGGTCTTCTCTTCTTCTTTTTAGTACTTAGGATCTAGCCTTAGGCTTTTCCTTTGACTTTCTTAGAGGATTAGAATTGGGACCCACCACCTAGAAATTCAAACCACTTCTTAACTCCCTGCAAACTCCACAAACTCGATCGTAGACCCCTAATCACCTAGAGGGTCGAAATCAAATGTGGAAGTTTAAAGGATGAGTTCTCATAGGACTCTTTGGCCTTAGGATCACCCAGGTGGCCTGGTCTGGTGAGGGCTGACTTGCACACACACTACACTTATACACTACACACACCTCCTAAAACCACACCCATACCTAACTTGACCTCCTGACTCATGAAAGTGATTCACATGGATGGTCCTTAACCCCTAAGCCCTTGACTAAGAGGGTTAGGAACAACATAGTGAATGCCTCAAATGAGTCCCTTCCTGACTCATGTGGGCTTGATATGGCTTCATGGCCCAACCAAAATGATTTCATTCCACTTACAATTACCCAATCTTCAATTTTGCAAATTTTCAATTTTTGACCCCCGGGACCCTACACCCGCCTAGCATACCCAAAGCCCTTGAAATTACCCAAATTTTTCAATATTTTCAAATCACCCAAAATTTCCCAAAATTAACCTTGAACATTTCCTCACCAATCAAGTTGATCATCCATAGCCAAAAATACCAAAAATTCCAAAAATACCTCCCAATACCCTCCAAATACCCAAAATACCCCTCTTGACCCAAAAATCCAAAAATTCAGAAAATTCCCAGAAAATTCCAGAAAATCCCAAATATTCCCAATTTCATTTTGTTCAACTACACCATGGGCCAAATTTGTCAATGTACACCACTTTTGTCAAAACCCCCAATTTGGCCCATTTTAACCCAAAGTGACACCAATGCCAAACCAAACCTACCCAATTGACCCAAATTCTGGTCCAATTCAATTCTAAACTTCAATTTAACATTCCCAACACCAATCTAGACCAGATCCAAGTCCAATTTAATTGACATTTGAATCCAATTTCACTTTTGGCCTTAAAGCCCAATTTGGACCCATGACCCAAACCTAACCCAAACTAACCCAATTCAACTCCAATTAACCCCAAACCTTTTCTAAACCTTCCTTAACATCCCCACAAACAAAACACTAACATGATTTACCCAAAATTTAGACCCAAACCCCACTCAAATTCAACCCAAAGCCAAAAAGCCCAATTTTGACCTAAACCCAAACCTATCCCAAATAAGCCCAAACCCCAAAATCAAAACCCAATCAAAGTCAAAACCTCTTTGAAACACTCCCATAAACATTTCCCAACATTAATTTTAAATCAATTTGAACCCTAGCCCAACATTGGCCCAAGTTAGCCCAATTTGACCTACATTGGCCCATTTACCAAAGAGGTCCAAATCCAACCCAATTCAAGCCCAAACCACTTCAAATTTATTCCAAATCATTCATGAAACCTTCCTAACTTAAATTTAACACTTATTGGATCCAATCCTTTACAAAATTATCAACCTAAAATTTGTTTTGAAATTCAAAAGCTCATTCCTAAAATAATTTCAAAAGTCCAAACCCATCCTAAGGCCCACATTACAATCTCATCTCATCCTCACTCAATTAAAATCATCCCTAAGTTCTAAATTAGCCATCAAATTTTTCTAAACTAAGCCATATGCCAAATCCTATCAAATCACCCCTAAATTACCAAAATTCCTAAAACCTCTTTCATGAAAGTTGACTTAGCTTTTTCCAATCCAAAGACGAGCCATGAAGCCATGCATGAGCCACATGTGAGCCATGAAAGCCTTGGACACTTCACCATACCCAAAATGGCAAGAAGAGGGGACCCTTTAATGATTCTCTTAAGAGTGATTAACCACTCCCATGTCTCCCCTAACTCTTGCTTAAGCTTAATTGTACTTGGATTGTGACTTGACCCCACTAATCAAGCCGATCCAAGTGACTTTCCCTTCAGACTCCAAATCGGCCTTGGATGGTGGACCTAACCCAAAACCAAGGGTTGACCCATTTAGACCCAAAACTAGCCCTTTCCCATTCCACTTTGATTCAAACCCTTTACACATGTCCATGGCCAATTGATCGCACAAACCTCCAGCCTCGACCCACCTGGACTCGAGGGTGACCCATGCCCGCCGCCGGCCCGCCCGGGTCGCCGGAAAACACCATGGCCGAGACCTCGGGAGGAGCCAAAGTTTGGAATTCCCACCTGCCGAGCCGCCCCATCCCCGCTGGCCATTGCAACTGTTCTTCTCTTGCCAAGAGCAGCTGATCCCGGTCCCTAACTCCCCCAGGAGGCCCTCCAGCCTCTCCTATTTAAACACCCCTCTCTCGGCCATGGGAGAGGTGCTGAACCAACCTTAAGGAAACTCGCCAAAATCATTCCGGACCACTCTCTACACATAGAGCACTTGATTCCCACCGGATTCCAGCCCCAATTCCCTCTAGCCGAGCTCAATTTTGAGTTCAAACTTCAGACACAAACCCGGACACTTCTTCACAGTGGACCAATCCCCAAATTGATTGATCCTACACCTTCACCGTACCAAGGGAAGAAGTCCACCGGCAAAAGCCCCTCTCCAGGCCACCCATCTGTTCTAGACTCCAAGCTTTGTAATTGGTTGTGGTCGAAATCCTACCTAGACAATTCACCAGACCAGGAGACTTCATCTGGAGCTTGCTGGGACGCAATCGAAGGTGACGCAACCCTCAGATCGAAACCACACTTCTCTGAGCAAAGGTATGGCCTCACTCTTCTTCCCGAGCTTCTTAACATTCTCCATTTTTATTGAGTCAATTTCGTGCCACATAAACCGTATGGATGTGTTCGTCTTCTCGAGACGAATCCATAGAGCATAAGAACGTTCAATTTGGTCAAGTATCGAGTGAGATCTTAGGCCTAGAAGACGGACGGTTCTCGGGCTAGGAGGCTTAGGGACGATGAACAGATGTCGTTCATTCAATACACGCGCGGATGGACGGCTTAGATGGCATCGGACCAGGAGATGATACGTGAACCGCGGGCCGCGTGGCGCTGAGTCGGAAGGTGGTGTCGAATGGAGCGCGCCGCGTGGCCGTTCGAAGATGCCGAGGATGACAGGGCGCCGCGTGGATAAGTAGGAAATTAGGCTATTTTCCTATTTATTTAATTACCAGAACTTGAAAAATGCATAACTTTGTGTAGAAAAATCGTAAAAATATAATAAAAATACCCTCTTACTCAGTGAACAGAGGAGAATAATGTGAAAAAGAAATCATTTAATTTCATTAAGTATTTGATTTTTAATAATTTATTTACTCTCTGCACATTTTCAATTCTCCATGCATGTATACAATTCACCATGACATGAGACCATAGGGCTTTTGAAGCCTCTGAATTTGGGAACATTCTCTGAATTTTCCAAAGTCAGAGGCCATCCATGTGAAGAGTTATTGATTTTTCAACTCTAGGTTGCTAGTTTGAGTATTTTAATTCCAATAATTAGCATATTATGAAATAAATTCTAGAAAAATTTGGTGATGTTTATTATGACCAGAGGAACCTAGGAAAAATAGGTTTTGAATTAATCCACTTGGAATAACCCTAATTGGCTTAAACACCCAAAATAGGTCCTTAATTAATTAGAGCTAATCATACATCAAATTGACTTGAAATTAATTTTTCACTGACCTTTAGGATCAGAGGAACCCAGCATAAAAATTTGAAGTCAATTGGACTTGGTTAGCCTCACCAAATGGGTTGATTAAACCATTTAGCTAATTTAAACTTTAAAAATTCATAACTTTCAAAATACTTTTCAAAAATTTACCAAATTGGTTTTGGAGCCTCTCTGATATCAGAGGAATTTAAGAAAATTAAAATTGCAATTTTTCAAAAAAGTTGATTTTCTTACATTATTTTAATATTTTAATAATTAAAAAATAATAAAAATCACAAAAATAATAAAATTCACCAAAATGTCACATTTTGAATATTAATCACTTAGAAACAAACCCCATATTTTTCTTAAGTCTCTATAATGAGATATTAAATTTTAAATCCCTAAGGTAATTTTAAAATAAAAAAAATGTATATTTTTAGTATTTCTACTAAAATAATTCTAATAAACCAAAGAAAAATCAAAAAATTATAAAATTGAATCCCTGATTTCCTTGATATCAGAGAGATTTTTGAAAAATATAAAATTCATTTTTCAACCTTTATTTTATTTTTAAATTAATTAATACTCCAAAACTCAAAGTAATTATAATAAAAAGAATATAATTCAAAAAATCACCAAAATTGGTCCAAGTGATCCTCTGGTCATTAGAAATGTCCCATAATTTTCTTAAGTAGAGAAACTTTCCCTTGGTCATATTATTAAATTTTCCTTGGAAATCCCTACTTTCCACCAAAAATAATTACATAAATAAATTAAATACAGAAAAATTACATTTTCTCCTTTCATGCCTTTATTTACATATGAGTAAAGTCACATAAAAATTTTAAGTTCATTTAAGCTCAATTTAGTGAGTTATGAAATTATTAAGCTTGAAGGGAAAAAAGGTAATTAAAATTTTAACCTTTAATTAAAACTTTAGGCTTAATAAAATTAAAGAGTAAAGTATTTGATCCTAATCTGATTTGGATGATTGAAATTTGAATAATAAGGGTAGAAACCTACTAAACAATTTAAAAATAATTAAAATAAACCTTAATTAAGTAATTAATTAATTTTGGAAGAATAATAAAATTGGATTTATTAAATAGGGATATTATTAGGAATAGATTTGTTCTTTAATTTAAGAATCCCTAAATTAATCATCTCAATTATATTTAATTCCTAATTAAAATGATAATCCAAATTTAAGATTTAAAATGCTAAAAGACTTAATCATTAAATTAAAGTTAAATTATTTAAATTAAATCCTTTTAAAATTTCAATTAAATTAATACTTTAATAATTAAAATTAAATCATCTTTAAAACATAAAAAAATATAAAATACTAAATTAAAATTAAAAATAAAATTAAATTAAAATCTAAATTAAAATAAATTAAATTAAATTAAATCAAATTAAATTAAATTAAATCATATTAAATTAAATTAAATTAAATTAAAGTTAAATTAAATTAAATTAAAAAAATAACATCACCTAAGACATAAAGAAATTCAAAAATAAATATAAAGCAACTAGAACACTATTCCAAATTTAAACCCGTTAACTGAAAGTAAATTAAATCACAAACCATTTGAACATCAATTTGCCCTCAAAAGCTTTTGTTGTCATAACTCCTAAATAGAACGTTAAGTGAAATGTTATTTCCCTCATAGGATATTCAAATGTCCTAGTTCACTGAGTAAGGTAACAACAAAACTTGAATTCTCGGACGATTAATTCATTTGTATAATTAAATTCTCTTGGACTTAAAAATAATCCTAGAAATATTGAAAAGATGTTTAAGACTCGTCTTAAGCACTTCCTCGATATGATAGGATGTTTATGAGAAAAACTGAACTTAATTGTTCTTTGATAAAGAAAATCGTCCTTAAACCAAAACACAAGAACCTAGACGTCATAGGAGATGACTAGCTACAGGAATAGGAACTTGGTAGAAAACCATAACCCTTCCCTTAGTTTTACCTAGGAACTTGTTCTAAATGCGTAAATATTCTAAATTGTGTTTGAGTGCAGCTTGGGATGACGGGAAGACCCTCGAGGTACGCTTTTATTTTGTTGCAATTTACTTTATTGCAATTTATTTAATCGCATCGCACTTACTTTTCTTGCATGATAAACAACTGTTGCATGAAAACCCACACTTTTAGGATAGTCCCTAAAACTGAAACCAAAACTAAATTAAAAGTCATTGCAAGATAAAATTCACCGCCACAACATTTCAAAATATAAAACAACTCAAAATTTAATCACAAACAGAACACAAAACTACAATTACAACTAAATTAAAACGTCTTGTTGGATGATCGGGAATACCTCGGATGATGTAACCTACGTGTTGCTAACGGGATTTCCCACGGTCTAAATGAAAGTGTGGAACTCATTTAGTTGAGTTTAGCAAATTCATCTGGACTAAGTGAATCCGATAAAAATAATGATGTCGGAAGGATGGAACCGTGGGATCTTAACCGGTGTTGTTATAATCAACTTTAAGATTTGTTTTAATTAAAACATAAAAAACACTTGGAAATTAAGAATTTCTCTAAACCAAAATACTTTTCTCATCTCCTGATTTATGACTTCTAAAACTAAACCTCTGCAACAACAAGGAGCTCGGAGCATGGTGGGCAAGACGACCATCGTCATCGGCAAAACTCGAATCTACTTCAACAAAACTTTCTTAAGAATTAAATAACTAAGCCATAGGACTTCGAGGTAGTTTGCCTAGTGCAACATAAATCCTCAACCTTTTGTTAGGCATTTGCATTGCAAATTAAGCCCTAACCGGTCTTAGGATTCCGAGGTAGTCGTTCGGTACGACATAAACCCTCACATCTTCCAGGTTATTTGTATGATTTTATCATGCAAATATAAGTCCAAATTAATCAAAATTGACAAGATTGAAATATCAGATAAATATTAGGACTTTCCTAAATCTAAGCCAAATAATAGGATAGTCGGGAAATTACCGAAGTTCGCTTCGAATCTGTAATTTCTCCTATTTTTCTTCCTTTGAATTCCCAAAACAAAATGTTCCAAATTTGATCCATTCCCTATCGAAATTCCAAAATTCAATCCCTCGAAAACTTAAACTTTAAGATTCTTGAGAGCGAATTACCGATTATTATCGAGAGTTTTCTTAGGTGAGTCCCGTCACTTAAGATGTAATTAACTATGAGGGCTTGCCCTTATAGGAATTTTAAGAACCTGTGTAATATAAACCTTATTTAATGATTTCATATTAAGCAGGGGAATTTGTCGGCTTATAAAATTGGTTCGCAGACCAAACGGATGTCACAAATCTTCTAGTTTATTTAATCGAGCCCCATCACCAAACAGTGTATCTATTCTTCGAGATAGATTCACAGTTTGTGATGTGGAGCTCGTTTATATAAACTATTCGGGATGTGAGATCAGTTTTATTTCATATCTTAAAATTTTCAAATTTAAAATTATTTTCAAAATCAAATACTACTTTTCAAATTATTTATTTAAATTAAATTAAAAATTCGCCGACAATTTCTGTTAGGCGACCCCCTTTTCAAAATAAAACACACAACCTAAAAATAATGCCGACAGTATCGTATCAAGTAATACAGAGCTCTAGTGGAGTCCTGGTTATCGATCCCAAAGGAAAGTTTTTAACAGAATTGTTATCAGCTAAATTTAAAGGAATTACTTATTAAAGTGAACAGAAATTCTAAGTAACTATAATAAACTAAAGTAAACTAATGCTTGAAATAAGTTGATTTAATTAATTCAGAAAAATATCCTTCCCCTTGTTTTTAGAAAATTAAGTGAAATGATGAATTTATTTAAAATTTTTAAATTGTATTGTGACAAATAGGAGCATTCCTATTATTTACCCTTTAGTCCAGTGCAAAGAACATTGACTAATCCTATGTTTGATTACCGAATCACGGCTAGGGCCGGAGGATACCTGTCGCCACTTCGTAGCTCCCACGTTCCCCTCACCTGAGGGCTAACATCTACACTTCGACTCTCAAACAAGTAGGATCGAATCGAGTATTTTAGTCTCGTCACACTAAAATATCCAATTCTACGCCTGATAATTAATATTTCACTATTTATTTGCACCCTCCTTCTAAGGCTTTTGATTTCCCTAAATGTTGGATGTAATTTTTACTATAGTTGATAATTTAACATATTTTAACTACTCAATTGGCCAGATTGAAAGTAAATTAAGTTTTAAGTAAAAATTATCACAATTTATTTATATTATATTAAGTGCATTTATTTAATTTCATCAAACCACATAATTTTCATAAACAAGGAGAAAGACTAAGAAAACTACTCAGAATGCATGAGAATAAAACAAAGCATCGATTTCATTTAAAGTTAAAAACAATAAACAAAAATACTTATCTTAAATTCCTTCCTGCGTACTCCTCAAGTTCCTTTCGACTTTTCCTTCTAGTACAACGAACTAAATAGTACTCAATTAAACTCACTAAACTCACTCAAACTACACGTAAGACACTAGAAATAGACTCACAGAAGACTCAAAAGACACACTCAAGACTCTAGAACTCGGCCTTTATTTATAGAGGTAAGCAAAGGTCCAAGGGGTGCTTAAACACCTCTTCAAAAAGTGTCCAGGTTCAATGTATATGCATTTTGAACTAGCTCGCCGTCGGCGGGAAACGACCCCGCCGTCAGCGGGGCTTCTAGAAGGTCTTCAAACCGCGTGATCTCGCTGTCGGCGGGCTCAGGCTCGCTGTCAGCGAGGTAGTTATAATTCCTTCAGAAATTCTCCTCACGATCTCGCCGTCGGAGGCCTCGATATTGCCATCGGTGAAGTAGTTATATTTGCATGAATTTCTTCCTTTTTGATCCAAATTTGCTCTATTTCATGCATTTTGCTTCTATCACCAATAAATCTTCATTCCTGCAATAAAATAAAGAAAATACCTTTCTTTAAAGTGCAATTTCATCAAAAATAGGTATGAATTTCTTAAAATTTTTTTCTGTGATCAAAATCCCCAAACTTAATTATTACTTGTCCTCAAGTAATTTTAATACTAAATAATAATAATGATTTCTATAATAGAATTTTTCAACTCAAATAATATATGAATTAATTTTAAATAACATTATAATAAAGTTAAAAAGAAATATTTCTAAGTAATTTCAATTAATTTTATAGAGATAAGATTATTTAGTTATTAGAGTCTAAGATTTCTAGCTTTCTATTTATTTCAGGAAAGACAATATTACAAATTAATAAATTACTTAAGATATTTAGATGATAGGAAATTCAAGAAAACTCTATTTAGTAAAATACTAATCCATAAATATAAGTTTAGAAATATAGTTAAGTTTTACCCTTTAGGTAGAATCCATTGAAGCCAATTTTTTACAAGGCATCTCCTCAAGCTTCTCCTCACTTATATTTTTCTTTTCTTTTCTTTTCTTCTCTTTTCTTTTTCTTTTCTTTTTCAAGTGAGGATTACTGTATCTGGAAAACCTGTTAATAATTTTGAACTTCAATTTCTCTTCCTAAATTTGAAACTTAAAATACTTCTTTGCTTATATATATTTCATAATTTTTACTTCATTAAGTTTCTATCCTTTCTTTTTCATCTATATACTTAAGAATTTCTAATTTTTAGAATATAGTTTCCTTACTTTAAATAATCTATTATATTCTTATTCCTTTTAACCAAATATCTTCTTCTATTAATTTAATTGAATTACTAGAAGTATTTTCTTTAACTTTATATAATAATTAAATAAAGCAACTCATATTTATTGAATTGAAAATTACTATAGAAAATCATTTAATAATTTTTAAAAATAGAATTTGAGAACAATTTAATAATTAAATTTGTAATTTTACCTTCCCCCAAACTTAAATTTTTCTATCTATACTATATAGTGAAAAAGAGAAAGTATATAAATAAAATTCATCACACCTTTGAGCTTTAGGTATTTCTTTTCTTTGAAATTTTTGTGAGCTTTTTCATTACTTACGTAACTCGTACTCGTTTGTATTCTTCCATATATAATATTTAAAAAGAAAGTGCAGGGATGGAAAATTTTTTTTTAAAATAAGTATCAAACATAACATAGAAAACTTAATTTGTTACTACACATACATTTACAATAATACATTAAAGAAAAACTAACATCCTATATATATAAAAGTTTGCAACTAATTTAACACACATAAGAAATTTAATATCACTACTCGAGCAAACAACAACATATCAAGTTCAAAGTCCACAGAAAGTACTAAAATATTACACAAAAATAATAAAGTTTGCAAAACAACAAATCTAAACAAATCAAACAAACTAAACAAAGACTCTAATCTTCTACATTAAAATCCCAAATTATGTCGTCTCCCTGATCTCCAGGCTAAGAAGGCTGAGCAGGCTGGTACTGTGAATATCTGTCGGCATATATTTTTTAGGTTGTGTGTTTTATTTTGAAAAGTGGTCGCCTAACAGAAGTTGTGCGGCGAATTTTTATTTTAAATTTAATTTAAATATATATAATTTAGAAAGTAGTATTTGATTTTGAAAATAATTTTTAAATTTGAAAGTTTTAAGATATGAGATTAAACCGATCTCACATCCCCAAATAGTTTATATAAACGAGCACCGCACCACAAACCGTATATCCATCCCTAAGGATAGACACACCGCTTGATGGTGGGGCTCGATCAAATAAACTAGAAGTTTTGTGACATCCGTTTGGTCCGTGAACCAATTTTATAAGCCGACAAATTCCCCGCTTAATATGAAAGTATCAAACAGTGGTTTATATTACTCGGGTTCTTTAAAATTCCCTATAAGGGCAAGCCCCTATAGTTAATTACATCTTAAGTGACGGGAATCACCTAAGAAAACTCTCGATAATAACCAATAATTTCGCTCTCAAGAATTTCAAAGTTTAAGGTTTTCAAAGATTGAATTTTGGAATTTCAATAGGGAATGGATCAAATTTTGGAACATTTTGTTTTGTGAATCCAAAGGAAGAGAGGTAGGAGAAATTACCGATTCGAAGTGAACTTCGGTAATTTCCCGACTATCCTATTGTTTCGCTTGAATTTAGGAAAGTCCTAATGTTTATTTGATATTTCAATCTTGCCAATTTTAATTAATTGGGGCTTATATTTGTATGATAAAATCAAACAAATAACTTCAGAAGATGTGAGGGTTTATTGTCGTATCTGACGACTACCTCGAATCCTAAGACCGGTTAGGACTTAATTTGCAATGCAAATGCCTAACGAAGAGTTGAGGATTTATGTTGCACTAGGCAAGCTACCTCGAAGTCCTATGGCTTGGTTGTTTAATTCTAGGAAAGTTTTGCTGAAATAGGTTCAAGTTTTGCTGACGACGATGGCCGTGCTGCCCACCATGCTCCAAGTTCCTTGTTGTCGCAGAGGTTTAGTTTTAGAAATCATAAATCAGGGGATGAGAAAAGTGTTTTGGTTTAGAGAAGTCTTAATTTCCAAGTGTTTTGTATTTTGATTAAAACAAATCTTAAAGTTGATTATAACGACACCGGTTAAGATCCCACTGGTTCCATCCTTCCGCATCATTATTTTTATCGGATTCACTTAGTCCGTATGAATTTGCTAAACTCAACCGAATGAGTTCCACACTTTCATTTAGACCGTGGGAAATCCCGTTAGCAACACGTAGGTTACATCATCCGAGGTATTCCCGATCATCCAACAGGACGTTTTAATTTAGTTGTAATTGTAGTTTTGTGTTCCGTTTGTGATTAAATTTTGAGTTGTTTTATATTTTGAAATGTTGTGGCGGTGAATTTTATCTTGCAATGACTTTTAACTTAATTTTGGTTTCGGCTTTAGGGGCTATCCTAAAGGTGTGGGTTTTCATGCAACAGTTTGTTTTATCATGCAAGAAAAATAAACGCAGCTGTAATAAAGTAAATTGCAATAATGTAAATTGTCTGGAAAATAAATTGCAGGAAAGTAAATTGCAATAATACAAATGCGTACCCTGAGGGTCTTCCCGTCATCCCAAGCCGCACTTAAAACACAATTAGCATACTTAAGCAAGTTCCTAGGTAAGGCTAAGGGAAAGGTTATGGTTTTCTACCAAATTCCTAATCCTATAGCTAGTCATTTCCTATGACGTCTAGGTTCTTTGTGTTTTGGTTTAAGGACGATTTTCTTCATCAAAGAATAATCAAATTCAATTGTTCTTATAAATGTCCTATCATATTGAGAAAGTTCTTAAGAAGGATCTTAAACATCTTTTCAATATTTCTAGGATTGTTTTAAGTCCAAATGAATTTAATTATACAAATGAATTAATTGTCCAAGAATTTCAAGTTTTGTTAACTTGCTCAGTTGAACTAGGACATTTGAATATCCCATGAGTGAAGTGACACTTCATTTAATGTTTTATTTAGGAGTTATAATAACTAAAGCTTTCAAGGGTAAGTTAGTATTCAAATGATTTGGTTTAAGTTAAAGAGTTTAAATTTGGAATAGTTGTTCAAGTTGTTTTTAAATTTATTTTCTTTCGTTTTAGGTGATGTTATATTTAATTCAATTTAATTTAATTTTAATTGAGTTTTAATTTAATTTAATTTAATTTAATTTAATTTAATTTGATTTAATTTAATTTTAATTTAATTTAATTTAATTTAATTTGTTTTAATTTGATTTAATTCAATTATTTAATTTAATTTTAATTTAATTTTTAATTAAGTTTTATCTTTAATTTTAATTGAAATTTTTGAAAGAGTTTAATAATTTAATTTTAGTTTAATGATTAAGTCTTTTAATATTTTGAATTTGAGTTATCATTTTAATTAAGGATTGAATATTAATGAGATAATTAATTTAGGGATTTTTAAATTAAAGAATAAATCTCTTCCTAATAATATCCCTATTTTAATAATTCCAATTTTATTATTCTTCCAAATTTAATCAATTATTTAATTAAGGTTTAATTATTTTAAAATTGCTTAATGGATTTCTACCCTTTAATCATTTAAATTTCAATCATCCAAATCAGATTAGGATCAAATATTTTACTTGTTAAATTTTTATTAAACCTAAAGTTTTAATTAAGGATTAAAATTTAATTACCATTTTACCCTTTAAGCTTAATAATTTCATAACTCACTAAATTGAATTCAAATGAACTTGAAATTTTTATGTGACTTCACTCATATGTCAATAAAGACATGAGAGGAGAAAATGTGATTTTTCTGTATTTAATTTATTTATATAATTATTTTTGGTAGAAAATAGAGATTTTCAAGGAAAATTTGATAACATGACCAAAGGAAAGTTTCTGTCCTTAAGAAAATTAGGGACATTCCTAATGACCATAGAAGCACTTGGACCAATTTTGGTGATTTTTTGAATTATATTATTTTTATTATAATTATTTTAAGTTTTGGAGTGTTAATTAATTTAAAAATAAAATAAATATTGAAAAATGAATTTTATATTTTTCAAAAATCTCTCTGATATCAAGGAAATCAGAGAAACAAATTTTGCAATTTTCTGATTTTTCTATGATTTATAATAATTATTTTAGTGAAAATGCTAGAAAATACATTTTTTTAATTTTAAAATTACCCTAGGGCTTTAAAATTCAATATTTCACTAAATAGACCTAGGAAAAATGTGGGATTTGTTCCTAAGTGATTAGAATTCAAAATGTGACATTTTGGTGAATTTTATTATTTTTGTGATTTTTATTATTTTTTAATTATTAAAAATATTAAAATATTATTAAAAATCAACTTTTTTAGAAAATTGAAATTTTAATTTTCTTAGGTTCCCCTGATATCAGAGAGGCTCCAAAACCAATTTAGTGAATTTTTGAAAAGTATTTTAAAAGTTATGAATTTTTAAAGTTTAAAATGGCTAAGCTGACTTAATCAACCCGATTAGTGGGGTTAACCAAGTCCAATTGACCTCAAATTTTTATGGTGGGTTCCCCTGATCCTAAAGATCAGTGGAGAATTGATTTCAAGTCAATTTAATACCTGGTTAACTCTAATTAATTAAAGACCTATTTTGGGTGTTTAGGTCAATTAGGGTTGTTTTGAATGAACTAAGTCAAAACCTATTTTTCCTAGGGTTCTCCGGTCATAAGGAACATCACCAAATTTTCCTAGAATTTATTTCACAACATGCTAATTTTTGGAATTAAAATACTCAAAACAGCAACATGCATTTGAAAAATAAATAACTTTTCACGAAATGGCCTCCGACCTTGGAAAATTCGGGGAATGTTCCCAAGTTCGGAGGCTTCAAAAGCCCTATGGTCTCATGCCATGGTGAATTGTATACATGCATGGAGAATTAAATGTATGCAGAGAGTAAATAAATTATAAAAAATAAAATACTTGATGAAATTAAATGATTTCTTTTCCACATTATTCTCCTCTCGTTCGCCGAGCAAGAGGGTATTTTTATTTTATTTTTGTGATTTTTCTACACAAAGATATGGATTTTGAAGTTTCTGATATTTAATAAATACATTAAATACCCTAATTATCTACTTATCCACGCGGCGCCAGCGAAACATCGGCAGCTCCGAAGGGGTACGTGTCGCGCTCCCATTCGACGCCGCCACCTGAGTCAGCAGCCCGGGCCCCGCGGTTCTCGTACCGTCTCCTGGTCCGACGCAATCCTGGTCGTCCGTGCGCGCGTGTATTGAATGGACGGCATCCGTTCATCGTCCCCAAGTGTTCTCGCCCGAGAGCCGTCCACACTAAATCCCTAAGATCTCACTCGATTCTCAATGGATTTTTATGTTCTTATGCTCTATGGATTCGTCTCGAAGAGACGAACACATCTATACGGCTAACATGCATTGAAACTAAGGCATTTGAAATAGAGAATCTTCGAAGCTCGGGATGAAGAGTTAGCTCATACCTTGGCTCGGAGAAGTGTGGCTTCAATCCGAGAGTTGTTGCACCTTCGATCGGGTCCTAACGAAGCTCCGGATGAAGTCTCCCGGTCCGGTGAATTGTCCGGATATGATTTCGACCAAGCCCGATCACAAAGCTTGGAGGCTGCGAGCAACCGGGTGGCCTCGGAGATGGGGCTTTTGATGGTGGACACTTTCCCTTGGTCCGGTGAAGGTGTAGAGCCAATCAATTTGGGAATTGGCTCACCTGTGGAGAAGTGTCCTGGTTTTGGGTGGAATTTCAACTCTGAAATTGAGCTTACAGAGGAGAAATGGCAGGGGGATCTCACTGGGGATCAAGTGCTCTAAGAGTGGAGAAGGGTCTGGAACAATTTTGGCAGAGTTTTGGCAAGGTTTGTGCTTGGCTCTCTTCATGGCCGAGAGGGGTGGAGTTTAAATAGAAGAGGGTGGAGGGCCTCCCAGGGGGAGTTAGGGCTTGGGATCAGCTGCTCTGGTGAGGAGAAGAACAGCCATGGTGGCCATTGGGCATGGGGCAGCTCAGCAAGGTGGAATTCCAAAGTTGGCTCACATGTGAGCTCTTGGGTGTGGTGTTTTCCGGCGATCCGAGCGGCTGGCCGGCAGGCATGGGTCACCATCTTGACCGGGGAGGTCGGGGCTCGGCAATGGTGAAGTCGATCGGGTTTGGACATGTGTAAAGTGTTTGAATTAAAATGGAATGGGGAGGGGGTCATTTTGGCTTGAAATTGGTCAACCCATTGGTTTGGGTTGGGTTCACCTCCCCATGGCTGGTCTTGGCTGAGAAGATCAGCCAGTTAGTCGGTCAAGAGGTGGTGATGTCCTTATCCAAGAATATTTGGATTAAATCTTGGTTAAGGGGAGACATGCTTAAGGTTAATGACTTTTAGGAGATGGTTAAAGGACCTCCTCCTTTTGCCATTAATGGCATGGTCACATGCCAAACTTTCATGGCTTCATATGGCTTGTGAATGGCTCATCCTTGGCTCCATTTGGCTTGGGAAAAGCTTGGGTCAATTTCATGAAAATGGGTTTTAAGAATTTTGGATGTTTTGATGGAAATTTGTATGAAACTTGATTTGGAATAATTTGATGGTGATTTTAGGACTTAGGTAATGGATTTAATTAAATGGATGACAAATGGAGATGTCATGTGGGCTTTAGGGTAGATATGGGCTTTTGAATTTTGAAGGAAATGGGCTTTTAGAAGGGTTTAAGGGAAGTGGGCTTTTAAGTTTATGAATGTGTTCATGGATGAAAATTTTTGTAAAAGGTTGGGCCAAATAATTGTTGGGTTTAGCTCATGGATGTGTCATGAGTAACTTGAAGCAAATTTGGGGTAGTTTGGGCTTGAATTGGGTTGGATTTGGGCTTAGGTCAAAAAATGGGCCTTAAGGTCAAAAGTGGAATTGGATCCAAATGTCAATCAAATTGGACTTGGATTTGGTCTAGATTGGTATTGGGGATGTTGAATTGAAGTTTAGAATTGAATTGGACCAAAATTGGGGTCAATTGGGTAGGTTTGGTTTGACATTGGGTTCACTTTGGGTTAAAATGGTCAATTTGGGGGTTTTGACAAAAGTAGGGTAAATTGACAAAATTGGCCCATGGTGTAGTTGGACAAAATGAAATTGGGAATATTTAGGATTTTCTGAAATTTTCTGGGAATTTTCTGAATTTTTGGATTTTTGGGTCAAGAAGGGTATTTTGGGTATTTGGAGGGTATTGGGAGGTTTTCTTGGAATTTTTGGTATTTTTGGATATAGATGGTCAATTTGAGTGGTGTAGAAATGTTTGGGAATAATTTTGAAGAATTTTAGGTAATTTGGAAATTTTGCAAAAATTTGGGTAATTTCGAGGGTTTTGGGTAGGTTTAGTAGGTGTAGGGTCCCGGGGTCAAAAATTGAAAATTTGGGAAATTGAAGATTGGGTGGATGTAAGTGGAAATAAGTCATTTTGGTTGAGCCATGAAGTCATTTCAAGCCCATATGAGCCATGAGAGGACTCATTTGAGGCATTCACTATGTTGTTCCTAACCTCTTAGCAAGGGCTTAGGGGTTAAGGACCATCCATGTGAATCACCTACATGAGTCGGGAGATTAAGTTGGGTATGGGTGTGGTTTTTAGGAAGTGTGTGGAAATGTAGTGTGTAAGTGTAGTGTAAGTCAGCCCCTTCACGCGACCAGGGCCACCTGGACGGGTCCTAAGGCCAAAGAGTCCTATAGGAACTCATCCTTTAAACTTCCACATTTGATTTCAACCCTCTAAGTGATTAGGGGTCTATGGTCAAGTTTGTGGAGTTTGTAGGGAGTTTAGAAGTGTTTTGAATTTTTAAAAGACGGGTCCCAATTCTACTCCTCTAAGATAGTCAAAGGAAAAGCCTAAGGCTAGATCCTAAGCACTAAAAAGAAGAAGGGAAGACCTCATCAAAAATGAGGTCAACAAATGGACCCCCAATAGGTGCGGTGAGCTGACGGAGCACACCGCGCGTATTGGTGTTGACCGAAGCGATCAACAAAACCAACACAGATGTCCAAATGACGAACTTAGGATGAAGTAGAAGAGTTTCCGCTGGGGAGTATCGGGTATGTTCCCAAAACTGGAGATACCTGAACTCTCGCTGGGGAAAGGAAAAGGAGGTAAATCCCAAATCACATGACCTGGGAGAATTTCGATTTAGATTTTATTTTGTTTTAGATTTATGTTTTGATGTGTGAGTTTAAATTTTAGTTTGGAGTTTCAATTTAGATTGAAGTTTGTCAAAATTGATTTGAAGGATTTGATTTGAAATTAAAATTGGAGTTCTGGGGTTTTAGATGTAATATCTTCAACCTCGAAAGAAAATTGAATTGATTAGATTGAATCGTTGCAATGAGAAGATACCTCGGAGCAAAGTGGTGTTGGATGTAAAATCCTTAACCTCAAGAGTTTGATTTTGATTTGATGTATTTCATTGCGATAGGGAAAAGATCCTAAAGCAATGCGATCTCGGATGTAAAATCTTCGACCCAAAAGTTTGAATTTTGATGTATTTCAAAGGTAATAGGAAGAGAATCCTAAAGCAGTGCGGTCTTGGATGTAAAAATCCTCGACCCAAAAGTTTTGAATTTTGATGTATTTCGAGTGCGATAGGAAGAGAATCCTAAAGCGGTGCGGTCTTGGATGTAAAATCCTCGACCCAAAAGTTTGAATTTGATGTATTTCAGTGGCGATAGGAAAGAATCCTAAAGCGATGCGGTCTTGGATGTAAAATCCTCGACCCAAAAGTTTGAATTTGATGTATTTCAAAGTGCAATAGGAAAAGAATCCTAAAGCGAGTACGGTCTTGGATGTAAAATCCTCCACCCAAAAGGTTTGAATTTTGATGTATTTCAGTGCAATAGGAAAGAATCCTAAAGCGAGTGCGATCTTGGATGTAAAATCCTCGACCCAAAAGGTTTGAATTGATGTATTTCAGTGCGATGAGGAAAGAATCCTAAAGCGATGCAGTCTTGGATGTAAAATCCTCGACCCAAAAGAGTTTGATTTGATGTATTTCAGGTGCAATAGGAAAAGGATCCTAAAGCGATGCGGTCTTGGATGTAAAATCTCGACCCAAAAGGTTTGAATTGATGTATTTCGGTGCGGTAGGGAAAGAATCCTAAAGCGATACGGTCTTGGATGTAAAATCCTCGACCCAAAAGAGTTTGATTTGATGTATTTCGGTGCGGTAGGAAAGAATCCTAAAGCAGTGCGGTCTTGGATGTAAAATCCTCGACCCAAAAGAGTTTGATTTGATGTATTTCGAGTGCAGTAGGGAAAGAATCCTAAAGCGATACGGTCTTGGATGTAAAATCCTCGACCCAAAAGTTTGAATTTGATGTATTTCGGTGCGATAGGAAAAGAATCCTAAAGCGATGCGGTCTTGGATGTAAAATCCTCGACCCAAAAGAGTTTGATTTGATGTATTTCGAGTGTGATAGGAAAAGGATCCTAAAGCAGTGCAGTCTTGGATGTAAAATCCTCGACCCAAAAGTTTGAATTTGATGTATTTCAGTGCAATAGGAAAAGGATCCTAAAGCAGTGCAGTCTTAGATGTAAAATCCTCGACCCAAAAGTTTGAATTCGATGTATTTCAGTGCAATAGGAAAAGGATCCTAAAGCAGTGCAGTCTTGGATGTAAAATCCTCGACCCAAAAGTTTGAATTTTGATGTTTGATTCCAGATCTGGAAGAAATTGAATTTGAATTTGATTGAGACTTGAAGCCTGGAAAGATTGAATTCGGAAATTTGGAAATTTGGAAGGATGAGTTTGAACTCGATTGAAATTCGATTTAAGATTTGATTTGAAATTTGGAAGATCAAGTTTGAAACTTGATCGAGATTGGATTTGGAATTTGATTGAGGATTTTATTTGAGATTTGGGAAGATCAAATTTGAAGTTTGATCGAGAGTGGATTTGGAATTTGATTGAGAATTTGATTTGAGATTTGAAAAGATTGAAATCTGATTCGGAATTTGGAAGGATGGAATTTGATTTTGAAGTTTGGAAGGATGGAATTTGATTTTGAAGTTGATTTCGTTTATCTTTTAATGGTTCAAATTTTTTTATTGTTTATTTAATGTTCTTATGAACTTGGTGTTTGTCATTTTTCAGATTTTTTTTTTAGAAAGTTTTCTTTTATTCTCTTTTTTTTTGTTTTATTTCTTTTCTGTTCTTTGTTCGAAGTTCATTTAACTTTAATGGCGTTTCCTAATCAATTTGCACAAAAGAGGTGAAGGCCAAAAACGTGACATGGTCACTTTCATTCCAATCATGTTGAAAATACATCATACAACTCGATCCGGAATATATTTCATACAATCCATGTAGACTCAAAACGGATCTGTGTATGATCTTTGTTGATCCATCAAAAGAATCATCTCGTCAAAAATCCATGTCCGAATAGTGAGGTACATGGTCAATAACATCACCTTCCAAGCCATCCTTGGCAAGGATGCCGACTGGATGTACATTGGAGGTGTGATATTTCCCATGTAACTCACGACTCGTAAGGCCGGAGGTTCTCTAGCTCCGGATCCGGTTGGAAATGGTAAGGTATTTCTGTCGTCGTCCATCCTCCTGAAAGTAACTGAGATTCGCTCCACTGGCACTCCTGGTATGCAATGCTTTGCGATATCTGCTCCGTTACCTTGCAATATCATGACGGAACCCACCGGTAAAGGTATCTTTACTGGCCCTCGGAACTCACCCGGGCCTGCTATCCGGAGGTCAGATCCGAACATGATGTTGCACTCATTCAAGAAAGAGACCGTGCAGAAAGGTCTGACGAAGTCGTGGTGATCAATATGTGGGGGTATGCAGTCACCCCGTTTGTAGATGTTGATGATGCAGCTATTGGGTATGCAATCCGTCGGCAGTACCCTCCATGTTATCAATCTTTTTACCATTCTCTTGATAACTAATGGCATCGGATCTACTTGCCCATGACGAAGTATTCCCGGTGGGTTTCCTTTTCGTCTTCAACGAAGTTGTAGCGAGCATCCGCATTGTATCGTGATTCTTCCTTTCCCCGGCATCCATCTCCGGGGTTCCGAGTATGTGTTTTCCCTCGGGCGGCCTCGCTCGGCCCATTCTTTTCGGATCCCGGATACGATCCACGATTTGATGTTGTTCATACTACGAGAATACGTCGGTGTGTAGCTCGAGGCCTTCTAGTATGTTGATTCTTCTTCCTTTAATTCTCTCGAAGTATTCGAAAGTTTTCTTTTCAACATTCTGCATCCTCTCCGAGCTCGTATTCCGGAATGATCCGCAGATGGCGAGGCCTTGTGACATATTGTGGGATATATGGTTCAATCCCTTCACGTTCCCCTGCATACCTCGGCTCCTCGGGGATGATGTCCGTCGGGACATCCCCCGGGGTTGCTTCGCAACAAGGTCATGCAGCTGCCTGGGGTTCCGTCCGGTGGCGTGGTAGTCTTCTTTCTTCGATCTTCCGGAGATTTCCCTGGTTCTTTCTGTTATTCTAGGAGTTGGCCTCCTTTCTTCAGGTTCCTGGTGAACCGGTGTCCTTGAAGTGTATGTGCTGGCATCAGCAATTGTCTCGTCGCGCTGGTCCGCAGCTAGTTTTGTTAACATCTTACGGATACGGCGATTCTTATTCCTTCGTTGCGTGGCTGTGAGAGTAGCCCTCCGAACTTCTTGAATCTCTCGCGGGCGCGGCGCTGACAAGCCTGCCCTCCGCTGTAGCGACTACGGACTTCATTTTCTTGTCTTCTTCGGTATTTGCCTTTCTTTTCTTGTTGTTGGATTGGTGGCTTGGGCCACCCACTTTCATCACTCTGTCCGCCCGGGTAGTTCTTCTCGGTTAACCGGGACCCAGTCACTTTCCTCGTATCGTAGGCTCGTCGGTGCGAAATCCGAGTCAATCTCGATTATCGCTCCATCTTTCACCCTCTTTTCATCGAGTGCAAGGCTTACGCCATTCTTAAAGTTCAAGACCAACCGCCCGTTCGACATTTCCTCGCGAAAAGACAAGGAAAAGGATCAGGGGCTGTACTAAGAACAAGAACATTAAGAAAATGTTTATTAAAGATACATTTTTTATTATTCTTATATTTTGAAATTTAACAGGAATGAAGTAGGATAAAATGAGGGAAGAGATTTTGATTTGAAAAAGGAAACAAGGAAAACTTAATTATCATGATTTTATTTATCTTAGCACATTTTATTATTTTTGGGTTTGGACCCAATCACAAGTAATTACTTCACCCGTGTTTCTTAGGGATGAAGAATTCATTCCTTCGAAACATCAGGTAGCGTAATATTTTTTCAAGTATCGTCCGTTGATTGGAAGCATATGTCGTTCTCCCCGGCAATTCACTAGCCGGTAGGAACCTCCCGAGTATACCGCTTCAACCACAAACGGTCCTTCCCGAGTGGGTTCAAATTTTCCTCCTATCTTGCGGTGTGCAAGAATAGGTCTCTCGAGAACGAGAACTAAATCACCAACTTTGAAGGTTCTTGGGCGGACCCGGCTTGTCATGGGCTTGAACCATCTTAGCTTGGTATAGTTCTAAATTGCGTTGCGCTGCAAGTCTTTTCCCTTCCAAGCTTTCTAATTCTTCGAGTCGCAATCGGCGTTTTCTTCGTCGTGATCTTGTTTGCAATCGCAATTCCGAGTGAAGGAAGCCGAACCTCTAAAGGTAACACTCGCCTCGGACCCATACACCGGAGCGTAAGGTGTAGCTTCGAGTAGGAGTTCGAAGGTTGTCCGGTAGGCCCATAAGGCTTCTAACAATTTCTCGTGCCAATTTCTCTTATTATCGTCCGGGGTTTTCTTTAAGATTTGAACGAGAGTTTTATTAAAAGACTCGGCGAGACCGTTTGCTCTTGGGTAGTAAATTGTCGAGTATCGCCAGCCGATTCCGTGTCTCCCGACAAAATTGTTGATTTGTGTGCTTATGAATGCCGACCCATTATCCGAAATGATCCTCGCGCGGCACTCCGAAACGGTAGACAACTTGGTTCTTGAAAACTGTAGCACGTGGTGTGCTTTCACTTCTCTAAGTGGAACTGCTTCTGCCCACTTGGAAAAGTAATCTGTAGCTGCAAGAATGAAACGATGTCCTTTCGAAGATGGTGGTTCTATTGGACCCACTATATCTGTGCCCCAACATTCAAATGGCCACGACGCAATTGTCGGGTGTAGCACATTTGGAGGTTGGTGTAGAACCACTCCGTGCACTTGGCATTGATGACAGCTCTTGGCGATTTTCATGCAGTCGGTCATCATCGAGGGCCGATAGTACCCTAGTCTTTTAATTTTCATTTTCATCTTTGGACCCGACCGGTGAGCGCCACGCGAGTCTCGAATGCACCTCCTTAACAATTTCACGGGCCTCGGACCCGCTTAGGCATCTTAGCCACATTTGATCAAAAGACCTTCCGTATAATGTGTTGTTTATTAATGCGTAGGACGGAGTTCTTTTCTTGATCCGATGGGCTAGCGACCTATCGTCCGGTAGCTTTCCGTTTGCGGTAGTCTCATTAATGGTCGTCGCCAATCTTCTCGTGTTTTCCGTCACTCGCTGCAACCGATTTTTTTTCTTCTTCGATTTGTGTATCATGCCTATGTCAAGCTGCGATAGGACTCGACGTCCGTGAACCGACACTTCCACCGATTCATCTTGCAAACAGGCAAATTCTTTTGCGAGACGGGCTAAAGCATCTCGCTAAAGCATTCTCTTTTCTAGGAATTTTGTAGATTGTCACATTTGGAATCGTTCCAACATCGTATGGCATACTCGGAAGTATTGTTCGAGTCTTGGTTTAAAAATTCCGTATTGTCCGGCTGATCCGTTGAATGATTAACCGTGAATCCCCGTAGATGTTGATGTCCGTTATCCCCATTCGAATGGTTAATTCCGATCCCGTTATGAGGGCTTCGTATTCTCGCTTCGTTGTTCGTACACGGTTCCGTCAAGTGGTAGGAGTATCTTAACATCCCCCGCTCCGGTGTTATAAAGATTAGCCCGATTCCCGCCTTACGGGCACTATCACTTGCGATTCTTCGTCTTTGTGTGCCGAAGATGCTCCGTCGAAATATAATTCCCAACGTCGATCGTCAAGGTCTTCTAGGTTCATTATTTGTTCATCCGGCAGATCGTCATCGAGAGGAGATTCGGCCGTGCAAAGGGTGTCGTCGCGAGGAAGTCTCGCTAAGACTTGTCCCTTTACGGCACGCGAGGCACGAAAGTTATATCGAATTGCAATAATATCATTGACCATCTGGCAAGTCTGCCGGAAAGTGTTGGACGAGTCATCAAGTATTGCAATGGATTAAACTTCGAAATCAAGTCGACCTTATGAGAAAGCATGTAGTGCCTGAGCTTTTGAGCGGCGAAGATCAGGGCCAAACAATGCTTTTCAATTGCGGGATACCTTACTTCCGTCGGAAGTAAACGACGGCTTAAGTAGTAAAGAGCATTTTCTTTACCCTCATCATCGACTCAGGCTAACAGGGCTCCGAGGAGTCGTCTAGAGCCGCGGTGTAAAGTATCAGCCGGTCTACCCGAGACTCGGGGCCGCTAAGACAGGAGGTGTCATTAAATATTGTTTAATGTCTTCGAAGGCCTTCTGGCATTTCTCTTCCCAAATAAATTTGGCGTCCTTTTAACTCAGTGCCGAGAAAGGCCGACACCTACTCGACGAGCTCGAGATAAAGCGTCGAAGATATGCCGACTTCCCTTGAAAAGATCGTAGTTGTTTTAAGGTTTTGGGAGGCGGCATTTCTAAGATGGCTTTAATCTTCTCCGGATCGATTTCAATTCCACGATGTCGGACAACGAATCCTAAGAATTTCCCGAGGTGACGCTCGAAGGCGCATTTTAAGGAATTCATCTTAAGGTTAAATTGTCTTAATCGTTCGAAAACAATTCTCAAATCATACGAGTGGTTTTCCTTTACTTTGCTTTTGATGACGACATCGTCCACGTAGCATTCGACTTGATCGTGGATGAGATCATCAAAAATTCTTGTCATTGCTCTTTGGTAGGTCGCTCTCGCGTTCTTCGATCCGAATGGCATCACTCGTGTAAAGCAAAATACTCCGATCGGCGTTCGAATGCTCGTAAGCTTTTCATCTTCTGGAGCCATTTTTATCTCGGTTGTATCCTCGAAGATCCATCCATGAATGAGAATATTTCATGTGTCGAAGCAATATCGATCATCGCCTGGAATCGGTAGAGGGAATTCATCTTTTGGACATGCCTTGTTTAAATCTCCGAAGTCCACACAAATTCCGATCCGACCATTCTTCTTTCGATCGGCACCACGTTGGCTAGCCAAGTCGGGTATTGTTCTTCACGGACAAATTTAGCGTCTATTAGCTTTTTAACTTCGGCTATGACTTGTTGTTCGATTTCCAGACGCATTCTTCTCGGGACCTTGTCCGATCTGGAATGCAGTAGGATCCATTCCTAACTTATGGACTCGCAACCTCGGGGCTAATCCCGGCATTTCACCGTAGCTCCAAGCAAAACAGGCCTTTAAATTCCATTAATAACTCGATTATTTCTTCGGAGTCTTCTTTATCGAGTAAGGAGCTAACAAAGGTAGGTTTAGGCTCTTCGCTAGTACCTAAGTTAACTTCCGTTAACTCATCTATCGTAGATTTGATTTCTTCTTCGAACTCGGTGGAGCATCTCCAATTTGTAAATCTTCGAGTTCGTCCGTAGTTTCCATGCAGCTTTCATTAGATTCGCAAGTGACAACCAAGCAAAATTCGATATCGTCAACCGACCCTATCGTGCCGAATCCGAGTCCATACTTTGAATCGGGTGGACGACCGGAGTTATTCCATAACTTTTCAAAATGTTGTGATTGGCCTTTTGTCCATTGTCGAGGTAAGAAACCACGTTGAATTAAATTTTGAACACAGGGAGAGTACCACTCAAAAGGTAATTCCATTAATTCTGATGAAGTGACATCTTCGAATTGTACATTATTTTCGCTTTGGAGGAAGAAGCATCACGGTAGAATTTGATTGGCTCTCGCACCGTCATTACGTACCTCTTTGACCATCATACCCTCGATCTTGCTAGATTGGATCGGAGTTAGGGTCATAGTATGTACGTAGTGGTTAATCTTCTCGTACATCGATTTGTATTCTTCGTTCTTTTCATCTTCGAGGAGATCTTGTATTGCGGCTTCTTTCGACTTATTGTTGCCGCTTCTTGCTTGATTTCTTTTTCTTCTTCGAACTATCTTCTCAATCAACATTGATGGCTGGTTTCTGTCCAATTGTCCTAGTGTCTCTACCACGGCCTCGTCCCCGGCCTCGACCTCGGATGCGAGTTGTGGAGAAACCTTCACCATCTCGCCGGAAGGGAGTGGTGAGTGACTGTTGGACTAGAATTTCAGGTTCTTCGTTGTCTCGAACTTTCTTTGCTTCATTTGTTATGGTATCTCTGGAGAAGATTGTTTTCTTTGGCGGTGCATAATAAGTCGCATCTTCATGGACTCCAATCTCATGTACGGAGAATGGTTGTAAGTCACCTTTGATGCACTCGTTCCCCTCCATCGTAGTACTTGATGCACCGGTGTAGAGATGATGGTACCATCCTCGTTTTCATGTATCCATGGTCGGCCCAGTAGAGCGTTGAATGACGTTTCGAATCGATTATATGAAATTTTGCGGTTGTCTTTGCTAAGTCACCGGTTTTCATCGACAGCGTTATTGACCCGAGGGCTCTTTCTCCTTTCTCGGTTGAATCCTCTTAATAACATTTTGTCGGCCTCGAGCTCACGAGCATCAATTTCCAAGTATGCTAGTGTTCGAAGACTCATTATATTGATTGATGCTCCCGGATCCACCAATACTCCGAGAGCGTAAACTTCCCAATTGTAACTCGAAATGTACAACGGTCGGTCTGCGATCCGTCGTCCCAAGTAGTAGGTCACTGTCCGTGAAGGTAACACCTCGTCGTTCCTTTAACGAGCAAACCTCATCTAAGGAATCTCCGGCCATTCGAGCTAAGCAAATTTCCGGATCAAGTAAGGCCTCGATCGAGCTTCCCTCATCTCCTTTGATAAGATGAGAGCATCGTAAATGCTCGGTCTGTCGGTAGTTTCCTAAGATGGGCTAGCACGTTGTAGTCCACTTTGTTCTCCTCGCGTCTCGGCTTCTTCTCGAATGGGTATTTCTTCCGCTCGGGTTGGTTCTTCTTGAACAACCACCGCTTTCCTTTGTCTTTTGGACCCATTCTCGGAGGTAGAACTTTTCCACTTCTTAGGTTGACTTCGTAATTTCTTCGAATCTAGTATTGAGTTTGTCGGTGTCTCCTCCCGAATCGGAATGACTCGGCTCTTCCGGATTATCTTCCAAATCGAAGGCTCTAACTCTATCGTAACCGGAGCTCCTCGAAACTCACGAGATAGATCCGTTGCTTGTTGAACTCTCGTAGCCTCCTCGATGGATGCCTTCTTCGTCATTTTGATCGTCGAGATCTTGTATGATTTGAGAATTGTTGTTGGTATCAAAATCGACGCCCGGATTGTCGCTAGTTACGTAATCGTTAGAAACAGCTCAAAACGTAGCCAACGCCATCACCCTTATCATTATATGATCCCACCGAAGTGAGCGGATAATCATACAAAATCGGAGGTTCGAGGGATTTCTCCCCCGAATCGGAAACAACTATCCTAGGATAAGCAGCCCCTAGTCCAGCCTTAGGAGTCTCGGTCCCTCTTCTTCGTCAATTTTCTTCTTCTCTTCGATTGTCTCCTGTCGAGGTGGTTCTTCTATCACAAGTGATAGTACCGGCTTAACAGGTCTCGAACTCTGAATTGAAGCTCGCACCGAAGCGGTTCGGATATTATCTAAAATCTTCTCAGAAGATCTCGTCCAGGCGGTAGTCCATCCATCGTCGCTGCATAGGGATCTATCGGGATGACGGGATCGGTTGAGATAACATCGACGGAACCTCCTTTCCGGGGTTCCTTCATGTACTCCTTCGGGATTGTTATATTTCCTTTCCGAAGGTTGTCGTTGAGCCAACTTTTGAAGGTAATGCGGTCTTCTATCTTGTGCCCAAGCATCCGATGGTAGGGGCAAAAGTTAGGATCACCTTTCTTGTTGACTTCCTCCGGTCTTTCGGGCTCTGGCACTGGAAATCTGGAGTTTTCATTAAGCTACGGAACATCTTTGTACTCGCTTCATTCTTGAACGGATATTCTCTCGCTCGAAGCTCCCTCAATGTACGTTGCGGACGAGACGGTTGTTCATACTCGCGGAGACGACCGATAGCTGGACCGGGGTTGCTCGGTAATTTTGTTGTGGTTGTTGCGGCCGTTCCGGTGGTATTTGCATTGGTTGTTTGCCTTTGTCAACCGCCGCAACGACCCCGCATTTCTTTTCGAAAGTCTTCACCGGCTTCTCGCTTGTCCGTCTTGTCGGCAGAAACTTAATTGCTTCGCCTCTTCTTGCAAGCTTCCGGCCTTGCTTAACAACTTCTCAAAAGTCTTAATAGTGAATCCCTTGAGGAGAAGTGCTATCGGGCCGTGAATGCTTTTAAGCAAGATGCCGACCGCATGTTGTTCTTGCAGTTGTGGTTCACACTTCATACTTAAATTTCTCCATCGAAGTATGTAATCCACTAGAGTTTCATTCGGCCTTTGTTTCTCTACCACTAAATCACCTATAGTGATGTGGTGCTCGAGCTCCGACAAATCGCTTAATGAAGAGGCTCTCTAGCTCCGAGAATGTCTTTACGGATCCGTTGGGTAATTCGCATACCGGTCGAAGGAGATTCCCGACGGATCGCTAACGAACCGTCGGAAGAGTAGCGCATCGCTCCCGCCGGCATTGCAACAACCGGCACGAAAGTGTGCAACATGCCGTCGAGGGTTCCCGGTTCCGTCGAAGGTCTTAAACGAGAGGTGGTACGAAGCCCTTTGGGTATTGGACAGCGTCGAATTCTTCCGGGTAAGGTCTACCCGTCCGAATAGATGTCCCGTTCTTCGATTGTGCTAGGGCTTCTCGCACTCGCTGTTCTACCAAGTTCTTGATATCCTTTTCGGGGATCATACTTGGTGTTGTATCCTTTTTCATCTGGTCATCCCCATCGACGGATGTAATTTCCTTCCCTCCGTCTACGATGTGAATGACTTCGGGGGTGTCTCTCTATGTGGTTGTACTTGACTTTGGAGAGTGGCTAGAGCTATGGCCATCTCTTCCATCCTCTTCGCCATTCGAGCGATCGTGTCGTCCTTTTCCCGAAGCCGTCTCTTCATCGGCTCGGCTCCTCTCTTCTGCAGACTGCAGGAGCACCTTGAGAAGCTGATGAAGCTCGTGTCTCAACCATGTTGATTTCTGCATATTCATTGTCCATGAATTCCGATGAGTCGATCTCATCTCCGAACTTTTCTTCTCTTTCTTTTGCCAACCGTCGTATATCGGTTCTCAACTTTTCCATGGCATCTTCTAGCGGAGCTTTCTGTGTATCTTTGTGGTTGTCATGCGATGGTTGCCGGGTCCTTTTTTCACGAGTCCCCTTCATCGCAGTAGCACTTTCTTCAGATTCCGGCCTCCCGGCGAGACTTTCTTTCTCGGGCCGGCTGTTTCGGCCTCAATCGCCCGTAGTGGGACGCCACACCATCCTTCTAGCGAGCGAAGGTCTATGACCGGATGGTCTATCGGCCAAATGCTTCGGAAGGTGGTATCCTCCCTAATCCGTAACCCCGATACTACGACGGGCGGCTAGCCTTCATTCTCTTGCTAGGCTTTTCTATCATGACGGCGGGTTCTACTCGGGGCCCAAGACGGGATTTGATCGGCACCCGTCCTATCCTTCGTAGAATTTCCGACACGGGGCAGCTTTTCCTTCCTTGCTAGCTTTTCTACCAAAGTTTGCGATCGAGCAAACGGCGTAGTTCGATTCTTTTCTTGCGGCTATCTTTGTAGTATGCGGGTCGTGGTAATGTGGCAGCAATCTTTCGAACATTCTCCTCATCCTCTCGCGGCGGAGAGGGGATGGAACCCGCTTCCTCCCAAAAGTGGTATGTAGTCGGCGGCGGTGTATATTCGGTAACGGTGTATATTCCGGCAACTCCGGAATTTCCTCCAGAAGGCAATCTCGGCGGCTTCGGCTTCCCGGCGATCCTTCTATTTCTATTTCTTCTTCGGGTCTTTGTCGGTGAAGGAATCTTCGAACCTGGACCCGATTTCGAAGACGAAGGTCTTACGAGAAGATCCGTACGCTCCACTGGTAACGGGTTTATCATAGTTCCGGATTCCTTTCCCCTTTGATTTGGCGAAGTCGGGGTAGGTGCGAAACAACTAGACCGATGGGGGTAGTGAGAACGGTCCTCCCGCGGACAAGCAGTACTCCTCCTAGTCGGGACCCTTTGCAGGGGAGGAAACTCTCGGGTCGACCTAAGGTCGAACTCAGCGGTGGTTCCTCAGCTTCAGATACCTTGTTTGTCAGTGCAAAGTGGGAGACGTCGGTGACTTTGACGTTCGTGTTTTCAAATCCCTGTCCAAATCGGATGACCTCATTGTCGGGCAGCTCATCCTTATAGACAGCGAAGTCCGAATCACGTTGGTGAAGGAGAAAATCGGCTTCGGGGCTTCCATTTCTGCAAGGTAGACTCTGGTTGTCAGTCCCAAGTTATGCTTCTTTTCTTCAGGGCGAAAAGAAAGGAATTGAAAAGAGTCCGAACTCATTCTTTGTTCATGTATTTATTATTTGTTAAAAGAATCACTTATTAGAGGGTTTGTTTATTTAGAACGGAATGTTCAAAGGTGTAGAGAAGGTAAGGAATCCGATTCAGAAAGGAAAAGAAAGTCTTAAGCAAGACTTCCCGACTCGAAGGATCACTCCTAAACTAACACCTATTGGGGGCCCACCCCACCTCAGAAATGAGGTAAAAGGATCTCGGAACCTCTCTCGTTTAGGGGTGTCTAAACAAGTGGCTCCTAAATCCGAGAGAATGTTGGCTATACTTGTTCAAGATAAAAATGAACATAGTATTCCAACGGAAAGAAGGGTAGTTTGATCCATTAGGGACATGGATACACTACCGATTTTTGAAAGCAGAATTATTTGATTATAATGGAGAGAGGAATTGTCCCCAGCGGAGTCGCCAGAAATTGTCGGCATATATTTTTTAGGTTGTGTGTTTTATTTTGAAAAGTGGTCGCCTAACAGAAGTTGTGCGGCGAATTTTTATTTTAAATTTAATTTAAATATATATAATTTAGAAAGTAGTATTTGATTTTGAAAATAATTTTTAAATTTGAAAGTTTTAAGATATGAGATTAAACCGATCTCACATCCCCAAATAGTTTATATAAACGAGCACCGCACCACAAACCGTATATCCATCCCTAAGGATAGACACACCGCTCGATGGTGGGGCTCGATCAAATATACTAGAAGTTTTGTGACATCCGTTTGGTCTCGCGAACCAATTTTATAAGCCGACAAATTCCCCGCTTAATATGAAAGTATCAAACAGGGTTTATATTACACAGGTTCTTTAAAATTCCCTATAAGGGCAAGCCCCTATAGTTAATTACATCTTAAGTGACGGGAATCACCTAAGAAAACTCTCGATAATAACCAATAATTCCGCTCTCAAGAATTTCAAAGTTTAAGGTTTTCAAAGATTGAATTTTGGAATTTCAATAGGGAATGGATCAAATTTTGGAACATTTTGTTTTGTGAATCCAAAGGAAGAGAGGTAGGAGAAATTACTGATTCGAAGTGAACTTCGGTAATTTCCCGACTATCCTATTGTTTGGCTTGAATTTAGGAAAGTCCTAATGTTTATTTGATATTTCAATCTTGCCAATTTTAATTAATTAGGGCTTATATTTGTATGATAAAATCAAACAAATAGCACTAGAAGATGTGAGGGTTTATTGTCGTATCGGACGACTACCTCGGAATCCTAAGACCGGTTAGGACTTAATTTGCAATGCAAATGCCTAACGAAGAGTTGAGGATTTATGTTGCACTAGGCGAAGCTACCTCGAAGTCCTATGGCTTGGTTGTTTAATTCTAGGAAAGTTTTGCTTGAAATAGGTTCAAGTTTTTGCCGACGACGATGGCCGTGCTGCCCACCATGCTCCAAGTTCCTTGTTGTCGCAGAGGTTTAGTTTTAGAAATCATAAATCAGGGGATGAGAAAAGTGTTTTGGTTTAGAGAAGTCTTAATTTCCAAGTGTTTTGTATTTTGATTAAAACAAATCTTAAAGTTGATTATAATGACACCGGTTAAGATCCCACGGTTCCATCCTTCCGCATCATTATTTTTATCGGATTCACTTAGTCCGGATGAATTTGCTAAACTCAACCGAATGAGTTCCACACTTTCATTTAGACCGTGGAAATCCCGTTAGCAACACGTAGGTTACATCATCCGAGGTATTCCCGATCATCCAACGAGACGTTTTAATTTAGTTGTAATTGTAGTTTTGTGTTCGTTTGTGATTAAATTTTGAGTTGTTTTATATTTTGAAATGTTGTGGCGGTGAATTTTATCTTGCAATGACTTTTAACTTAATTTTGGTTTCGGTTTTAGGGGCTATCCTAAAGGTGTGGGTTTTCATGCAACGGTTGTTTTATCATGCAAGAAAAATAAACGCAGTTGCAATAAAGTAAATTGCAATAATGTAAATTGCTTGGAAAATAAATTGCAGGAAAGTAAATTGCAATAATACAAATGCGTACTCGGAGGGTCTTCCCGTCATCCCAAGCTGCACTTAAAACACAATTAGCATACTTAAGCAAGTTCCTAGGTAAGGCTAAGGGAAAGGTTATGGTTTTCTACCAAATTCCTAATCCTATAGCTAGTCATTTCCTATGACGTCTAGGTTCTTTGTGTTTTGGTTTAAGGACGATTTTCTTCATCAAAGAATAATCAAATTCAATTGTTCTTATAAATGTCCTATCATATTGAGAAAGTGCTTAAGAAGGATCTTAAACATCTTTTCAATATTTCTAGGATTGTTTTAAGTCCAAATGAATTTAATTATACAAATGAATTAATTGTCCAAGAATTTCAAGTTTTGTTAACTTGCTCGGTGAACTAGGACATTTGAATATCCTATGAGTGAAGTGACACTTCATTTAATGTTTTATTTAGGAGTTATAATAACTAAAGCTTTCAAGGGTAAGTTAGTATTCAAATGATTTGGTTTAAGTTAAAGAGTTTAAATTTGGAATAGTGTTCAAGTTGTTTTTAAATTTATTTTCTTTCTGTTTTAGGTGATGTTATATTTAATTCAATTTAATTTAATTTTAATTGAGTTTTAATTTAATTTAATTTAATTTAATTTAATTTAATTTGATTTAATTTAATTTTAATTTAATTTAATTTAATTTAATTTGTTTTAATTTGATTTAATTCAATTATTTAATTTAATTTTAATTTAATTTTTAATTAAGTTTTATCTTTAATTTTAATTGAAATTTTTGAAAGAGTTTAATAATTTAATTTTAGTTTAATGATTAAGTCTTTTAATATTTTGAATTTGAGTTATCATTTTAATTAAGGATTGAATATTAATGAGATAATTAATTTAGGGATTTTTAAATTAAAGAATAAATCTCTTCCTAATAATATCCCTATTTTAATAATTCCAATTTTATTATTCTTCCAAATTTAATCAATTATTTAATTAAGGTTTAATTATTTTAAAATTGCTTAATGGATTTCTACCCTTTAATCATTTAAATTTCAATCATCCAAATCAGATTAGGATCAAATATTTTACTTGTTAAATTTTTATTAAACCTAAAGTTTTAATTAAGGATTAAAATTTAATTACCATTTTACCCTTTAAGCTTAATAATTTCATAACTCACTAAATTGAATTCAAATGAACTTGAAATTTTTATGTGACTTCACTCATATGTCAATAAAGACATGAGAGGAGAAAATGTGATTTTTCTGTATTTAATTTATTTATATAATTATTTTTGGTAGAAAATAGAGATTTTCAAGGAAAATTTGATAACATGACCAAAGGAAAGTTTCTGTCCTTAAGAAAATTAGGGGACATTCCTAATGACCATAGAAGCACTTGGACCAATTTTGGTGATTTTTTGAATTATATTATTTTTATTATAATTATTTTAAGTTTTGGAGTGTTAATTAATTTAAAAATAAAATAAATATTGAAAAATGAATTTTATATTTTTCAAAAATCTTTCTGATATCAAGGAAATCAGAGAAACAAATTTTGCAATTTTCTGATTTTTCTATGATTTATAATAATTATTTTAGTGAAAATGCTAGAAAATACATTTTTTTAATTTTAAAATTACCCTAGGGCTTTAAAATTCAATATTTCACTAAATAGACCTAGGAAAAATGTGGGATTTGTTCCTAAGTGATTAGAATTCAAAATGTGACATTTTGGTGAATTTTATTATTTTTGTGATTTTTATTATTTTTTAATTATTAAAAATATTAAAATATTATTAAAAATCAACTTTTTAGAAAATTGAAATTTTAATTTTCTTAGGTTCCCCTGATATCGAGAGGCTCCAAAACCAATTTAGTGAATTTTTGAAAAGTATTTTAAAAGTTATGAATTTTTAAAGTTTAAAATGGCTAAGTGACTTAATCAACCCAATTAGTGGGGTTAACCAAGTCCAATTGACCTCAAATTTTTATGGTGGGTTCCCCTGATCCTAAAGATCAGTGGAGAATTGATTTCAAGTCAATTTAATACCTGGTTAACTCTAATTAATTAAAGACCTATTTTGGGTGTTTAGGTCAATTAGGGTTGTTTTGAATGAACTAAGTCAAAACCTATTTTTCCTAGGGTTCTCTGGTCATAAGGAACATCACCAAATTTTCCTAGAATTTATTTCACAACATGCTAATTTTTGGAATTAAAATACTCAAAACAGCAACATGCATTTGAAAAATAAATAACTTTTCACGAAATGGCCTCCGACCTTGGAAAATTCAGGGAATGTTCCCAAGTTCGGAGGCTTCAAAAGCCCTATGGTCTCATGCCATGGTGAATTGTATACATGCATGGAGAATTAAATGTATGCAGAGAGTAAATAAATTATAAAAAATAAAATACTTGATGAAATTAAATGATTTCTTTTCCACATTATTCTCCTCCGTTTCATCGAGCAAGAGGGTATTTTTATTTTATTTTTGTGATTTTTCTACACAAAGATATGGATTTTTGAAGTTTCGATATTTAATAAATACATTAAATACCCTAATTATCTACTTATCCACGCGGCGCCGCGCGAAACATCGGCAGCTCCGAAGGGGTACGTGTCGCGCTCCCGATTCGACGCCGCCACCCGAGTCGGCAGCCGGGCCCCGCGGTTCTCGTACCGTCTCTCGGTCCGACGCAATCTCGAGTCGTCCGTGCGCGCGTGTATTGAATGGACGGCATCCGTTCATCGTCCCCAAGTGTTCTCGCCCGAGAGCCGTCCACACTAAATCCCTAAGATCTCACTCGATTCTCAATGGATTTTTATGTTCTTATGCTTCTATGGATTCGTCTTGAAGAGACGAACACATCTATACGGCTAACATGCATTGAAACTAAGGCATTTGAAATAGAGAATCTTCGAAGCTCGGGATGAAGAGTTAGCTCATACCTTGGCTCGGAGAAGTGTGGCTTCAATCCGAGAGTTGTTGCACCTTCGATTGGGTCCTAAGCAAGCTCCGGATGAAGTCTCCCGGTCCGGTGAATTGTCCGGATATGATTTCGACCAAGCCCGATCACAAAGCTTGGAGAGTCGGAGCAACCTGGGTGGCTCGGAGATGGGGCTTTTGATGGTGGACACTTTCCTTGGTCCGGTGAAGGTGTAGAGCCAATCGATTTGGGAATTGGCTCACTCGTGGAGAAGTGTCCTGGTTTTGGGTGGAATTTCAACTCCGAAATTGAGCTTACGAGAGGAGAAATGGCGGGGGGATCTCACTTGGGGATCAAGTGCTCTAAGAGTGGAGAAGGGTCTCGGAACAATTTTGGCGGAGTTTTGGCAAGGTTTGTGCTTGGCTCTCTTCATGGCCGAGAGGGGTGGAGTTTAAATAGAAGAGGGTGGAGGGCCTCCCAGGGGGAGTTAGGGCTTGGGATCAGCTGCTCTGGTGAGGAGAAGAACAACCATGGTGGCCATTGGGCATGGGGCAGCTCAGCAAGGTGGAATTCCAAAGTTGGCTCACATGTGAGCTCTCGGGTGTGGTGTTTTCCGGCGACCCAGGCGGTTGGCCGGCAGGCATGAGTCACCATCTTGACCAGGGAGGTCAGGGCTTGGCAATGGTGAAGTCAATTGGGTTTGGACATGTGTAAAGTGTTTGAATTAAAATGGAATGGGGAGGGGGTCATTTTGGCTTGAAATTGGTCAACCCATTGGTTTGGGTTGGGTTCACCTCCCCATGGCTGGTCTTGGGCTGAGAAGATCGGCTAGAGCTAGGTGGTCAAGAGGTGGTGATGTCCTTATCCAAGAATATTTGGATTAAATCTTGGTTAAGGGGAGACATGCTTAAGGTTAATGACTTTTAGGAGATGGTTAAAGGACCTCCTCCTTTTGCCATTAATGGCATGGTCACATGCCAAACTTTCATGGCTTCATATGGCTTGTGAATGGCTCATCCTTGGCTCCATTTGGCTTGGGAAAAGCTTGGGTCAATTTCATGAAAATGGGTTTTAAGAATTTTGGATGTTTTGATGGAAATTTGTATGAAACTTGATTTGGAATAATTTGATGGTGATTTTAGGACTTAGGTAATGGATTTAATTAAATGGATGACAAATGGAGATGTCATGTGGGCTTTAGGGTAGATATGGGCTTTTGAATTTTGAAGGAAATGGGCTTTTAGAAGGGTTTAAGGGAAGTGGGCTTTTAAGTTTATGAATGTGTTCATGGATGAAAATTTTTGTAAAAGGTTGGGCCAAATAATTGTTGGGTTTAGCTCATGGATGTGTCATGAGTAACTTGAAGCAAATTTGGGGTAGTTTGGGCTTGAATTGGGTTGGATTTGGGCTTAGGTCAAAAAATGGGCCTTAAGGTCAAAAGTGGAATTGGATCCAAATGTCAATCAAATTGGACTTGGATTTGGTCTAGATTGGTATTGGGGATGTTGAATTGAAGTTTAGAATTGAATTGGACCAAAATTGGGGTCAATTGGGTAGGTTTGGTTTGACATTGGGTTCACTTTGGGTTAAAATGGGTCAATTTGGGGGTTTTGACAAAAGTAGGGTAAATTGACAAAATTGGCCCATGGTGTAGTTGGACAAAATGAAATTGGGAATATTTAGGATTTTCTGGAATTTTCTGGGAATTTTCTGAATTTTTGGATTTTTGGGTCAAGAAGGGTATTTTGGGTATTTGGAGGGTATTGGGAGGTTTTCTTGGAATTTTTGGTATTTTTGGATATAGATGGTCAATTTGAGTGGTGTAGAAATGTTTGGGAATAATTTTGAAGAATTTTAGGTAATTTGGAAATTTTGCAAAAATTTGGGTAATTCGATGGTTTTGGGTAGGTTTAGTAGGTGTAGGGTCCCGGGGTCAAAAATTGAAAATTTGGGAAATTGAAGATTGGGTGGATGTAAGTGGAAATAAGTCATTTTGGTTGAGCCATGAAGTCATTTCAAGCCCATATGAGCCATGAGAGGACTCATTTGAGGCATTCACTATGTTGTTCCTAACCCTCTTAGCCAGGGCTTAGGGGTTAAGGACCATCCATGTGAATCACCTACATGAGTCGGGAGCTTAAGTTGGGTATGGGTGTGGTTTTTAGGAAGTGTGTGGAAATGTAGTGTGTAAGTGTAGTGTAAGTCAGCCCCTTCACCGGACCGAGCCACCTGAGGCAGTCCTAAGGCCAAAGAGTCCTATAGGAACTCATCCTTTAAACTTCCACATTTGATTTCAACCCTCTAGGTGATTAGGGGTCTATGGTCAAGTTTGTGGAGTTTGTAGGGAGTTTAGAAGTGGTTTGAATTTTTAAAAGACGGGTCCCAATTCTACTCCTCTAAGATAGTCAAAGGAAAAGCCTAAGGCTAGATCCTAAGCACTAAAAAGAAGAAGGGAAGACCTCATCAAAAATGAGGTCAACAATATCGGGGGCACTCAGGAAAGACAACATCTAAATCACCACTCCTATAACGACGCTCAGCTTCATAGTATGCAATCTTGTATTTTGAATGTCGCTGGAGATATTCGCTATCATAATCGTGTCTTCTCTCCAAGCCTCTAATTCTTTGATCTATATGCTCAAATCTTCTTTCCATATTTTCTTCAAATAACTAAAAACTCTTTCTACTCAGGGTTAATTCATTCATCAGATCTTGAAGGGTAGGAGTAGTGTACTGAGGGGGTGGTTCATAACTAGTAGAGGGTATATCTCTACTTGAAGAAGGTACATAATCCCTTGTCCCGGATCTCCATCCTTCGTGGGATTCATATTTCTTTATATTAGCACGAGTTAGGGGTTTCATAGGCTCTATCCATTCCTCTTCATCTCTTGCCTCTACCCCAGATAATTGGCAAAGTGCATAGATAAGACCAGGATGTCCTAATCCTCCTCCACTTTCATTTCTAGCAGTGGCTAATATGTTTTTATATATAACATTTCCCACATTGATACTCTTTTGGTTCTAAATACAGAAATTCAGAACTGCTCTATCTCTTGTTACCTCACTATGGTGGTAGGTAGGTAACAAAGTAGAGCAAATAAAATAATGCCAGGCTTTTGATGTTGCATTTAGCATAGAAAGAGGGAAGTTTACCCGTTCTCGTTTGTTTTATCTTCCAGACTCCTTTCCCATCAGTGAGAAAGTCAATCACCTCTTCTAATGGTCCTTCCATAGTTCTAAAAGTTTCATATTCGCTCCAGGTGTCTTGAACTTCATAATATGCGTTAATCCTAGTAGCGCTGAAATCGACAAAAAATCCTCTAACCTTTACTCGGTGCATCTTCGACTCGTGTTAAATTTGCATAAAATTCTTTTACTACTTCCATAACTGCTCTGTTGGTAACGAAACAGAAATTTTCCCATCCTCGCTCCTTTATAACTCGCTCTACTTCTCCTCCTAGATTCTTGAAAATTCGATCTTGTATGCACTTTCTTGCTTGAATATTTTGAAAATATCGTGTTTGTGCTCTCGCATTAATGAATCGGGTTTCGTCAAAATCTAATCGTCGCTTTTGTCGTGGAGCCATTTCTCGATCTCTGAAATTTACAAAAATTTTAACTAAAATCCAAAATATTACTAAAAAGGCTTCCCATAACAACTAAAATCCATTTAAATCGATTTCTATGAAATTCTTCCAAGTATTTTCTTCACATTTCAAAATTTTTCAAAATATCCCAATGTAGAAGAAATCAATGGTGAAAATCAAAAATTTTTGCATAGGAGTGAAACTCTTACCAAGGGAAGATGAAATCCGGTATCAAAAAGTGTTGAAATCGCTTCAAATCCAAGATCTCTCAAGCCCTAGGTCGGTTTTTTCGAAAATTTGAGGAAGGGGATGATGAATAGTGTCGGTTGACCGGTCAAATATAAGTCTTTTCACGTTCTCGCTGTCAACGAGGTTTTTCTCACCGTCGGTGAGCTAATTAATTCCATAAGGCAAAAGTTTCAGGAAAAATCCACCGTCGGCGAGCTCGGTCTCGCTATCAGCGGGTTTTCTCGCTGTCGGAGAGATAATTCTCGCCGTCGGCGATGTCCTAAAAATTTTTAATTTTTGAATTTCGTCAATCATTTTCAACCTCGAATTGTCATTAATCAATCTTCCGATCACTTAATTTAATAATAATACGAAGATTAGGTACTATACTTACAAAAATTCACACAAAACAAACAACATAACTTCATAAATGAAATCCATCAAACATACAAATTTCACACTAACAACTTCACACACACTTAACTTAATTGTTCAAATCCATATCACTCAGCATCGCAATCCAAACCACAACACTCTAAATGCTGAGACATAACAATTTACATAAAATTTTATCAAATCTAAAGTTCAACTCATAATAAAACTTAAACTCCAAAACAAACACTCACACATACAAATATAACATAAACATATAAATCCTTCCTACTCTTCCGTGTCTGAACTAATATCTTCTCTGATATTTCCGATGCAACGCAGGTGCACAAATAAATTGTAGAAAGGCCTGAAAGGGAATTTTGTAGTAGATTCTTCATTAATCCATCCTTTCTGTCTTAGTAGATGAATAAAACTAGCCTCCAGATGTCCAGTATGATCAAAGTGCTCCTTCATTCTCCAATCAATATGATCAAACATATTAGAGATATTGTCAATGGAATTCATCACATTTTGCAATTCTTTTTCCAATCCTTTAATCTTCTTCAGAAAAAAATTAGTCTTATCAGTAATAGGTCTTGCTAAAGGATTATTCTGTGATGCTCTGTCAGAAATAACGGTGATCTCATCATTGTTATCCAAAGTGGGAAACATATTAGTAGGATCCAGGGGTTTCCATGGTAAAAGTATTTTTCCCAAGCCTCATAAGAAACTTGGTACTGACTGCATAAAGCAAATATAGTAGATGGGTGTCCAAGTCCATGCACTGACCCATGCACGATTAATCCCAATGCAGACTTTACTATTATTGATCCAACATCGATAGGTAATCCAATTTGAATACAAAAGTTTAAAATAGCGCATTCCTTTGAAACTTTATTTACTCTCATGTTAGGTAATAATTTTGATGATATAAGGAAATGCCAGTGCTTCGAGACAGGGTTTAGAAGTGATGCAGAAAACTAACATACCCATCTTCTCGTAACTCCCAATCATCTGGTTCATCAGTCAGATATCTATAGATCTCGTTCATATTATATCTTGAAGGCACAAAGTTGGAATAGTGACAAACAGAGGTATTTTCTATAGAAAACAATTCATTTACCCTTGCAGGAGTAAATGTTACCCATCTTCCTCTGATGTACACATTTCCATGGTTGATCGCATGTAAATTAAAGTAAAACTCTTTGAATACTGGTATAACTACAGCGGAAGTTGTATAACAAAATACCTCCCAATGCCGCTGTGCGATCATTTCTTCAATTTTTGTAGTAGCATTCTCTACTCCTCTATTGATGAATCCTCTTTCTTTGATAAGTCTTTTCTTCATCAAGCCTTTGTTGAAGATTCGTTGTGCCTCCGAACTAACAAATTTTCGCCGGTTGAAAACTTCAGTTTTTGTGGTTTCTACGAATTTTGAGGCCATTTTGGATGGAATGGATTGGTCTCTAGTCGTTCCTAAGGAAGAAAATGGTGTAAAATCGGATTTGGAATAATTTCTTACTAAGGAATGGCTTAGATTCGTCCAAAACTGCACGAAAAATCTTTAAGAAACCAAATTTTAAACTACCTCGCCGTCGGTGCGAAGTTCCTCGCCGTCAGCGACTTAGTTATGGAACTGACTCAATTTAGCACGAGATCTCGCTGTCAGCGAGAATAGACCTCGCCGTCGGCGAGATTCGTAAAAATCGCCCTTTTTCACTCTGGTCTGAATATTTTCTGATCTCATATAATAAGTTTAATTTTTGTGATGATTCTAAATAAGAATTTGAGTAGTAAGATTTATTTTAATAATATAGATTCACTAATATGTAGATATAAAAAATAAAGGACTACTATGGGTTGCCTCCCATAAAGCGCTTGGTTTAACGTCGTCAGCCCGACCTAATTTAGTTAGTGTTCAGGTTGACTAAGCATTAAAACCTCTTTAAAATTTGGTCATCTATTTTCGAAATATGGTTTTAATCTATGTCCATTTACTTTAAATTTATGTCCTGTTTTTGGATCTTCAATTTCTATAGTTCCATATGGAAATATTTGAGTTACAGTGAAAGGTCCTAACCATCGAGATTTCAATTTCCCAGGAAATAATTTCAATCTAGTATTATAAAGCAAAACTTCTTGTCCTGGTTCAAAATTTCTCTGATTAATCTTCCTATCATGTCATAATTTCATTCTTTCTTTATAAATCCTATCATTATCATATGATTCATTCCTTAATTCTTCCAATTCATTTAATTGCAACAATCTCTTCTCACCAGCTTCTTTCATATTATAATTAAATTCTTTAATCGCCCAATATGTTTTATGCTCTAATTCGACTGGTAAGTAGCAAGTTTTTCCATATATAAGCCTGTAAGGAGTCATTCCAATCGGAGTTTTATAAGCATTCATGTATGCCCATAATGCGATTGTCTAGTCTTATAGTACCGGTCGACTCGTTAGGGTTTACGGACTTTTCTAATATACGTTTAATCTCTCGATTAGAAACTTCAGCTAATCCACTAGTTTGTGGATGATAAGCGATTGATATCTTATGCATAATATTATACTTTTCCACTAGTTTGTGAATGTATTTGTTTCTAAAATGAGTTCCTCCGTCAGTGATAATCACTCTCGGCATTCCAAATCTAGTAAAAATATTTTTCATTAAAAATTTTGAAACACTTTTAGCATCACACCTAGATAAAGCTTGTCCTTCAATCCATTTGGAAACATAATCAACAGCTACTAATATATATGAGTTTCCAAATGATGGAATAAAAGGTCCCATAAAATCTAATCCCCAAACATCAAAAATTTCGACTTCTAATATAAAATTCGAGAGGCATTTCATTTTTCCTTGAAATGTTTCCTACTCTTTGGCATTTATCGCAAGTTTTGATATATCTATATACATCTCTAAATAGAGTAGGCCGGTAGAATCCAGTTGTAGAATTTTATATGCGGTTTTATCCGTCCCAAAATGTCCTCCAAAATCGAATCATGACATTTTTGAATAATTGGTTCAATTTCTTCATAAGGTACACATCTTCTAATAATTAGATCCTTACATTGCTTATATAAGTATGGTTCATCCCAAAAGTATGATTTAGTATCGTGAATGAATGTTTTCTCGTTGTTGCAAAGTTAACATAGGTGGTAAAATGTCACTTACAATATAATTTACTATATCAAGCATACCAAGGTATTTTCAACTCATTAATATTATAAAGTTGTTCATCGGGAAAAGCTGTCTAAAATTTCATTATCGGTATTAGATAATTCAGGATTTTCTAATCTTGATAAATTATCGGCAATTTGATTATCGGTTCCTTTTTGTTAATGATCTCAAAATCAAATTCTTGCATTAATAATATCCATCCGATTAATCTTGGTTTAGTCTCTTTCTTTTGCATTAAATATTTTATAGCGAGTGATCGGTATGTACGATACATTTAGTTCCTATTAGATAATGCCTAAATTTATTAAAAGCATATACAACTGCTAATAACTCTCATTCAGTAACTGTATAATTTATTTCAGCATTATTTAGAGTTTTACTAGCATAATATATAACTTTGAAAATCCTATCATATCTTTGCCCAAGAATTGCTCTTATAGCATAATCACTAGCATCACACATAAGTTCAAATGGTTTCTCCCAGTTAGGTGAAACTATTATAGGTGTTGTAATAAATTTATCTTTTAATAATTCAAAAGCATTCAGGCATTCAGTTGTAAATTCAAATTTCTTGTCCTTTTCAAGAAGTTGGCATAGAGGTTTAGTAATTTTTGAAAAATCTTTAATATAGCGCCTGTAGAATCCAGCGTGTCCAAGAAAACTTCTTACCCCTTTTACCATAGTTGGAGGTGGTAATTTAGCTATTACTTAAATTTTTGCAGGGTCTACTTCCAAGCCTTTTTCTGAAATTTTATGCCCTAATACAATGCCGCCTGTAACCATAAATTGACATTTCTCCCAATTTAGGACTAAATTAGTTTTCTCACATACTTCAAATACCTTTTCAAGATGATTTAAGCATATGTCAAATGTTGTTCCGAATACAGAGAAATCATCCATAAATACTTCTATTTCGTTATCAATTAATTTACTAAATATAGACATCATACATCTCTGGAATGTTGCAGGTGCATTACATAATCCAAAAGGCATTCTTCGAAAAGCGAAAGTTCCATAAGGACTAGTAAATGTAGTTTTATCTTGATCCTCGGGAGCAATTTGTATTTGATGATAACCGGTATATCCATCTAAGAAACAAAAATATTTGTGTCCGGCTAATCTAACATTTGGTCTAGAAATGGTAAAGGGAAGTGATCTTTTCTTGTGGCTGTGTTTAATTTTCTATAATCAATACATATTCGTCATCCAGTGACTTGTCTTATAGGGATAAGATCATTATTTTCATTAGCTTTGACAATCACTCCTCCTTTTTTGGGTACACAGTGAATTGGGCTTACCCAAGCACTGTCAGAAATAGGATATATAATATCATTATCTAACCATTTTAAAATTTCTTTCTTAACTACTTCTTTCATTATCGGATTTAATCTCCTTTGTGGATCTACTTTAGGTTTATGTTCATTATCTAAAATAATTTTGTGCATACAGATTGAAGGACTAATTCATTTGATATCTGCTAAGGTCCAACAAAAAATTTTCTTATATTTTTTTAATGTATCTAAAAGTTTTTGTTCTTGAGATTCATTTAGCTCAGATGAAATAATAACTGGTAGAGTTGAAGAATTTCCTAAGTAAGCATATTTTAAATGATTAGGTAACATTTTTAACTCATGTTCAGGAGGTTTAATAATTGATGGAACTATATTTTTTTCAGTGTTTTCTGTGTTATTCAAAAATTCATATTTCTCTTGAATATAATCTAAATTTTCATTTATATCGGATTTTTCAATTAATTCAATATTTTCCTTTTCTAATTTTCCTTCATAATATTCCTTAAAATGTTCTTTTTGTAATTGATCGAGTACTTCCATTCGAAAACACTCATCATCTTTTTCTAGCGCAGGATATTTCATTGATTTAACAATATTAAAAGTTACTTTTTGATCATTTACTCTCATAGTTAATTCTCCTTTCTGAACATCGATCATAGCTTTTCCAGTGGCAAAAAATGGTCTTCCTAAAATGATAGGAATTTCTTTATCTTCTTTCATATCTAGAACAATAAAATCTACAAGGAAGATAAATTTATCCACTTTTACTAATACATCTTCAATAACTCCTTTAGGATATGTAACAGAACGATCGACTAATCGAAGAGTTACTAAAGTAGGTGAAATTTCTCCCGATCCTAATCTCTTGAAAATTGATAGAGGCATTAGATTGATGCTTGCTCCTAAGTCACACAAAGCTTTCCATAAAATTTTTCTCCAATAGCGCGGGGTATAGTGAAACTACCGGGATCTTTTAATTTTTTAGGAAGTTTTTTCGAATAATAAGCACTACACTCTTCACTAAGTGTAACCATTTCATTATCGGTAAATTTTCTTTTTTATTTAAAATATTTTTCATGAATTTTACATAGTTTGGCATCTGTTCTAAAGCTTCTACGAAAGGAATATTTATCGTTAATTTCTTTAGAATTTCAAGGAATTTAGCAAATTGTTTGTCTTTTTTATGTTGAATTAGTCGTTGAAGAAATGGTGGTGGAGGTTTTTCAATAGAAATTTTCATAGGTATTAAAGGATTTTCTAAATTTGGATCTCGTTGATTCTTTTCCTTTTCAATTTCCACTTCCTCTTTTTGACTTTCAAGTTCTTTCTGAATTTAAGGTTCTAATTCTTTTCCACTTCGTAATTGTATCGCTTTAATTTGTTCATTTCCCTTGTCTTTAGGATTTATTTCCACATTACTAGGAAATGTTCCGAGTATTCTATTATTAAGTGTAGTAGCGATATGTCCAAGTTGAGTTTCAATATTTTTGATAGACTGTTCCTTGATTTTGTAATTGATTTCCTTGTATTTGTAATTGATTTCCTTGATTTTATAGATGTTGACCCATATTTAATATTAATTCTTCTATAGATAATTTCTTATCTTTAAATTGAGGGTTATTATTATTAAATCCTGGTGGATAATTGGTTTTATAATTAGGATTTCCTTGATTAGATGGATTTTCTGATTGTTGTGTCATATTATTCATCCATGGTTGATTAGTTGTATTATTATTCCAATTAAAATTAGGATGATTTTTCCATCCAGGATTATAATAATTTGCATAAGGATTATTGGGTGCATTGTTAATTGCATTAATTGTTTCATATTGAGATTGGGATTCTATAAGTTGTCCAGATGAATTTTCTTCTAAAATAGTTGGAGAGTAATTCATTCCAAATTGATCTAATTTTTAGATATAGCAGCAATTTGTGAAGCTAACATAGATATTGCATCATTTTCATGAATACTAGCTATTTTCTTCGGATTTAATCTATCAATGAGCCATTGAAAATTATTAGTTACCATTTCTTCAATTAGTGTATAGGCTTCATCAAATAGTTTTAACATTAATGATCCTCCAAGCTGACAGATCGATGATTGATCTTAAAGATCCTACTAATCCATTATAGAAAGTTTGAATAATTAACCAATACGGTAAAGCATGATGTGGGCATTTCCTAAGAAGTTCTTTAAATCTCTCCCATGATTCATATATTGACTCTCCATCAAATCGACTAAAAGAAGTTATATCGTTTCTAAGCTTAGCGAGTTTTAGATGGTGGAAAATATTTGGATAGAAATTTTTGTGATAATTCTCCCCAAATTTTAATAGATCCGAGTGCTAACGAATTTAACCACATTTTAGCCTTATCCCTTAAAGAAAAAGGAAAAGTCTAAGTCTAATAAAGCATCGTTAGATACTCCTTCATATTTAAAAGTAGCACATAGTTCTAAAAAACTAGCAAGATGTAAGTTAGGATCTTCGATAGGTGAACCACTAAATTGATTGTTTTGTACCATTTGGATAATTGCGGGTTTAAGTTCGAATGAATTAGCGAGCTACATCGGGGTTTTGAATAGTTAAATGAATTTCATCTAATGTAGGGTTGGCATAATCTCGTAATGGTCTTGGTTGATTGTTATTTTGATTTTCAGAAATATTTGTCATTTGCGTTAAATTTATAATTTCTCTTTTTTGTTTTCTAATTCTTTTAATTGTACACTCTAATTCTGAATGGTAAGGTATTAAATTTTCATTTCCAAATTTTCGCATACAATTTTTAAAATAAATTTTTAGCTAAGTCCGTTACTTTAGTAAATAATTTCTTTACTTCCCCGACAACGGCGCTAAAAACTTGACCCACTTTTTGTATGTATGTAATTTATGTTTATAGCCACGAGAACCAAAAACTTGATCCCGCTTTAAATATAGGAATATGTTTAAATGTATAATGTGGATTCTATGCAAGTATACGTATCGTATCAAGTAATACAGGGCTCTAGTGGAGTCCTGGTTATCGATCCCACAGGAAAGTTTTTAACAGAATTGTTATCAGCTAAATTTAAAGGAATTACTTAATAAAGTGAACAGAAATTCTAAGTAACTATAATAAACTAAAGTAAACTAATGCTTGAAATAAGTTGATTTAATTAATTCGAAAAAGTATCCTTCTCCTTATTTTTAGAAAATTAAGTGAAATGATGAATTTATTTAGAATTTTTAAATTGTATTGTGACAAATAGGAGCATTCCTATTCTTTACCTTTTGGTTCAGGTGCAAAGAACATTGACTAATCCTATGTTTGATTACTGAATCTGCGTGCTAAGTTGGGAGGATATTGGCTGCCACTTCAGAGCTCCCACGTTCCCCTCACCTGAGGGCTAACATCTACACTTCAGCTCTCAAACAGTAGGATCGAATTGAGTATTTTAGTCTGTCACACTAAAATATCCAATTCTACGCCCGATAATTAATATTTCCCTATTTATTTGCACCCTCCTTCTAAGGCTTTTGATTTCTCTAAATGTTGGATGTAATTTTTACTATAGTTGATAATTCAACATATTTTAACTACTCGATCGGCCGGATTGAAAGTAAATTAAGTTTTAAGTAAAAATTATCACAATTTATTTATATTATATTAAGTGCCTTTATTTAATTTCATCAAACCACATAATTTTCATAAACAAGGAGAAAGACTAAGAAAACTACTCAGAATGCATGAGAATAAAACAAAGCATCGATTTCATTTAAAGTTAAAAACAATAAACAAAAATACTTATCTTAATTTCCTTCCCGCGAGACTCCTTGAAGTTCCTTTGACTTTTCCTTCTAGTACAGCAACTAATTAGTACTCAATTAAACTAATAAACTCACTAAACTCACTCAAACTACACTTAAGACACTAGAAATAGACTCATAGAAGACTCAAAAGACACACTCAAGACTCTAGAATTCGGCCTCTATTTATAGAGGTAAGCAAAGGTCCAAGGGGTGCTTAAATACCTCTTCAAAAAGTGTCCAGGTTCAATGTATATGCATTTTGAACTAGCTCTCCGTCGGCGGGAAACGACCTTGCCGTCAGCGGGGCTTCTAGAAGGTCTTTAAACCTCGCAATCTCGCTGTCGGCGGGCTCGGGCTCGCTGTCAGCAAGGTAGTTATAATTCCTTCAGAAATTTCTCCTCACGATCTCGCCGTCGGCGGCCTCGATATCGTCGTCGGTGAAGTAGTTATATTTGCATGAATTTCTTCCTTTTTGATCCAAATTTGCTCCATTTCATGCATTTTGGTTCTATCACCAATAAATCTTCATTCCTGCAATAAAATAAAGAAATTATCTTTCTTTAAAGTGCAATTTCATCAAAAATAGGTATGAATTTCTTAACATATTTTTCTGTGATCAGCTACCAACTCGATAACCTATAGAGAGTGGTCCTAACCTTGATCCCAATGATTAACCATGGAACTTTATAATTTTTTATCAAAATTCTTTAGTTTTCATGTGAAAGTTGTTGTCTCAATTTTCATGTAGAGTTCAAGCAAAAGAAAATTTTGTTTTATTTTTGTAAATATTTCGTAAGGTAGTGTAAGTCGCAGGTTTGTAACTCTAATCAAGCTAGGACTACTGATAACCTAAGGGTGTCGAGGGCAACAGTCTCACCAAGTGTCGGTGAATAGTGTAATCAGTCCTTTCCTCTCCCTTATTAAAGGTTCTTGAGGTAGAAGATACTATTCTAAAAATCTCATATCGTATTGTATCCCTCGTTTTAGCACACATTAGCATTATCATCATTTCTCTAGCCACCTAAACCTCATATTTATACAATTCTGATGATCCATATATGGCAAAAAACCAATTATCCTTAGTTGCTCACAATGACTTAAATACCTTAGGGAAGACTCAAATCTTTGAGCATTGGGTTGTTAATGTAGGATGAGTTATTTTGAGGTATTTCTATTGATTTAGTGAATTAACGAGTCCCGGAAGGCATAGCTTAGTGGGTCCCTAAAAATTTTTAGAATGTTTTCAATCAACAAAGGATAATAAGTCCAAATATCCTCCAAAATTCCCAAAAGATTACGAAAGTTTTCGGGGCATAACCCTGAATATCTTCATTTCAAGTTTATTCAGACTTATCATCTTGTTAAATCATCATCTGAGAGTAATTTAACTATGATGTTTTAGTCTATACTTAGTGAACATCCTAATGTTTTAATTATCCCATGAGCAGTGTAACTAGTCATTCACTTGACATTAAACCTAAGAATTATGGGGTGGACACCCTTAAAGGTAACTTGAGACACTAAGGGGGTCCTCACTTCCTTCAATAGGGGTTGAGCGTGTAGTGTTTTCCAAATATGGTGATTAATTGTGTTACTCTTTTCTAAGCCTCATTAAATGATTTTTAATCAACCCTAATTCACTACTAAGCTCTTAAATTCTCTAGGGTGGGTTTGTATTTTTTAGGAAGTTTCTTATAATGTGTAGATTCTTATTAAAGAGATTAAAGTATCATTTAACCACTAGTTTGGGGCTTTTAACTAGTGAATTAACATCTTCCTAATACAAGCCCCTCATACTAGGATCTTCCAAACTTAGCCATTTTCCAAAACTTAATAATTCAATTAATTACAATTATACCCTTTCATAAAAGATTGTGTGAGTTGGTTTCTACCACTTATCCCTTTATGTTTCAATCATCCTAAGAAATTAATCATAATCAACATTGCCCAATTGCCTCTTAGTTTAGTCCTAAACCATAAATATGGTAAGGAGCCTCCAAAATTACCATTTTGCCCTTAGGGTCTCCTACCTCATAATTCTTTAAATTTTAACACAAATGACTTTGGAAATTTATTATTACCCCATTTATGGGTTAAAAGAAACATCAAATGAAAATTTATCAATTTTTTTAAATTAAATTTAATTTATATAGTTACTTTAATTTAAAAATAAAGATTTTTGAAGATAATTAAAATGACTAAGTAAAATAAAGTTTATTATTCTTAGAAAAATTATTGGAGGTTTATTTAGGTCAGTGGACCTCTTGAAACAAATTTCATAAATTTTTAATTATATTTTAATTTTTAAAATCATTAAATGTTTTTTAAGGCATAAATGAATAAAAAAATGTACTTTTATATTTTTCATGAATCTCTCTAACCTCTAGGAAATGAGAGAAAATTATATTGTATGTTTCCCATTTTTATTCTATTTTTAATCATTTTAAAGGTGGAAAATTGGCTAAAAATAAAGTATTATTTTAACTTTAATTTCATTTTTCTTATGTGTCCTTAGTCTCAAGGAACACCCCAAACCACTTTTTATATTTTTTTAATTATTTTTAATTTACATAATTATTTTAAGCAAAAATCTATATTTATGTAGAAAATTGATTTTTATATTAAAAATAATTTTAATGGCCTTAAGATTTTTACAGGATCCTCATGAAGTAGTAATCTTTAATTTGGCTCAATTTGGCATTTATTTTCTTTTTTTTAAGTTTCGGTCATTTTCTTAATTATAAAATATAAAATTATGTTTTAAATTTTTTAAAATTCAATTTTTATTTTGTCCTAAGTTCCTCTGACCCCAATGAACCTACCAAACCTATTTTATAATTGCCTGATATATATTTGATTTTATATAATTCTTTTAAACAAATAATGGTGCTTTATATTAAAAATTAGGGTTTTTCATGTTAGAGATGCCCTCTGACTTTGAAAAATTAGAGAATATCCCTAGGCATGAGAGGAAAGAAATCCCCAAATTTCATATTTTTATTTATATTTATTATTTATGATTTATATATTTTTCCAAGTATTTAATTAATTTAAAAATAAATATAAGGAAAATATTTTAATTTTTGTCCAAATTATTTTCATATGTTCACAAGTATTAAGGTGTTTTTTATTAATTTTTAGCATTTTTCTACACCAAGTTATGCATTTTTAAATTTTCTATAATTATTTAAATAAAAAACACCACTAATTTGCCATTGCAACATCGTATGCATCTAACTTTGCACGCGGTGTGCTCTGGTTCGACGCCACCATCCGCGGCAGCTACCACGCAGCTCCGTGTTCATGAACTGTTCTTCCGTCCAGCGCAATCTGGGCTATTCATCTGATACACGCGCGATCGGATGGCTCTTGTCATCGTCTTCAGTCTGGCCTAACCCGTAAACCATTCATTTTCTAACCATAATTTTTGCCTAGATCATGAACCAAATCGCATGGGGTTTGTTTCTAAAGCTTCATCTAGATGAGGCAAACACATCCATATGGTTTATCAAATAAGAAATATGAGTTATCTTCATAAAGGCTCAAACCGAGAGCAAAATGAGGTATTCTGAATCCATACGTTGGTCCAAGAGGTGCAGCCTCAATTGGATGCTTGCAGAAGCTTCAATGGAGTGCAACGAATGTCCTCAAAGTGTTACCCTCCTTTGGTATGGGTCCAAGTAGGAATTCGTACTTAGGGTGGTGGGGCCTATGTAAAGGTCTAGTACAAAGAGATTAGGAAAGGGGGCTTTGGATTGGGGAATTGTTCTTAAACTGTGGTGAAGTTTAAGAGCACTTCAATTTAAGGTTTGGTCCGTGAAATTGACCTATTTTTTAGCTCTTAAATTGAGCTTAGGCAAGGGGATTGAGGATCGGAAAATGGTGGGGATGAGCTTCTCTAGGTTGTTAGGTCTGGGAGAATTTTGGCAAAGTTTTGGTAGGGTTTTAATAAACTTCATTGTTTGGTTTCGGGGGTGCTTAATTTATAATGGAAGCTATGGTGGCGAGCAGGGCATGCCAAGGTGGCAGGGGAGTTGCTTAGGTGGAGTGAAAAAGAACTCGAGTGACCAATGAAAGTGAGCCACCTTAAGGAGTCCAAATTTTGGGTTTAATCCATTTGGGTCTTTTCGAGCTAGGTATTTTCTGGTGACTGGGTGGCTGGCCGGCCAGGTTCAGCTTAGCTCCACACTGAGGGAAGTCAGGGGTACTGAGTGGTCAAGTCAATTTGGTCTGAGGTGTGCTCATGGTGAAGGTCCAATGGGAAATTGAGGTTTAGGCTAAATAGGTTTAGGTTGGGTTTAACCTCTTTATCAGGTGGCTAAGCTTGGTCCAAGGTAGATAGGGTGAGCCCCATAACCCTAAGATAGGTTTAGGTGGGTTTGAATGGTTGGCTTAGGCATGGGGGAAGGAAATTATATATTTCATGGAGAGGGGAAGAATTATGTGAGAGGAAAAAAGGAAGCCCCCCTCCTTTTTCTATTCTTGTAAAACTTGTCTCCTATGGATCTCATGGATGGCTTCATGAGTCATGCCATTCATGCATGATGCCATAAGGGTGTTTCATGAATAAGGAATTTTTTATTTTATTAATTTTAAATAAAAAATGTCAACATGCCCAATTTGGATAAAGCTTGATGTATATGCATGGCACGCTTCATTGATGCCATGATGAAATGTTTCCAATGTCATGATATGATGAAGAAAGGGTTTTTGTCATATAGGCTCAATTTTGGGCTTTTCAAATTTGATAAATGGGCTTTTAGAAATTCATTTGAGTATGTGCTTTTAAAATGCATGTGATAGATTTAATTTTTGAAATTGATCATGGGCTAAATAAATGGATTTGGATTTGATTGAAATTGGTTATATACATAATGGAATTTAGTTTGTAAATGTGCTTTTAGAAATGCATATGGGTAAGGGCTTTTAAAATGCATGTGATAGATTTAATTTTTGAAATTTATCATGGGCTAAATAAATAGACTTGGATTTGATTGAAATTGGACTTAGACATGATAGAATTTATTGTGTATTTGAAACTTAGGAAATTGTATTGGTCATGAAGCCCAATTTGAGGGATTTTGGATTTTGTGTCAATTTAGGGCAAAAATGGTTTGAAATTTAAATTAGGGTTTGGAATTGGGTTCAATTGGGATTGGGTTTGATTTCAATTGAGCTTGGACATGATAAAATTTAATCTAGATATGAAACTTAAGGAATTTGAAACTAATTTTATGGAAATTAGGAGTAATTTAGGGATTTTGGGCCTTTAGAGGTAATTTGGTAAATCTGGGTAATTTTGGTGGATTTGATCTCAATTGGAGATATTAGGTGATTCAAATTGATTTTGGGTATATTTAGAGTGATTTTGGGGATTTTGGGAATTTTTTTGGCTATGATGGGCATTTTGGTCATTTTGGCAAATTTTAGGATATTTTGGATATTTTGGAGTATTTTGGCCAATTTTGAGTGGTTTGGAATGGTTTGAAATGATTTCTGAAGAGAAATTTACTTGGTTCATTTTTGAAAAATTAGGGTTCCATGGGTATTTTGGTAATTTTGGGAATGTTTAGGGGTAAAAGATTAAAATGGAGCTTTTGGTGAAATTGGGTTTACTTAAATATGCCAGCCTTTTGGGTGCCACAAGATCAAGGGGAATCCCATGGGTCCTCCATGTGTTGATCCTAGTCATCCTAGCCAAAGGCTAAGGGTTTGGGGGACCACCCTCATGAGTTCCCAAAAAGTAAGGGAATGGGATAAAAATGGATGACCCTAGGGTTTTTGGCTGTGAGTGCAATTCTGGTGAGATGTGTGTGCACAATCCTGACCAAGACCAAACCACCCTAGGTTAATCCTATGGATTGCTAGTTCTATGGGGACTCCTCTTGAGCTCCCTCATGCTTGGCTTTATCCTACTAAGTGCTAGAGGTCACAACCAACCATGGAGAACTCCAAGAAGAGAAAAGAGGTGTTTAGGATTTCTAGAATGGGTATGGTTCCATCACTAGTTCTCTAGGATAGTCATGAGAGAAATCCTATAGCTAGATCCTATACTCCTAAGAGAAGGAAGACTAGACCAACAAATGCTAAGAAGCATACTTTTCCCCATATAATGGATCATATCAGTATTGTGCAAATAGGAAATGAAACAATATTACATTTAACTTCTTTTTAACATATTAGCAATATCATACTACAAAATAATTGTACTAATGCTTATTTTTTGTAGGCAATTCATGATAGATTGTTACTATTTACAAAACCACATAAATATGAGATGTGTATGTTTGTGGATGCTGAAGATAGATGGGTAAATTTTATTTTACTTATGAATAAATTCAAATTATTTTTCAACATTGGTTGTAATATTTTTATTTCTAGTAATTTAGATGAGATCATGTGCAATGCTTAGTGAAGAAGATTTAACACCTGAAGAGAGAAACAAAAAAGCAAATGAGGAGATTTTTCTAACAATTATGGGGCCTGAAAATGCCTGGCAGAGTATGTACACAAGATTTTGGTATTATTCCAACAAGTTATTATTTCTTATTGCACTACCACTCTTGGCAAAAGTAGTAGTGAAAGTAGCTTCGCTCAAGTTACTAGATTAGATAATATATTTGATAAAAAGATGTTGACTATGCAAGGGGAAATACACAATTCATGCACCGATACATATAAATTATCTACTGCTAGGTGTATGAAATTCGATATACATTTTATTGCTATGATTAGTTATCAAAATATTAATAACTAATTGTGTAATCTTAATTGTAGGGTTGCAATGATAATGCTTTTGACATTTGACATTATGGGAGAATGAAATGGATTTAATATTCAATTATGTTATGTTTCATTTATATTAGTGATATTTTGAGAGACTAGTTTCTTATCTTCTGTGTTATGCTTTTTATTATGAATATTTGTTGTGTGATGATGTTATGAAACTATGGTTTTGATACATATATTTGGTTATTTTTATTCTGTTTGAGTATTTTTCACTTTGGAGCATAGATGGGGTGGCATGAGTTTAATGTTGCATAAATTTAATTTTATCTTACTCCTTTTTGTGTATGGAATTTTTTTTTGTTTATGCAAGTTTACCGTTTATTAGATTGATGTAACTGAAGAAGAACTATGTCGTTTCTAAGAAAATATACATATTATAAACTAGTATTCATTTCGTGTCTAAAGAACGATTGTCTTCTTGTGAATGTCTATATTCTACTTATATTACATCTATTGATTGTTGTATTATTCTGATTGTAATGGGCATGCAAATGCAAACAAAATCAATTTTTTGTTAATTATATATTATACCAACACTTAAAAGTGCTGCAATTTTCGTAAAGAATTGGGAAGCACCGCAAGAAAATTATTATGTTTTATAGGTACTGCTTAAGCTTGAGAAAAATGCTGCTAAAACTTGTAAGTGCCGCAACTTTCAGAAACTTTAAGTTATTTATCTTCATTTTATCAGTGTTGCACAAGGACTTTATTGTTATGGTGTATATATATCTGTGTGTGCGCGCGCACGTGCTAGTCAAAAAATATTTTTATTATATTCATAATGTTAGTAAAGAGTGCTCAGAGTCAACTAAATACATAGCATAAACCAAAATATCATGTCAATAATGAATTTTAATAATGTCCATGTTTAGCATCCTCATTAAATACCTTTGGCTGTAATCCTTTAATTAACAAATCTACAACTTTATGAAATTTTGAAGTCTAATTTCTTTTATTGATAATGTATTTGAATTTCATAGATCTAACTCCTTCGAATATTTGTTCTTTAAAAAGTTGATCGACGCGATATTCTTATAAAAAAAATTTGCAACAGCTTGGTTGTACTATCGAATACTTTCGGTCCTATAATAAAATTTATAAACAGTAGTCTATATGACTAGTGGCCTCAAAACATTCAACAAACTGTTACAGTGAAGAATCTTTTTACGCTCTTTTTTAAGTTTTCTCCAATTAAAAAAAATATACTCAAATGTGAAGTTCTTGGAATCTAAACGCTAAGCAAAATTTGAATCTGGATATTAGTTAGTATTAATGATATTTTTAATATAATTTAAAGCTTCAAATGTTCTATATATATATATATATATAAAAATATATATATATACAATTTGAGAAATATAAAATATTTCTATTTAGCTAAATATCCTATAACACACGAGAAAGCATCTGCAGCCATGTAACTTTTCCATTTTATATCTCTTTGCCTATAAATAAGGAATCATTTCTACACTAAACAATTAGTCCTCAAGAGAATTAAACTTGACTATTTGCTCTCTTGTTTCTTCCGTTAATTTATTGTCTATTCTTAGCTGTGATTCACAGAGAATATTCGGATTTAACATATAATTCATCGAATTTTAGGTAAGTCCTCCACTTGTAAAACTCATCCTCAGCAATATTTGTTTGTCCAATATTTTTTACCAGTGCATGCAACCACCATGTAACCGCTTTCCCAAATTCTTTGGATGAAATATAGTACTCATATGGTTGCACGTCAGAGCAGAATCTTTCCAGCTTTTTGCCAGCCAAGATACGATTCCTTCACAAACCCGGTCTTCTTACGTCCAAGAAAAATAGAGAAGTTGGCCAAGTCACCTTGACCCTCTCCATTGAAGTCTCCTTTTTGGCTGCTTTCCTTCATAACTTATCAGCCATTCTTAATTAAGCTGTCTTTTTTAACAATCCTCTCGTCAATTTTGACTTAATCCCTCACTCTATATCATTTTTCTTCTCTTTTGTCTCCTCGCTGTTTTGCTTTTAAAATTCATAAATGGGGTCATATAAAGCTAAATTCTTTCTGTTGATCTCCTCGTCTTCTAACTCGTGCACTTTAATACCTTTAATTGGATTATTCTATGCTGTTGCTGTCAAGCTGACTTGGTGCTTGCATCTGTATATATATTTATATATACCAACTGAAATTGATGTAAAGCTTTAAACAAAAGTCTAACAATGGACCGCGCGGGCCGGTTCTTCGATGTTCAATTTGCATATGATCTCAGGTCAGTTTAGCTTTATATGACCTCATTAATTGACTTCCCTCCTCTATAAATAACAGAGTGTGCATGAGTGGTTCTCTCCATCATCAGTTTCACAGATCGATTTACTCATCATGGGATCAACTGATAGCTCCTCTGTTTGCCTTGATCTCTGTCTTGGCACTCTTCAATTCTCCAATACTTACATGGTGAGTGCTTAGTTAATTGACTTATCCTATAACTTGTGCATTTGAATCTATATAATCTGATTCATTTTTTGTAGAAACAACATCATGAGATCAATAAATTGCCATTAATCTTTGGCAATAGTTTAATGGAAGACAAAGTGATTTATGGTTCTAAAATAGAACCCGAACTTGCCAACGAGATGAATAGAGTGGTTGCGGAGAATAGACGGCTGTCGACTTTGTTGGCCGCCATCAGCGAGCAACACCGAACACTCCGCGTGCAGGTGCTCAAGATGATGAGCATTTCTTCTTCATCATCATCCTCCTCATCAAAGCCGGCAGCAAGTAAGAGAAATAGTGAGGGCTCCATAACTTATCTAGCATCCATAAATGAAAGCTACAAGGAAAATTGTTCTAGTTATCGTTCTTCCAGGCGAGTAGTCAGTGAAGCAAGACCCAGGATTTCGAAGATGTACATCAGATCTGATGGATTGGTAAGTTGAATAATATCAATTGTATTTATCTAAAAGTGGTGCTGCTTTGAGGGCTTGTTTAATCTAATCGTATGTATGATGGCCAGAATGTGAGAGATGGGCATCACTGGAAGAAGTATGGACAGAAGGTGATAAGGGACAATACTTACCCCAGAGCTTATTTTAGATGCTCTTTTGCCCCCGTTTGCCCAGTGAAGAAGAAGGTTAGAATTTTACTGAAGACAATACTGAGGTTCTTCTGACCTCCTGCTAATCATTTAGAATAACCTGCAAGCCATAAGAAAATAATCCCAATCTTGTATATAATATTTTAATTTTGTAGGCTTGAAAAGATTTTAATTAGTAAAATCTTGTACCAGTGCTTGAGAAATTAATATTTTAACAAATTTTATGTTTATTAATTAAAAATCCAGGTACAAAGGTGCACAGAGGATCATTCAGTTGTTGTAGTTACTTATGAAGGGGAGCACAACCACGTCCAGCCATTACCAGGCCATTCTTACAATGGCTTATGATGATAGATATTGGGGTTCAGACTGAGGAATTTGAAAAACCTGCTGAAGATGAGGACTGAGGAACATTTTTGGGACTGTCAATCATCATTATTGCATCCAATTCTTAAATCTATCATTTAAACTTTAAGTTTTGCATTTCTGCCACCTTACCAGTATATGAAAAGGTGTATTTCAAATAGTGATGTTTTTATGTGATATGAAAGATTTGAGTGGCATAAAGGATGAAAACAAAATTTAAGTGTTAAATAAATAAATAAGATATGGGCCGGTATATATGTAAATGCCCCCTCTATTTTTTCTTTGGTGAATAGAACTCTCCGTTTCATCTTTAATTTGCTTGGAATTTCTTTTCCTTTATTTTCTATGTTTGCTCGGAAAATGTTAGTTTAATGGGTCTTAATGTTGGAGAGATTATTGCATCAAAACACCGGATAAATGTAGACCCCACTGACCTTATTTTTTGAAAGTGTGGGATCCGCTCTGATAAATGGTTCATTTTGGACATCGGATACAAATTTACATCAGGTGACCTGATGCAATAATTTGCCCTTAATGTTGTAATGGGCTCTTATTTTCCTGAGGATAAATTGAAGTCGGAGTGTATAATAGCATATTTTGTTGAAACAGTTTTATCTATATTCTATTTGTAATAAGATGCTCAGTAATATGATGTGTTGTTGTGCCAATGTTTAGAGGAGGTTTGATAGGAGTAAGATAATGAATTAAAATCTAATTTGGAATATTGCGATCATGAAGTCTGAAATTGAAAGCACTTTGAGTAAAGCAATCGACTTTATTTGATTTTAGTTAAATTTTAAGTTCCAGTTTAAAAAAGTATAAGTTGAATTAATTCTGTTATATTCGAGTTGTTTATTAGTCAATCAGATTTTGTCTGGAAAACTTTAAATTAAACTATATTGTTCCAATTTTTATAAAAATGAGTGTAAAAATCATTGAATTAGCTATAAAATTAATGCAATATGTATGAAATTAATAAATTTTTGTATTACAGTCATGTTAAAGGAGATATATGATCTTATTATTCACCCGAAGCAAACCTTCGAATAAAATATCATCAGCAATTATTTCCTTAATTTGGATATAAAATTGATAAAAAAAACCTTAAATAGGACAGGCATTTTATTGATTAAATTTTGAATATTATTCCTTGCTTCATAAGGTAGATAGAGACATTTATTTATGAATATTAAATAAGCAACTATTAATCCTGTCATTAAGGAACAGATTAATGATAATCAAGAAAAGAATCACAAATACGGATGGATTGCCGAGCTAAATAATCATAATGTGGTGGATATAATCAAAGCATAGGGATTAGTGTGATGGACAATTCTCTTGTGATTGATGTTTTCAATACTTATCCTCAATTTAGTACATAGATATCACACATGCCTAACTGGTCTAAGTACTTCAAAATTTTATGCATGGATGCTCTCTAAGTAATAGTATCCACTAGCTAATCATTTGATAGAATAGTTAGTAGTTCCACATCCTCTCATTAGATTTCTCCTTAATGAAGAATCTGACTACCTCAACTTCGTTGTATGGTTCTCCTGTGCTAGATTATGGCTATATCATATGTTATGTTGTTATCAAAATATCCCTAAATCAATTGCTTCTGGAAATAGCCCAGTCTTGTAAGAGAAATTTCAATTACAATGCTTGAAAATTTGCTTAGGTCGTATCCCTATGTAGCTTATACACTAGAACTCGCAGTAGCTAAATTTTTATCCATGATGGTAAATTATTCAGAGGTTCACTATAGGAATTTAGTTTATTACCGACGGTCAAATATTATCGGTAATAAAATTTAAACCGTATGTAATATATTTACTAGCGGTCTAGCTACAGTTTAGTTGACGTGTAAAAATGCTTGTCGACAATAAAATTATCTGAGTTTATTGAAGGTTTATATATACCAACGGTTATTCGACGTATAGTAACAGTCACTATTGATCCAAAGACATACCATATTTAACTGCAGTCGATAATATAACTGACATATAAATGAGTAGAAAAAGTGTTGCACTTTTGCCGTAAATGTGACGTGCTTCCACCGGTAAAGTGTAGCATAACCGTTAGTTCCCCATGGAAAATTACTGAACGTTGGATTCATCGCAGAAGTGTAGCATTTTGTTTAAACGTCACTTGTTCAATAAATTGTCAGAAAACTGTTGATACAAAATCATAGAGTAGTAAAATCATTGATAAGTTGTAGAGAATCTATAGCATCAGAAAAAATAAATTAAAGCCCTCCTTCAATACTACAATTTACACACTCATAATCGTAAAAGTACAATCTACACATAACACATCAGAGTAATAAAACTAATTAACACATAACCTATATATAGAAATAAAAGAAAAACGATAGCATTAAACCAAATGAAATGAATAGCTGTCCAATAAAAATTTTGTTCGCGACTAATAAATTTTTTATCACAGAAAAGCATACAAAATTAATCCCCTACTCATCCTCTTTAGTTATCTCCTCGTCTTCATCCTGAATTGGTTGCTTCCCTTTATGCATTTTAGAATGCAGCAACACTTCGATCTCTGTTTTCATCTTCTTCTCTATCTCCAATTTTAGGGTGGCCAGATGGGTGGAGACCTGGGGAGCAACCTCAGTAGCAATCTGGCCACGAATCTCTTCCTCCTACGCAGTGGAAGCAGATGTACCAAACGCATTAGAGGTCAGGCGGGCATCATAGAACCCCAACCCCGTAGACCCTGCCCTTCTTCTTGCCACCGAAAACCTCCCTCCACATGTGATACTCAGAAGAATCGTGATAAGTGCCCGAAACACCATCCGACTGCTGGGATCAACTCTCCTTAAGCCTTTGGATGGCCTCCTACAAATAAAATGTGATTAATGAATGTTAGAGATTGAATAAACATTGATAATTATTTGAATTTTATGCTAATTAATCTTATGAATTTCTTGGGTCTTATAGGATCTGTTGTCCACCTAGGACTGATTCTATTGCCTCCTGAGAGTGCACTCATGTAACTCTGTAGAAAATGGCTCCAGTTCTTTATTTATATTCGGTTAGTGTAAAGAAATAGTTAGCATACATTTAACGTAAAATAAAATTTAATGCAAAAGATAAGTCTTACCAGTCTTTTGTTGTACTCTATATATGAGAGCGCCCCACTAGTGTTCTTTGAGGCCCACATGCCCCCTGCAGTGAGAGCTACAATTTTTCTTAGCGTCCTCCCTCTTCTTTTGATACTTTCTAAGCAATGCAGTGAATACATCCTCGTCGAGACACAAAGGGTCTCACATGTCTGACGTATATTGCCGAACTGGTCACAAAAATTGTCGCTCTCCTTGTCGGATATGTGTCTCCTCCATAATGAGCTAGGTCTACTATTTCCAAAAATTAAATTAGAAAATGCTAGATTCATAAAAATAAATACATAACTGAAATTACTATGTTTGGATTTTACTACAAACTCCTTAAACCACATATCCTGAACTGTCATTACGATCTCCCACCAGGAAAAGTACTGGTGATCATACTTGTACTTGCACCGAATAATGTCTCTGATAGAATGGATGGTCTATGTAGGGGGAAGTAAATCTGAAAATAATGTATGATTAGTTCTCTATTAAATTTAAAAAAAACATAAAAAATTAATGTGAGTATTAAATTAAAACTTATGTGTTCCCCACTGCCTAAAGCTGACGATAATTGCTCGTGCTGCTCGAGCAAGAAGGCACATCAATAGCAACGGATGGTGACAGTGCTAGTGGTGTCGTAGTTGCGGCTGGTGGTGGTGACTGGTGGAGGTATTGTTAGTGGTGTCACAACTGGAGGTGTTGCTGGTGTGGCGGGAGTCAAGGTGATGGCCTGTTGTGGCGAGTCGACCATAAGGCTCGCCTTCATAGCATCCTGCCTACGACCTCGTCTACTGACGGACTTCAGCAAGTCACCACTTCTCCCGATAGGGGGGAGACTACCCCTCCCTACAGAAGCTATTTGTATGCAGGAATGTAAAATTAATTAGTTCAGCTACATACTAATAAAGCTGAATATACAATAGTATGCATTAAAAAGAAAGGGCAATACTAAATTACACTCAATCTACAGATTACTAAAACTGAAAACAGAAGAATATGCAGTAAACATAAAGGAAAAGTGTAAAGTGCAATGCATAAACTACTGAAATTGAAAACACATAAGTATAGAGTAAGAAACAAAATAAATTGTTAAGTGCAATCTACACACCACTAACACCAAAAACACAAAATTATGTAGTTGGATTAACGTACACAACCTAGTTAACCTCCTCTGATGAGTCACCTGAGGACTTAGTTAAAATTACTTCGTCTGAATCATCGTCAGAACATGGTCATTGATACGAATTTCTTTGTGTTCACCATTAGCATCCTCTAAATTGACCTCTACATCGACTGTATAAATTTGAATGTATAAATATTTCATTACTAATTCTTGATCAGTGAGTTCAATTGAATTCTCAATATCAATATCTGTTATAGGTTTACCCACTATGACTACTGCCCACTTGACATTGCATCTTATTCTATGGGGATATGGAAGATAAAACACCTGACTTGCTTTTCTTGCTAAAATGAGTGGATTAAATTTATCATATTTTATGTTCACTTGCACTTCTACAATATTATACAGGTGGATTGGCATTGTTCCACGATTCGGAACAAGATTAAACCAATCACAGTTGAACAGAAAAGCACTCCCACCAGTAGAGCTAGGATAGGATAGTTTAATAACTTCTTTGAGAATCGCATAGTAATTTATAACTTCTTCGAGAATCCCATAGTAATCTATCTCATCATTCAATTTATTATTTGTTCTAACACAAATGCTGGAATTACAAATCTTTTTCCCTTCTAACTAGGACCTCATATGAAACTTGCAACAATTCACATTGTAAATTTGTTTAATTTTCACGACGCACGTCTCTCGCCTTCTGCAAATGTCATTCAAATACAATATGGCATTCATCTTATCTTTAGTTTTCCCTTAACTTTAATCACAGTGTTGAATATATTTCCAAAGAAAATTTTTTCTACGTGCATCACATGGAGATTATGCCTGATCATGCTATCGTTCCAATAAGGCAGATCCCAAGTGATGGATTTCTCTCACCAGTGATGAAAATCATTAAATCCTTATGGACGATGTAAAGATTGCTTAGGTTAAACATTTATCTTTGGAATTTCACTAACAATCTAAAATAAATCTTATCTAGATACTACAAAGGTGACATTAATTTGTAAATTTTGTTTCTTCTAAATGTAATTTTGTTCCTCTTGAAGAGATGTTATGCATATAAAAACATACGATGAGAGTCAAACCATGAATTCTTCTTTCTATGCTAAAGCATGAATGTGATAGATGAATTCATGCAATATGGACATGCAAGCTTTCATGCAATGCTCCACCAAGATAGCAATCCATACGTTGGAAAAATCACATAGCATCCTCATTAATGTTGCTTTCATAAGCCATGACATATCTTTCCGAAAGAGTTTGAAGCTGAAATATTAGTAGCTGCAAGTATGCATTAATCTGATTTTTAGGACTACTGGACTTGCGATAACTACGGTCGGAAATAAGAAGGGAATTGTCATGCACATCTCATATTAAAGAGCATTAAATTGAGTACATAAAATTTAAATTTAGTAGTCGATTTAGTCGTTGAGTTATAATAATGGGTAATCAAATTATTAAAATGACTAAACATTTTAGATAGCTTAAACAATGTTATTCGCTCGAAAAATGATTGATTTAAATTTTGGCTTGGATAGAGATAAGATAGATATAAATGAGTTGAGCTATGAGCCAAAATTTTGACAATAACAGTTAGATTTTGAAGTAAATTTTCATTTTGGCAATGAAAATTATATTTCGCTCTAGTGGAAACAGTGAACGCTATTACATCATATGAAATATTTCCTTCTAGGAATATATTTTGAAGTGTGCAATTAATCTAGTAAAAGGTTGCGGAGACGATAAAACTTAGATATATGTTTGGTTTTATAGTTGGAAATAAAATATGAACTATTCATTTTAAAATCAATGTTAGACCCATTAACGATCTTCTACACACATAACATCAATTGATGTAAAATGATCTAATTTAGAGCCTAGCGAAGGTCAACTCGAAAGAAATTCGATTCAAAATTAATTTTCGAGCAATTGTTATTGTTCAAGAAATTCACAGACCTTCCCTCAGTAACAGTGGTATAACATAAACTTTAAATGTCCTAAGGTCCAAACATGTATAACATAGATTTTAAAAGCGATAAGCCCTAAATTCACAATCCTACCATACGTATGAAATTGGGTAATGGATTGATCATACTAAATTTTCGCCTGATTCGCCATTGATCAATTATTGACATAAGCCTTAGCTATAGATAGGAATTTTTACTCAAAAGTCTTATGTAATTACATATATAACACCTAAAATTCTATTTTTTGCAAGCATATCGCTTTACATATACATGAAAAGTTGTATTAAAATATAAGTTTTAAGTTTTAGATATATAAATAGATAGGAATTTAATAGTATGTATTTAAATTTTCAGGTAGGAGCAAGCAAGCTTACTTTTCGAAACAAGCTTACTTTCCTAATCTTTCATATCCACACGCATACTGTTGAGCTCACTTTTGTTGAGGTCTAATCTTTCTTAGAAGCCTATGATCTAGTCATAGGATTTTCTTGTTGACTATCCTAGAGGAATAATGATAGAACCCTACCCCATTAGAAATTCAAAACACTTATGTAACCCTCTTAGAGTTCTACATGTTTGGTCCTAATCTCCAGCACTTCGAAGGTGGGAGCCAAATATGAGGGAGTCAAAAGGAGTCCCCATAAGATGGTCAAGCCTTAGGATCAACCCTGGGTGATCAGGTCTTGGGCAAGCTTACACACACACACTTGGACCCCTCACTTACACTCACTACCTCAAACCCTAAAACCAAACATGTTTGACTTGGTGCCCCCACTTCTTTTGGAAACTCATGCGGGTGGTCCCCCAAGCCCTTAGCGCTAGGCTAGGGTTTGGCTAAGACTAACACATGAAGGATCCAAAATGAGATTTCCCTTGGTTTATGGCTCAAATAGGTTGACCTCATGATCAACTTTCTCAATACATCCCTATTTTACCAAAACCACCAAATTTTCCCTTTTAGCCCCAAACTTCACCAAAATTACCAAAATACCCCTAAACCTTAAATTTTTTGACCAAAATTCTCAAAATTTCCCAAATTGTCAAAATCTCTCCAAAAATTATTCAAACCATTCCAAATAATTCATATTGACCAAAATATCTCAAAATTCTCAAATTTCCCAAATACCCCCAAAATAACCAAAATTACCAAAATGCACCTCATACCTCAAAAAATCCATAAATTCCTAAATCTCCAAAATCACTCCAAATGTTCCCAAAATTAATTCAACCACCTCCATCGAGCCCAATTTGACCAATTGAACACTTTTGACCAAAATTCTTAAATTACCCTCAATTTCCACCAAATTTACTTCAATCGAACCCAATTTTAATTATAAACCAAAATTCATCATGTCCAATCGAAATTGAAACCAAATTTATGCCCAATTGAGCCAATTTCAAAACAAAATTTCAAGCCCGAATCAAAATCCCCAATTTTGCCCAAATCTCTAATTCCACCAATTAAATCTCATAATCATCCCAATTTCCCCAAATTTGAATTCCAAACTTTTCATACACTCATTTAAACCAAATGAAACCTCCACATGACCCCAATTCAAGCTTAAACCTCACCTAAATCCAACCTAAGTAAAAATCCCCAGTTTTTACCCTAAAATCCAAATCTCACCAAATTGGACTTCATAACTCCACAATTTCTACCCAAGTGATATCCAAAAATCTTTATGACGATCTCCTAAACAAATTTAATATTTCAATTGACCCAAATCCAAATCTAAGTCTAACCCAAACTCAAGTCTAACCCAATTTCCGCAAAATTGACCATGAGCTAAATTCCACTAAATTGAGCCTTGCAATCAATTCAATCCCACCAATTTCACTTCCTAAATTTCTTATGACATGTTCCTAGGCCAAATTGAGCCATCAATTAGTTTATATCTAAACCTAACCATTAGCCTAAAACCTCAAATTTGAAATCTTGACCCAAATTAAATTTCTCATTGGACTCAACCCTTGCTTAACCATTCCAGCCATGCTTAAACCTCCTAGGATGCTAATCACATCACCTAATGACCCTTAATTGAGCCATGGACCAAAGGTCCCCTGAATTAAGGGATTTCTTCCCAAATGTAACTATACCAAAGGAAGATCTTCCACCAGCTTTTCCAGGCCCCAAGCTCATCATCATTAAACTCCCCTAGCTCACCTGACCACCCTAGCTACCATCTCAGGCCTAGTCAGCTGGCCTAGTTGCCGGAGAACCCCAAAACTAAGAGCCACCTCACCATGAGCCAAACCTAATTGAACCCATCCAATGTGTCTCACCCTGATTGTTCACTGGCACCTTTGAGCCCTTCACCTAAGAAACAAAGCACACCCAAATTGAAGCCTAGCTAACCATAATAAGCCTCTCTATTTAAACATCACGCCTTTATGGCAAAAAGGAGGAGCAAAAAAAAACTCTGCCAAATTGTCCCAGATCTTCTAGCAGCTGAGAGAAACTCATTCCAACTATCTCCTAGCCACTCCCCTCATTGCCTGAGGTCAATTTAGCCACCCTAAATAAGGCCAGAAATAGGACACATCTCCAAACTTCACAAAACCTTAAATTGATTGTTCCTTGAGCATTCCCAAAGCAAAAGAATACTTTCCCCACAGAAAGCCCCATCTTCAGAGCCCTCTACACCAAACTTTCTCCTCAGCCTTTCCACATGCTGGAGGAGTTCAGAACCGGACAATTCACTAGGAAAAAGTGACACATCCAGGAGGTTCACCAGACTCCACTGAAGCTTCTGCAAGCATCTGATTGAGGCCTCACCTCTCAGACCAAGGTATAGACCATTTTCTCCCAAATCAAGCTCGGTTTGGGTCTTTGTGAAGAAGATCTTAATTTCATGCATAATATACCATATGGATGTGTTCTTCTTGAGTAGATTGAGGTGTAGGAACAAAATCTGAGGTGGTTTGGTTGAGTGTAGTGAGAGATCTTAGGGTTTTAGTATGAACTGCTCATGAGATACACTAGATGAAGAAGATGAATCAGAACTGCCAATCACGTGTGTAATGAGTGGAGTACCAGTTTTGCGCCGGTCAGAAGAATTGTACGTGAACTCAGAGCCGCATAGTAGCTGAGTCAGATGGCGGCGTCAAATTATGGAGTACCGAAGCGTAGTGTGTTCGGAGCTGCCTACGTTGAAGCGGCGCCAAGTCAGATAAATAGAAAATTCTGGATTTTCTGGATTTATTTAATTCAGTCAACTTTGAGAATGCATAACTTGGTGCAGACAAATCCTAAAAATAAAAGAGAAATATATTTTTGCTCGGTGAATAGAAGAAAATAATGTGGAACAAAAATAAAAATTATTTATCATCTATTTTATTTTTAAATAAATAAATACTCAATAACTTATTTAATTCATAACTTAATAAATATAACTCACCATGACATGAAATTTTGAGGACTTGTTTGCTCTGTTCTTTGCGTTATTCTCTGATTTTTCCAAAGTTAGCTAGAGAACCCTATTTTTCAAGTTAAATCCCCTCTGTTTAATTTAAAATTTACAATATATAAAATATAAATCAGAAAAATATAAAACTTTTTTTGTCAGGTTCATTGTGGTTAGAGAACCCCAGGAAAAATATATATGAGATTTGAATAATTGAGAATGACACTAATTGTAATTAAATCATTAAACCGCTTAAAAAATTAAGTAATTAAAATATAAATAGAAAATTCACAAAAATTATCCCACATTGTAAATAATAATTATATTAAACCACTGTAAAAATTTGAACTTAATTTGAGTTAATTTGGGCACTAAAGTTAATTTTTCAAGTAAAATGATATTTTTGCAATAAAATTAATTATAATAATTAAAATATAATTAAGAAAATTATAAAAAGTGGTTTTGGGAGTTCTTTGTGATTAGGGGCACCCAAGAAAAATAAAATTAAGCCCCAAGTAAAAACTTCATTTTAAATCAATTTTCCTAATTTTGAAATAGTTAAATAATTAAAAATAATTTAAAGATCATCAAATCTTTAAAATACACAAATACACTAAAATGTTCCAAAATTGTTTCCTAATTACTTAAGAACAATTAGGATGTTTTTCCTAATTTTCTAAACTTATTAATTTTTAAAGGCTTAAAAATGAATTTTCCCTAATATTGCACTAAAATAATTACAATAAAGAAAATAAAAATAAAAAAATATGAAACTTGCTTCTCTAGGTTCCCTGGACTTAGGGAGATTTATGAAAAATATATAAAGTATTTTTCAAAATAAATAATATTTTATATTTAATTAATACTCAAAAAAAATAAATAATTATAATAATTAACATAAAATTCAAAAAAACATGAAAAACTCGTCTTGGTAATCTCCTGACCAAGTGAAACATCCATAAATTTTCTTAAAGATAGGTGGTGTACTTTTGGTATGTTAATGAATTAATATTGAAAATATCTTTTTTTACATTAAAAATAATTATAAAAATAAAAATTAAAATTGGAAGAATCACATTTTCTCATTTGATATTTTAATTGACTCATGAGTGAGGTAACATAAAAATTTTAAAGTCATTTGAGTTAAATTTAAGGAATTATGAAGTGATAAGTCCTTAAAGGGCAAAATTGTAATTTTTGGAATTTAAGCCGTAATTAATATTTAGGCTAAATCAATGGGTAAAAAGGGTAAGAGTGATTTTAATTAGTTCTCTTGGATGATTGAAACACAAGGGATTATGAGGAAGAAAACAATTCCACACTCTTCCATAACAAAGTTATAATTATGATTTCCCCTTAATCATCATAATTTGGAAGTTAATCAATTTGAATGATCATAAGTTGAGGGGTTTGACTTTGGAATACTATACTTCACTAATTAAAGGTCCCTAGCCAATGTTCAGATTATAACATGATTTTTGATCAGGATTAAGTTCACCTTATTTAACATTCCTAGATTTATAAATCTACCCATGAAATCCTAAGGGCTAAGTAGTGAGCTAGGTTTAACCAAGTTTGGTTAATGAGGCTTAGAAAAGACAATTTAACTAATCATAAATACTTTGGGAACACTATTAGCCCTACTTTAGTTTAAAATCGCTAAGTCCCTTAATGAGTCAATTTGCCCTTAAGGGTCTCTGCTCACATAATTCAAAAATGAAACATCAAGTGATGGTTACCCCACTGATAGTGATAATTAAGACATCAATGTTCATTGTGCAAAAATCAAAACATAATGGATGAATGATTTAGCAACATAATAAGTTCAGAAGAACTTAAGATGTTCCAGATGATCTTAAAAGAGGTCTAGGGTTATGCCCGACACTCCTTTATAGTTTATTTTTTTTGCATATCTTGGAGGACAATTGAATCCATAATGTTTTTGCTCAAGAAAATCATCCTCAAAATCTAAACAAATAGGAACACACCAAGTTATGCCTAGGACTCAGTAGGCATTCACCTTGAACTACTTTTCCTGCTTTCCTTTCTAGCAATTAATTTAAATTTCTGCAAAATTATATATGCATTGCAAAGGTTAATCTTTTAGCTAGAGGGCAAAAAGATGAAAGGTACGCTTTTATATTATTGTATTGCAGTTTAATTTTACTTTACTTTAACTACATTTAGTTACCAGTATTTATTTTACTACATGTACTTGTAAATCTACATGTCAAAACCAAAACCAAAATAAAACGAAACCAAAACTGAAATTCACAAACAAAGCAAAACTCAAAGAAAAATATCTTTTCAAAGTTAAAAAACAATAAAGGAACTAGACTAAGTGAATCTGAAGGAACTAGTTGTGCCAGAATCATTGAACCATGAGATCCTAATCGGTGTCGATTAGGCCTAACTTAAACTCCCCCATATGACATCTAAAACAACTAAAACAACAACAAAACCTCTTGGAACTTCTCCGAACCTCTTGAACTTTACATTTCTAAACCCTCTACAACAAGGAGCTTGGAGCATGCATCGTGGGTAACACAAAGAGGACATGCAAAATAACATCTTCGAGAGAGAAAACAAGCCTAAAACAACAAAATATATCTACAATAACAAATCCTTCCTTAAAAATAAAGAACGAGTCATAGGATTTCGAGATAGAACGACGTAAATCCTCAGCTTCCCATTACTAATCAACCACTCATTCCCATTAATGTAATTTCCAATTTTAAGAAAACCCTTAACTCACTTCCTGACCAACCAAATTTCTACCAAAATTAAGACCCTTTATCCTCCCTTAGCCTGCTAAATAACACCCTCCAATTTCCATCTCTTGGTCATTCTTCAAACCAAAAAACATGTACTAATTTTAAGTAACACAATACCATAATCTCTTACATAATACTACCATCAATCGACCTCGTAATTGATGAGTTTTAGGTAGGAGAGAAGCGGAAAAATGAGAAAGATGATAGACTTTGTAAGCCACGGTCTCGTAATTCTTTTGACTACATCAAAAAACAATAGGGCAGTTTCGGTGGGAGCGGAGGAATGGGAGGCACTAGTGAAAATAAAGAATGGAGTGAATCAAAACCTTAATCAATGGTCTCTGTAAGTGGCGATCATCTAGCTCAAGAGATCGATTTTCTTGGTCTCTGCAAGTGTCGAGTAACGACTAAAAGTGGAGGCACGCGCCGACGTCGTGACTCAAAGAGGATGAGCGAGTCACCGGGAGAGGAGAAGCATCAACGAGAGAGGAGGAGCATCACCGAGAGAGAAGGAAGTTGCGGAAGGGCGAAGGGCTTTAGGACAAAACTCGTAGAGGGAAGGAGTCGTGGGAGATATGAAGAATTGAGGATTTTTGATAGTATAATGGACGAGTTCCGATGCTATAGTAACAGGTGGTAAACTTTTGTTTTATTTTAGTATGTAACGGACGGTTCACAACTTCAATACATCTAAAAAAACCGTTAGAATTTTTTTCTATTAAAAAGCAAAGGGTCTGAGAGTAGTAATATCGCCAAAAAAAGTAAAACATTAAACATTCATCGCTAAGCTGGGTAAATTAAAAAGATATTTATGACACACAATAAACAGTCGATTATGCCATATATTCTACTGCATTTTGCTATAATGGTTGCCAATTAAAATTTATACATACCTCAATATTTTATTTTAATTGTTTATGTTTTAGAAAATAAAATTTTATTCTTTGGGATAGATCATTGGTACTTCAAAATAAGAATGCTTGCATTCATATTTTCTTCATTGGGATTACATGTGAACTAACTGATTATAATAAAAACATAAACAAGATCTTGTCTTATATGAGTTAAGTATATCAATCCTCTAACAAGTCTATGGTATCTATCCTTATCCATTGATATCCAATTTATTTAAATATATATGTTTACTCTCCATTTGAGCATTAGCCAGTTAGCAAATTGATATATTAGTTTCATAAAATTGATCTTAGTTTTTTTAATGAATATAATATTCATTCACTCGAAGAAGAAACTTTAGTTGCAAGAAGATTATATGCTAAGTCTGTTATTTTAAATTTCATGGATAAGTGTTCCGATCGGGCTTTTATTTCTTCGAGATTGTTGCCTATAAAAGTCATTTCAATATTTCTTCCAGATAGTGCTTCTTTTATTTGGCCTCTTTAATAATTATATATTATCTTAATATTTTATTTTGTAAGTAAAGGTTATCGTCAATTTGATTAATTCCTCTAACAAAATTTTATAAGATTATTTTAATTTATATGACAATTTCTTCTACTTACACAATTTTTCAAATCAACATGAATTGCTTCAAAAGATATTGCTTACTTGTAAATAAATACTAATTGAAATAATTCAAAATTTCTTTTCTTGTTATCCTTTATTATTAAATTATCTCTCTTTTCATAAGCTTGTTCATAGTAGGCTCAAAAGTTCTCACTGTTATAGGAATGACATTGCTATAGTTCTCACTATTATAGGAATGACGTTGCTATAGTTATTTCTTCTTTAACGCTGGTCAACTTTCTTCATAAAGTAGCAAGAATAATGCACTTTTGTGCTTCTTTGTCTTTATTTCTATGATGGTCTTCTCATGGAGAGATACACTTTAATTTAATTTATTTAAGATAACCTTTCTTTTTATTTCTAAGGCTAAAAAGGAAGATACATTTTTTTTTACAATTAATTTAGGGGCATTACATTGTTTGTAATTGTTACTAGGTGTTTACAGTGTTCATATCAACCAAAAGATATTTAGTTCTTTAAAATGAGATGATCGTGATTCAGAACACTATAAATTTCATATTTATATATCAACCAAAAGATATTTAGTTCTTTAAAATGAGATGATCGTGATTCAGAACACTATAAATTTCATATTTATTTATGAAAATTTTGCTCGAGTTTATGTTCCCTTCTCCCTGACTACGCGAATCCAATTCTCCTCTTATTCATACTCTTATTTCTTTGCCTCCATCAAATATTTTGGTGTCTTCAAACATTAAATAAGTCTTGATCATAGCTAGAAAGCCTCATTCTCTTCAATATGAACACATTATCCAAAGATGAATGTTCCTTGATAGATTTTTTTTAGATCAATACTCCACATGGTATTGAACCTTTTAATTGAAAAACATACAATGACAAGTTTTTTCTTTTTTGGTGCCTACATTTTATTCTTATAATACTTCTATTTTTCTTGTTTCTTTTATCGTTTGGGACTAAGGCTCCTTTTTTATATTTTCATCATCGTCATAAAATGCACTCCTAGCATACAAAAAATTATATATATATATATATATAGATAGATAGATAGATAGATAGATAACATGAAATTAGACGAAAACTTATAAATAAACACTTAAGCTTAAAAATTTAAAACTAGAAATGTATTATAATATCATATAATTTCATACAAATTTAATGAAAAATATTGCACATGTGAAATTAAGTTAATGGAGTGACAATTGGTGTTGATTATTTTTATTTATTATGTCACTATCGCAAGCATTCAATAGAGAATACTAAACTATAATATGCTTTTTAATGAAAATTTCTTTAATAAAAAAATTCTTGAGCAAAGCCTTGTTCAACAACAACCTCTTCTATAGAAAATTAATATAAAATTGATTCAACTCTTAAGTAATTGAATAAAATGTAGCATAACAACTTTTCAAAGGAAATTTAAAAGGGAAAGTAATGAGAACTAATGTAAGTCTGTTGCTTCCTTATCAGTGTAAATATTATCAACGATATAACAACAGGAAATATGTCGAGTTATTTTCAATGGCATAACAACAAGAAATGTCCCCTCTTATAAACAATAGATTATTTTTCAATAATTTTTATAATAATCGACGCATTTCACCATTGTCATCGGTTATTAACCCGTAATTTGGTGAGGCGTAACTGACAAGCATTTTTAGTAACTGATAGGTTATGTCATCATAATTAATGTTAGTAACCTTTGGATTTGAAGTCGTTTGTAAGTCATTGGAAAGAAAACTTTATACCGCTAAAATTCGCTACACCTCCGAACTTGCCCTAATCTCGATCCCCTGTCGGCCATTAAAACTTTAGGAATTGTCAGTCGCCGGAAAGAGTATCCCGACACCCGATTTAAAACAGATTTAATTTAATATAGATATATAATTTGGAAAAATATCATTATTTTTTATTTTGAAAATATGAAATCAAACCAATCTCATATATGCAATAGTTTAAATAATCAAGCACTTCACCGTAAGTCATGTATATATCCCGAAGAACGGATATATTGCTTGGTGGAGAGGCTTGATAAAAAAAAAACTAAAGAATCCATGACATCTGTTTGGTCTGCAAACCATTTATGTTGACTGACAACTTCCCTATCTAATATGAAAGAATTAGATGAGGTTTATATTAATCTGGGATTTTTAAGTTTCCTATAAGGGCAAGCCCCTATAGTTAATTACATCTTAGATAACCGAGATCACCTAAGAAAACTCTTGATTTAGATTAGGAAATAATGTATTCATGACTTCCAAAAAGTAAGATCTTCAAGAAAATGTGCTAATAGAGAATTCAATAAGTGGATGGCTCGAGTTTTGGAACAATTATTATAGGAGTCCAAAGGTATAAAAGCTAGGGGAAAAGATATAGATCAAGAAAAATCTTGGTGTCCTCCCAAACTATCTTATGGTTTGGCTTCAATTTGAGATAGTTATTTATTGTTCAATCTTGCCGATTTTATTATTTAGGGCTTAAATTCACTTGATACCAATCATGTGAATAGCCTGAAAAATATGAGGATTTATGTCATACCCAATGAAAATCTCAGAACCTAAGACAAGTTAGGGCTTATATTGCATAGGGTGCAAAGGCCTAAAGCGATAAAGTGAGGATTTATGCTGCTCTAGGTAATCTACCTCGAAGTCCTGTGGCTTGTTGTTTATTTCTAAGGAGTTTTGTTGTTGAAGATGGCCATGTTGCCCATTATGCATGCTCCAAGCTCCTCATCGTAATAGGTTTAGTTTTAGAACTATCAAATTGAAGAGATTGAGTGAAATAACATGTTTTAGAAATATTTAAATTTAGGTGTTTTAATGTCTTATTAGGGGAATATTTAAGTTGATTATGAAGATACTGGTTAGGATCCTACAGTTCCCTCATTCCAGCACTACCATTTTCTTCGGATTCACTTAATACAGATGAATTTACTAAACTCAACTTAATGAGGTATGTACTTTCATTTTGACCGTGAGAAAGCTCGTTAGCAGCCATAGGTTGCCTCCTCTCAGGTATTCCCGATCATCCGATAAAGACATTTTAATTTAATTTCACTTATGATTTTTTGTTTTATTTGTGATTAAATCTTGAGTTGTCTTATATTTTGACTGTTGTGGCGGTGAATTTAATTTTTTTTTTGCTTTGATTTTGATTTCGGTTTTGGTTTCAGTTTTGTGGCTATCCTAAAAGTTCTGATTTTCATGCAAGGTGACATTATTATTTAACCTGTAAGCTTATCAGCAAGAAAAGTAGAGTAAAGGAGTACATAAAAGAATGTAATATAAACTTATAAAAGCTTACCTATCGAGTTTTCTTGTTCCTCCACCTGAAACTTTAGTATCCTTTGCAATAAGCATTTATAATTTGCAGGAAAGTAAAGCCTATGGATAGGATCGTCATGGGCCTACTATGTCCTATGTCACAAACTTGGTGGGTTCCATTTATTCATTTGAGAGATGCTTTCCTTTAATAATTATAATAGGTTGAATTGTCCTACAAGATGTCTAGAAGACTTGTGAAAAGATCCAGAGAGTACCTAGATATTTCACAGCCCTTTTGAACTTTCTTGAGTTCATTTAAACTTATCATACTCATTAAATGATTCATCCATTTCATACCCTTATGCTCAAAAAACTAATATTTTAATCATCCCAAAAAAATTAGGTAACCATCACTTAATATTTTATTTATGAATTATGTGAGTAAAGGCCTCTGGGAGCAAATTTATTTATTAAGAATTTTTGTCAATTTAATTTTAAAGTTGAGCTTTTAGTGTTTCAAAAAGTGTTTCAAATTAGTTAAGCTTTCTTCTCTAAAGCTCATTAGTCAAATTTTAATTAAGCTTAGTTCACTACTAAGCCCTTAAGACTTTAGTGTGTATATTTATATTTTAGAAAAAGAAGTTAAGTTGACTTTTATGATTATGATTCTTATCAAAATATTTAATTATCATTAAAACACTGATTGGTGGGGGTTTTAGATCATTAAATATCATCTTCCAAAGATTAAACCCCTAACTTAGGATCATTTAATTTTGATTATCTTCCAAATTAATATAATTTAAAGAAATTACAAATTTACCCTTTAATATGACAAGTGAGATTGGTTTCTACCATTTATCATTTTATGTTTCAATCATTCAATCATGTTAATTATGATCATTTATTGCACATCTCCCACTTCAATTAAGCCTAAATATTGATTAAGGCTAAATTCTTCAAAATTACAACTTTGCCCCTAAGGCCTTAATACTTCATAATTAATCAAAATTAACTCAAATGACATAGAAATTTTTATGGTACCCTATCCATGGGTCAATTAAAATATCATAGGAGAAATTATGATTTTTCTAAATTTTATTTAATTTATATAATTATTTTAATGCAAAAATAGGGATTTTCAAGGATAATTTTATAACTTGATCAAAACAAATCCTTTACTCTTAAGAAAATTATTGGAGGTTCACATAGACTAGAGGACCACTTGGACCAAATCTCATAATTTTTTGAATTTAAATTTAACTATTATAATTATTTTTAATTTCTGGAGTGTTAATTAAATATAAAATATTATTTAATTTGAAAATTAAGTTTTATATTTTTATTAAATCTCTATGAGGTCAGGGGACCCAGAGAAATAATTTTCATATTTTTGTGATTTATATTCTAATTAATAGAACTATGTTAGTGAAAAATTAAGAAAATCCATTTTTAAGCTTAAAAATTGTTTTTTAACCCTTTAAAATTAAATATCTTTACGTAGAAAATTAAAAAAATTATTCCAATTGCTCCTAAACGATTAAGAGACATGAAAATTTTAAGATTTATTCCCCATGAGATTAGAGATGTTCTCTAACTTTTCCAAGGTCAGAGAGTACCTCTAACCATAAAATCCATAATTTATCTTGATAATTAACTCTGTCCACTTAAAATAATTATAGAAATAAAAAAAAATAAAAAAAAATACAAAATTAGGTTTAATGATTTCACTAAAGTCAAAGGGGCTTATGAAAAATAAAAAAGTGATTCGAATGTAAAATTATATTTTCCAAATATTATTCTATTTAAAATAGCAAGAGAATTTATTAAAATATAAATACAACTCAAAATATCACAAAAAATCTCCTCGATTAAAGAAAATAACTTTAAAATATATACATTAAAATTTTAAAATTTAGAAAAGATATTTTAAATACTTACATGTATTTTCTTATTATCTTGTTAATTATCACTTAAAATAATTACAAAACATAAAATAAAAATCAGAAAAATGTGAAATAAAGTTTGGTGAACTCATGAAGTCAAAGGTACTTAAGAAAAATAAAATTGAAGCTAAAATTTAAATAATGTATTTTTAAGTGTTTTCTAATTTAAAAGAATTAAAAATAATTTTTAAAAAAATACAAATATATTTCAAAATGCCACAAAATTTTCCCTGATTAAGGAAGGCAACCTTAATGTGACCTCATAAATTTTTCGAAGGACATAAATGTATTTGTAAGTGCCTCAATGTATCTTTCTATTATTTTACTAATTATCAATTAGAAAAATTAATTAATATATATATAAGTAAATAATTTTTCTAAGTGCATCAAAATCAAAGAAGTTAAAGAAAAGTAAAAATTGGATTTTTAAAATAAAAAAAAACATTTTCTATTGATTTATTTATCAAAATAAATTAAAAAATCGTAAAATTAAAATATAATTAAAAAATATGAAAAATTACATTAAGTGATCCTCTAGCTTCTAGAGACATCTTATAATTTTTCTAAGGATAGAAAACACATTTGAACAATTAAACTATTTAATTTTAGAAATTCATAATTTTAAATTAAAAAAATTCTAAAAAATAAATAAAAATTACAAAAAAAATATGTTTCCTTCTTTGAGGTTATAATTACCCTTGAGTGAAAGACCAACAAAGTTTTATGATTACTTGAATTCAAATATAAGAGTTATAGGATATAAACCCTATGAGTATAATGGTAATTTTAGAGTTTTACACTTTAATTAACTTTTGGGTTAAATCAGAGGGAAACTGGGTAAAATTTTGAGGATTAATCCATTGAGATGATTGAAACACAAGAGTAAATAAGGTAGCAACCCACACAAAATTTTTTCTAAGAAAGGGTAAAATTGTAATTATTTACATTGTTGGCTATGTGAAGAATGAATGACTTCGAATGATCCAAGAGTAAGGGGTATAAGTTAGGTGATCATTAATTCACTGGTATAGAACCTCAGATCAATGGTTAAGAATAATTCAATTATTTAATAAGGATCAAACACATTTTATAAATCTTTTTTAAAATTTACAAATTTACTCTTAAGCCCTTAAGATTTTGATTCTGAATTAGGGTTGATTAAACAACGTTTGAAAATGATTAGAGAAGAAAATATAAATACTGATAAACATCTTGAAACACTACAAACTCAAGCACAATTAAAAAGGAAAGTGTAAGATTCCCCAATGGTCAAACAAACCCAAAGGGGTGCTTGCCTATGTAATTTTTAATATGACATTGAATGGGTAGTCATTTGCCTTACTCATGGGCCAATTAAGACAAGAAAAATCCACACTACGCACAGTTCAAGGTGCAATAATGTAACCTTAACTCAACATGGGGGATCAACTCTACAATTTAGTGAAGCCAAATGCCAAAATAATTTTTTTTTTCAAAAGTTAGTAAAAAATAATTCTTTATTCAGATAAAAAGTAATTTAGAAGCACATCCTCGGCCACTACGACCAAGACAAACCCCCACCTTAACAACTTTTAGTAGAATATATGCCCCCCCCCCCAAATAAACATAGTTATGCTATCATCTTAGGCTTCGACTTAGAAAATGGAGTAGGTCGACCGAACATTAGCCAGCACCACCCAAAGAGCCGCCAGCTCCACCGAGTGCTCTTGCCTGAGGGCCGACAACTCCTCCCATAGCTCCTTTACCTCTAAATCCACCTGCAGCCTACTAATTCACCTTTGGGAGCCTTTTTTAGTGATAGTTGAGGTGTTGACGACTTCCCCCTGCTATGTGCTTGGGCTAGGGTTCCCTCAGTAGTACCATAATATTAAACTTGGTCTTCACCTTGGAGAGACGAATCATCACCTAAGGTCACATTATTTGCATTAACAAAAAAAGGCAACCTCTAATCACAACAGATCATCTCCACATACCCAAGGCTCCATCTAACTCAGAACTACCCGAACAAAAAATAAATCTCAACAAACATTGGCGGAGTGCCCACAACCTCCCTACCAAAGTCTAGTTGCAGAACCGTAGTCACTGATCTAGCAAGGCACTCACTGTTTTTCTATCGAGGCTTGGATCTTGAACCACAATCCTTTGATCTTTGGGCAATGAATCTCTAGTCATCTCTTAGGCAAGTTGTTCAGTCAGTTGATCACGGGCTGCAGCAGGCATAGGTTTTAGATCACTAATAGGTGGGTCGCTCTGTTTGCCTCCCTCTTTTTACCATAGAGTTTATAGCAAGTCAGATTATATAACCTCATCCCTAAAATCTTCCGCAAGCTCCTTCTTGTAGGTGAGTTGCTTAACTCGCCTCACACCTTTCGGGTCGGCTCCCTTCTCGCTTTCTTTCAACCTCTTCGTTGTTATTGGCTAATTTGTGCCCTTATGCTGGCTCCCTTAGCTCAATTTCTTTGTTCTGAACTTCTTGCCCTCAGAGTGGCTACCTCCCTCGGATTATTTTTTTCTTTTGGAGTTCCTTACCAAAATGAAATCTTGATGTTGAAGCCTTGAAGGCCTTTACCAACATTTCCTCGGTTAGGACATTGCTCGTGAATTTCTTGTTGCTTGCCATGGAAATGCTCTTGATGTCAACCGTCGGAGAAACACACTCTCAAGAAATGCTACAATAAAACCATTAACCATGCCCTATCAATAAAAAATCAGAAACAAAAAAATAAGGGAGTTTAATTGTTAAATTACTAATTACAAAAAAAAAAATCTATTTCTTGCATTAAATTCTCTTATTCTTATTGCAGCTCAACTTTCAAGAGACAAGATAACCAGATAACTAAATATATATGTCAAAAATGGATCAGCATGAATCTAGAAAAAATTCAATGGACTAAAAGATAAAAATATTTTCATGGATGGCCCACAGAAGGAAGATCAACGATCATGTCAACAAAGGACTAAAAAGCTTGACTGACTAACTACATCTTTCTTGGAGTAGGATCCAAAGCCGATCGAATGAAGGCCACACGAGTTAAAGATCAATAATCAAACCATGAGAAGGAATCAACCCAACTCTCATACCAATATCGCCAATCAGCTCACAAGAATCCCCAAGGCTCTTCAAGTCTGAGTGTTCTCATCAAAACACACTCCATGGACAACCTAGGAGGAAATCTTGTATAAGGTTTAGACTGCCTATCAGATTACAATGATCAACCCTCTGCCCGACATCCTAATCTCATCCTAGCGATAGGAGCTGCTCATCTCAGAGTCGGTAGTTGATAGTCGGACCAAAGCAGCCAACTGGCTGACCAAGCTAGACAAGCAAAGTCCAAAAGACCGAAAGACAACCATAGTCGATCGACTGTCCCAACTCAACAGAGTCGAGTGAACGACCCTTGTCGACCCACTGACTACCGATCTCAATCGACCGAGTGATAGGATAGCCGAGTCATAGGCTCAGTTATATTTTATAACTAAAATTCCTTGTATTGCTTTCATAAAAATAAGGGCAAGTACATAATTGTACCCTTCATACTCCTATGCCTATAAATAGGCAAATCATTTCTACAGTAAGGAATAAACCAATCAATTATAAAAGAACCAATTCTTTACTGCTCTCTCTCTCTCTCTCTCTCTCTCTCTCTCTCTCTCTCTCTCTCTCTCTCTCTCTCTCTCTCTCTCTCTCGGTTTTCCACTATTTCTTGGGTGTGATTCACAGTATATATTCAGATTCAACTTTTGTAATATCTTGAGAAAAATTAGTAAATGTCTAAAATTTTTAATCTTGAATTAGATTTCGACGAGGTTTTTCTTTCTACAGCTTTTTATAATTTTCAACATTTCGGCACTTCGTTTTTATTTTTAATTTGGATAATTTTAATTTTTCAAGAAATTGATGAATTATTATAATTTCTTTCAAATACTTAAAAATTTTAATAAACTTTATATGTTTAATTAAAATTTACATGATTAAAGATTATCCATTTTATTTTGAGAAGTCCCATTTTATTATTTAAAAAAAATCAATTTATATTTGTAACCTTTTTTTACATTATATCATATTTTAACTCTAAATAATATACATAATTTTCAAAATGTAAAATACATAAGATAATTGATTTAGTGCATAAAATAAATAATCCTTCTTAATGAAAAAATTGTGAAACTGCAAATAAATATCTCATCAATGTAAATAAACAATTCAAGTCATTTGATCACATATAAGTTAAGTTTCTAAAATTGACAACACGACAACCTCACTCAAACTCAACTAAAAAAACTTCATTTTGTTTAGATAACCAACTCATTTAATTCTTGAGTTAGTTTTAGGTCAACCGGCAACACAAAACTTAGCTACTTTGAACTTCATCCAAAAATCAAAACTTGACCTAAACTCGTACTCAACTCACATTGTTGTTAAGGATTATATTAAATAAATTATATGGATATGATATGAGCCAATCGAGTTGAAGATGAGTTGGGTTCAGATCAAACCAAATTCAGATCTGATTCATTAACTCAAATTGGCAACCTACTTCACACCAATCCTATCACCATGTGAAATTGGTACCACTAAAGTGGTTAAAAGACATAAATTTCTACCTATTAATATATAAAATTCCCTACCTGATCAAGAATCCAAGGCAGATGGTGAGGCTGATAATTGTGTCACACATGTTATCCATTTATCATTATTGCTGGTTGTCGCACCAAAGACAAAGGAGGGCTCACATGAACAGCTATTATAAATAAATGGAAGGCATAAAGCTGAGAGAATCTAATGTGCCACTACATTTTCACCCTCTTAATTCACTCCATCTTCCTCTCTCATCACTCTTGGAGGGCTGTCTCACAAATTATGTACCCAGCCTTCTTTAGTTGGCGAGTTAGGTCTTTTTCTTCGAGTTTATTAAGCTCGGGTCTCGTCTAATATTTTGTCGTCGTAATTGTTGCTGTTGCTGTTGTTGTTGGTGGTGGTGTTGTTGATGATGTGAGTTTGGCTCAATTAGAATATCTTCTTCGTCCCAAGTTGCTATCATGCATTGTTGATGATATAATCGTATAGCTACGACTAACATGAATGCTACACCAAAATATGGCCAAGACAAGTAAAATAGGAATAAAAAAGCATTTTTTAGTAAATGATTAATATTTTTACTATTAAATCGAAGTAAAAATTGAATTAATTACCTGCCCAGATTCGTGCAACTGTGGAAGATATATTCCATATGAGAGTGAAAATAGCACCAACTATCAACTTTTTGTGTGTGCATGTCTCCCAACTATCTCGAAATCTTTCTAACCAAAATTTTCCTGAAAATTATAAGAAAATTAAAAACAAGATGAAGATAATACTAATATTAATGCTAATTTTGATCAAAACTTTTATATCATTTATCCTAATAAAATATTTATCAAGATAGATTTCATATTTTATCTAAATATGATATTTTTGCGCTGCCAAAATATGATCTCACAAAATGCTCTGCAACTGTCATGCTAGTTGTGAAAAGCAATTTACAATTCAACATTTATGTAAATAAATATAGATTTCTTACTGCAAAAATTTAGATATTAAATATTTAAATGCACAAGAATCAGGCAGTGTGAAAAAGAAAAACAGAGTAAATAAATATAAAAAAAAGTTAATAATAATAATAATATTATTAAAAAGAGCAAATGCCACTTACCGTAACGGCCCAGCTGCAGTGAATAAGACGACAAAACTTTAGGTACCGTAAAAACTCCGAAAAATGCTGCAGCAATCACAAAAATCACGTCACCATTACACCACATATTCCTGTATCACTAAAGGACGAGCAGACTGCCACTAATCAACAAAAATATTTATATTTATAGAACAAAGGCTACACAATAGGTACTGAAATATATAAATTCCATCTCATGAGCTAAATATGACCCATTAATTTAGATTTGGAATCAATTGAAGTTTGATAGCAATAGAAAAATGAAGCAGCAAAATCCAATATTTACCCAGTTTGGCGAGAGTCCATAAGGTAATAGAGCTGCCGCACCTGCCCATTACGAACAAAAATACTGCCATCTGCCACCACCACAGTTTCCCAATCACTTTAGAAAAGAGCAGAACAGTTGTGTTTTATAGCAGAGCAGAGAGCCGAGTAATGCTAACCTTCATTGTTGTTGCAGGGTCACCTGAAAACAACGCTCTGGTTCTTAAAAGAAGCTCGTTTATGTAAGGAAGAATTCTTCTTAGGATCCAGATGGCTTCTTCTTCTCCCAACAAGCACCTTCCATCGCCCTCTAAGAACTCCACCTCCTCTTCTCCCCTGTAATGAAGAGCATGCAGATTTCGCATTTGGGATTTTATTTTATTATGAATGGAATATAATACTTTACCTCCGAAGAATGGATCTTAAGAAGAAGATTACTGCGAGATACAGAAGCCCCAAGTATGAAAACACAGAAATCAAGCTGCAGTAAGAAGAATTGGTAGAAGTTTGTGAAAGATAGTTCTATGGGAATTTGCTTTTCTTAGACTGAGGATGGTATCAACCTGAAGTTGAGATCTTTGGCGTAGGAAGATGAGACTAAGAAAAATGTTCCGAATCCAAAAGTAAAAGCAGTTTTTGATATATCTCTCCACATTACTAAATCAACTGTACAGAAGAAGAAAATTTCAACTTCCTTATTAGCGAGTTAATTATAAATTGGAAGATCTATCTATCTAATTGAAAAAGAAACAAACCAATGTGCTGCATCCTGTTTGAATTCCCAGAAATGGTCTCAAACAAAGTTTCTTCTTCTACCTCTTCATCTTCTGCAGCTTCTACATCACCGACACAAGAAAGGAGAAAACGAGGTGTTAAAATTTGGATTGATAAGGAGGAAAATAGCATATAAAGATCTCACCTTGGCTATGTTCCATAGGATCTGGATGGTTGACTCCGAAATCTTCCACAAAAGTAGTCTTTTTCGCATCAACCACCATAGGTGCTGCAGCTACTTGTATTTCATGAACTCCTTCAATCTTCTTCACTTCCTCTTCCTTCATCTCTTTCTCCACGGGTAGATCCATCTCCTTGTCATCAAAGCTCCTTCTCCGCTCCTCCACTTCCATCTCAATTTTCTCTTCTTCTTCCTCTTCCTCCTCCATTTCCTTCTCATTCCCCTGCCCATCACAGATAAGTAAAACTCCCTTCTCTCCCACTCCCCCCTTAGAACCAATTTCAATCGACTGTGCCTTCCTGACCTGAATTGGACTCCTCGGCGGTTCAGGTTGCTTCCAGCTCTTCCTTTTCTTCTTCTCCGAATCCACACCACCGCCCTGATTTCTTCTTAACCTCCGGTAAACCCGTAGCCCCTCCTCATCATCACGGCTTTCACCGGCAGCATTGAAGACCTTAATTCCTCCCTGCACTTCATCCATCTTCATCCTCGTCTCCCAGACAGAGCCAGCCATCACCCCATTCCTAATAATAGGTCTTCTTCTAGTTGCAGGTTGCATGATGATTCCCTTTCTTCTTCAAGTCACCTGCCCCAGTCTGCCTCAATAGATGTGGAGAGGAGTATTCTTTGTATGGGACCGTTTTCTTCTCCACACAGTCTCAGCTGCTCCCTACTTTCCTATTTGTTTACAAAAGGAAGAATTTTACAGCGTGGTAGCTGTTAAAGATGAGGGGAATCGGGGAAGGGATTGCTATATGAGAGCAGTGAGAGTGGACTTTGCTTTAATTGAGGATATTACTTGTGGTTTTCATCAAGGGATCACATGAAAGATGGCTGTGAAATTTAAGGGCTGTATTTTAATGTCTCTTTGGCTTTTGCATGTGAGCCACGAAGGAAGGGAATATGAACATTATTACTTTGTCTATCGTCGATAACTTTTATTTTTTTGCTAAATTCCAATACCGATTTGTAATTATGTATGCATAAATTACTGTTGGGGTGAAAATTGGGGTAATTATATTTTTACTTTGAAATATTAACTATTTAAAAAATAAATTCTATACCTATTTTTTAGATAAAATCATTACTATTTTTTTTTTGTTGTTTTCAAAATTCTAACGTTTTAATCATGGTACACATAAAAGACAATTTTAACGGTAATAAAAAGAGGCATTTACTTACACACAACCCTTTTCTTATTTATTTACATATCTAGTACATAAATTTTATTTTTATTTTTATGCCACCCAAATCTTTCATAACACAAAAAAATAATACCATTTTAACTTTTATCAATTGAAATGCTAATTTTCATGCATAAATAGTTGGCACGTATGTAAACTATGAAATTTTGGTTTTAGATATGAAAATACATGGGAATTAAGTTGTATCTATGTAAATCTTTCTAGAGATATTGACCGGGATTTTAACGTTACTCTTAGTTGATGGTCGAACATTAAAAAATTAAATTTGTTTACTTGACATAATTGAATCACAAGAGAAGTCTCGGAAATGTTGTTCTGAAAAAAGATCAATCAATTTGGTTTTATTAAGACCACCATACATGTAAAGAGCTGAATAGTGCTCTTTCTACCAAAAAATTAAGATCACCATTTAGATATCAATATTAGGATGCGTTTTAATTTCTCATAAATAATAATAAGTTTATGTTAAAAATAGTTCAAATAAAAAGATCAAATTTTGATAATTTGTCATATAGCATAAGAAGGAAACCTAGTAGGTATAATATTGAGGTCAATGAGTAGGCATGAGCTGATGATAGTTAGAGAGCATTTGTTTTCCCTTCGCACAAAGGGCTATGCGGTCATCATCCAATATTATAATAAATAGCTTTAGGCCAAAAGAGAGGTTTATTGTGAAATGAAGCTAGAAGAAACCACTAGAAGTGTTGGGTAATGTGGAGACCCGGTCCACCGCGATTTAATTAGCTTCCTAATTAAGAATCCCACCTACCGCTCACCTACTATCCCACCTACCGCTCACCTACCACATCCCACCTACCGCTCACCTATCTCCCACCAACCACTCTCTTGGTTTCTATAAATAGCCTCTTTTGGCTTAGAGAAAGCCAATCAAAGCCAAGTATAAAGCCAAGCAAGAGCTAAGCAAGGGCCAAGCCAAGTCCTCTAAGAGAGAAAGAGAGGAAGAGAGAAAGAGAGGAAGGGAGAGAAGAGAATAGAGATTTTCTTGTAAACGTCGAGGTGCTCGACGGTCTAATCCTCGAAGTAATAAAATCCTCTGCAGCTCTGTGAACGTAAGCAAATTTGTTGAACCACGTAAATCTGTGTGTCGCTTTGGTGTTTATTTTTCTGCGTGCAATTTTTTATCGTTCTATTTTTCACTTTATTTTCGTCGTTTTCACAACAACCGGTATCAGAGTCTTGAATTTGGATCTAAGGAAGAACGATGTGTGGATACGAGTGATGACATCAGTAATCGAGAAGTTCAATGGCACAGATTTTGCTTACTGGAGGATGCAGATAGAGGACTACCTCTATGTGAAGAAACTTCATCTTCCGTTACTAGGAAAGCAATCAGAAAAGATGGACGAGGAGGAATGGAATCTGTTGGATCGACAGGTTCTGGGGGTTATATGATTAACCCTGTCGAGATCGATTGCCCACAACGTCATCAAGGAGAGGACTACTGTAGATCTCATGGCTGCTTTATCAGTTATGTATGAAAAGCTATCGATGAATAACAAGGTGCACTTTATGAAAAAGTTATTCAACTTGAAGTTGGCGGAAGGTGTGTCTATTACTCAACACCTGAATTATTTGAACACTATCACAAATCAATTATCGTCTGTTGAAATTGATTTTGATGATGAGATATGTGCGCTGATATTGTTGGCTTCATTACCAAATAGCTGGGAAGCCATGAGGATGGTAGTTAGCAGTTCTGGAGGTAAATCTAAATTGAAATATGATGATATTCGTGATTTGATTTTGGCTGAAGATGTGTGCATGAAAGATTTCAACGAGACCTCGGGTTCGAGTTCGACACTGATTGTTAATTCTAGAGGGAGGTCACATGATAGAAACTTAAACAGAGGAAGACCAAAATGAAAGTCTGGTCAACAGGCAACCATCTGGAATTGTGACAAGGTTGGCCACATAAAAAGAAACTGTAGAAATCCTAAGAAGAAAGAAAATGATGGTGCTAATGTTGTAACTGAAGAAATACATGATGCACTATTATTGGCAGTTTAAAGCTCTGTTGATGATTGGATACTGGAATCAAGGGCTTCCTTCCATGCGTCTTCACACCGGAAGTTGATGCGAAATTATGTTGCTGGCAACTTTGGGAAGGTACATCTGGCTGATGGAAAATCTCTAGACGTGGTGGGGATGGGAGACATTGGTTTTGAACTCCCTAACAAGAGCAAATGGACTTTGCAAAAGGTCAGACACGTTCCTGAGTTTCATCTCAGTTGGGCAGCTCAATGAGGGTGGTCATTCGGTAGTGTTCTTAGATAGCACCTGGAAGGTTACCGAAGAAGCATTAGTACTGGCTCAGGGTAAGAAAACTGACACACTATATAAGACTACTGATTTACTCAACACTGTTGCTACTACAGTTGTATAGAGCATGAGATATTTACGGCATTGCAGGCTTGGGCACATGAGTCGGAGGTGCATTATAGGGAAGCAGAAGAAGGTTAATTTCTTGAAAAGTGGCAAAGCCCCAAAGGCAGGAAAACTGAACCTTGTACAGACAAATAGTGGAGAACCACTGAGCTATGAAAAAAACTTGCAAAATGAGAAATCGAGCAAGTGGGAGCTGACCAAGAAGGAGGAGACGGATTCCCTGTCAGGGAATCAGACTTGGAGCAAGCAGAACTTCCACCAAGGAAGAAGGCATTGCACAACAAGTGGATGTATCGTGTGAAATTTTTGCTTTGTAGAAATAAGAGATACAAGGCTGGACTTGTTGAAAAGAGCATTCACCAGGGGCATGATAGTGCTCATGCTTTAGGATTTGTAAGCAGATACAGAAGTAACCCAGGAAAGAGCTTAGTGGTACAAGACTACATTGACAGTGATATGTCAACTAAGGGTATTACTCATGAGAAGCTGAAGTTGTGCTCGACTTCAGCTGGTCTTTTAGCATGAAGTTAAGGGTATCGAGTTACAAAGGTGGAGGATATCATGTTTGAGGAAAAGGTTGGTACAGTTGGTAGATGATGCATCCAGTAGGTGATGCAGTCAGTGTCCCAGTCTCCAAGTGGGAGAATTATTAGGTAATGTGGAGACCCGGTCCACCGCGATTTAATTAGCTTCCTAATTAAGAATCCCACCTACCGCTCACCTACCTTCCCACCTACCGCTCACCTACCACATCCCACCTACAACTCACCTACCTCTCACCTACCACTCTCTTGGTTTCTATAAATAGCCTCTTTTGGCTTAGAGAAAGCTAAGCAAAGCCAAGTATAAAGCCAAGCAAGAGCTAAGCAAGGGCCAAGCCAAGTCCTCTAAGAGAGAAAGAGAGGAACAGAGAAAGATAGAAAGGGAGAGAAGAAAATAGAGATTTTCTTGTAAACGTCGAGGTGCTCGACGGTGTACTTCCTCGAAGTAATAAAATCCTCTGCAGTTCTGTGGAAGTAGGCAAATTTGTTGAACCATATAAATCTATGTGTCGCTTTGGTGTTCGTTTTTATATGTGCAATTTTTTCTCGTTCTATTTTTCACTTTATCGTCGTCTTTTTCACAACAAGAAGCACACTCTCACAAGGGGCATCAAGAGTGCCAACAGGAGTCGCGGCATAACTACGCTGCAATGAGCGTAGCCACCTTCTTGGGATCCTTCGTTTCATTTTTTCTTTTTGAGCCAGTGGAATATTTATGCCTCTTTTAAATGTTGTCACACTGCTAGAATAGTTTCTCCTGTTACGGTTCTTAAGTCACGATTCAGAGACAAATACAATCTATCTCGCGTGTGACATTTTTTTGCATAGACTTCTTGTGAAAGTGAATTGTCTAGAGAGTGATTTTGAAGTGAGGGCTTTCCTTTTTCGATATTGAGAGGAAAGCTTGAAACAAAATTATGCAAATTTAAGTGATTTTAGATAGAAGATTTGACGAGTGTAATATATAAGTTTCTCCCCTTTATAACGAAATTTCTTAGCGGGGTGCTTCAGTGATTTTTTCCACGTAAATCTTGATGTACTTTTCTTCTGTGATTCTTTTGTGTTGTGTTTATATTCAAATTTTTTCCCAAATTTCTCGAATTATTTTGTTTCCATTCTACGATGTGATTTGATTTCAAACTGATCAAAGCACTAAGTATATATTTCCAACCGGACAAGTTGTATGAGAATGGGGTGTTTGATTCGTGTGAGAGCAATGATCAAAATGACACAGCAAGGTACAAAGTTAAGAAGTTCAATCAATTAAACTTTGTGTTATGGTGAATGCAACGGGAGAATTTGTTGTATCGGAAAAAACTGTATTTACTACTACAAGGAATCAACAAGAAGCATTAAATGATGACCATGCAGAAATAAGAAGCGATGAATCAAAATAGTCCTATGCTAGATTTGTTTATAACTTAAACCATGGGGGATCACCTAGTGCCACTGACAAAGATCTTTGTATGAAAAACCTTCAACTTCAAATATTTTTTTTTTTGATAAAGAGATTATTTAATAAGAAGATAACGGAAGGTAGTTCGATGGCTGAACACACAAAAAATTTCATTATTGTAACTAGCCAGTTGTATTATGTGCTGATCAGATTTGATGATGAGGTCAGAGCATTATTAATTAAATCTTTATTGCTAGACAACTAGGATTGTTTGGTCACGGTGGTGAGTAACTCTTCTAGGAATATGAGGTTGAACATCAATAACATCATGGGGTTAGTGTCGAATGAAGAAGTTTACAAAAATGCAATAAATGTCGAATCTTCAGGTTCTGCATTGAATGTTGAAAATAGAGAAAGGAACTAGACAAGAATATAGACAAAGCCAGATTTAAGTCCAAAAAAGTAAAATCTAAGTCAAGTAGAGGAATTGGCAAAGGAGAATGCTAGAACTGTGAAGATAAAAAATATTTTAAGAAGGACTGCAAAGCTCCAAGGAATATTTGTGGCAAAGAACAAGAAAATAATATCTCTACAAATGTCTCAAAAGGTGAACCCTAGGTGACACCCTGGGTTTATCCCTAGTCAGCACTGAATTTTGAATAGTAGATTCAAGTGCCACTTTTCACACACGCCCCGATAAAAAGTTTTTCAAATATTACAAAAGAAATTATCTAAAAAAAAATTTATTTGGAAGACAAAAAGGTCTACAATATTAAAAAAAAGAGTGATATGGAAGCTCCATGAAATCAAACATGTTTCAAGTCTAAAGAGAAATTTGATTTCTTTGTAGCAACTCATAAAATCAGATTACGTAATTACTTTCATAGGAGATTCACGGAAGGTGACCAAGTGGCAATGGTGATCACTCAAGAAAATATTGAAACACACTTTACCTTATCAATGAAATGATAATTTTCATTGATATGGCTGGAACCAAAGTGGATGCAGTTCTATGACACTACAGGTTGGCCATATGAGCAAAAATGTATGAAGACCCAGCTTTCAAAGAATAAATTTTAGTATTTTAAAATTCTGTGAGTATTGTTTATATAAGAAGTAGAAGAAAGTTTTTTTTTTCGAAGATGGATCAATGGTGAAGTCAAATAAATTGGAGGAGTTAGTGCATATCAATGTACAGGGTTCTACTCTTGTTTAGTCCATCGAAAGTTACCTCAACTTTGTCGCATTTATTAAAGATCACACCAAACCTTATGGGTTTACTTATTAAAGTAAAAAAAATACATAATCGAAGTTTTTAAGAAGTAGAAGATCAAGATATAAAATGAGACTATCTAAGAGCTAAAGTGTCATAGATCGGATAATGGAGGCAAGTATTATGATCAAAGGTTCAAGAACTACTGTTCTTCAGAAGGGATCAGGAATGAGTTCATTATTCTAAGAGCTCCAAATAAAAATAGAGTAGTTGTGTGCTTGAGCATAACCATCAGAGAGCATATCAGAAGTACGAGGTTATATTTTCACTTATCAAAATAATTATAACAGATAGAGTGAACAAAACACTGTATCTCATCAACCATAGTTTGTGAATAACTTTAAATGAATTATTAGTCGAAGAAGCTTGGGTGACAAAGAGGTAAATCAAGATTACATAAAGCTATTTGGGTGTTCTGTATATGTACAAGTAGATGCAAGCTCCATGAATAAATTTGACTTGAAATATGTCAAGTGCACTTTTATTGAGTACGAATTAAATGAATTTGTGTACAAATTATTGGATTATCATAATCAGAAGTTCATCAAATGTATTAATGTTTCTTTCAATGAAATGAAAATGTAAAAGGACAAGATCATAACTCAGGAGCATCTGTCAGTTACTTCTAAAGAGTCTAAATATATTGAGATAAAATATACTTGTGATCATAAGGGAGAAGAAAGATCATGTGCTTAATTAGATGAAGCACTTAAAGTTTCTTAGTCACCTGCTACTGAATTCAGGAGGGCCAACAGAGTTATTTGACCTACACAAAGATATTCTTCTTCTTTATACTATTTGTTACTAATATATAGTGGTGAATAAGATTGTTATGATGAGTCCAGTCAAGTTGAAGAATCAAAGGAGTATGGGCTTGTCATGGATGATGAAATGAAATCTTTAGAGTCAAATTAGACTTGGAATTGGTACAATTATAAAATGACAAAAAATCACTACACAATAAATAGTTCTACATGCTGAAAGAGGAGTAAGATGATAAAAATTGCTACAAGGCATGATTTGTTGTGAAGGGATTTCAGTGGAAAGAAGGAGTGTACTATACTGAAAATTTTTCTCCTATGGTAAATATGACAATCGTTAGAGTTGTGAGTTTGGTAACATTGGAAGATCAACATCTGGAGCAGATGGATGTAAAGATAGCCTTCTTACATAAGGATATAAAGGAAACGTTATATATGGTGTTGACATAGTGTTATGAGAAACTAACGAAAGAATATATGGTCTACAGATTGATGAAAAACCTCTACGACTTGAAGTCAGCACTAATACTGGTACATGAGGTTTTATAGTTCAGATAATGGCTACATAAGGTAAAGACATATCACGATTACTTCATCAAAATCTTTGGCAATTATTATATCTTACTTCTCTTATATGACATTGACATGTTAATTGTAGGGTTAATATGGAGAAAATTAAAGACTTAAAGGAGCAATTATCAAGTGAGTTTGAGATGAAGGATTTAAATCCAACTATTTTTGGGATTATAATCAACGTGGACATAAGTGTAGATACATTAAAAATATCTTTGGCCGAGTATGTTGAGAAGATTCTAAAAAGATTAAACAGAAGCAAGGCAAAGCCAGTTTGTACCCCTCTTAGGTAGTCACTTCAAGTTATTTAAGGAGCTACTGCCTAAGTCTGATGTACAACAAGCACATATAGGTAGAACTTCCTATGCTTCAATGGTTGAAAAATCTGATGCATGTTATGATTTATAATAAAAAAACTAAATGTTGCATATGTATTGGGAGTGTTTAGCAGGTACATGGGCAATATGGACAGTGGATCCTCAAGTATTTGAGGAGAACATTCAACAAGATAATTTACTAAGAAGGTGGAAGGATCTATCCATAAAGATTTATAGAATTAGATGTTTAAGGATATTTGATGGTAGAATGAGTACAACAGGGTATATCATCACTTTGAGCAACACATTGCTGAGTTGGTATGTGAGTTGGATTTTTCAGGCTACAAATAACTCTTCACTTTCAACAATGTAGGCTAAAGACATTAATCTCACCGAGATTAGCAAAGAGATGGTTTGGATTCAAGATTTTATGGCAGAATTGGGCAAAAAATTGTGGATTGGAAAGCTTCATTGTTATAATATGAGTGTTATTCATCATACTAAGAATGCCATTTTTTATGTTAGGATAAAGCATTTCTAACTATATGTATTACTTTATTCACACTTTTCTAAACAATGGGAAGTTACATATGGAGAAGATATGCACAACTCAAAATACTGCAGATATGCATTGACAAAGATAATGACTATAAAAAAACTAGATCTATGTTTGGCCTTTTAGAGTCCAAAATGGTTGAGATTGGAGGTGAGCCACATCATGGTATGAGACTATGAGGATGATACAAGTGGAGGTACAGATGTTGACCTCATTTTACAATGAGTCAATACCCTTATGACCTAAAAAGTCAACTTTGGTCAAAATGGTCAAACCAGACCTAGTGACCAACCCTGTTGACCCCATAGGTCAACCTTATGACCTAAAAAGTCAACTTTGGTCAAATTGGTCAAACTAGACCCAGTGACCAACCCTGTTGACCCCATAGGTCAACCTTATGACCTAAAAATTTAACTTTGGTCAAATTTGTCAAACCAGACCTAATGACCAATCCTGTTGACCCCATAGGTCAACCTTATGACCTAAAAAAGTCAACATTGGTCAAAATGGTCAAACCAGACCCAGTGACCAACCCTGTTGACCTCATAGGTCACCCTTATGACCTAAAAAGTCAATTTTGGTCAAAATGGTCAAACCAGACCCAATGACCAACTCTGTTGACCCCATAGGTCAACCTTATGACCTAAAAAGTCAACATTGGTCAAAATGGTCAAACTAGACCTAATGACCAACCCTGTTGACCCCATAGGTCAACCTTATGACCTAAAAAGTCAACTTTGGTCAAAATGATCAAACCAGACCTAGTGACCAACCCTGTTGACCCCATAGGTCACCCTTATGACCTAAAAAGTCAACTTTGGTCAAAATGGTCAAACCAGACCTAATGACCAACCCTGTTGACCCATAAGTCAACCCTTTCACCCAATGACACATTTAAAACCCCACAATGACAAAATCACAAATACTAGACATTTTAAAATTAAAAAGATCAATTTGGGCTGACTTGGGTCAACCTAGGTCAAAATTGGCCAACACCTATCTATTTTGATTAAAATAGATAAAAATGAAATAAAACAACAAAATTAATCAAATAATTAATTTTAAATTTATTTTGATTAATTAAAATGATTAATGATTTAATTTTCAATATTTTAATTAAATGACATAATTAATTAAAATGAACATTAAATTAAAATCATAAAATGACAAAAAGAATAAAATTAATCAATTAATTAAATTGAAATTATTTTCAATTAATAAATTGATTAATAAAATATTTTCCAACAATTTTAATTAATAAAATAATTAATTAAAATGGGAATTAAGAAAGAAAACAAATGACACATAACCTTCTCATAATTAATTAGACTAATTAACACATGATTAAGCCCACTTTAAAACCACTTTGCCATGGGTTAACACCCATCATGATGCATGGGGTGAGGTGTCTCTTCCTCCTTCACCCTAGGCTTCATTTAGCCATGAGGTGGCCGGCCAACATGAGGCCTCATCTCTCACCTCCCAAGCTACCCAATGGAAGGAAAACCATGCATGAAACTCCCCTCACCATGGTTAGAAGGAATGATGAGGGATAAGCTTGTGTGTCACCATTTGCCAAGCTTAAGAGATGATGTGTAAGCTCCCTAAGAAGGATAGAGGCAGCTCACCATGCACCTCTTACATAAGCCAATGGGGAGAGACAAAGCAAAGGAAATCATCATGGAAAGCTTAGGGAGAAGGAACCATGCATATCCTCAGCCGATTTCTTCATCCAATGGACTGATAGGGGAGATAACTACTCCCCTAGAACAACCTAAGCTAAACCATGGCCTCCCCTTGGCTATAAAGGAGCCTATACCCGAGCCTAGCAAAGGAGGAAAAACAAAATTAGGGAGACCCATAGGCTGCCCAAATCCTCTGACCCCCAACATAAGAACTCTTCCTAAGAGTCTTAGCAATCCATTAGGATCAAATCCAAGCCATAGATTGAGCCTATTTGAGCCAATATGATCAAATTTCAAAAACAGCCCAAATTAGGTACTTCTTCAAAATTCTCCTCAAAGCCTGACTTTTGGATCAAATTACTGCAGCAATAACCTTCCATTGGAGTCCTAGAAGGAAACCATAAGGTCTGATCTATTTTGATTTACTTGTGGCAAAGGTATGGAATTTTTCTTTACAAAATAATTCGTATTTTCGATATATCATGTGTTATACTAGCCCAATAGTGTATCATCATCGTATGGATGGATACTTCTCATCCAGATGATCATTTTTAAAAAAAATCACTCAATTTCATCAAGAAATGAGTGAGATATTGATGTTTAAAGTTTAATGGTTCGAAAATTTTTGAATTTTCGGCCGATTTTTCTCAGCCGTTCGATCCCGCGTTTTAGGAACGGACGGCGCTGATCTTACCCCAGTGGTGTCCGCTGTTCGGCTGCCCGTAGCAGATCCTCCCGCTCGTTTGACGTGTACGAGGACACGCGTCGAACGGCGGTGAGTTTAGCGGCGGGATTTAATAAAAAATACATTAAAATCTTAAAAACTTCAAAAATTCATATCTTTTGATCCAGAAGTTATAAAAATAAAATAAAAACACCTCTGGAAAGCTCTTGAAGAGGAGAAAATTATGAAACCAAAATCATAATTTTGTTCTCAGTATTTAATTTTTAATTAATTAAATACTCTCTGGAGTATTTTAATTATTAAAAATTATTTATAAATCAAAAAATTATGAAACTTTGAGGCATTTATCCTTATGTACATAGGGATCTTGCATAATTTTTCCAAAGACAGAAAACATGTTTAAGACATTTTTCTTTAATTTTTAAGTTTCTTTGTAATTATTTCAAATAATAATTATAAAAAATTGAAAATTGAGAAAGATAACATGCAAATGACTAGAAATGATAGGGCAACAGACAATAACCCTAAGAAAACTATTTCTAAGTCATAGAAATTATTTTGAATGTATTTTGAAATTTAGGGTTGAAATTCTTTATTAATTAAATAATTTTAATCCTAAAAATAACTCTTTATAAATTTAACATATTTTCATCAACAATCTAAGTTTGAAAATGGTTCTAGTCTATGATAGACTAATGATAAACTTTACTTAAGTCTAAAATGATCAACTTAGACTTAACTAGATTTAAAATAACATTTAAACCCATTAAACGTTACTTAAATTAGGTTTAATATAAAAATTAAATTTTAATTAAGTTTAAAGACATATTAAACTTAATAAACCAAAATCAAACCTTTTAATTAAGTTTAAAGACAAATAAAGCTTAATTAATTTATTAAACCTTACTTAAATTAAGTTTAAATATAAAAATTAAATTTTTAATTAAGTTTAAGGACATATTAAACTTAATTAACCAAAATCAAATCTTTAATTAAGTTTAAAGACATATTAAACTTAATTAACCCATTAAACCTTACTTAAATTAGGTTTAATATAAAAATTAAATTTTAATTAAGTTTAAAGACATATTAAACTTAATTAACCAAAATCAAACCTTTTAATTAAGTTTAAAGACAAATTAAGCTTAATTAATTTTTTAAACCTTACTTAAATTAAGTTTAAATACAAAAATTAAATCTTTAATTAAGTTTAAGGACATATTAAACTTAATTAACCAAAATCAAATCTTTAATTAATTTTAAGGACATATTAAACTTAATTAACCCATTAAACCTTACATAAATTAGGTTTAATACAAAAATCAACACTTTTAATTAAGTTTAAGGACATATTAAACTTAACTAATCAAAACCAAACCTTTAATTAAGTTTAAAGACATATTAAACTTAATTAACCTCCTTACACATTAGGTTTAAGACAAACTTAAACTCTAATTAGGTCTAACCCTTAGACCTAATTAAACCATTAAGTCTTAACTAAATTAGACTTAATCAGACCTAAACTCTAACTAGGTCTAACCCATTAGACCTAATTAAACCATTAGACATTAACTAACTAAGGTTTAATCAAACATAAACCCTAATTAGGTCCAACCCATTAGACCTAATTAAACCATTAAACCTTAACTAACTAAGGTTTAATCAAACTTAAACCCTAATTAGGTCTAACCCATTAGACCTAATTAAACCATTAAACCTTAATTAACTAAGGGTTAATCAAACTTAAACTCTAATTAGGTCTAACCCTTAGACCTAATTAAACCATTAAGTCTTAACTAAATTAGACTTAATCAGACCTAAACTCTAATTAGGTCTAACCCATTATACCTAATTAAATCATTAAACCTTAACTAACTAAGGTTTAATCAAACCTAAACCCTTATTAGGTCTAACCCATTAGACCTAATTAAACCATTAAACCTTAACTAACTAAGGTATAATTAAACATAAACCCTAATTAGGTCTAACCCATTAGACCTAATTAAACCGTTAAACCTTAACTAACTAAGGTTTAATCAAACTTAAACCCTAATTAGGTCTAACCCTTAGACCTAATTAAACCATTAAGTCTTAACTAAATTAGACTTAATCTGACCTAAACTCTAATTAGGTCTAACCCATTAGACCTAATTAAACCATTAGACCTTAACTAACTAAGGTTTAATCAAACATAAACCCTAATTAGGTCTAACCCATTAAACCTTAACTAACTAAGGTTTAATCAAACTTAAACCCTAATTAGTTCTAACCCATTATACCTAATTAAACCATTAAACCTTAACTAACTAAGGTTTAATCAAAATTAAACTCTAATTATGTCTAACCCTTAGACCTAATTAAACCATTAAGTCTTAACTAAATTAGACTTAATCAGACCTAAACTCTAATTAGGTCTAACCCATTAGACCTAATTAAACCATTAAACCTTAACTAACTAAGGTTTAATCAAACATAAACACTAATTAGGTCTAACCCTTAGACTAAATTAAACCATTAAGTCTTAACAAAATTAGACTTAATCAGACCTAAACTCTAATTAGGTCTAACTCATTAGACCTAATTAAACCATTAGACCTTAACTAACTAAGGTTTAATCAAACATAAACCCTAATTAGGTCTAACCCATTATACCTAATTAAACCATTAAATCTTAACTAACTAAGGTTTAATCAAACTTAAACCCTAATTAGGTCTAACCCATTGTACCTAATTAAACCATTAAATCTTAACTAACTAAGGTTTAATCAAACTTAAACTCTAATTAGGTCTAACCCTTAGACCTAATTAAACCATTAAGTCTTAACTAAATTAGACTTAATCAGACCTAAACTCTAATTAGGTCAAACCCATTAGACCTAATTTAACCATTAGACCTTAACTAACTAAGGTTTAATCAAACATAAACCCTAATTGAGTCTAACCCATTAGACCTAATTAAACCATTAAACCTTGACTAACTAAGGTTTAATCAAACTTAAACCCTAATTAGATCTAACCCTTAGATCTAATTGGACCATTAAGTCTTAACTAAATTAGAATTAATCAAACATAAACCTTAATTAAGTCTAACTCATTAGACCTAATTAAACTATTAAGTCATATAAGTAAGACTTGATCAAACACAAATTCTAATTAAGTCTACCACATTAGACTTAATTAATTATTAAACCTTAATCAACTAAGGTTTAATTAAACCCAAATCCAACCCTTAGCCCAAGTCCAACATAACATAAACTCAAATATAACCTAACTTGAGTCCAATCCAACTTGAACTCAAGTTAACCTAAAACCTTAGGTTCAACCTATATTAAACCTAATCTAAACTCAAACATAACTTGAGCCAAATCCAACTTGAAAGCAAGTTAACCTAAACCTTAGGTTCAACCCATATTGAACCTAACCTAAACTCAAACATTGAATTAGATTCAAACATAACCTAACTTGAGTCCAATCCAACTTGAACTCAAGTTAACCTAAACCTTAGGTCCAACCCACATTGAACCTAAATTCAATTCAAACTAAACTTAAGTCTAATCTACATTAGACTTAAGTGAAACCGAACCTGAGTTCAATTCAACATAAACCTAAGTCAAACACAGGCTTAACTTAAGTCTAACCTATAGTAGACTTAAGTAAAACCAAATTTAGGTTCAACTTAAATATGAATCTAAGTCAAAACTAGACCTAACTTAATTCTAACCCACACTAGACTTAAGTCAAACTAAAGTTCAACTTGACATGAACTTAAGTTCAACCCCAAAAAAAAAAAGCTTAAGTCTAACCTATATTTGACATAAATGAAACCTAAACTTAAATTCAACCTATATTAAACTTAATCCTAAGTCTAGATCTAACTTTAAATAGACTTAATTAAAACTTAAGTCTTATCTAAAAGGGACTTAGATGGTCTGCAAATCTAATTAAGTCTAATTTATTAGACTTGATTAACCTCTAAGTCCTATATAAACAAGACTTAAAACTTAATTAAATCTATTCTGAACCAAACCTTTTAACTTAAGTTCAGACAGACATGAACTCAAGTTAAATAGATTCAATCAACATTGAATCTAACTTAGGTTCAACCAGACATGAACCGAAGTTAATTCAATCAATATTGAATCTAATTTCAAACCTTTTAACTTAAGTTCAGATAAACATGAACTCAAGTTAAATAGATTCAATCAACATTGAATCTAACTTAGGTTCAACCAGACATGAACCCAAGATAATTCAGGATTTAAGTTTAAACTTAAAATCAAGATATAAATTCAACATTTCAAACTAAAACTGACATAATCAACAAAAATTTGACATTTCAAAAATGAAACAACATAACCAATATAAAATTGACATTTCAAAATAATTTGTCATAAATTGACAATATATCCAAAATATTATGTGACATTATTTCTGACAATGCTTTCTTTGGAGGGTGAAAACAAGAAATTTCGCTTAGATTTTCTTTACATGTTATAGGGTGTACTAACTCTGTTTTGCAGGACGACATTCTACACGAACAAAAACAAAACCAAACCTTTTAGGTTAGACATATAACCTGAAACTTTTCAACAAAAACAACGACATTGACAACAAGAACAAAACCAAAACTTTTAGGTTAGACATATAACCTGAAACTTTTCAACAAAAACAACGACATTGACAACAAAAACAAAACCAAAACTTTTAGGTTTGACATATAACCTGAAACTTTTCAGCAAAACAACGACATTGACAATAAAAACAAAACCAGAACCTTTAGGTTAGACATAATACCTAAAGTATTCAATAACATGATATAACAACATTCGAGAGTGATTGTGGGTACATCTCTCCTTAAAAATAAAATCTTTTTAGAAAACAAATGACTAACATTAATCAGATGTTTTCTTAAACAATTGAAAATTGTTTAAGATGTAATTAACTATAGAAGCTTGCTTCTATAGGAGATCTAAAAGAACCCGAAATAGAGATCTCTGTTTTACCATGATCTTCTTAATATGAAAATTCTTGAATATGTTATTCTAGAATATCCTCATATAACAATTATCATAAACATCCTTTTTCTACTATTAGTCCTAAAAATTCTCTAAATCTTTCATAGGATTTATAGGAATAAAACTAGGCTAATATTAGATGGCGACTCCTTGACATTGACACCCAAACCCAATCTCCTTCGGCCCACACCACCGACAAGAGATTTTGTGGCGACTTCGCTGGGGAAAATCTTTCTTCTCATCTTTTGTTATCATTTGTTTTCATTTCAAAATTTTGAAAATAAAAGTTCCCAGTTTATAAATAAGTTGATAATATTCATTTTTCTTGAAATTTCTGAAAAATCGCAATGGATTCTCCGAATTCAATCTTTTCTTACTTTCAAGACTTTGACATACCAATAGAGGAAAATCCTCCCTTTTATCACAATGATTATGGATTATTTAGTGAAACAGAATTCATATTAGATAATCCATATCAAACTGATTCTCAATCTTTTCAAGAATTTGACTTGCAACCTTATGAAGACTTTCTGAATTTTACAGACAATTTACCTGAATATACTTATATCCTTGAAGAAATGAAAAGAGAGAGTGATAAAAAGGAAAACAAGTTTACGAGGAAGATGATGTTCCACCATCATCTATGTATGAAATCGGATCATCTTCAAGGAACATTCATAAAACTCCTTCATTTAAAAGAAAGAAAAGATGGAATGAAAACGACAATTTTGAAACACCTGAATTTCAACATAATATTTTTGGAAGTCCTTCCTTTTTAGAGGAAAATCAATATATTCCAATTCCTGTTGAATACACTGACAATTCCTTTCAACCTAAAAGATCTCCTCCATTTCATGTTGTACATTCAGTGTTTAAGAGATTAGCACTAAAAGAAAAATGTTCACTATCTAAGTTATTAGATAAAATGGGTTGTGTAGTCTCCAACACCATGAAAAGAAGAATTTTAGCAATGGAAAATTCTGATTATCAAGAAACTGATTATCAATTCCCAACTGATAAACATTGTGTTCGAGTGCCAGTAAAATTTTGATTGGGCCCTAGAGTAAAAGATGTAGTGGTCACCAATGACAAAACTCGATATGACGAATTAATATCAGGAGCAAAAGATACAACTGCTAAAATGACGGACTTGGTCCAGATGTTACAAAAAGCAAATTGTCCTTATACCAGATATGATACACCACCTGAGAGTTCTCACCCTATACTTAAAAATAATGTATGGAGACGAAAATCATCTGAAAGAAATTCGATACCACCAACACTCCCGCAAATAGTTCACAAGAAGAGATTTGCGGAAAACATTCTACAAAATCATTTCAAGAGAGATTAAAGAAATTAAAAGAAGATATTAAAAAACTTTCAAGACAAGAAAGGAAAAATACTTCGACGGTTCCAATGAGAATGTTGCCGGTGTTAATATGGCGAAACCCGATCTACTTCCTTAGCACGTGAATCGATTGAAGAAGATGCAACAAATGAATTGCGAGAGGTGATACAACAACAAGATGAACAAATAAGTCGTCTTGAACAAAAAATGGAAGAACTGGTAGCAACTTTGCAAAAACCACCAACGAACCCTTCTCCAGCTAATGAAATCATTAGACCGGAGGCTATTCACATCCTTGAAAGCAGAGAAGAACCAATGGATGTCGAGGAAAGCACTTGAAAGAGAAAGAATTCTCCTCATAACGAAACTCCAGAAAAGGATATTACAAAAATAGTTGAACAGAAGATTAAAGAAACAATGGCTCAGGCAAAAGCTGGAGCATTAACTTCAAAGGGTAGGCTATACCCAGAGGAATTTGATTCTGTTCAATATCCTAAAGGTTTTGTTCCTCCTATCTTTAAAATGTTTGATGGGACGGGAAATACCCGACAACATCTGGCACATTTTAGAGCAAGCTGTTGTAATGCTGGAGGAAATGATGCTCTCCTATTTCGACAATTTGTTAACAGTCTCACGGGAGTTACCTTCGACTGGTATGCAGAACTTCCCAACGGATCTGTCAAAACCTTTGTAGAGCTCGAAAGCCTTTTTATTCAATGCTTTGCAGGAGCACAATATCATACCACTGTTGGTGATTTGGTGGTAGAGAAACAAAAACCAGGAGAAACCTTGGTAGATTATATTTTACACTGGAGAAATCTCAGCATGAAATGTGAGCCACAGTTACAAGAACAACATGCTGTTGGAATACTGCTCAAAAATATCCATGGTCCTATAGCATTTATGCTTAAAGGATTTACGATAAAAACTTTTGAAAAATTACTCAGTAAAGCTGCCAATCTTCAGGAAGAGGTTAAGCAGATGAGTGTAATGGAGAAAACTGAAAAAACAAAAACTATCAAAACTTTTGAAAAGAAACTTGGGAATATTGCAGAAAAAGGCAAACAGGTGATGCAAATCCAACCGGAGCAAAAGAAGCAACTATAAAATCCTTCGACATCACAGACATCACCTCAATTACAACTTCAACAACCAATCCCAGTATCAACTGAAAAGAAAACAATGGCTGAGAGAATGAATAAAGTATATTCATTTAAAACAGAAGTCGTTAGCAAAATATTTCGTAGCTTGCTTAAAATACCTGAATTTAAGCTACCAGAAGCTAAAAGGCCAGCAGAAATTGACATGAAGGACAATCCTAATTATTGCCCTTATCACAGGATGCTCGGACATAAAATTGAAGAATGTTTTGTCTTCAAAGACTGGTTAGAGCGTAATTTAAAAGATAGAAATATAGTCATCCCGAAAGAATACTTGAAAGAACCTGAAAAGGGATCAGTCAATATGATTTCGATAGAGGAACTTAATCCTAAAAACAAGGATAGAATTTCTAAAGAGATCTTCGCTAAATACCAAATTACAAAATCTCCCAAGAAAGAAAGAAAAAGAAAATCAAGAAAATGAAAAAGATTAGAGGTCTTCCAGATATAGGGGCTGCAACTCCTTTTGTACCTTCTAGTTCATTTCACTCTTGTACTAGGATAGTTATATCGGCCAAAGGACGAAAAATCCTCAAGCCGATAACTTTGTATGACTTCCTTTTTACCATGAATAATAACAATCCTAGTTTTCGTACATTTTTTCTATTCTGGATGATGCTTCTGAGAGTGACCATCTGAATTCTAACCCTATAGACAATACTCAAATCGTATATGATCAATCTAAAGACAACCAGAACAATGAAAATGAGAATAAGAAATCTGACAACGACAAAAATGAAAATGACATTGCTATGCTTCAATTACAATGAATTCTGATTTTTATAGGATTACAGTCCTCAGATTCAGAAACGAATGAATTGGATAATCAACTTGAAGAAATAGTTGAAATTAACTTGAGAAGTGGAAAAATCTTACCTCCTAGGATAACTCCACAAGAAAAAGAAAAACAAATAATTACACCAGATAAGATCACTCCTCCAATATATCCCCAAACTTCTGAAGGAAATAAGGATGATCTTCACAACAAGGTGGATTATAATGTACTGGCCCATTTGAGAAAATTGCCTGCAAAATTAAGCATCTATGACGCTCTCATACTTTCCAAAGAAATGAGAGAATCATTAATAAAGGGCCTTCCGGGCCCTGACATTTGCTTAACTCAACTTGCTAGTACTACCCAAAACGAAGCTTACTCGTTAGAGGAATCAACAAAGATTACCTTCTCTGACAATGACTTGTTGCTCGGAACAACTGAACACAATCGTCCACTCTATATTACAGTAAACATCAATGACACGATACTTTCGAGAGTTCTTATTGACCCAGGTGCTTCAATTAAAATTATGAATTTGAAAACTCTTGCATATTTGGACATTGATGCCTCTCAACTATCAAGGTATACGATGATGTTACGAGGGTTCAATCAACAAGGAGAATGGGCCATTGGATCAATAACATTGCTCTTAAAAATAGCCGACTTGGCAACAACAGCAAAATTTCATATTATTGATTCAGACACCTCTTTTAATGCCTTACTTGGCAGACCATGGCTCCATGAATATAAAATGGTACCCTCTTCATTACATCAATTTATCAAATATTTACGAAAAGGACAAGAATTTTGTATTATAGGAGATCTGCAACCGTTTTCAATCCATGAAATTGGTATACATGAAGATGCAGCATATTATGCTCCTATAAATAAAACAATATCTTCCAAAGAGATAACAACAAATATAGAAGAAAAGAACAAAGAAAAGAAAATAAATGAAAATGATTTTTCTTCAATAAAGTCAAGAGGAACTAATTTTTGTCAGACTCGCACTCTAGGTCGAGGTCGAGGACGAGGACGAGGGAGATAAGATCCAATTGTCACAATGAAGAAACCACTTAAGTTCAAAATCCACCTGGACTCTGAAGAAGAAACAACATCCATTGTTTTGAAGGAACCCCAATTCAAAATATCTCTAGAAGAAGAAGATAAAGAGAAACAATTTGAATCTATGTATGACAAAATCAATCATTATATACATCTATGACTCTAACTCCAATCTCCACTGCTAAGATTGAGAATCTAATAGTCAAAGAAGTATATAATGATGATAAAAAGCCAAGTAAGTTTAAACTTGGCTCTACTTCTTCTTGTACTAAAGATGATGTAAAAATAGAAGATGAAAATCTTCCACAATCAATGAAAATTCCTTTTGAGTTATATTCTCCTTGGGCACGAAAATTCATTCAAAATAGTTTAATGCTCAAACAATGGTCTTTAAAATAACCGCATTTCATTGAACAAATGTGGAATGATAATAAACGAAATTCTAACTCTAAAGAAGGTGTTGGATTTGGAACTTTGGGACCATTAGATGATACAAAATTTTGTTTGACTGTCACAGAAGAATGTGATTTTGAATCATCAGCTCGATCTTCCAATTGAAAATGCTCCCGGAATTGGAAGAAGAAATTAAATCGACAATCGATGAACTAAAAGAAATAAATTTAGGAACTAATGAAAATCCAAAACCGACTTTTATTAGTTCATTCCTTAATGATGAGGAAGTAAAAGACATAACTCAATTGTTGATGGAATATAAAGACTGTTTTGCTTGGACTTATGACGAAATGCCTGGTTTATCTCCAGAAGTCGCAATCCATAAACTCGGGATAGACCAAATCATAAACCCAGTTAAACAAGCTCCAAGAAGGATGCGTGTTGAAATAGAGCAACAAGTCATTGAGGAAGTCAAAAAATTGAGATAAAGGCTGACTTCATACGAGAAGAAAATTGTCCAACATGGCTAGCCAATGTGGTGCCAGTTAAAAAGAAAAATGGACAAATAAGAGTCTGCATAGACTACAGGGACTTGAACAAAGCATGTCCAAAAGATGAATTTCCTTTACCAATTCCTGAATTAATGGTTGATATTGCATCAAAACATGCAATATTTTCTTTCATGGATGGATCATCAGGATATAACCAAATAAAAATGTTTTCGGAGGATGAAGTAAATACAGCTTTCCGAACACCCATGGGCATATATTGTTATAAGGTTATTACATTTGGACTAAAAAATGTTGGTGCAACCTATCAAAGAGTCATGACACGGATTTTTGATGAACTAATACATAATCAAGTCGAATGTTATATCGAAGATCTGGTTGTCAATAGTAAACAAAAAGACTATCATATATACGATTTGAGAATTGTCTTAGAACGACTACGACGATATAATCTTAAAATGAACCCTTTAAAGTTCGCCTTTGGTGTCACTTCAGGAAAATTTTTAGGATTTGTAGTTCAACATCGTGGGATAGAAATTGATCCTCTCAAAATTGAAGCTATCCTAAATATGCTTCCTCCTAAAAATCTAACTCAATTGAGATCCTTTCAAGGAAAATGAACATATATACAACGTTTCATTTCCAATCTATCGGGTAGATGTCAACCTCTTACTGCCCTTACTAGAAAGGATGCCAAATTTGTGTGGGATGAGAAATGTCAGCACGCCTTCGAAGACATTAAACAATATCTGACAACCCCTCCTGTCTTAGCAGCCCCTGTATTAGGAAGACCTTTAGTCCTTTACACCGCGGCATTGGACAATTCACTTGGAGCTTTACTAGCACAAGTAAATGATGAAGGAAAAGAGAATGTGTTATATTATTTGAGTCGTTGTTTAGTTCCAACGGAAATAAAATATTCGACAATTGAAAAGCATTGTTTAGCCTTGATCTTCGCAGTTCAAAAGCTAAGACATTATATGCTTTCTCATAAGGTAACTCTTATTTCAAGAGTTAACCCATTACAATATTTAATAACACGACCAACACTTTCTGGGAGATTAGCAAGATGGGCAATGATCTTACTCCAATTTGATATAACATTTGTATCGTTACGTGCTGTCAAAGGACAAATCCTGACAGATTTCTTAGCAGCACATCCAATTCCAACTGGATCACCTCTTAATGACGATTTACCTGATGAACAAATATCGGAAATAAAAAGTTCCAATGTACAATGATGGGAACTCTTTTTTGACGGAGCATCATCTGCATGGAAAGACAGAGAAAATAGACAATCATACCAAGCAAAGCTGGAGTAGGATTAATTTTCATTACTCCCGACAAAACAATGATGCCTTTTTCCTATCATTTGACTGAACCTTGCACGAATAATGAAGCCGAATATGAAGCGCTCATAACCGGTTTAGAATTGACAATATTAATGGAATCTAAAAATATTGATATCTACAGGGATTCCCAGTTGATTATCAATCAAATCACTGGTAAATACAAGACTTTGAAACCTCGACTCGAACAGTATTCTCGTTACACACTGAAACTGCTTCAACAAATTCCTGATGTAACATTCTTCTTAATTCCAAGACGAGACAATTCTCTAGCAGATGCTTTGGCAAAACTTGCACAGGAATTTGCCTGTCTAGAAGAAGATGACATACCGATCTCTATAAAAGGACGACAAGTTCTTTCTCAAATTGGCATGGATAATTTGCATAAAATCGGTGAAAATATGACAATGACAATAAGTGACGAGAAGGATGATTGGCGACAACCAATCATCCAATATTTACAAACTGAAAAATTGCCTGAAAATAGTTCTATTGCCAACAAATTAAACAAAGAGCATTATCATATGCTCTAATAAATGATGTCCTTTACAAATGATCTTTTGATCAAATGTGGTTAAGATGTTTAAAACAAATTGAAGCTCGAGAGATTGCTAAAGAAGTTCATTCAGGTTTATATGGTGCACATCAATCCGGGCCCAAAATGAAAATGAAAATAAAAAGAATGGGTTATTATTGGCCAACAATGATGACCGATTGTCTTGACATTGCAAAGAAATGTCATCAATGTCAAATACATGGGGTAGTTTTACATCAACCTCCAAATGTCCTACACCCAACTATTGCATCATGGCCATTTGAATGTTGGGGTACCAACATAGTGGGCCTTATAGATCATCCATCTTCCAAGGGTCATAAATTTATTATGGCAGCTAATGACTATTTTTTCTAAATGGGCAGAAGCAATACCCTTCGAGAAGTCAAGGCAGAACAAGTTCTCCATTTCTTTAAAACACATATCGTTTATAGATTTGGGATTCCTCGAAGAGTCATATCAGATAATGGATTGGCCTTCAAAAACACAAAAATGAATCACTTTATCCAGAGACATGGGATTGATTGGAGATATTCCACAATCTATTACCCTAAAGCCAATGGATTAGCTGAAGCTTTCAATAAAACATTGGTTCAAATCTTGAAAAATACATTGAGCAATAGCCCGAGACAATGGCATGAACGATTAATAGAAGCTTTATGGGCTTATAGAACTACATACCGAACTCCAACACGGTCTACACCATTTGCTTTGGTATATGGTTCTGAAGCCATTTTGCCTCTGGAAGTCCAAATTCCTTCTCTCAGAATTGTGATAGCAAACAAAATAACTGAAGAATAAAATGCTAGACGACAACTTGAGAACTTGAAAGTTTGGAATGCAAACGTCTACAAGCCCAACAAAATCTCGAACTATATCAAGCAAAAATGATACGAGCTCACGACAAATTAGTTTGTCCCAGAACCTTTCGAATCAGTGAATTAGTTTTAGTTCTTCGAAGACCTATACTAGCTCATCGAAAGATAGGTGGTAAATTTGAACCAATATGGGAGGGCCCATATGTAATTGAAAAGACATATTCAGGAGGATCCTACCAAATGGTAGATTGCCGAGGAGAAAGAATCCTGCCTCCAATCAATGGACGTTTTCTAAAGAAATACTATGCAACATAAAAATAAAAATGAATAACGATTTATTTATAAACTGGGACAATAAATTATTCTTTCCAAAATCATCTTTGATTTTTCTTTATGACATTTATTTCATTGGCTGAACAAATGTTTAAAAGGCTAAAATGTCATCGTGTCTTATGACATTTATGACATATGTAATTGAAAAGACATATTCAGGAGGATCCTACCAACTGGTAGATTGTCGAGGAGAAAGAATTTTGCCTCCAATCAATGGATGTTTTCTAAAGAAATACTATGCAACATAAAAATAAAAATGAATAACGATTTATTTATAAACTGGGACAATAAATTATTCTTTCCAAAATCATCTTTGATTTTTCTTTATGACATTTATTTCATTGGCTGAACAAATGTTTAAAAGGCTAAAATGTCATCATGTCTTATTATTTTTCAGGAAAAATGTCTGAAGGCAGACTATTTTTCTTATTTCAAAATAATATGACTTTCTCCTTGGACCGTCGACACATGGACGAGGGAACCAGAATTCATTTCAACTTTGACCTATTGCAGGTTGAATCCATATATCATGGATCGTTACTTTATCTGGTGAATCACAGTGAAGTTAATCTGCAAACACCTTTGATAGAATTCAAACTCCGACAACCCGAAGAATATGACTTCACAATCAGTGATAGCTCAGATGAGGGAGAATTCATGACTACTTCAGTAGAAGGAGCATCCACATCGGGTACAAAAAATATGGCGACAGGACTTACTAGATCACAAAGATGAAATCATAATAAACGACTGAAATGACAAAAACAATTACAAGAAAAACAAAACATGGAAGATATTAGTCAATCGAAATCACGAACTATTAATACTCCATTTGAGGAAATAAACTCTGCCTCAGAAACGACAAATCTAGACCCTGCAAAGAAAAATGAAAATGGAAAAGCAGTTATCACCTCACCTGCTCAGAGTTTGAAGGTGTCAGATAAAAAGGTTGATGAAAAAAGTCACTCAAGGAAAGAGGTGCAACAAATTCGCGCTATCGAGTAGAGAACTTTTGAACAATACAAACACATGAATAAAAGGACAATAAATATTCTGGATGACCTTAAATTATTTACCAGAATATTTGATGAAGCTGAACAAACTGCTATCATTGATCACATTATAAAAGCCCAAAATCAGGGTAGGGCTGGACTCCTTCAGAGGAGAACCTATTCTGAACCTCATAAATGGATTCGTGGCAAGGGTAGACAAACCCTACAATATGGATGCTACTACAATTATGCAAGAGACAGAGAAGGAAATCTTCCTGGAATTTTGCGACACGAACAAGTTGATCCTTTACCCACCAAGTTATCAAACGACTCGTCACTTGGGGAATTTTACCTACAGACTGTATTTCTAACAGTTGCATTATCAATATATATGATAAAGGAGACTGTATCCCTCCTCACATTGATAGCCATGATTTTGAGAGACCATTTTGTACGGTGTCACTCGTGAACCGCTGTTCTGCTGTGTTTGGAAGGGAGATACAAATCTTGGGACCTGGAGAGTTTGAAGGTACATGTCGTATTCTCTTAACTCGAGGATCAGTTCTCCTGTTTCAAGGGAATGGTGCAGATTTTGTAAAACGAAGGCGTACCCGATGTCAACAAGCCACGCATCTCAATTACCTTGCGACGGATGAAGCCCGACAAACGACTCCGTCGGATATAAAGCTATACTCGTAACCGGAGAATCTACAACCTTTGGAATTACCATAACCCCATAAATGTCTAAACACCTGAAACATGCTTGATAAATAATGTTTTGGGGTGTAGGACGTTTATGGACAGTCTGTTAAATATCCAGAGCTGTGTTATGACATATAAGAACTTTTGACATGTGATATATCTATAGTTGTCAAGGTGTGATATATCGGTAGCTGTTGGTATGTAAAATATCAGTAGTTTGTTGCAGCACGCTATATGATATGTACACATATATGTACCGTTAGGTTTTGCTTGCGATAATATGTACTGGTGACCTTTTTATGAAAATAAAATGAAATGTTGGAAAAATGTTCCCCCTTTGTCTGTGATATGTCGATGTGTCCTAAAAATAATAAAATAAATTTTAATGATGAAATGAATAACGTGTGATAACTAAACATAAGAATTATCTTTCGACCTATATAGGTCAAAACCCCAGCGGATATTTCCACCAAAAATATTAGTGAGTTCGCCACTCTCTTCGGTTATTGGATATATGTCCTTTCCTGATGTGGAAATCACGACTTTCCATTAACCAAATCTTGACATTGACATTTTGAGGAAAATAGAAAATGACATCTATTTTCTCTCTTCGGTTATTGGATATAAGTTCTTTCCTGACACGGAAATTACTACTTTCCTTTAACCAAATCTTGACATCAACATTTTGAGGAAAATAGAAAATGACATCTATTTTCTCTCTTCGGCTATTGGATATAAGTTCTTTCCTGACACGGAAATTACGACTTTCCTTTAACCAAATTTTTACATCGACATTTTGAGGAAAATAGAAAATGACATCTATTTTCTCTCTTCGGTTATTGGATATAAGTTCTTTCCTGACACGGAAATTACAACTTTCTTTTAACCAAATCATGATATTGACATTTTGAGGAAAATAGAAAATGACATCTATTTTCTCTCTTCAGTTATTGGATATAAGTTCTTTCCTGACACTGAAATTACAACTTTCTTTTAACCAAATCTTGACATTGACACTTTGAGGAAAATAGAAAATGACATCTATTTTCTCTCTTCAGTTATTGGATATAAGTTCTTTCCTGACACGGAAATTACGACTTTCCTTTAACCAAATTTTGACATCGACATTTTGAGGAAAATAGAAAATGACATCTATTTTCTCTCTTCGGTTATTGGATATAAGTTCTTTCCTGACACGGAAATTACGACTTTCTTCTAACCAATTCTTGACGTTGACATTTTGAGGAAAATAGAAAATGACATCTATTTTCTCTCTTCGGTTATTGGATATAAGTTCTTTCCTGACACGGAAATTACGACTTTCTTTTAACCAAATCTTGACATCGACATTTTGAGGAAAATAGAAAATGACATCTATTTTCTCTCTTCGGTTATTGGATATAAGTCCTTTCCTGAAGTGGAAATCACTACTTTCCTCTAACCAAATCTTAACACTGACATTCTGGAAAATAGAAAATGACATCTATTTTCTCTCTCCGATTATTGGATATAAGTCCCTTCCTGACACGGAAGTCATGACTTTCCTCTAACCAAATTTCAACATCGACATTTTGAGAAATGAAATATGACATCCATTTTCCCTCCCAATAAATCTCTTTTCAAATACAATAAAATAATCTCTTCTTAGAACTGACATAAAAGACATCGGACATCCTCTGGGAGCGATATGACATCCCTTCCTTTCCTGAACATTATGAGACATCTCTTAGACCACTTCGGTCAACGCCAATATGTCCAGAATACTTATATAGTATTCTACACATATTGGGGGCCCTTTTGTTGACCTCATTTTACAATGAGTCAATACCCTTATGACCTAAAAAGTCAACTTTGGTCAAAATGGTCAGACCAGACCTAGTGACCAACCTTGTTGACCCCATAGGTCAACCTTATGACCTAAAAAGTCAACTTTGGTCAAATTGGTCAAACCAGACCCAGTGACTAACCCTGTTGACCCCATAGGTCAACCTTATGACTTAAAAAATCAACTTTGGTCAAATTGGTCAAACCAGACCTAATGACCAATCATGTTGACCCCATAGGTCAACCTTATGACCTAAAAAGTCAACATTGGTCAAAATGGTCAAACCAGACCCAGTGAAAAACTCTGTTGACCCCATAGGTCACCCTTATGACCTAAAAATTCAACATTGGTCAAAATGGTCAAACTAAACCTAGTGACCAACCCTGTTGACCCCATAGGTCAACCTTATGACCTAAAAAGTCAACTTTGGTCAAATTGGTCAAACCAGACCTAATGACCAATCGTGTTGACCCCATAGGTCAACCTTATGACCTAAAAAGTCAACATTGGTCAAAATGGTCAAACCAGACCCAGTGACCAACCCTGTTGACCCCATAAGGTCAACCTTATGACCTAAAAAGTTAACTTTGGTCAAATTGGTCTAACCAGACCCAGTGACCAACCCTGTTGATCCATAGGTCAACCTTATGACCTGAAAAGTCAACTTTGGTCAAATTGGTCCAACGAGACCTAATGATCAATCCTGTTGACCCCATAGGTCACCCTTATGACCTAAAAAGTCAACTTTGGTCAAAATGGTCAAACTAGACCCAGTGACCAACCCTGTTGACCCCATAGGTCAACCTTATGACCTAAAAGTCAACATTGGTCAAAATGGTCAAACCAGACCTAGTGACCAACCCTGTTGACCCCATAGGTCAACCTTATGACCTAAAAAGTCAACTTTTATCAAAATGGTCAAACCAAACCTAGTGACCAACCCTGTTGACCCCATAGGTCACCCTTATGACCTAAAATGTAAACTTTGGTCAAAATGGTCAAACCAGACCTAATGACCAACCCTGTTGACCCATAAGTCAACCCTTTCACCCAATGACACATTTAAAACCCCACAATGACAAAATCACAAATACTAGACATTTTAAAATTAAAATGATTAATTTGGGCTGACTTGAGTCAACACAGGTCAAAATTGGTCAACACCTATCTATTTTGATTAAAATAGATAAAATTAAAATAAAAACAAGAAAATTAATCAAATAATTAATTTCAAATTTATTTTGATTAATTAAAATGATTAATGATTTACTTTTTAATATTTTAATTAAATGACATAATTAATTAAAAAGAAAATTAAATTAAAATCATAAAGTGACAAAAATGATAAAATTAATCAATTAATTAAATTGAAATTATTTTCAATTAATAAATTGATTAATAAAATATTTTCCAACAATTTTAATTAATAAAATAATTAATTAAAATGGGAATTAAAAAAGAAAACAAATGACACATAACCTTCTCATAATTAGTTAGGCTAATTAACATTTGATTAAGCCCACTTTAAAACCACTTAGCCATGGGTTAACACTCATCATGATGCATGGGGTGAGGTGTCTCTTCCTTCTTCACGCTAGGCTTCATTTAGCCCTGAGGTGGCCGGCCAACATGAGGCCTCATCTCCCACCTCCCAAGCTACACAATGAAAGGAAAACCATGCATGAACCCCCCCTCACCATGGTTAGAAGGAATGATGAGGGATAAGCTTGTGTGTCACCATTTGCCAAGCTTAGAAGATGATGTGTAAGCTCCCTAAGAAGGATAGAGGCAGCTCACCATGCACCTCTTACATAAGCCAATGGAGGAGAGACAAAGCAAAGGAAATCATCATGGAAAGCTTAGGTAGAAGGAACCATGCATATCCTCAGCCGATTTCTTCATCCAATGGATTGATAGGGGAGATAACTACTCCCCTAGAACAACCTAAGCTAAACCATGGCCTCCCCTTGGCTACAAAAGGAGCCCATACCCGAGCCTAGAAAAAGAGGAAAAAAAAAATTAGGGAGACCCATAGGCTGCCCAAATCCTCTGGCCCCCAATATAAGAACTCTTCCTAAGAGTCTTAGCAATCCATTAGGATCAAATCCAAGCCATAAATTGAGCCTATTTGAGCCTATTTGATCAAATTTCAAAAACAGTCGAAATTAGGTACTTCAAAATTCTCCCCTAAGCCCGACTTTTGGATCAAATTGCTGCAGCAATAACCTTCCATTGGAGTCCTAGAAGGCAACCATAAGGTCTGATCTAGTTTGATTTGCTTGTGGCAAAGGTATGGAATTTTCCTTTACAAAATAATTCTTATTTTCGATATATCATGTGTTATACTAGCCCAGAAGTGTATCATCACCGTATGGATGGATACTTCTCATCTAGATGATCATGTTAACCTCATTTTTGATGAGGTCTTCTCTTCTTCGCTTTAATACTTAGGATCTAGCCTTAGGCTTTTCCTTTGACTATCTTAGAGGATTAGAATTGGGACCCACCACTTAGAAATTCAAACCACTTCTCAACTCCCTACAAACTCCACAAACTTGACTATAGACCCCTAATCACCTAGAGGGTTGAAATCAAATGTGGAAGTTTAAAGGATGAGTTCCTATAGGACTCTTTGGCGCTTAGGACTACCCCTCAGGTGGCTCAGTCGCAGTGAAGGGCCGAATTACACACACACTACACCTATACACTACACTTTCACACACATCCTAGAAACACACCCATACCTAACTTGGCCTCCTGACTCATGTAGGTGATTCACATGGATGATCCTTAACCCCTAAGCCCTTGGCTTAGAGGGTTAGGAACAACATAGTGGATGCCTCAAATGAGTCCCTTCATGGCTCATGTGGGCTTGATATGGCTTCATGGCTCAACCAAAATGATTTTATTCCAATTACATTTACCCAATCTTTAATTTTCCAAATTTTCAATTTTCCAAATTTTCAATTTTTGACCCCCGGGACCCTACACCCGCCTAACCTACCCAAAGCCCTTGAAACTACCCAAAATTTGCAAAATCACCTAAATTACCCAAAATTCCTCAAAACCAATCCCAAACATTCCCACATTACTCAAATTGATCATCCATACCCAAAAATACCAAAAATTCCAAAAATACCTCCCAAAACCCTCCAAATACCCAAAATACCCCTCTTGACCCAAAAAAATCCAAAAATTCTAAAAATTCCCAGAAAATTCCAGAAAATCCCAAATATTCCCAATTTCATTTTGTTCAACTACACCATGGGCCAATTTTGTCAATTTACCCCACTTTTGTTAAAACCCCAATTTGACCCATTTTAACCCAAAGTGAACCCAATATCAAGCCAAACCTACCCAATTGACCCAAATTCTGGTCCAATTCAATTCTAAACTTCAATTTAACATTCCCAACACCAATCTAGACCAGATCCAAGTCCAATTTGATTGACATTTGAATCCAATTTCACTTTTGGCCTTAAAGCCCAATTTGGACCCATGACCCAAACCTAACCCAAACTAACCCAATTCAACTCCAATTAACCCCAAATCTTTTCTAAACCTTCCTTAGCATCCCCACAAACAAAACACTAACATGATTTGCCCAAAATTTAGACCCAAACCCCACTCAAATTCAACCCAAAGCTAAAAAGCCCAAATTTTGACCTAAAACCTAACCTAACCCAAATAAGCCCAAAACCCAAAATCAAAACCCAACCAAAGCCAAAACCTCTTTGAAACACTCCCATAAACATCTCCCAACATTAATTTTACATCAATTTCAACCCTAGCACAACATTGGCCCAAATTAGCCCAACTTGACCTACATTGAGCCATTTACCAAAGAGGCCCAAATTCAAACCAATTCAATTCCAAGTCACACCAAATTTATTCCAAATCATTCATGAAACATTCCTAAACTAAATTCAACACTTATTAGATCCAATCCTTTGCAAAATTCTCATCCTAAAATAAAAAAAAAACCCACTTCCATAAATAACTTTAAAAGCCCATCTAAAACCATTTCAAAAAGCCCAAAAATTCATCCAAAGCCCACAAGACAATTCCTTCTCATCATCCACTTGATAAAATCATTCCCTAAAGTTTGAAACCTATGATTAAATCATTCCAAATTAGGCTTTATCCAAATTCCCATCAAAATGCCCAAATTCCTAAAATCCATTCCAATGAAATTGACTAAGCCATACCCAAGCCCAAATAAAGCCATGAAGCCATCCTCAAGCCCCATGTAAAGCCATGAGATGTTTGACATGTGACCATCCCATAAATGGCAAGAGGAGGAGCCTCTTTAAGGATTCTCTTAAAGGTGATTAAACCTTTTCATGCTTCCCCTAAACTATGTTTAAACTTAAACATGCTTGGATGAATGACTTCTCCTCGCTAATCTAGCCGACTCACCCGACCTCCCTCAGCCTCAAATTAGAGCTTGGAAAGGTGCACCCAACCCAAACCCATAGGATGACCAAATTGAGCCTAAAAGAGCCCCTTCCCCATTCCATTTTGAATGAAGCTTTCTACACATGGCCACTCTCCATCGCTTGCACCATTGCCAACCCCCGACCCTCCCGATGACAACAATGACCCGACCCCGGCCGGCCACCCACCACAACGACCAGAAACCACCGTGCCGAGAGCACCCATGTGAGCCAAACTTTGGAATTCCACCTTGCCGAGTTGCCCCATGCCCAATGGCCATCATGGCTGTTCTTCCCTCGACCTAAGCAACTGATCCCAAGCCTTAAACCCCCCTGGTAGCTCCTCCACCCTCTCCTATTCGAACCTCACCTCCTCTCGGCCATGAGAGGTGCCGAACCGCACCTTATCGAAACCCCGCCAAAATTGCTCCGCACCACTCTCCACACTTAGAGCAGTTGATCCCCAGATGACAATTTGCCCTAATCCCCACCAACAGAGCCCAATTTCTCACCAAAATTCCACCCAAAACCAGGACACTTCTTCACAGTGGACCAATCCTCAAATCGATTGGTCCTAAACCTTCACTCGTACCAAGGGAAGAAGTCCACCAGCAAAAGCCCCCTCTCCAGGCCACCCATCTGTTCCACACTCCAAGCTTTGTGATCGGGCTTGGTCAAAATCCTACCTAGACAATTCACCAGGCCAAGAGACTTCATCTGGAGCTTGCTTAGACCCAATCGAAGGTGACACAACCCTCAGATTGAATCCACACTTCTCTGAGCAAAGGTATGAGCTAACTCTTTATCCCGAGCTTCTGGAGATTCTCCATTTCAAATGACTTAATTTCAATGCATGATCACCGTATAGATGTATTGGTCTCTTCAAGACGAATCCATAGAGCACAAGAACATGAAAATCCGTTGAGAAATGAGTGAGTTCTTAGGGATTTAGTGTGGACGGCTCTCGGGTGAGAACGGTTGGGGACGATGAACGGATGCCGTTCATTCCATAAACGCGCGGATGGACGACTCAGATCGGGTCGGATCGGCAGATGATACGCGGAAGGCGGGACCCGGGCTGCTGACTCAAGTGGCGGCGTTGAATGGCAGCGCGACACGCGGCGTTTCAGAGATGCCTAGGATGAGTCAGTGCCGCCGTTTTAAATAGAAAATTAGGTTATTTTTTATTTATTTAATTCCCTAAACTTCAAAAATGCATAACTTTGTGTAGGAAAATCAGAAAAATAAAATAAAAATACCCTCTTGCTCAGTGAACAGAGGAGAATAATGTGGAAAAGAAATCATTTAATTTCATCAAGTATTTTATTTTTAATGATTTATTTACCCTCTGCATTATTTTAATTCTCCATGCATATAGGAAATTCACCATGGCATGAGACCATAGGGCTGAAGCCTCTGAACTTGGGAATATTCCCTAAATTTTCCAATGTCAGAGGCCATCCCTATGAGAAATTATTGATTTTTCAAATTCATGTTGCTGTTTTGAGTATTTTAAATCTAATAATTAGCATGTTGTGAAATAAATTCTAGGAAAATTTGGTGATGTTTCTTATGACCAGAGGAACCTAGGAAAAATAGGTTTTGAAATAATCCACTTGGAATAACCCTAATTGGCTTAAACACCTAAAATAGGTCCTTAATTAATTAGAGATAATCATACATTAAATTGACTTGAAATTAATTCTCCACTAACATTTAGGACCAGAGGAACCCACCATAAAAATTTGAAGTCAATTGGACTTGGTTAGCCCTACTAAATGGGTTGATTAAGCCATTTAGCAAATTTAAACTTTAAAAATTCATAACTTTCAAAATACTTTTCAAAAATTCACCAAATTGGTTTTGGAGCCTCTCTGATATCAGGGGAATTTAAGAAAATTAAAATTTCAATTTTCTAAAAAAGTTGATTTTTTGCATTATTATAATATTTTAATAATTAAAAAATAATAAAAATCAAAAAAATAATAAAATTCACCAAAATGTCACATTTTGAATTTTAATCACTTAGGAACAAACTCCATATTTTTCTTAGGTCTATATGATGAGATATTAAATTTTAAAGCCCTAAGGTAATTTTAAAATTAAAAAAATGTATTTTTTAGCATTTCCACTAAAATAATTCTAATAAATCAAAGAAAAATCAGAAAATTGTAAAAATTGATTCTCTGATTTCCTTGATATCAGAGAGATTTTTGAAAAATATAAAATTCATTTTTCAACCATTATTTTATTTTTAAATTAATTAATACTCCAAAACTCAAAATAATTATAATAAAAAGAATACAATTCAAAACATCACCAAAATTGGTCGAAGCGGTCCTCTAGTCATTAGGAATGTCCCATAATTTTCTTAAGGACAGAAACTTTCCCTTGGTCATATTATTAAATTTTCCTTGGAAATCCCTATTTTCCACCAAAAATAATTACATAAATAAATTAAATACAGAAAAATCACATTTTCTCCTCTCATGTCTTTATTGACATATGAGTGAAGTCACATAAAAATTTCAAGTTCATTTAAGCTCAATTTAGTGAGTTATGAAATTATTAAGCTTGAAGGGGCAAAATGGTAATTAAAATTTTAACCTTTAATTAAAACTTTAGGCTTAATAAAATTAAAGAGTAAAATATTTGATCTTAATCTGATTTAGATGATTGAAATTTAAATAATTAAATGGTAGAAACCTACTAAACAATTTAAAATAATTGAAATAAACCTTAATTAAATAATTGATTAAATTTGGAAGAATGATAAAATTGGAATTATTAAAATAGTGATATTATTAGGAAGAGATTTGTTCTTTAATTTAAGAATCCCTAAATTAATCATCTCAATAATATTTAATTCCTAATTAAAATGATAATCCAAATTTAAGATTTAAAATGTTAAAAGACTTAATCATTAAATTAAATTAAAGTTAAATTATTTAAATTAAACCCTTTTAAAATTTCAATTAAATTAAAATTAAAAGTAAAATTAAATTAAAATTTAAATTAAATTGAATTAAATAAAATTAAATTAAAACAAATTTAAATTAAATTGAATTAAATAAATTTAAATTAAAACATATCAAATTAAATCAAATTAAACTAAATTAAATTAAATTAAATTAAATTAAATTAAATTAAATTAAATTAAATAAATTAAATTAAATTAAATTAAAATAAATTAAAGGAAATTAAATTAAATTAAATTAAATCAAATTAAATTAAATTAAATTAATTCATATCAAATGAAACTAAAATGAATTAAATTAAATTAAATAATAGAATCAAGTTAAAATTAAAATCAAGTTAAATTAAATCAAAATTGAAACTAAACTAAATTAAATTAAATTAAAGTTAAATTAAATTGAATTAAAAAAAATAACATCACATAAGACATAAAGAAATTCAAAAATAAATATAAAGCAACTTGAACACTATTCCAAATTTAAACCCGATAACTGAAATTAAATTAAATCACAAACCATTTGAACACCATTTTGCCCTCGAAAGCTTTGGTTATCATAACTCCTAAACAGAACGTTAAATGAAATGTTACTTCACTTATAGGATATCCAAATGTCCTAGTTCATCGAGCAAGATAACAAAACTCGAATTCCTGACGGTTAATTCATTTGTATAATTAAATTCATTCGGACTTAAAACAATTCTAAGCAATATTGAAAAGATGTTTAAGATTCTTCTTAAGCACTTCCTCAATATGATAGGATGTTTATAAGAACAACTAAACTTAATTGTTCTTTGATGAAGAAAATCGTCATCAAACCAAAAACACAAGAACCTAGATGTCATAGGAAATGACTAGCTATAGGATTAGGAATTTGGTAGAAAACCATAACCCTTCCCTTAGCTTTACCTAGGAACTTGCTTAAATATTTTAAATTGTGTTTGAGTGCAGCTTGGGATGACGGGAAGACCCTCCGTGCACGCTTTTATTTTATTGTAATTTACTTTATTGCAATTTATTTAATCGCATCGCACTTACTTTTCTTGCATGATAAACAATTGTTGCATGAAAACCCACACTTTTAGGATAGTCCCTAAAACTGAAACCAAAACTAAATTAAAAGTCATTGCAAGATAAAATTCACCGCCACAACATTTCAAAATATAAAACAACTCAAAATTTAATCACAAACGTAACACAAAACCGCAATTACAACTAAATTAAAACGTCTTGTTGGATGATCGGGAATACCTCGGATGATGTAACCTACGTGTCGCTAACGGGATTTCCCACGGTCTAAATGAAAGTGTGGAACTCATTTAGTTGAGTTTAGCAAATTCATCTCGGACTAAGTGAATCCGATAAAAATAACGATGCCGGAAGGATGGAACCGTGGGATCTTAACCGGTGTTGTTATAATCAACTTTAAGATTTGTTTTAAATAAAACATAAAAAACACTTGGAATTTAAGAATTTCTCTAAACCAAAACACTTTTCTCATCTCCTGATTTATGACTTCTAAAACTAAACCTCTGCAACAACAAGGAGCTCGGAGCATGGTGGGCAGCACGGCCATCATCATCAGCAAAACTCGAGTCTACTTCAAAGAAACTTTCTTAGAATTAAATAACTAAGCCATAGGATTTCGAGGTAGTTTGCCTAGTGCAACATAAATCCTCAACTCTTCGTTAGGCATTTGCATGATCATGTCATGTAAATTAAGTCCTAACCGGTCTTAGGACTCCGAGGTAGTCGTTTAATACGACATAAACCCTCACATCTTCAAGGCTATTTGTATGATTTTATCATACAAATATAAGTCCAAATTAATTAAAATTGGCAAGATTGAAATACTAAATAAACATTAGGACTTTCCTAAATCCAAGCCAAATAATAGGATAGTCGGGAAATTACCGAAGTTCGCTTCGAATCTGTGATTACTCCTACCTTTCTTCCTTTGAATCCCCAAAATAAAATGTTCCAAACTTGATCCATTCCCTATTGCAATTCCAAAATTCAATCCTTTGAAAACTTAAATTTTGAAATTCTTGAAAGCAGAATTACTGATTATTATCGAGAGTTTTTCTTAAGTGATTCCCGTCATTTAAGATGTAATTAACTATAGGGGCTTTCCCTTATAGGGAATTTTAAGAACCCATGTAATATAAACCCTGTTTAATTCATTTATATTAAGCAGGGGAATTTGTCGGCTTATAAAATTGGTTCGCAGACCAAACGGATGTCACAAATCCTCTAGTTTATTTAATCGAGCCTCATCATCAAGCAGTGTGTCTATTCTTCGGGATAGATACATGGTTTGTGGTGCGGTGCTCGTTTATATAAACTATTTGGGATGTGAGATTAGTTTGATTTCATATCTTAAAACTTTTAAACTTAAAATTACTTTCAAAATCAAATGATATCTTTTAAACTATATAAATATATAAATTAAATTCAAAATCTAAAATTCACCGACAATTTCTGTTAGGCGACCCCCTTTTCAAAATAAAACACTTAACCTAAAAATAATGCCGACAACTTCTGGCGACTCCGCTGGGGAATAATTCATCTCTCCATTTTATTCAGACAATTCTGTTTTCAAAAATCGGTAGTGTATCCATGTTCCTAGTGGATCAAACTATCCTTCTTTCTGTTGGAATACTATGTTCATTTCTACCTCGAACAAGTATAGCCAACATTCTCTCGGATTTAGGAGCCACCGTTTAGACACCCCTAAACGGAGAGGTTCCGAGATCCTTTTACCTCATTTCCGAGGTGGGGTGACCTCCGATAGGTATTAGTTTAGGAGCGGTCTTGCGGGTCGAGAAGTTTCTGCAAGACTTTCTCTTCCTTTTCCGGCTCCTAATCAATTCCTTTTACCCTTCCTACAACTCTCCTTCTTTTAATAATTCTCCTTCCTAACGAACAAATCTTTTCAAAAAAAGACAATTTTCCTTTAATACCACAAATACACTAAGATAAACAGAAATGTGTTCGGAATCTTTCTTTTTCTTCATAAGTTATACGATAAGAAGAAGCACGATTCAGGGACTAACACTTGGAATCGCCCGTGAAATGGAAGCCCCAAAACCGATCTTCTCCTTCGTCAACGGACTCGACTCGGCCGTGTTCGAGGACGAACCGCTCGATAATGGAATCATTCGATTCGGACAAGGATTCGGGGACACCGACATCAAAATCCCCGACGTCACTCTCTTTTCACTCACAAGCAAAGTACCGTAACCGAGAAGCCGTTGATCGAGTTTAACCTCAAGTCAACTCATGAATTCCCTCCTCGCAAAAGATTCCAACTCGAGAGGAGTACCGCCGTCCACGTAAGGACTATTGTTGCTACCCCCACCGGTCTAGTTGTCTCTCGTACCTATCCCGGCTTCGCCAAACTAAAGGGGAAGGAAGTTCGTAACTATGATGAACTCCGTTACCGTGGAGGGCACGGACCTTCTCGTGAAAACTTCGTTTTGAAATCGGGTCCGAGCTCGAGAATTCCATCGCCGACACGGACTCGCAGAAGGAACGAAGTAGAAGGATTGCTAGAGAAGCCGTAGCTACCGAAGTTGCTTTCCTAGAAGAAATCCCGAACCGCCCGAGTATACACCGCCGCCCGAATACATACCACTTTTGGGAGGAAGCAGGTTCCATCCCCTCTCCGCCGCAGAGGATGAAGAAAATGTTCGCAAGATTGCTGCCGCATTGCCTCAACCCGTATATTACAACGATAGCCGTAAGAAAAGGGCTAGAATTACGCCATTTGCTCGACTGCAAACCTTGATAGAAAAGTTGGCAAAGAAGGAAAAATGCCCTGTATCAGAAATTTTGAGAAGGATAGGGCGGGTGCCGGCCAAATCTCGTCTTGGGCCGCGAGTAGAGCCTACTATCGCTGCAGAAAAGCCGAATAAGAGAATGAAAGATAGTCCACCTGTCATTGTTTCAGGACTACAAATTAGGGAGGATAGCACCTTCCAAAGATTTGGTCGACGGACCATCCGGTCCTGCACCTTCTCGTTGCTAGAAGGATGGTATGGCGTCCCACTACCGGACAATTAAGATTAAAACAACAACTCGAGAAGGAAAGTCTCGTCGAGAGACTTAAGTCCGAAGAAAGTGCTACCGCAATGAAAGGGGAATCGTGAGAAGGAAACCCGACGGCTATCACATGACAACCGCAAGGATGTACAGAAAAGACCACTAGAAGATGCTATGGAAGAGCTAAGAACTGATATTCGGCGATTAGCAAGGGAAAGAGAAGAGAAATTCGGAGATGAAGTTGACTCGTCAGAGTTCATGGATGATGAATATGCAGAAATTAACATGGTTGAAACATGAGCTTCGTCAGTTTCACAAGGTACCCCTGCAGCCGCAGAAAGAGAGGAGCCGAAGTAATGAGGAGGCAGCTTCAAGAGAAAGATGATACGATCGCCCAAATGGCAAAAAGGATGGAAGAGATGGTTGTAGCCCTAGCCACTCTCCAGAGTCAAGTGCAACCCCAAAGAGAGACACCCCTAGAGGTCATTCACATTGTAGACGGAGGAAAGGAGATTACGTCCGTCAACGGGGATGATCAATTAAAGAAGGATACAACATAAAGCATGATTCCGGAAAAGGATATTAAGAACATGGTTGAACAGCAGGTGCGAGAAGCCTTGGCACAATCAAAGAGCGGGACATCTATTCGGACGGGTAAACTTACCCTGAAGAATTCGACGCTGTCCAATATCCGAAAGGCTTTGTACCACCTCTGTTCAAGACCTTTGATGGAACCGGAAACCCTCGGCAGCATGTTGAACATTTCCGTGCCAGTTGTTGCAATGCCGGCGGAAGTGATGCTTTACTCTTCGGACAATTTGTCGACGACTCATCGTGGATCGCCTTTGATTGGTATGCGGAATTACCGAACGGTTCGGTGAAGACATTTTCGAAGTTAGAGAACCTCTTCATCAAGCGATTTGTCGGAGCTCAGCACCACATCACTATAGGTGATTTAGTGGTAGAGAAGCGTAAACCCAACGAAACCTTGGTGGACTACATACTTCGATGAAGGAACCTAAGTATGAAGTGTGAGCCACAGCTACAAGAACAGCATGCAGTCGGCATTTTACTGAAGAGCATTCATGGCCCGATAGTACTTCTCCTCAAGGGATTTACTATTAAGACTTTTAAGAAGTTTTTAAGCAAGGCCGGAAGCTTGCAAGAGGAGGCGAAGCAATTAAGTTTCACCGACAAAACAGACAAACAGAAGCCCGTGAAAACTTTTGAAAAGAAGTCCGGGATCGTTGCAGCAGTCGATAAAGGCAAGCAACCGATACAAATATCATCAGAACGGCCGCAGCAACCTCAACAGAATTACCAGCAACCTCGGCCCAGCTATCAGTCATCTCCACAGTATGAACAACCGCCTCGTCCACAACGTACGTTAAGGGAGCTTCTAGCGAGGGAGTATCCGTTTAAGAATGAGGCAGATGCCGAAAATGTTCCGTGGTCCGATGAAGACTCCGGATTTCCAACCGCCGTAACCTAAGAGACCGGAAGAAGTCAACAAGAAAGGTGATCCCAACTTTTGCCCTTACCACCGGATGCTTGGACACAAGATAGAAGATTGTATTACCTTCAAAAGTTGGCTCAACGACAATCTTTGGAAAGGGAATATAACGATCCCGAAGGAATACATGAAGGAACCCCAGAAAGGAGGTTCCGTCAATGTTATCTCGACTGATTTCATTGTTCCAATAGATCCCTATGCGATTGATGATGGATGGGCTACCGCTTGGACAAGGTCTTCGAAAAAGATTTTGGATCACATCCAAACTGCTTCGGTGCGAGCCTCAATTCAGAGTTCGAAACCTGTTAAGTCGACACTATCACTTGCGATAGAAGAACCACCTCAACAAGAGATAATTGAAGAGAAGAAGAAAATCGACGAAGAAGAGAAGACCGAGGCTCCTAAGGCTAGACTAGGGGCAGCTTATCCTAGGATAGTTGTTTCCGATTCGGGGAGAAATCCCTCGAACCTCTGACTCTGTATGATTATCTGCTCACTCCGGTGGGATCTTATAATGATAAGGGTTATGGCGTTGGCTACATTTTGACTGTTTCTAACGATTACGTAACTAGCGACAATCCGGACATCAATTTCGATACAAGTAACAATTCTCAAATCATACACAATCTCGACGATCACAATGACAAAGAAGACATCCACCAAGGAGGCTACGAGAGTTCAACAAGCAACGAATCTATTTGCGAGTTTCGAGGAGCTCCAGATCACAATAGTAGTTAGAGCCTTCGGACTCGAAGCTAATCCGGAAGAACCCGTCATTCCGATTCTGGAGGAGACACTAGCAAACTCAATACTAGATTCGAAGAAATTACGAAGTTAACTTAAGAAGTGGAAGAGTTCTACCTCCGAGAATGGGCCCAAAGGACAAAGGAAAGCGTGTGGTCGTTCAAGAAGAATCAACCCCGACGGAAGAAATACCCATTCGGGAAGAAGCCGAGACACATGAAAATAAAGTGGACTACAACGTGCTAGCCCATCTTAGGAAACTACCGGCCAAACTGAGCATCTACGACGCTCTCATCTTATCAAAGGAGATGAGAGAAGCTCTGATCAAGGCCTTACTTGATCCGAAAATTTGCTTAGCTCAAATGGCCGGAGATTCCTTAGATGAGGTTTGTTCGTTAAAGGAACAACGAGGTGTCACCTTCACGGACAATGACCTACTACTTGGGACAACAGACCACAACCGACCGTTGTACATTTCAGTTACAATAGGGAAGTTTACACTCTCCGCAGTATCGGTGGATCCAGGAGCATCAATCAACATAATGAATCTTCGAACGCTAGCATACTTGGAAATTGATGCTCGCGAGCTTGAAGTAGACAAAATGTTATTAAGAGGATTCAACCGTAAAGGAGAAAGAGCCCTCGGATCAATAACACTACTAATGAAGACCGGTGACTTAGCAAAGACAACCGCAAAATTTCACATAATTGATTCAGAAACGTCGTTCAACGCTCTACTTGGCCAACCATGGATACATGAAAACAGGATGGTACCATCATCCCTACACCAGTGCATCAAATACTACGATGGAGGGGAACAGTACATCAAAGGTGACTTACAACCATTCTTCGTACATGAAATTGGAATCCATGAAGATGCAGCTTATTACGCACCTCCGAAGAAAACAATCTTCTCGAGAGATACCATAACGAATGAAGCAAAGGAAGTTCGGGACGACGAAGAACCCGAAGTTCTAGTCCAACGATCACTCACCACTCCCTTACGGCGAGATGGTGAAGGTTTCTCCACAACTCGCATCCGAGGTCGAGGCCGGGGACGAGGTCGTGGCGAGACGTTAGGACAGTTGGACAGAAGAAACCAGCCATCAATGTTGATTGGGAAGACAGTTCTGAAGAAGAAAAAGAAATCAAGTAAGAAGCAGCGACAATAAGTCGGAAGAAGCAGCAATTCAGAATCCCGCTCGAAGATGAAAAGAATGAAGAATATAAATCGATGTACGAGAAGATTAACCACAATGTACATACTATGACCCTGACCCCGATCCATTCTAATAAGATCGAGGGTATGGTGGTCAAAGAGGTACGTAGCGGCGGTGCAAAGCTAATCAATTCTACCGTGGTGCTCCTTCCTCCAAAATTGAAAATAATGTACAATTTGAAGATGCTACTTCATTAGAATTAATGGAATTGCCTTTTGAGTGGTACTCTCCCTGTGTTCAAAATTTAATTTAGCGTGGTTTCTTACCTCGACAATGGATAAAAGGTCAATCACAATATTTTGCAAAATTATGGAATAACTCCGGTCGTCTACCCAATTCAAAGCATGGTCTCGGATTCGGCACAGTAGGATCGACTGACGATACTGAATTTTGCTTGGTTGTCACTTGCAAGTCCAATGAAGACTGCATGGAAACTACAGAAGAATTTGAAGATTTACAAATTGGAGACGCTCCACCAGAGTTCGAAGAAGAGATCAAATCTACAATAGATGAGTTAAGGGAAGTTAACTTAGGTACTAGCGAAGAGCCTAGACTTACCTTTGTTAGCTCCTTACTCAATAAAGAAGAATCTGAAGAAATAATCAAGTTATTAATGGAATTTAAAGACTGTTTTGCTTGGAACTACGATGAGATGCCGTGATTAGCTCCGTGGGTCGCGATCCATAAGCTAGGAGTGGATCCTACTTCGGTCCCGGTCGGACAAGGTCCCGGAAGAATGCGTCTAGAAATCGAACAACAAGTCATAGCTGAAGTTAAAAAGCTAATAGACGCTAAATTTGTCCGTGAAGAACAATACCCGACTTGGTTAGCCAATGTGGTGCCAGTCAGAAAGAAGAATGGTCAGATCAGAATTTGTGTGGATTTCAGAGACTTAAACAAGGCATGTCCAAAGGATGAATTCTCTCTACCGATCCTAGAATTAATGATTGAAATTGCTTCGACACATGAAATATTCTCATTCATGGATGGATCTTCGGGATACAACCGGATAAAAATGGCTCCGGAAGATGAAAAACTTACGAGCATTCGAACGCCGATCGGAGTATATTGCTACACAGTGATGCCATTCGGACTGAAGAACACAGGAGCAACCTACCAGAGAGCGATGACAAGAATTTTTAATGATCTCATCCACAATCAAGTCGAGTGCTACGTGAACGATGTGGTCATCAATAGCAAAGTAAAAGATAACCACCTATATGATTTGAGAATTGTTTTCGAACGATTAAGACAATTTAATCTTAAGATGAATCTCTTAAAATGCTCCTTCGGTGTCACCTCCGGAAAATTCTTAGGATTCGTTGTCCGACATCGTGGAATTGAAATCGACCCGGAAAAGATTAAAGCTATCTTAGAAATGTCGCCTCCCAAAACCTTAAAACAACTACGATCTTTTCAAGGGAAGTTGGCATATCTTCGACGCTTTATCTCAAACTTGTCAGGTAGGTGTCAGCCTTTCTCGGCACTAGTTAAAAAGGACGCCAAATTTATTTGGGAAGAGAAATGCCAAGAGGCCTTCGAGGACATTAAACAATATTTAATGAAACCTCTCGTCTTAGCGACCCCAGGTCTCGGTGTAGACCGCTGATACTTTATACCGCTGCTTTAGACAACTCACTCGGAGCCTCGTTAGCCTGAGTCAATGATGAGGGTAAAGAAAATGCTCTTTACTACCTAAGCCGTCGTTTACTTCCGAAGGAAGTAAGGTATCCCACAATCGAAAAGCACTGTTTGGCCCTGATCTTCGCCGCTCAAAAGCTCAGGCATTACATGCTTTCTCATAAGGTCAACCTGATCTCGAAATTCAATCCATTGCAATACTTGATGACCCATCCAACGCTTTCTGGCAGACTTGCCAGATGGTCAATGATATTATTGCAATTCGATATAACTTTCGTGCCTCTTCGTGCCGTAAAGGAACAAGTCCTAGCAGACTTCCTCGCAGCACACCCTTTGCCAACAGAATCTCCTCTCAATGACGATTTGCCAGATGAACAAATAATGAGCCTAGAAGACCCTGATGATCGACGTTGGGAATTATATTTCGAAGGAGCATCTTCAGCACACAAAGATGAAGAATCGCAAGTGATAGTGCCCGGTAAGGCAGGGATCGGATTAATCTTTATAACACCGGATCAGGGGATGTTAAGATACTCCTACCACTTGACATAACGGTGTACAAACAACGAAGCAGAATACGAAGCCCTCATAATAGGACTGGAATTAACTATTTAAATGGAGATAACAGACATCAACATCTACGGGGATTCGCAGTTAATCATTCAACAGATCGCCGGACAGTACAGATTTTAAAGCCAAGACTCGAGCAATACTTCCGAGTATGCCATACAGATTGTTGGAACGGATTCCGAATGTGACAATCTACAAAATTCTCAGAAAGAAAACGCTTTAGCAGATGCGTTAGCTCGCCTTGCAAAAGAATTTGCCCGCTTTCAAGATGAATCGGTGGAAGTGTCGGCTCACGGACGTCGAGTCCTATCACGACTTAACATAGACGCAATACACAAATCGAAAAAGAAAAAGAATCGGTTGAAAGCAGTGACGGAAAACACGGAAGATTGGCGACGACCATTAATGAACTACACCGCAAACAGGAAAACTACCGTGACGATAGGTCGCTAGCCCATCGGATCAAGAAAAGAACTCCGTCCTACGCATTAATAAACAACACGTTATACGTAAGGTCTTTCGATCAAATGTAGCTATGGTGCCTAAGCGGGTCCGAGGCCCGTGAAATTGTTAAAGAGGTGCATTCGGGACTCCGTGGCGCTCACCAGTCGGGTCCGAAGATGAAAATGAAAATTAAAAGATTAAGGTACTACTGGCCCTCGATGATGACCGACTGCATGAAAATCGCCAAGAGCTGTCACCAATGCCAAGTGCACGGAGTGGTTCTACACCAACCTCCAAATGTGTTACATCCGACAATTGCGTCGTGGCCATTTGAATGTTGGGGCACACATATAGTGGGTCTAATAGAACCACCATCTTCAAAAGGACATCGTTTCATTCTTGCGGCTACAGATTACTTTTCCAAGTGGGCAGAGGCAGTTCCACTTAGATAAGTGAAAGCACACCACGTGCTACAGTTTTTCAAGAACCAAGTTTTCTACCGTTTCGGAGTGCCGCACAGGATCATCTCGGATAATGGGTCGGCATTCGAAGCACACAAATCAACAATTTTGTCAGGAGACACGGAATCGACTGGCGGTATTCAACAATTTATTATCCAAGAGCGAACGGCCTGGCTGAGGCTTTTAATAAAACTCTCGTTCAAATCTTAAAGAAAACCTTGGACGATAATAAGAGAAATTGGCACGAGAACTTATTAGAAGCCTTATGGGCCTACCGGACAACCTTCAGAACTCCTACTCAAGCTACACCTAACGCTTTGGTGTATGGGTCCGAGGCAGTGTTACCCTTAGAGGTTCAGCTTCCTTCACTCAGAATTGCGATTGCAAACAAAATCACGACGAAGAGAATGCTAAATTACGACTAGAGGAATTAGAAAGCCCGGAAGGAAAAGACTTGCAGCGCGACAGAATTTAGAATTATACCAAGCTAAGATGGTTCAAGCCCATGACGAGATCGGTCCGCCCAAGAACCTTCAAAGTTGGTGACTTAGTTCTCGTTCTCAAGAGACCTATTCTTGCACACCGCAAGATAGGAGGAAAATTTGAACCCACTTGGGAAGGACCGTTTGTGGTTGAGGCTGTCTACTCAGGAGGCTCCTACCAGCTTGTGAATTGTCAAGGAGAAATACATATGTTTCCGATCAATGGACGATACTTGAAGAAGTATTATGCTACCTGATGTTTCGAAAGAATAAATTCTTCATCCCTAGAAGCACGAGCGAAGTAGTTACTTATGACTGGGTTCGAACCCAAAAATAATAAAAAATGTGCTAAAATAAATGAAATTATGATAATAATGTTTTCCTTGTTTTCTCTTCCATATCAAAAACTCTTTCCTGATCTTATCCCACTTCATTCCTCTTAAATTTAAAAATAAAAAAAATTAATAAAAAAAAACTTTCTTTAATAAACATTTTCTTAATGTTCTTGTTCTTAAGTATGACCCACGATCCTTTTCCTTGTCTTTTCGCAGGAAATGTCGAACGGGCGGTTGGTCCTGAATTTTAGAAATGGCGTAAGCCTCGCACTCGACAAAAAGAGGGTGAAAGATGGAGCGATAATAGAGATTGACTCGGACTTCGCACCGGCGGGCTCGAAATACGAGGAAAGTGACCGGGTCCCGGTTGATCGAGAGGAACCGCCCGATCGGACGATGATGAAAGTGGGTGGCCCAAGCCACCAATCCGAGCAGAAGAAAAGGAAAACAAACACTGAGGAGGAAAAGAGAATCAAGTCTGTGGTCGCTACAGCAGAGGGCAGGCTTGTCAGCGCCACACCCACGGAGATTCAGGAAGTACGAAGAGCTACTCTCACAGCAACTCAGCGAAGAAATAAAAATCGCCGTATCCGCAGGATGTTAACCAAACTAGCAGCGGACCAGCGCGACGAGGCGGTCTGCTATCGCCGATACATATACTTCAAGGACGCCGATTCACTGTGTACTCGAAGAAAGGAGGCCAGCTCCGAGGATAACAGAAGAGACCAGGGAAATCTTGAGAAGATCAGAAGAAGGAAGGCTACCACGCCTCCAGATAAAGCCACCAGTAATGCATAACCTTGTTGCAGAAGCAACCCCGGAGGATGCCCCGACGGACACCATCCCCGAGGAGCCGAGGTATGCAGGAGAACGTGAAGGGATTGAGCCGTATATCCCACAGTACGTCACCAGGCCTCACCATTTGCAGATTATTCCGGAATACGAGCTAGAAAGAATGCAGAATGTCGAAAAGAAAACTTTTGAATACTTCGAGAGAATCGAGGCGGGGAGGATCAATATACTTAGAAGGCCTCGAGCTACATACGGACGTGTTCTCGAATACGAACAACAACAAATCGTGGACCGCATCCGGGATTTAAAAAGAATGGGTCGAGCGGGCCGCCTAAGAGAAAACACTTACTCGGAACCCGGAGATGGATGCCGGGGAAAGGGAGAATTACAATACAATGTGGATGTCTGCTACAACTTCGCGAGAAGACGAGAATGTAAACCCACCGGGGATACTCCGTCATGGCCGAGTGGATCCAATGCCATTAGTCATCAAAAGGATGGTAAAGAGAATGATAACATGGAGGGTATCGCCAGCGGATTGCATACCCAACAGTTGCATCATTAACATCTACAAGAAGGGTGATCGCATACCCCACACATAGATCACCACGACTTTGTCGGACCTTTTTGCACGGTTTCTTTTCGAACGAGTGTAATATCATGTTCGGATTCGACCTCCGGATAGCGAGGCCCGGTGAGTTCCGAGGGCCGGTAAAGATACCATTACCGATAGGTTCCGTCATGATATCGAAGGGCAACGGAGCGGATGTCGCTAAACATTGCATACGGGAGTACCCGTGAAGCGGATCTCGATTACTTTTAGAAGGATGGATGACAGGAAAGCACCTTACCACTTCCAGTCAGACCCGGAGCTAGAGAGCCTCCGGCCTTACGAGCTGTGAGTTACATGAAAAATATCACACCTCCAACGTACATCCATACGGCATCCTTGCCAAGGATGGCTTGGAAGGTGGTGTTATTGACCATGTACCTCACTATTCGAACATGGATTTCGACGGATACCTTTTTTGGATGGATCGACAAAGATCATACATAGTCCGTTTTGAGTCTACATGGATTGTATGAGATGTATTCCGGATCGAGTTGTATGATGTATCTTCAACATGATTGGAATGAAAGTGACTATGTCACATTTTTGGCCTTCACCTCTTTTAGTGCAAGTTGATCGAGAAACGCCATTAAAGTTAAATGAACTTCGAACAAAGAACGAAAAGAAACAAAAAGAATAAAAGAAAAACTTTCCTTAAAAATCTAAAAAAAATGATGAACTCCAAGTTCACGAAAAAATAAAATTTGAATCGTTAAATAATAAACAAAATGAACACAAATTTTAAATCAAATTTCAAATTCAACCTTCCAGATTTCAAATCAAATCTCAATCAAATTCAAACTTTTGAGGTTGAGGATTTTACATCCTAGACTGCATTGCCTTAGGATTCTTTCCCTATCGCAATGAAATACATCAAATTCAAATTTTTGGGGTTGAGGATTTTACATCCGAGACTGCATTGCTTTAGGATTCTTTCTCTATCTCAATGAAATACATCAAATCCAAACTTTTGGGGTTGAGGATTTTACATCCGAGACTGCATTGCTTTAGGATTCTTTCCCTATCGCAATGAAATACATCAAAATCAAACTTTTGGGGTTGAGGATTTTACATCCGAGACCGCATCGCTTTAGGATTCTTTCCCTATAAGCAATGAAATACATCAAATCCAAACTATCGGGGTCGAGGATTTTACATCCGAGACTCGCATTGCTTTAGGATTCTTTCCCTATCGCAATGAAATACATCAAAATCAAACTTTTGGGGTTGAGGATTTTACATCCGAGACTGCATTGCTTTAGGATTCTTTCCCTATCGCAATGAAATACATCAACATCAAATCAAATTCTTGAGGTTGAGGATTTTATATCCGAGACTGCATTGCTTTATGATTCTTTCCCTATCGCAATGAAATACATCAAATTCAAATTTTTGGGGTTGAGGATTTTACATCCGAGACTGCATTGCTTTAGGATTCTTTCCCTATCGCAATGAAATACATCAAATTCAAATTTCTTGGGGTTGAGGATTTTACATCCGAGACTGCAATGCTTTAGGATTCTTTCCCTATCGCAATGAGATACATCAAATTCAAACTTTTGGGGTTAAGGATTTTACATCCGAGACTGCATTGCTTTAGGATTCTTTCCCTATCGCAATGAAATACATCAACATCAAATCAAATTCTTGAGGTTGAGGATTTTACATCCGAGACTACATTGCTTTAGGATTCTTTCCCTATCGCAATGAAATACATCAAAATCAAACTTTTGGGGTTGAGGATTTTACATCCGAGACTGCATTGCTTTAGGATTCTTTCCCTATCGCAATGAAATACATCAAAATCAAATTCTTGGGGTTGAGGGTTTTACATCCGAGATCGCATTGCTTTAGGATTCTTTCCCTATCGCAATGAAACACATCAAAATCAAACTCTCGAGGTTAAGGATTTTACATCCAATACCACATTGCTCTGAGATCTCTCCTCATTGTAATGATTCAATCTAATCAATTCAATTTTCTTTTGAGGTTGAAGATGTTACATCTAAAACCACAAAATTCCGATTTTCATTTCAAGAATCAAATCCCTTCAAATTAATCTTAACAAAACTTCAATCTAAATTAAAACTCAATCTAAAATCTGAACTTACACATCAGAACTTAAACTAAAACAAAATAAAATCTAAATCAAAATTCCCCCAGATCATGTGATTTGGGATTCACCTCCTTTTCCTTTCCCAGCCGAGAGTTCAGGGATCTCCAGTCTCAGAGATATACTTGACACTCCCCAGCAGAAATTCTTCTACTTCGTCCTAAGTTTGTCACTTGGACATCTGTGTTGGTTTTATTGATCTCTTCGGTCAACTCCAATACGCGCGGTGTGCTTGGTTAGCACACCACACTTATTGGGGGTCCATTTGTTGACCTCATTTTTGATGAGGTCTTCTCTTCTTCTCTTTAGTACTTAGGATCTAGCCTTAGGTTTTTCCTTTGACTATCTTAGAGGATTAGAATTGGGACCTACCACTTAGAAATTCAAACCACTTCTCAACTCCCTGCAAACTCCACAAACTTGACTATAGACCCCTAATCACCTAGAGGGTTGAAATCAAATGTGGAAGTTTAAAGGATGAGTTCCTATAGGACTCTTTAGCCTTAGTGACTACCCCAGGTGGCTCAGTGCCAGTGAAGGGCCGACTTACACACACACTACACCTATACACTACACTTTCACACACATCCTAGAAACACACCCATACCTAACTTGGCCTCCCGACTCATAAAGGTGATTCACATGGATGGTCCTTAACCCCTAAGCCCTCGGCTAAGAGGTTAGGAACAACATAGTGGATGCCTCAAATGAGTCCCTTCATGGCTCATGTGGGCTTGATATGGCTTCATGGCTCAACCAAAATGATTTTATTCCACTTACATTTACCCAATCTTCAATTTTCCAAATTTTCAATTTTGACCCACGGACCCTACACCCGCCTAACCTACCCAAATCCCTTGAAACTACCCAAAATTTGCAAAATCACCTAAATTACCCAAAATTCCTCAAAACCAATCCCAAACATTCTCACATTACTCAAATTGATCATCCATACCCAAAAATACCAAAAATTCCAAAAATACCTCCCAATACCCTCCAAATACCCAAAATACCCCTCTTGACCCAAAAATCCAAAAATTCAGAAAATTCCTAGAAAATTCCAGAAAATCCCAAATATTCCCAATTTCATTTTGTTTAACTAAACCATGGTTCAATTTTGTCAATTTACCCCACTTTTGTCAAAACCCCCAATTTGACCCATTTTAACCCAAAGTGAACCCAATATCATGCCAAACCTACCCAATTGACCCAAATTCTGGTCCAATTCAATTCTAAACTTCAATTTAACATTCCCAACACCAATCTAGACCAGATACAAGTCCAATTTGATTGACATTTGAATCCAATTTCACTTTTGGCCTTAAAGCCCAATTTGGACCCATGACCCAAACCTAACCCAAACTAACCCAATTCAACTTCAATTAACCTCAAATCTTTTCTAAACCTTCCTTAGCATCCCCACAAACAAAACACTAACATGATTTGCCCAAAATTTAGACCCAAACCCCACTCAAATTTAACCCAAAGTTAAAAAGTCCAAATTTTGACCTAAAACCTAACCTAACCCAAATAAGCCCAAAACCCAAAATCAAAACCCAACCAAAGCCAAAACCTCTTTGAAACACTCCCATAAACATCTCCCAATATTAATTTTACATCAATTTCAACCCTAGCACAACATTGGCCCAAATTAGCCCAACTTGACCTACATTGAGCCATTTACCAAAGAGGCCCAAATTCAAACCAATTCAATTCCAAGTCACACCAAATTTATTCCAAATCATTCATGAAACATTCCTAAACTAAATTCAACACTTATTGGATCCAATCCTTTGCAAAATTCTCATCCTAAAATCAAAAAAAACCCACTTCCATAAATCACTTTAAAAGCCCATCTAAAACCATTTCAAAAAGCCCAAAAATTCATCCAAAGCCCACAAGACAATTCCTTCTGATCATCCACTTGATAAAATCATTCCCTAAAGTTTGAAACCTATGATTAAATCATTCCAAATTAGGCTTTATCCAAATTCCCATCAAAATGCCAAAATTCCTAAAATCCATTCCAATGAAATTGACTAAGCCATACCCAAGCCCAAATAAAGCCATGAAGCCATCCTCAAGCCCCATGTAAAGCAATGAGAGGTTTGACATGTGACCATCCCATAAATGGCAAGAGGGGGATCCTCTTTAAGGATTCTCTTAAAGGTGATTAAACCTTTTCATGCTTCCCCTAAACTATGTTTAAACTTAAACATGCTTGGATAGTGACTTCTCCTCGCTAATCTAGTGACTCACTCGACCTCCCTCAGCCCAAATTAGAGCTTGGAAAGGTGCACCCAACCCAAACCCATAGGATGACCAAATTGAGCCTAAAAGATCCCCTTCCCCATTCCATTTTGAATGAAGCTTTCTACACATGGCCACTCTCCATTGCTTGCACCATTGCCAACCCCTGACCCTCCTGATGACAACGAGTGACCGACCACGGCCGGCCGACCACCACAGCCGCCGGAAACCACCAGGCCGAGAGCACTCATGTGAGCTAAACTTTGGAATTCCACCTTGTTGAGTTGCCCCATGACCAATGGCCATCATGGCTGTTCTTCCCTTGACCTAAGCAGCTGATCCCAAGCCTTAAACCCCCCTGGGAGGCCCTCCACCCTCTCCTATTTAAACCTCACCTCCTCTCGGCCATGAGAGGTGCTGAACCGGACCTTACGAAACCACCGCCAAAATTGCTCCGGACCACTCTCCATACTTAGAGCGAGTTGATCCCCGATGACAATTTGCCCTAATCCCCACCAACAGAGCCCAATTTCTCAGCCAAAATTCCACCCAAAACCAGGACACTTCTTCACAGTGGACCAATCCTCAAATTGATTGGTCCTAAACCTTCACCAGACCAAGGGAAGAAGTCCACCAACAAAAGCCCTCTCTCCAGGCCACCCATCTGTTCCAGACTCCAAGCTTTGTGATCGGGCTTGGTCGAAATCCTACCTAGACAATTCACCAGGCCAAGAGACTTCATCTGGAGCTTGCTTGGACCCAATCGAAGGTGACACAACCCTCAGATTGAAGCCACACTTCTCTGAAAAAAGGTATGAGCTAACTCTTTATCCCGAGCTTCTGGAGATTCTCCTTTTCAAATGCCTTAATTTCAATGCATGATCACCGTATATATGTATTCGCCTCTTCAAGACGAATCCATAGAGCACAAGAACATGAAAATACGTTGAGAAATGAGTGAGTTCTTAGGGATTTAGTGTGGACGGTTCTCGGGTGAGAACGGCTGGGGACGATGAACGGATGCCGTTCATTCCATACACGCGCGGACGGATGGCTCAGATCGGGTCGGATCAGCAGATGATACGCGGAAGGCAGGACCCGGGCTCCTGACTCAAGTGGCGGCGTCGAATGGCAGCGCGACACGCGGCGTTTCGAAGATGCCTAAGATGAGTCAGCGCTGCCGTTTTAAATAGAAAATTAGGGTATTTTCTTATTTATTTAATTTCCTAAACTTCAAAAATGCATAACTTTGTGTAGGAAAATCAAAAAAATAAAATAAAAATACCCTCTTGCTCAGTGAATAGAGGAGAATAATGTGGAAAAGAAATCATTTAATTTCATCAAGTATTTTATTTTTAATGATTTATTTACCCTCTGCATTATTTTAATTCTCCATGCATATAGGAAATTCACCATGGCATGAGACCATAGGGCTTTTGAAGCCTCTGAACTTGGGAATATTCCCTGAATTTTCCAAGGTCAGAGGCCATCCCTATGAGAAGTTATTGATTTTTCAAATTCATGTTGCTGTTTTGAGTATTTCAAATCTAATAATTAACATGTTGTGAAATAAATTCTAGGAAAATTTGGTGATGTTTCTTATGACCAGAGGAACCTAGGAAAAATAGGTTTTGAATTAATCCACTTGGAATAACCCTAATTGGCTTAAACACCCAAAATAGGTCCTTAATTAATTAGAGCTAATCATATATCAAATTGACTTGAAATCAATTCTCCACTGACCTTTAGGATTAGGGGAACCCACCATAAAAATTTGAAGTCAATTGGACTTGGTTAGCCCTACTAAATGGGTTGATTAAGCCATTTAGCCAATTTAAACTTTAAAAATTCATAACTTTCAAAATACTTTTCAAAAATTCACCAAATTGGTTTTGGAGCCTCTCTGATATTAGGGAATTTAAGAAAATTAAAATTTTAATTTTCTAAAAAAGTTGATTTTTTGCATTATTTTAATATTTTTAATAATTAAAAAATAATAAAAATCACAAAAATAATAAAATTCACCAAAATGTCACATTTTTAATTTTAATCAATTAGGAACAAACCCCATATTTTTCTTAGGTATATATCATGAGATATTAAATTTTAAAGCCCTAAGGTAATTTTAAAATTAAAAAAATGTATTTTTTAGCATTTCCATTAAAATAATTCTAATAAATCAAAAAAAAATCAGAAATTTGTAAAAATTGATTCTATGATTTCCTTGATATCAGAAAGATTTTTGAAAAATATAAAATTCATTTTTCAACCTTTATTTTATTTTTAAATTAATTAATACTCCAAAACTCAAAATAATTATAATAAAAAGAATACAATTCCAAAAATCACCAAAATTGGTCCAAGTGGTCCACTGGTCATTAGGAATGTCCCATAATTTTCTTAAGGACAGAAACTTTCCCTTGGTCATATTATTAAATTTTCCTTGGAAATCCCTATTTTCCACCAAAAATAATTACATAAATAAATTAAATACAGAAAAATCACATTTTCTCCTCTCATGTCTTTATTGACATATGAGTGAAGTCACATAAAAATTTCAAGTTCATTTAAGCTCAATTTAGTGAGTTATGAAATTATTAAGCTTGAAGGGGCAAAATGGTAATTAAAATTTTAACCTTTAATTAAAACTTTAGGCTTAATAAAATTAAAGAGTAAAATATTTGATCTTAATCTGATTTGGATGATTGAAATTTAAATAATTAAAGGGTAGAAACCTACTAAACAATTTAAAATAATTGAAATAAACCTTAATTAAATAATTGATTAAATTTGGAAAAATGATAAAATTGGAATTATTAAAATAGGGATATTATTAGGAAGAGATTTGTTCTTTAATTTAAGAATCCCTAAATTAATCATCTCAATAATATTTAATTCCTAATTAAAATGATAATCCAAATTTAAGATTTAAAATGTTAAAAGACTTAATCATTAAATTAAATTAAAGTTAAATTATTTAAATTAAACCCTTTTAAAATTTCAATTAAATTAAAATTAAAAGTAAAATTAGATTAAAATTTAAACTAAATTGAATTAAATAAAATTAAATTAAAACAAATTTAAATTAAATTGAATTAAATAAAATTAAATTAAAACATATCAAATTAAATCAAATTAAATTAAATTAAATTAAATTAAATTAAATTAAATTAAACAAATTAAATTAAATTATATTAAATTAAAATAAATTAAAGGAAATTAAATTAAATTAAATTAAATCAAATTAAATTAAATTAAATTAATTCATATCAAATCAAACTAAAATGAATTAAATTAAATTAAATAATAGAATCAAGTTAAAATTAAAATCAAGTTAAATTAAATCAAAATTGAAACTAAACTAAATTAAATTAAATTAAAGTTAAATTAAATTTAATTAAAAAAAATAACATCACCTAAGACATAAAGAAATTCAAAAATAAATATAAAGCAACTTGAACACTATTCCAAATTTAAACCCGATAACTGAAATTAAATTAAATCACAAACCATTTGAACACCATTTTACCCTCGAAAGCTTTGGTTATCATAACTCCTAAACAGAACGTTAAATGAAATGTTACTTCACTTATTATAGGATATCCAAATGTTCTAGTTCACTGAGCAAGATAACAAAACTTGAATTCCTGGACGGTTAATTCATTTGTATAATTAAATTCATTTGGACTTAAAACAATTCTAGCAATATTGAAAAGATGTTTAAGATTCTTCTTAAGCACTTCCTCAATATGATAGGATGTTTATAAGAACAACTAAACTTAATTGTTCTTTGATGAAGAAAATCGTCATCAAACCAAAAACACAAGAACCTAGATGTCATAGGAAATGACTAGCTATAGGATTAGGAATTTGATAGAAAACCATAACCCTTCCCTTAGCTTTACCTAGGAACTTGCTTAAATATTTTAAATTGTGTTTGAGTGCAGCTTGGGATGACGGGAAGACCCTCCAGGTACGCTTTTATTTTATTGTAATTTACTTTATTGCAATTTATTTAATCGCATCGCACTTACTTTTCTTGCATGATAAACAATTGTTGCATGAAAACCCACACTTTTAGGATAGTCCCTAAAACTGAAACCAAAACTAAATTAAAAGTCATTGCAAGATAAAATTCACCGCCACAACATTTCAAAATATAAAACAACTCAAAATTTAATCACAAACAAAACACAAAACTGCAATTACAACTAAATTAAAACGTCTTGTTGGATGATCGGGAATACCTCGGATGATGTAACCTACGTGTTGCTAACGAGGATTTCCACGGTCTAAATGAAAGTGTGGAACTCATTTAGTTGAGTTTAGCAAATTCATCTGGACTAAGTGAATCCGATAAAAATAACGATGCCGGAAGGATGGAACCGTGGGATTTTAACCGGTTTTGTTATAATCAACTTTAAGATTTGTTTTAAATAAAACATAAAAAACAATTGGAAATTAAGAATTTCTCCACTTTTCTCATCTCCTGATTTATGACTTCTAAAACTAAACCTCTGCAATAACAAGGAGCTCGGAGCATGGTGGGCAGCACGGCTATCGTCATCAGCAAAACCTGAGTCTACTTCAGCAAAACTTTCTTAGAATTAAATAACTAAGCCATAGGATTTCGAGGTAGTTTGCCTAGTGCAACATAAATCCTCAACTCTTCGTTAGGCATTTGCATGATCATGTCATATAAATTAAGTCCTAACCGGTCTTAGGACTCCGAGGTAGTCGTTTGATATGACATAAACCCTCACATCTTCAAGGCTATTTGTATGATTTTATCATACAAATATAAGTCCAAATTAATTAAAATTGGCAAGATTGAAATACTAAATAAACATTAGGACTTTCCTAAATCCAAGCCAAACAATAGGATAGTCGGGAAATTACCGAAGTTCGCTTCGAATCTGTGATTTCTCCTACCTTTCTTCCTTTGAATCCCCAAAATAAAATGTTCCAAACTTGATCCATTCCCTATTGCAATTCCAAAATTCAATCCTTTGAAAACTTAAATTTTGAAATTCTTGAAAGCAGAATTACTGATTATTATCGAGAGTTTTTCTTAAGTGATTCCCGTCATTTAAGATGTAATTAACTATAGGGGCTTGCCCTTATAGGGAATTTTAAGAACCTGAGTAATATAAACCCCGTTTAATTCATTTATATTAAACAGGGGAATTTTTCGGCTTATAAAATTGGTTCGCAGACCAAACGGATGTCACAAATCCTTTAGTTTATTTAATCGAGCCTCATCATCAAGCAGTGTGTCTATTCTTCGGGATAGATACACGGTTTGTGGTGCGGTGCTCGTTTATATAAACTATTTGGGATGTGAGATTGGTTTGATTTTATATCTTAAAACTTTTAAACTTAAAATTACTTTCAAAATCAAATGATATCTTTTAAACTATATACATATTTAAATTTAATTTAAAATCTAAAATTCGTCGACAATTTCTGTTAGGCGACCCCCTTTTCAAAATAAAACACTTAACCTAAAAATAATGCCGACAGATCATTTTAAAAAAAATCACTCAATTTCATCAAGAAATGAGTGAGATATTGATGTTTGAAGTTTAATCGTTTGAAAATTTTTGAATTTTCGGCTGATTTTTCTCAGCCGTTCGATCCCGCATTTTAGGAACGGACGGCGCTGATCTTCCCCCACTGGTGTCTGCTGTTCGGCTGCCCGCAGCGGATCCTCCCGCTCGTTCGACGCGTCGAACGGCGGTGAGTTTGGTGGCGGGATTTAATAAAAAATACATTAAAATCTTAAAAACTTCAAAAATCCATATCTTTTGATCCAGAGGTCATAAAAATAAAATAAAATAACCTCTGGAAAGCTCTTGAAGAGGAGAAAATTATGAGACTAAAATCATAATTTTGTTCTCAGTATTTAATTTTTAATTAATTAAATACTCTCTGGAGTATTTTAATTATTAAAAATTATTTATAAATCAAAAAATTATGAAACTTTGAAGCATTTATCCTTTTGTTCACAGGGATCTTGCATAATTTTTCCAAAGACAGAAAACATGTTTAAGACACTTTTCTTTAATTTTCAAGTTTCTTTGTAATTATTTCAAATAATAATTATAAAAAATTGAAAATTGAGAAAGATAAAATGCAAATGACTAGAAATGATAGGGCAACAGACAATAACCCAAAGAAAACTATTTCTAAGTCATAGAAATTATTTTGAATGGTATTTTGAAATTTAGGGTTGAAATTCTTTATTAATTAATTTTAATCCTAAAAATAACCCTTTATAAATTTAACCTATTTTCATTAACAATCTAAGTTTGAAAATGGTTCTAGTCTATGATAGACTAATGATAAACTTCACTTAAGTCTAAAATGATCAAATTAGACTTAACTAGATTTAAAATAACATTTAAACCCATTAAACCTTACTTAAATTAGGTTTAATATAAAAATTAAATTTTAATTAAGTTTAAAGACATATTAAACTTAATTAACCAAAATCAAACCTTTTAATTAAGTTTAAAGACAAATTAAGCTTAATTAATTTATTAAACCTTACTTAAATTAGGTTTAAATATAAAAATTAAATTTTTAATTAAGTTTAAGGACATATTAAACTTAATTAACCAAAATCAAATCTTTAATTCAATTTAAGGACATATTAAACTTAATTAACCCATTAAACCTTACTTAAATTAGGTTTAATATAAAAATTAAATTTTAATTAAGTTTAAAGACATATTAAACTTAATTAACCAAAATCAAACCATTTAATTAAGTTTAAAGACAAATTAAACTTAATTAATTTATTAAACCTTACATAAATTATGTTTAAATACAAAAATTAAATCTTTAATTAAGTTTAAGGACATATTAAACTTAATTAACCAAAATCAAATCTTTAATTAAGTTTAAGGACATATAAAATTAATTAACACATTAAACCTTACATAAATTAGGTTTAATACAAAAATCAACACTTTTAATTAAGTTTAAGGACATATTAAACTTAACTAATCAAAACCAAACCTTTAATTAATTTTAAACACATATTAAACTTAATTAACCTCCTTACACATTAGGTTTAAGACAAACTTAAACTCTAATTAAGTCTAACCCTTAGACCTAATTAAACCATTAAGTCTTAACTAAATTAGACTTAATCAGACCTAAACTCTAATTAGGTCTAACCCATTAGACCTAATTAAAACATTAGACCTTAACTAACTAAGGTTTAATCAAACATAAACCCTAATTAGGTCTAACCCATTAGACCTAATTAAACCATTAAACCTTAACTAACTAAGGTTTAATCAAACTTAAACCTAAATTAGGTATAACCCATTAGACCTAATTAAACCATTAAACCTTAACTAACTAAGGTTTAATCAAACTTAAACTCTAATTAGGTCTAACCCTTAGACCTAATTAAACCATTAAGTCTTAACTAAATTAGACTTAATCAGACCTAAACTCTAATTAGGTCTAACCATTAGACCTAATTAAACCATTAAACCTTAACTAACTATGGTTTAATCAAACCTAAACCCTAATTAGGTCTAACCCATTAGACCTAATTAAACCATTAAACCTTAACTAACTAAGGTTTAATCAAACATAAACCCTAATTAGGTTTAACCCATTGAATCTAATTAAACCATTAAATCTTAACTAACTAAGGTTTAATCAAACTTAAACTCTAATTAGGTCTAACCCTTAGACCTAATTAAACCATTAAGTCTTAACTAAATTAGACTTAATCAGAACTAAACTCTAATTAGGTCTAACCTATTAGACCTAATTAAACCATTAGACCTTAACTAACTAAGGTTTAATCAAACATAAACCCTAATTAGGTCTAACCCATTATACCTAATTAAACCATTAAACCTTAACTAACTAAGGTTTAATTAAACTTAAAACCTAATTAGGTCTAACCCATTAGACCTAATTAAAGCATTAAACCTTAACTAACTAAGGTTTAATCAAACTTAAACTCTAATTAGGTCTAACCCTTGACTCTAATTAAACCATTAAGTCTTAACTAAATTAGACTTAATCGGACCTAAACTCTAATTAGGTCTAACCCATTAGACCTAATTAAACCATTAAACCTTAACTAACTAAGGTTTAATCAAACATAAACTCTAAGTAGGTCTAACCCTGTAGACTAATTAAACCATTAAGTCTTAACAAAATTAGACTTAATCGGACCTAAACTCTAATTGAGTCTAACCCATTGAACCTAATTAAACCATTAGACCTTAACAAACTAAGGTTTAATCAAACATAAACCCTAATTAGGTCTAACCCATTGGATCTAATTAAACCATTAAACCTTAACTAACTAAGGTTTAATCAAACTTAAACCCTAATTAGGTCTAACCCATTAGACCTAATTAAACCATTAAACCTTAACTAACTAAGGCTTAATCAAACTTAAACTCTAATTAGGTATAACCCTAAGACCTAATTAAACCATTAAGTCTTAACTAAATTAGACTTAATCAGACCTAAACTCTAATTAGGTCTAACCCATTAGATCTAATTAAACCATTAGACCTTAACTAACTAAGGTTTAATCAAACATAAACCCTAATTAGGTCTAACCCATTAGACTTAATTAAACTTTTAAACCTTAACTAACTAAGGTTTAATCAAACTTAAACCCTAATTAGATCTAACCCTTAGATCTAATTAGACCATTAAGTCTTAACTAAATTAGACAATCAAACATAAACCTTAATTAAGTCTAAATCTTTAGACCTAATTAAACTATTAAGTCTTATAAGTAAGACTTGATCAAACACAAATTCTAATTAAGTCTAGCACATTAGACTTAATTAATTATTAAACCTTAATTAACTAAGGTTTAATTCAACCCAAATCCAACCCTTAGCCCAAGTCCAACATAACCTAAACTCAAATATAACCTAACTTGAGTCCAATCCAACTTGAACTCAAGTTAACCTAAAACCTCAGGTTCAACCCATATTAATCCTAATCTAAACTCAAATATAACTTGAGCCCAATCCAACTTGAAAGCAAGTTAACCTAAACCTTAGGTTCAACCCACATTGAACCTAACCTAAACTCAAACATTGAATTAGATTCAAACATAACCTAACTTGAGTCCAATCCAACTTGAAATCAAGCTAACCTAAACCATAGGTCCAACCCACATTGAACCTAAATTCAATTCAAACCAAACTTAAGTCTAATCTACATTAGACTTAAGTGAAACCAGACCTAGGTTCAATTCAACATAAACCTAAGTCAAACCCATGCTTAACTTAAGTCTAACCTATAGTAGACTTAAGTAAAACCAAATTTAGGTTCAACTTAAATATGAATCTAAGTCAAAACTAGACCTAACTTAAGTCTAACCCATACTAGACTTAAGTCAAACTAAAGTTCAACTTGAAATGAACTTCAGTTCAACCCAAAAAAAAAAAAAGAAGCTTAAGTCTAACCTATATTAGACATAAATGAAACCTAAACTTAAGTTCAACCTATATTAAACTTAATCCTAAGTCTAGATGTAACTTTAAATAGACTTAATTAAAACTTAAGTCTTATCTAAAATGGACTTAGATGGTCTGCAAATCTAATTAAGTCTAATTTATTAGACTTGATTAACCTTTAAGTCCTATTTAAACAAGACTTAAAACTTAATTAAATCTATTCTGAACCAAACCTTTTAACTTAAGTTAAGACAAACATGAATTCAAGTTAAATAGATTCAATCAACATTGAATCTAACTTAGGTTCAACCAGACATGAACTCAAGTTAATTCAATCAATATTGAATCTAATTTCAAACCTTTTAACTTAAGTTCAGATAGACATGAACTAAAGTTAAATAGATTCAATCAACATTGAATTTAGCTTAGGTTCAACCAGACATGAACCAAAGTTAATTCAATCAATATTGAATCTAATTTCAATCCTTTTAACTTAAGTTCAGATAGACATGAACTCAAGTTAAATAGATTCAATCAACATTGAATCTAACTTAGGTTCAACCAGACATGAACTCAAGTTAATTCAGGATTTAAGTTTAAACTTAAAATCAAGATATAAATTCAACATTTCAAACTAAAACTGACATAATCAATAAAAATTTGACATTTCAAAAATGAAACAACATAACCAATATAAAATTGAAATTTCAAAATAATTTGACATAAATTGACAATATATCCAAAATATTATGTGACATTATTTCTGACAATGCTTTCTTTGCAGGATAAAAATAAGAAATTTCGCTTAGATTTTCTTTACATGTTATAGGGTGTACTAACTCTGTTTTTCAAGACGACATTCTAGGCGAACAAAAACAAAACCAAAACTTTTAGGTTAGACATATAACCTGAAACTTTTCAACAAAAACAATGACATTGACAACAAGAACAAAACTAAAACTTTTAGGTTAGACATATAACCTGAAACTTTTCAACAAAAACAACGACATTGACAACAAGAACAAAACCAAAACTTTTAGGTTAGACATATAACCTGAAACGTTTCAACAAAAACAACGACATTGACAACAAAAACAAAACCAAAACTTTTAGGTTAGACTTATAACCTGAAACGTTTCAACAAAACAACGACATTGACAATAAAAACAAAACCAGAACCTTTAGGTTAGACATAATACCTAAAGTATTCAATAACATGATATAACAACATTCTGGAGTGATAGTGGGTACATCTCTCCTTAAAAATAATATCTTTTTAGAAAACAAATGATTAACATTAATCAGAAGTTTTCTTAAACAATTGAAAATTGTTTAAGATGTAATTAACTATAGAAGCTTGCTTCTATAGGAGATCTAAAAGAACCCGAAATAGAAATCTCTGGTTTACCATGATCTTCTTAATATGAAAATTCTAGAATATGTTATTCTAGAATATCCTCACACAAGAATTATCATAAACATCCTTTTTCTACTATTAGTCCTAAAAATTCTCTAAATCCTTCATAGGATTTATAGGAATAAAACTAGGCTAATATTATATGGCGACTCCTTGACATTAACACTCAAACCCAATCTCTTTCCGCCCACACCGCCGACAAGAGATATGGGGGACAACTGTTGGGTGATATCAGTCTCCAAGTAGGAACTTATTATGAAATGGATCCTGAAGGGGCACCTAGGAGCATACAATCTTAAAGTGGCATCAATTATGCTAACAAGATTCATTCGTTCCATTTTTCTTCTCGATCAGGTGGAATATTATGCCTATTTTGGCTGAGGTCACGTTGCCAAAACAATTTCTTCTATTGGGATTCTTAAGTCATAATTTGAGGGATGAAAGCAATCTATCTTGTGTGGGATGTTTCTTGATAGGCACTTCTTGTGAAGGTGAACTGTTGGGAGGGTGATTTCAAAGCAAGAGCTTTTTATTATAAGATCAAGAGAAAGATTTGGAGCAATATTCTGTAAGTTCTAGCGATTTTAAACAGAAGATCTAAGTGGTGTAATCTGTAAGTTTCTTCTACTTGTAGTAAAATTTTTGATGGTGTGGCTTCATGATTTTCCCATTCTTGAAATTTTCCATGTAAATAGTGGTGCTTTTTTTAAGGATTATTTTTTATTATAAATTTATTTGAAATTTAGCTCTAGGTTTCTCTAATTATTGTGATTTTATTCTGCGATATGATTTTGATTTCTAATTGATCGAAGCCCAAACTGTATATTTCCATCCCAATAATAATAAATGGTGATAAGGATAGAATTAAAAAAATTGTCAAATAATTTATTCAAGATGAGCATCTTATTGAAAGTAGAATATAATGACATAGATAAAATAATATACTTGGATGGTTGATGAAAAAAATGATTGTTAAGCTCATAGAGAATGCTTGAGACAATGTTGAAGATTTAGTTGGAAAACTATAAATTCTAGGCATGTAAAGATGAAGGTGAATTGGTATGTGGAAAAAAAAATTGCAATTTTTTTTATCCTTGTCAACCAAAAATCAAAATAATCAAACTAGTTGAATATAAAAAGTTAAGTTATAACCATAATCACAACAATGTAGAAAATTATGAAATAATATGTGTAGAAAAGTTATATAGGTATTGTTCAATATATGCATAGTTTAAATACTATAACCTTTAGTTAAATTAGCACATAAATTTATGTCTAAGTAAATCAATCATACAACTGTGACACTACACTAGAGTGAGTAATAGTAAGGTTTTGTTAATAATGAAGTAAATTTGTTATAAGCACATTTATGTGTATCACTTAATTAGTATTAGCATAAGTTTATGTAAACAAACAATTTTACTTATGGTAAGAATCACACAAGAGATTTACATGATATTTTGACATAATAAAGTAGAAGTATATGATCATTAGAATGATATGAGTAGTTAACCCAACAAAATAATCTATGTTTTTATCATTTAGTAATCTTAATAAGTTCCACAAAACAGTTATGGGGATTATGATATTTAACTACGCTAAGATGGTGAGTATCATAGTTTAAGAACAAACTTGATGTCTACATAACTAAACTAATATATAAGCCTTTGATTAAAAACTATACAAGAAGTCACTCAATATGATAAAAAAATATACCCAAAATAAAGATAATGAATACAATAACTCTAGCATAGATATTTGTTGTTTGGCATCAAACCGGCTACATTCATGCCTAAGCACACCATTGAGATTTCATTACCTCCTTGTGATAACAAACTCTTCGCAAAATGGAGTAGCTTCGCATTATGTATATTCTTCTCTGCTAATGAACAAGATTTCAATAGATATTCTAATAGGCAAGGAATACTCAAATACCAATTTACAATATTTAAAAATAAAACTAAAGTACTTCAAAACTTTGTTCATTATAAGAAAAAAAAATCAAATAATAAAAATCCATAATATCTATATGTTGATTATAAAATATATAAAAATGTAGTTCTTATAAAAGTTTCCTAAAGCGATTAAGATAGAAATCATTATAAGTGGAGAAATTATGATACTTTTTATATGAATATTTTTGTGTTCAATTTTATACTCAAAATGATTTAATAAGCTAAGAAAACAATATTTCATCAACTCCTTAATTTTTTGGCTCTTAATATCCTATATATAACAAAAAAACATTAATAAATAGAATAAAATATTTACTAATTTAATCTCAAAAGCACCTCTATTGTCTCCTAAAAATAGTATTTATCATCCCATTTTTATAAATTGATTTTATACAAATCACAATAGTTCTTGTGCCCTATATGTTTTATAAAGAAGGAATTAATATTTCAAAAAATATATTTCTATATTGTTTAAAATGAAAGGTATGTATTTAATATAAGAAATCATATATAAATAACTCAAAGAAATAATAACATTTGATTGTGTTATTATTTAAAATTAATCTATAATTAGTATGAATATAAAAATGTCTAAATTGAGCTCCAAGATCTATGAAATTTTCTTATATTGGAACTTAGAGGTATTAATAAGCTTCCACAAAAAAAAGTTAAATAAAAAAGTAATTTCTAAACCACTATTAAAATGAAAAAAATTAGATAATTCTCCTTAATTAACATAATTTTGAGATAAAATCTATGTAACATATTTAGTGATTTAATTATTAAACAAAAATAATAAAAATTCTTAATAACATTAACAATAAAATCTATCATGAAATAATTCTTTAAAAAATGATTCATAATTATAAAGTACAAAGAGTCAAACTTTTCTAATCTATTTAATCTAGCACTAGATAACATATATATATATATATATATATATATATATATATATATATATATATATATATATATATATATGTATTAGCCTATCAAAATTAATTAATTTATGATCATTATTCTTAAGACCTTAATTTATAGTACTCAATTAATAGGCTTTACACGGATAAAAAAGACATTAAACTAGTATAGTTATAATGATCCGTGTACTCAAGTTTTTTCAAGTTCTCAAGTATATCATTAAATGAGCATTACTACTTCATATAGTTTGATGTATAAGATCATTATATCTATGATTATATAACTTAAATTAAGCATATATATGCTTATAAATTATTAGACATTATTTACATCTTATTGTTTTCGAATAACTAACAAAATTCAGATGGGATTCTTAAGTAAAGAGATCAATAACGATGAATCATCGATCCATTAAATTTTGGTGAAATACGACTCAACCTGAAGGATCATTTTAAGAAGCTTCTTAATGATGTGTTAGGCCTCTCTTAACATTTTAGAAATTGGCTTGACACAACCAAGAAAATAACAAGTACAAGGGGAATTTATCACTTGCATTGTCATGAAAATGCAAAGTTTTTTCCATTGAGGACATGAAAAAAATACTCAAATAACATAGCATTTTTCTTCAATCATAGAAGGATTATGAATGCTTTTATTGACTAAAGCTCTTCACATAAGGGGTTCATTTTGAAATCAGCAAGTCATCTGAGAAGCTAGCATTGTGTACAATGTAAGCATGAGAAAAAAGATTTTAGGGAAATTTCTTTTACATTTATCTATAGGCATAAGCAAACCTGTAAAAAACGAAAAAAACAACAAAAGTGCCCTTCTTAATTTTCTATACTTCTGAATCCAAGTGTGCTGACACCCCATTCATCATAGACATCCATCATCCCAATATCTTAGATGCGCAAAAGCAAGGTTTGATTATTTTAAACCAATTAAGCCCTATTTTGCCATTTCAACCCAATCTTATACTATTACTTTGTTCTGTGCATGTCATTGTTACATGGCCATCATGAAATTTATGCTAACTTTGAGAATAGTAATCATTTTTATAGGAAGTTTTATAAACCAATATTCTATAAATATGCTAGGGGGTTAAATTAAGATAACTAGGGGCTTGCACTTTTGATATTTTCAACATTGCCTAAAAATGATACAAACTCCTATAGCTAAGAGGACACTAAAAAACTCTTGGGGATTGGGAAAGCATGTGAGAGTTTAGTGGGATAATAACATAAAAGAAAAGAGATTATATATTCTACTGCATCTATTGCATGTGTAAGAGTTGGTAAGCCTTTTCTTTTCTCTTTTTTAATGTGGGTCAGCTATTAATGTGCCCATATGCGAAGTTATCACACATGCATTTCATATAGATCTGGATGATAACACAAGTGGGGCTATGTCAAGCAAAGCTCCATAGTCACGCTTTGATTCTCCTTCATCCAAACAGTAAACATAATTAGTGTCTAATGGGACTTTCAAAAATATTTTAGTGCTAAAAAGTTAGCAGTTATCCAGTTGACATTGATTGGTGCATGGATAAGTAAAAGAAGTTCTTTAACTGTTTAAAGGATCCTTTAATTATAACTTTTTGATAATGATTATATATTCTAGTCACAAAATTCTTATATATTTACAAATCGAACATCTAAATTATCATATTTACATTTATAATAGTTTGGTATGATAAAATCATTCATATAATAAGATGTATTTAATTGTTTAAAAGTAGGTGAGCGATATTTTTATATGATATTAAAAATTTGAATGTTATGAACGTAAACATTGTAGTTCAGATGTTAAATCTGTAAACACCTGAGAATTGTGTGGTAGGAATGTAAATGCCCAGTTTAAATAATTTTGGTTGGAACTTAACACTGACGGTTGCTTGAGTCACAGCAATATAAGAAAAACCTTGGGACGACCTAATAGAAAAGAATCAATTATATATTTGAAGTAATAAAACTTTACTCAAATCCATAACTGGAGAAGACAAAATTACCAAATGATTACTTACTCATCCATTGCTATAATTAGGATTATTAGATAGCAATGTCATATAAATGATAATAGTTAGACAATAACATAATAATCAAACAATAACAGCCGTCTTGTATATCTCTTTACGATCGCATATTTAGACATTTACTTTCTCCTTTCCCTTAATTTTGAAAATGATGATCTATTTATAATTTTTTAGAATAAAGTAGCATTTTGATGTATTTAACGAAAATTTTAAAATTTTTTATCAGACAGTTCACATTGATTCATTTAAGTATAGAATTTCATTTCTACAGTTAACTGCCTTAACAAACTTAAAATTAGATGATCATAAACTCGTTGATTTCTTCTCATTGAACTGCTCGATTCCACTTTAAGCATGTCAAATTCATAGATCATTAGATCTTTTAAATACTGTTTTAACCTTTCAATTATACTTCAAGTGATTATTTGGACATATTTTGACTCGGACTAAATCATTTTTACTATTATTTAATTTTTGTTATTGAAATGTTTAGTTTATCTATAGATTATTAAATTTGAAGTTTAGATAATTTTGAATTAGACTATAAAAATTATTTTATGAAAATACATCAACATTTGTGGATGATCATGCAGATTTTTAGTTGCAGGTCACTTATAGTTAATAGTAGTTTAAAATGTCTCCCAAATGAGTTATAATTAGTGGCTTTTTTTCTATAAATTTTGGGAGTTATTGTAGCTCTTATTTGGAATATGGTAAAACATTTCTAATATTTATTCATAATAAATACATTAGATCGCTCTTTTTAATGATAAAAAATTGGTGCATAACTTTGCCTTTTGACAAGCTTGATTACCTCATCTGGTTTGACGATAGACTGGATGGCCACTAATTTGGCGATAGGGCTGTCAAAAAAGCTCGTTGTTCGCGAACAGCTTGTGTTCGGCTCGTTAAGAAGCTCGTCTTTGGCTCGTTCGCTAAGTTAACAAGTCTTACCAAGCCGAACTTGAACAAAGATTTGTTCGTTCGTGTTCGGCTCATTTTGGCTCGAAATACTATTCCACAATTATAAAAGTGTGTACGTGTGTGCGCGTGTGCGCGTGCGCTTGCCCGTGCGCTTGCACGTGCGTGTGCGCGTATTAATGAGTAGTATTTAAAAAAAAAATTAAAATATTTATAATCAATAAAAATTATTAATTAAGTAAATATAATAAAAAGTATTAAATTAGATTCAAATGATATTTTAATATAAACTATAATTCTTAAATCTTGCCTCAACCCTTAACATCTTATGGTTACGTGATTAGGATTGTCAAAACGACTCTTTGTTCGAGCAGAACACGAACACACTTTTTGGGCTCGAAATATAAACGAGCAGAACACGAACAAGGCTCAGCTCGTGTTCGGCTCGTTTACACACCTATCTGGCGATGACCTCCCTTTGATGGCAACCAATCATTTGACATTCTTTATATACCACAGATGCACTGTAAGCAAGAAGTCAAATTTTGACGAACATAGTGATGAGAATAATTCTAAGAAAGTGGACTAAAATAATTATAATGGATTAATATGTTTACAACAAAATATTCACCTCCTTGAGAATGATCATTTGTCATAAATAATTTGTGGATTATGGTTTAAGAAATTAAAAGAATTATGTAAAATAAATAAATTTAAAAGACTTCGTGTGATGCATTAATGCAAACACACCTCAAGATGAAATGAGCTTAACTAGAAGATATTTATGATGAAAGATTTTTTATGATATCATTTGAGCCCCCTTCCATAAATCCATCGTGAGAGTGGCGATGCGATGTCATTGGAAGGAGTTGTGATAGTTGAGCAATTTTCACCTTCTTATCCTCTCACATTCACCATAGTCCATGTATGAATTCAAATTGTTCTCAAGTTGTTCGAATCATCACAATGAGATGAATGGACACACCATTCCTCAACCAACAAATGGGGATCACATGTCCCCTCCAAAACAAGATTAATCTCAAACATACAATGTATTTTGATACTTCCCATTTTAACCCTCTAAGCTCTATTTAAGCTTGCTACTGTACAAGTTTATACATACAACTCATTACCTTATGCCTATCATTTTCATTCTTCTGCATGATCGTAGAGCAATAATTTAATAGCATACTTAGCTCTAACCATAGACTCAACCTCATCATCTTCAACCCAAATCAAATAATATACTAATATGGTTAACATCAGTATGTTAGCCTTACTAAAATTTTTTATGTCCCACATCAGTACTTTCTTGGCCTCCTCTCTCGCCAAGGAATTTTCCCATCTGGAAAGCCTAGATTTTTAAATTCTTCATTGTCAATGGATTTGAATCATTCTCGTATAGCATCATAACTTACCTTACTTTCCTATGCTTTGCCTTCTTTTATATGACATGCAAAAAGCAAATTCAGACTATGCTCTCTAGCACCTTATCAACCAAAACCTGGTAGCAACACCTTCCTCCACCATATCCACAATAATTCTTCCATATGTGCTACACCTACAAACAACAATAGTAATTTGGACAATATTGGAACGAAGATTGTAGTCATCTAGTAGATTCAAAGTAATCTAGTGGACAAATGAGCTACACCACTGACCCACTTTTTAATTTTTGCAAATTATGTTAATAGCAACGGCACCAAAAACTTGATCCCGCTTTAATATATATATTTGATTTTATGATGGAATGTATAATGTAGATTCTACGCAAGTATACGTATCGTATCAAGTAATACAGGGCTCTAGTGGAGTCCTGGTTATCGATCTCACAGGGAAGTTTTAAAAGATTTGTAACGTACTAAATTTAAAAGTATTTACTTACTAATATAGTATACGGAAATTTAGAATACGTAACTAAAGCGAACTAAAGTAAACTAATGCTTTAAATAAAGTTGATTTAAAGATTTCGAAAAAAGTATCATTCTTCTTGTTTTTCGAAAATTAAGTGAATGATGAATTCAAATGAATTGTTATTGTATTGTGACAAATAGGAGCATTCCTATTCTTTACCCTTTGGTCCGAGTGCAAAGGACATTGACTAGTCCTATGCTTGATATCGAATCTGCGGCTAGGCGGGAGGATACTGGTCGCCACTTCGGAGCTCCCACGTTCCCTCACTCGTGGCTAACATCTACACTTCGACTTCTTAAACAATAGGACCAAATCGAATATTTTAGTCCGTCACACTAAAATGTCCAATTCTACGTCCGATAAATAATATTTCCCTATTTATTTGCACCCTCCTTCCAAGGCTTTTGACTTCCATGAATATTGGATGTAATCTTTACTATAGTCGATAATTCAACATATTTTAACAAATCAATCGGCGGATTGAAAAGTAAATTAAGTTTTAAGTAAAAATTATCATAATTTATTTTAATATATTAGGCACTTCTATTTAATTTCATCAATTCACATAACTTCATAAACAAGGAGAAAGACTAAGAAAACTACTCAGAATGCATGGAAATTAAACAAAACATGGATTTCATTTAAAGTTAACAACAATAAACAAAGATACTTATCTCGATTTCCTCCCCAAGAAGACTCCTTGAAGTTCCTTTAACTTTTCCTTCTAGCATAGCACACTTCTAAACTCACTAATTACACTCTTAAACTCTTAAAATAGACACCAAGTAGACACTAAGACACACAGTAGACACTAAGACTCTCTAAAAATAGACACAAATTGACACTCTCAAAATTGACACACATTGACACCCAACATACTAAAATTCGTCCTCTATTTATAGAGGTAGACAAAGGTCCAAGGGGTACTTAAACACCTCTTCAAAAATGTCCAGGTTCAATATATCTGGCATTTTGAACAGTCTCGCCGTCGGCGAGAAACGACCTCGCCGTCGGCGGGGCTTCTAGAAGATCTCCAAACCGCGCGATCTTGCCGTCGGCAGACTCGTGCTCGCTGTCTGCGAGGTAGTTGCAAATCCTTCAAAAATTCTCCTCATGATCTCGCCGTCGGCGGGCTCGATCTCGCCGTCAGCGACTTAGTTCATTTTGCATGAATTTCTTCCTTTTTTCATCCAAATTCGCTCCATTTCATGTTTTTTGCTTTCATCACTTATAAATCTTCATTCCTGCAATAAATAAAAGAAAATACCTTTCTTTTAAGTGCAATTTCATAAAAAATGGGTATGAATTTCTTAATATATTTTCCTGTGATCAACCACATTTCCATGGGTACCAACACCATGTCATAGTACTTGAATACAGTAAAATCACTATTAGACAATATAATATGAACAAGTTCATGCCTAGGAAATAATGACATCACTGTCTACATCCTAAATAGATTTATTCTTAGTTACCAAGCATTTAAGACTATAATTCGAACACACTTTCACTCAATTAGTCTAGATGACTTCTACGATCTGTTAAACAATGAAGAAATAAAAAATTATTAAACCAAAACCCAACCATCACCTTTATTACCAACAAGAACTAAGGACCTTACCAATAGACTAGCCCTTTCAAAAAGAAACACCTCATCAAAATCCAAAATAGAAAGCCATATTTAAGTACCATAAATAAACCTCCTATTACAAGTTAATTATGCATTCAACATGGGAAGTATGCAACAAATTGTTATCATATACCCAATTTATAATACAAACCATCCCTCAACACTTCATGTCATCAAAATTCCATGGTTCCCAACACCACCCAACCAACATAGAGTGTGCTTTACATACAACTACCTCATCTCACCTTACCCCACATCTTGAAATCCTTCAACAACCTACTCACTAATTGGGCATAGAATAGATGATAGTAATAAATGGAATATCCACAAGGATATCTTACATTAACAATGACATTCTCTCCACTCCTACCACTAAACTTACACTCTCCATAGTTCTTCAAGCACTAAAACTATCTCGCAATCTCATTTTAGTTCATCAATCGACATAAGATAATAATTTCTTCATTATGATGTTTATATATGACTTTAACATACATGACCATGCAACCAAAATAACAATTCTTAAAGGACCAATTGATCAAAGATTCAAACCGGAGATTGCACTAAGCTCACTCACTTCGTCCTCTATTTGGAATCAATGGCTTGTCCATCCACAAATTAGAGTCATAGAAACAATCTCAAAAGACAATACAACCCTCTGAATTCCCATAGCTACTTCATTGCATACCATCAATTAATGCACCAGCAAATTATCTTTTATAAAAAGTACTTTGTCTTACCAACCACTAACTTATTAAAGTCTTATTTATGCTTACCTTTCACCTCTTTTTTTACCTATGGATATAAATACTATGAGTATTTCCTAGAAATTTACTCTCTCTACTACTAGGTTTATCCAATGAATATTAGGTTTGAAACTAAACAATACTTTATTAATTTGCACAAATTTCTATTAGATCAAATCAATAAAGCAGTCAAGTACCTTATTGAAGGTGAATACACTTCCCAACATCTACAAAACTACCTCTTAACCAATGGAATAAAACATCAGTAGAATTACTCTTAAACTTTAAAGAACAAATTCTTAGTTATAAGTTGTTTTCACTGATTTTATCTATACTTTTAGAATTGATTTTATGATTGATTTTTTCACTTTTTTTAATAGTTTTAATTTGGATAACTTTTCAAATAAGAAAATCAACCTTATTATGCCAAAAATAATTTCTCTGACTTTATTCTATTTTTGATTTAAAAAACATTTTTTTTTTCATATTATGGAGCATATTTGATTCAATCTTCCATATATTGTTGGCTATTTTTTGTGAGAGTAGTAAAATAGAAGGTCTCCAATTGGATTTTTCATTATTAAGGATTTTGCACTTCTTTATCCAATTAGAGTTAAATTTGCAAGCCATTTTTTCCAATGTGCTTTAAAAAAAATTTGTAATTAGTATTTTTTTCATAATTCTTAGAGCCATATATTTGAATATATAAGAAAATTTTTGTATTATAATAAATAAATAAATAAATATATATAGCAATTTCAATAGTTACATATGTATAATTTTTTAATAAAAATACTTTTGTTTACATCATTTTTGAACACATATGACATTCGTGAACATCATCCCTTTGTCCAGTGTAAACAGATTGGCCAAAATAAACCGGCCGATTTTTTATGACCTGGTATGGTCATGTCAGGCCTTGGTGACCAAGTTCAGATATAAAAGATACAAAACAAACTTAAAACATGTAAAATAGTGTTGTCTAGCATAACCAAGCCTGATTTAGGAGTGGCCACACTTGATCTGTGCTTGATCAAGCCAGTTCTAGGCATGACAATGGCAAAACTGGCATGACTATGCTAGTTTCGCGCATGACCACGCTGAGGACTGACATAACCACACTGACTGGCCATGGGGATGTCTTTTTTTGGTTTTCTTGGATGATTTCTTTCCATGTATCATTTTCTGGAGATATCATGGCTTTTTCATTATTGTGAATTGTAGAGTTTCATTTACTCATAATCTGATCAATTAGGATGTTAATATATTTCATGATCTTTGACTCCTAATCATTGCACAGAGGAAAAAAAATGGTTAACCCGAAAATCTAGGTAATAATAGATATATTTTATTTGAATTTTGCAACATAAAATGGGCCTCAAAATAAATCTGTTGGATGCCTTGGTGATGAAGATTGCCTCAACTTCATAATATATAGCCTTATTTTGGCCGAGACTTGGGCATAAGGAGGAATTTTATCCATGTCGACAACAATCACATTAGGGTTCTAGAAAAATAATGAATGGTACATTACCTCAATTATAGGAGCATAAGCCTCACATACCTTGAAGACATATAAGATTTATTTGCTACTATTTTTGTATCTTCCAAACACGTTATCATTTGTTATATTTTCTAAGTAGAATTGTAGGAAATAATCTTTATTTTTTCTGATCACGCTAAACTAGGTTTAGAAGTTTATAAACTAAAGATTCACCCATCAGAATAGTTCTTAGCTCTTTCCTCATAGGATCTATATGTGGTACCCTTTAACCACATTACTACATGACACATGCACTTGCATTGTAGGAAACATCCTGAAGCATTTTGCCGTGTCAAGTTTTTAGCGTCGTTACCGGAGAAAGACATTAAGAAGAATTTTAATTTTAGGTGAACTTTAGTTAGATTGTGGAGAATCTAGGTTTAGCAATTTCACTTTTCCTTTTTTTTTTATTCTTTCATATTTCTTTACACTTGTGTTGCTGTCATGTTCTATAGTAGGTTCTAAGAAAATTTAAAATGTTGAAATAAAAAAGAAAATAAAAAATAAAGCAAAAAAAATGCAGAAGAAAAATTATGTCGTTAAGTTATTTCTGTTTCTTTCACTTTTCTAATCCATTCAATGTCCATGAATGAGTTGTTAGTTCATAGGAATTGAGTGCAAATAAATAGAGAAATATGGTTTGATGGGCGTCAAATTGGAGATTTTAGAGTGATAGGCTGAAATCCCTAATTTCGTCCTAATGTTTGGTAATTAAAGTGAGGGTTAGCCTTCAAGTGAAGGGAAGTGGGAGCTCTGAAGTGAGAGCCAGCATCCTCCCAGCCTAACCTTAGATTTAGTGATTAAGTCTAGGATTTGCCAATATTCTTTTCATACATGGAAAATGGAGTACTCTGACGAGGGTAAAGAATATAATTGCTTCTATTTGGCATAATACAAATCTATTATCAATCTATATCAATCACTCATCACAGAATCACTTGCAAAAGGAATGATACTTTTCCATATTAGAACCTTTCAATACAAAACTTGGTGTCTGTGTTAGTTAATCTTGCTTAGAAATTTAGGAAGTAATTATAGTTAACTTAGTCGTAGTTATCCTTGTACTAGCAACTTTAATAGTACTTGCACTTGCATTATGAAATGAGTATTGAATTTCAAATCTTTGCTATATTTTGATAAAATTCCTACCTTCCTCGTGGGATCGATAACCAGAACTCCACTAGAGCCATGTATTAATTGAATGATATGTATACTTGCGTATGCAACTGAATGCCTCATTATTAAATTAATCTTATTGTGAAACTGAACTAAAACTATCCTTTGACAGCGCACCCGATACTAGTAGGTCGAGTCAGTTAGTCGTATAGATAGGTTAGTCTAGGTCAGATGAGTTCATATAAACAAACCCGAAGAATTTGGTTGAGTCTAGGCCGAGATCTTAGGGTTAAAAGGTGGACAGCTTACGAGTTAGGTCAGTTGGGGATGATGACCAGGAGCCGTTGGATTGCGCGTGTATCAGTTGGATGGCCAGGATCGCACCGGATGCCCTCTTATTACATAAAGCACGAACATGACTCAGACGGCGGCGTCTAGTAGTGCGGTGGCGTGTGGAGTTTCAGAGTGTTGTAGGTTGAGCTGGTGGTCGCATGGCTAAGTACAAAAATATGGATTTAATGAATTATTTTAAATTAGAAAACTTTGAAAAATCATAACTTGGTGTAAAAAAATCATAAAAATAAAATAAAAATATGCTCTTGCTCATTGAACAGAGGAAAACAATGTGAAATTGGTTTCATGTCATTTTGAGACACATTTGATTTTTAATTAATTAAACACTGTATTTAGTCTTTTGATTCTCCATGAGCATACATATTTCACCATGGTATCAAATTTAGAGCTTTGGTTCTCTCTATCATGAGGGACCTTCCCTGATTTTTCCAAGGTAAGGGGAGATCTCTATGAGGAGATCCCTATTTTTTAAGTTTATTGTGTCTTTTTAATTTAAAAATTATTAAAATTACAATATTCATCAAACAAATATAAAGATATTTTGGTAGGTTCTCTGTGATTAGAAGACCATAAGAAAATTTTAAACTTAATTTAACTCATTAAAACTCGGTCTAAATTTAATCAACTCACTAAACCTAAAGAAAATTAAATTGGACAAAATATAAATGTAATTGACATAAAAATCATTCTCCATGTATTTCAAGTTATGGAGCTTCCCATAAAAATTTCAGGTTAATTGAAGTAATTTTGGCCACTAAAGAGAATTTCTTAAGTAAAATGACATTTTTGACATTAAAATAATTATAATAATTAAAATATAATTCAAAAAATCATCAAATTAATTTTGGGGGTCCCTGTGATCAGAAGAATACAAGAGAAATAAAATTGGAATTAAAATAAAATTTTCACACTCAATGCTATTTTGAATTTTAATAATTAAAAATTATAAAAAATAAGTAAAAAAATAAAAATAATCACTAAAAATATAAAAAACCACTAAAATGCTACATTTGGCCTTCTGATCATTTAGGAACCATTAAATTTTTTTTTTATTTTCTAAGTGAAGAGATTAATTTTATAAGGGTTAATAATAATTTTTTAAGCTTAAAAATAGAATTTTCTTAGGTGGCTTTGGTTATGTAAGATGTAATTAACTATAGAGGCTTGCCCTTATAGGAAACTTAAAGACCCCAGGTTAATATAAATTTTATCTAATTCTTTTATATTAGATAGGGGAAGTTGTTAGTCAACATAAATGGTTTGCAGACCAAACGAATGTCATAAGTCTTCAGTTTATTTGATCAAGTCTCACTACCAAGTAATGTATTCATTCTTCGGGATAGATACATAGCTTGTAATGAAATGCTTGATTATTTAAACTACTAAATATATGAGATTGTTTCAATTTTATATTTTACAATTAAAAAAAATGATATTTTCCTAATACCTATATCCATATTTATGTAAATTAAAACCCCAACCAATCCGGCGATCGACACTATCCCGCAAGGAAATATATAATTCTTCAAAGGATGCATTCAATCATTTTGATAGAAATTATTCAAGATCTATGATGGCTTCCACCCAGAGTGAGGATGAACCTCAACTTAGCAACAGAGCGAAATGAACCTCAGCTTAATGATTGAGCTATATTGAACATCAACTTCAATAGAAAGCAAAAGAATGATCACAAATATATCATAATACAAATTGAGGATTCTTATAAAGCCTAACCAACCAACAAGTATATCTTAGATTTTGGTTGGGTTGTATAAGGGGTAGATGTATGGTTGCACCACTTTTCTCTTTCATTCGTCATTCATGGCGGTACCCTACAACATCCAAACTTTCGCTTATTTGTTTATTTTGTCATTTTCGCGTATTTTATTTCTTTGATTTTTTACTTTGTGCACTCATTTTAAAATTGATTGTTTATTAGATTTGTTGGCGGTGTTTTTTTTTAGTCTTGAATATTTATGGTAGGATTTTAGTTAAATTTTCTACTTAAATTAAATAATTTTAATCTAATTTTTTAAAATTAAATCATAATAAAAAAAATCAAATATATTGATTGCATCCACACTTTAGAAAAGCATTTCATATAAACAAAAAATGAATATAAATAAAAAAATTGACTAGAGAGTACTCTCGATTAGTGTGGAGACCATAAATATGAATTCATGCATAATCATACATATAGCTTCTAATTATTATCACCTATAACACAAAAAAGGGGGATCTTACCATTGAGGATCACCACTCTTCAAGGATGATGTATGTCTTTCGTATTCGACTTGGCTTTAAGATCTATCATGCTTGCATAATTAAAGATTGTTTACCCTTACATAGTTTACTTGGACTTATCACTAAAAGATAGATCGAATTAATTTATTTTATCTAAAATTTAAAATTATTAAAATTATGTGGCATTAGCAATAGAAATTTGCAAAACAGTTATACTTAGGGAACTTAATTTTTATAATCAGGTCATAAGACCTATATTTTTCTATAATAAATAATGATCTAGCCTATCATGTATTTCATATGATTGAATTTACATGATTTTTAGGTATTAAGGAGATTTAGCTGGTGGTGCTATTCAGAAATGATTATAAGTTCAGTATATTTAAGCTTGTCTAAAAATATTTTGGGATTGAACTAAAAATCCTTGTTTTTTAGTACTTTCATTATATTAAGTTTGAGGTTCTACTTAGTATGTAGACCTTACCTTTAGTTTTAACATTTCTAAGTTTGTTTATCTTGAACTATAAGCATAAATTTTTAAATAAAATGTCAACTCAAATAAATAATATATATATTTTTTAATTTCTAAAATCATTAAAGTCCAACCATAATATCGTAGAAGTGTCTTTGAGATTCCCAGTATATATACATGTCCTACCTTTTCTCCATTGGATTCTTATGAAAATTGTTCTATATTGCTCTTTCCTATTTGAAATTTATAAATGACAATTGTGAAAAATAATCTTAAAAATTTATTGCAGACATAGCCACAAGCTTAATAAAGAGTTTTATTATGAGATTTATTTATAAACATGTAATTAACTATAAGAGTTTGTCATTATAAAGGTTTGTAACACAACTTAATTTAAACTTTTTATAGCCTTCAGGTTTGTTAGGGAAAAGATTTGTTAATTTAAATGCACAGCCATGATATTAAATGACAGTCCATATTTAAGTAATTGAATCAATCATAAATTGATATTTTTATTTTTAGAGATAGTATATTACTTTTGATGCTATGTTTGACTACTTAAAGAAAATAACATTAAAAAACTGTGTAGAAAACATAAAATAAAACCAACACAAAACTCTACTAAAGAATCACCTAGCATCATTGTGACCTCTATATCTCTCATCAATCGTAATTTCTAAAACACCATTCTGCAGACTCTTCAACATCCCACCATTCCACAATTGCTCCCATAACCTACACCCCACCTCTCGCAACCCACGAACACATTAGATGATAACTAGATCCCAAATAGGCACATTAAAGACCAAAATAATTCTAAACCATCATCACATCTCCTCTAATTCCACAACCCCAAATTCAATCACTTTTAACCCAAGTCATCAAATACCCAATTTGAAAATTTTAATGTCCTCATAGATACAGGCACTCAAAAAATAGGGCGCTTGTATCTTAGTACCACCAACTTCCAACCATAACATTCTAGGATGAAAATGTACTTTGAAAATTGAACATTATGATGATGGAACAATTGTTTGAGATAAGGCTTATTTAATGGTTTCACGTGACAACAAGGCAGATAATACACAAAAATCTTCAGTCTAGTGACTAAATTCCCTACTATTTGCATCATCCTTACCATAGTAGCAACTCATAAATGTTCAATACACCAATTAGATTTCTTTAATGCCTTCATCCATGGCAAACTTGACAATATTGTCAACATGTCTCTGCCGTTAGGATTCCTCAACTCACAACACCATAACTGTATGCAAACTACACAAGGCAATATACATTTTAAAACAAGATCATTGTCATTTGTACTCCGTTTTCTACATTCATCTCTACAATCAAGTTTTCACCTTTAAAATAGTAAACCAATCATAACTCATCCATGAAAAAACTAACATCAATATCTACATGCTAGTATATATAGATGACATCTTAATTACTGGTAACTCCTTTACAACAATAAGTGTTGTCATACACATTCTAAGAAAGGAATTCAAGCTTAAAAAATGAGTGCCTCATATCCTAATTTCTAGGCCTACAAGTGCAATACTCCCAAAAAAGATACTTCCTACACAAGATAATATATGGAACCTATCTTCTACAATCCACATGTTTGCTTCACCACCATAATATCCTCCCAACCTGTTCTTAATCCACCGCTCTAAGACCATCATCACTACAATCAACATATCATCTCCCTCCAATTTCTAACAATCACTTGCTCATACATGACCTTTGATTTTAATCTTCCCAGTATGCACATGCATCAAACTTTCACCTATCACAAACAATAACTGAAGACTTATTTGCTATCTCAAGGGAACCATTAACCATGAACTTCCTATCAGAATCAACAACCTATAACACCACTCTTATGCTACTGTAAATTGTCTTAGCAACACCCTTGATTGCAAATCAACCTCAAGATTATTCATTTATCTTGGCTCAATCCTTTTTTCTTTGTTCGTTGAGAAACAATTCATTGTTGCATTATTTTCTGCATACACGGAATATAAAGCCCTAGCATCAGTCACCATAGATATTCTCTAATTAATTTGACTCCTACAAGAATTCAAAGTCTCAACATAAGCATCCACATCAACTAATTGTGACAATATCTCAGCAATTGCCATGGCCAACAATTTGACCATCCATTCAGAACCAATATATCAAGGTAGATTACCGCTTCATTCACAACTATCTAAAAAAAAAAAAAAGATATTTGTGTTCACCAAGTCATGACTCATGATCAAACAAAAAATATTTTCATAAATTCTTTACAACAGCTCAGCATCAGCTTCTCATCAACAAACTGACTGCATGAGGACATGTGGTCCCCTCCATATCCACCTCATCCTAGCCCTAGGATCTCGATGAACAAAATTCATCTCTCTTAGCACCACCAGAACAACTTCAGCACTTGAGCCATCCAAATTTGATAGGTGTTAGTTGTAAGTTGATATTAGGTAAGGTGTTTGAGATGAGAATTCAGAAATTTTAACACAGGTGGGATATTGATGATCAGGGAATTAAGGAGAGGCGTGATTGGGAGTCTGATACCATTGAATCATCTAGCTGCAAGTAGAGCAAAATGATTTACCATAGCTTGGATGAAGCAAAGAGAGTTTCTAGGCAATGACTTTGATACCATGAAAGCTTGTGCAAAAATGAGAAGAGGATACAATAATCAGAGAGCAAGAGAGTTCCCAGCAATATCTCATTACCCAATTCAATACATAGCAATAGGTATATATAAAGAATGTAGAAAGTTCTAGATATATATCATAACAAAACCAAAAATAGTTAAGAATATGGTCAAGCTCCACTCTCGGGGATCACTAGAATTAATACTTTCTGAAGTTGTCGTGGTATTGCTGAGAATCTCAACCACACCATGTAATTATACACTTTCTATTCCGACCATCAAAGCTCTAAAAAAACTAGCTACAATACAAACAAGGGATGAAATCAGAAATTATTAATTACCTATTTACCAATTAATACATACAGCTTATTAGCTTACACGTCTCATCTCCATTCTTCTACAGTGAAAATTGCAAATCATTTTGAAATGTTTTTTTTTTTTTTTTAGTAAGATCAATCACACATTTGTTCTCCATTAATACCTACAGGATTGTGCTTTAAAGCCAAAACAATTTGTGCGTTCAATCCAGCTGCAAACAATTGGACAAAGTAATGCTAAACTATCAAAATAAAATAAAATAAAATCTAAAACCCATCAACATCAAGGGTCAGCATCGAAGGTTCAGATATAGTATTTGTTAGTCCGCGTCTTTGGCAAATAAACAAAAGGTTTAAATGAACTGTTCTTAATTGGGACAGGAATGTGCGAGCGTGGGATTCGGTGAAGAGGAGCTTTCAGTAAGTCATATTAACAAGTAAAATATTGATAAATTGTAAAAGTTGATTATCTATGTTTGCTAATTATATTCAAATTATAAAATCATTTAAGAGTTTGACAAATTTTAATTAACTCAAATTTAAAAAATGTATATACAAAAACTTTAATATGATTTCGTATTAAACGGAATTCGACTAGAAATATAACTTTTACACATATTTGTGTCTTTATATACATAAAGTTTTCCTTGAATAAATATTTTAAATTATTTGAATAATAATTTTGATTGCAAATCCAATTTTATATACTACCACAAAATTAAGTTTATAGAGCATTATTAAATTTGAATATTTGCACAAATTATCATTGCTGTTAGTAATTTAGACTATCCGAACATATAAGTGAAGCGGTTAAATTTGCAAAATAGTAAGTTGCAAATAAACTTTTTAGTGATCGTAAAAGCTCTCCTAAAGGATTTAGGGTAAAGCTCCATATTAGCTCTTCCGTATGGGATTGCAAATAAGAAATAGCATTCTATTTATCCGATTTGGATATGAATTTGGCTTATATCTAGCAAAACATCAGAAATAAAAATTAAATCTGACGCTCTGTTAAATTAAAATTTCTCATCTTCCCTTGCTATTCCTCGTATTCCGTTTACTAGACGACATAAATCCTGATTTACTAAATCTTACTATGGGGCGGATTTACGAGACGTCACTCGCTAGATTTGCAGAGAGATAAATTCAAATCAAATGGCAGCCAAACACCTGTGCTAAACAAATAAACTGATCGTTATGGTTCCTCTTAGCGATTTAATTACTAACTGGAAATAGAAAATTTAATCTTATATTACAAAATCAAAATATTAAAATATTAAATGAAAGAATTAATGAAATATTTTGAAATACATGACAATATAATGATCCATATCAAAGGAAACATAAAGAGGACCACCTCTGACGAAAAGCTACAATGACTCATGAATTCAACCGGTTGAAGATCACTTAACTGATTAATATACAGTCGACCGAATAGCTACCGACCAGTCAAAGGTCAGACAACCAAAGAGCTACCCAATCCAACAAGGATAAGCATCCACACAATCCACACCAAACCACATAAATTTTTATATTTGAATTGTTAGTGTTTTACATTGTTTTCGCATAACGAATGGTATCAGAGCTTCGGGTTCGTGATCAGAGCAAGGTTTGGCATCGAAGACAGCTGATTTGGCATGTATTGCCGGCGTTTTGTGCAGCACGTGGTTCGACATACTTTGCCGATAGATTGGGCGGTCCCTGCGGCAGAGGCTATGCTCAAGGAGCCCATCTGATGGGCATTGTTCCGGCTGCCAGCGGAGGATTTTGGAAGCTCGTTAGTGATTTCAGGCTGTCTGGCGGCGTGGTTTGCTGGCAGTCTGGGTGGGGTATCAGCATGACAAAAGGTTCACGTGGATCGAGAAGGGAAGCTCGACAACAAAAGGAAAGGTTTTCAGTTTTCGTATTCGTTAGAGAGCAGGAAACTGCGTTTCTTACACTAATTCGGCTTTCCAAAACCGGGAAGGGAAGAAGGGTCCACAGGCGGAGATAGGGCTGTCAAGACAGCTCGTTGTTTGCGAGCAGCTCGTGTTCGGCTCGTTCACTAATTTAACGAGTCGAATACAAACAAAGATTTGTTCGTTCGTGTTATATATATATATATATATATATATATATATATATATATATATATATATATATATATATATATATATATATATATATATATATATATATATATATTGTAGAAAGAGCCAACCTGTGCTCCCTATATATTTAATAAGGAAACATTACAAAAAAGAGGGGAAGAAGGATCCCCATCTAATCCCAAAACATAAACATTTAACATCCTAATGGTTCCTTCTTCATTTACAACTCCACACAAAGAAAAGCAAAGGTCACAAGTAATGTTATCACTCACCCATACAAGTAAACCAAAATTTGTAATGATATTTGTATAAAGCTCAAAAGATAAAGTTGATCTCTATTCAGAGGTGGGGAACAGCAAGTAGGTCTCCACATACCAAGAGTTTAAGATGGGGAGGAGGAGGAGGAGTTGAAGAGAGGACCATAGAGGAGGTGCATGATCCAAATCGAGCTAACCAATCTGCAGGTCTATTACCCTCTCTATAAATGAAATTGAAACTGACCATTAATTGGGATTTAAGGGATTGGATCTTTTGGACCCATTGAGAGTGTTGCCAGGAGGTGGAGCTGTCAGTCTTGATCAGTTGGAGTAGGTCTTGGGAGTCACCTTCCACAATTAAAGATGTCAACTGATTTCTAATGACCAACTTAAGAGCCCAGTAGACTGCAATTAAATCAGCTTCCAGAGCATCAGATGCAATGATGGGGGCATGGAAGAATAGCAGGCAAATACCCAAATGATTTCTGAATATACCCCTCATGCTAGCTCCCCACTTACAGAAGCTACCATTTCTGTTAACTTTAAGGGAGTGAGTGTTGAGGGGTGCCAAGACACCTTGATAATCCTTGGGGGGATTTGTTTTGTAGATTGTATGATGGAGCAAATATTGGGAATTGTTTTTGTATTTAATGAGCTTATGCAGATAAGTAAGGCAATGCCTGACCACACTCTTCACACAAGGTGGTTCTCCCTCAAAAGTAGCCTAATTTCTAGACATCCAGATGAACCAAGCAATGAGTAAAGGAATGACACTAGCTCCAAAATTATGCCAACCGGCCCAGCAGGCAAAGAGGTTGTCCCATTGAAGTTGTTGGGAGTTCATGGTGAAAGAGTTAAGTAAAGTATTCCAGACATTCTGAGAGAACTGAAAGGAAAAGAACAGATGGGGGATGAATTCTTTAGCATTTTGGCATAGTTTGCAGCAGGAAGGACCCTTTAGTCCCTTTAGCTTAAGTATATATTCTGTGGGGAGGAACTTTTTAAAAATCCTCCAACAGAAAAGATTCATGGATGGGGAAAGATAACAGTTCCAAATGTTATCCCCCGGGAACTTTCTCCCAGTTAAAAAGCTTAGAGTAGATGACCTTGGACAGACTTTGGTTGTGGTGGGCTTGCCAGACAATTTGATCAGCTTTACTTCTATCAAACTGCACTGTAGCTACTTGACTAACTGATGGAACCTGTAGGAGGGTCTGAAGAGTGGGTAAGGACCAACTATTCCCATCCCAACAGTTAGCCACCTGGAGTTTAAGATTTAAATTGGTAGTGCAAGGTTGCAGCCACTCAGTGGGACACCATTGATCTAACCAGAAATTGAGTTTCCCTTTACCAAGGTTCCATAGAAACATATGTTATGCCAACGGCCTAATTTTTAGCATGGCCACCACAATTTTAAGTCACCCAATTTTTCAAAAACCTAAGAAGGTTGGGAGGTCTTAAAGTGTTTCCCAGACAGAAATTTCGCCCATAGTGAATCTTGGGATCTGAACGTAAGCCAAAGTTTACATAGATTTACTTGAATAATCTGCTGAAGTCCTTTTAATCCCAGACATCCTGCCCAAGCAGGTTTAGCCACCTTTTCCCATGAAGCCCAGTGAATTTGGTGTCTTTGACCTGCCCAAAGGAAATGTTTGAATGCTCTTTCAAACTGCAGTTGAGTGCTTTTCTTCATAGTAGTCATTTACATTGCAAAAGAGGGGAGAGTGGTGATTATACTCTTAAGCAATGTAAGTCTGCCTCCATTAGACAAGTAGAGATGGGTCCAGTTGGCCAAGTAATGGCTAACTTTATTTAAAATCTCATCAAAATGGTTTTGTTTGGTTCTGCCAGTAGTGAGCTGCACTCCAAGGTATCTCAAAGGGAGCTAGGTGCATGAAAATCCAATATAATTGAAAATCCAGTTCTTTCATTCAAGGGAGATCTTGTTAGGGAATATGATTTGGCACTTTGTAGGGTTGAAATGCATGTCTGAATGGTTTTGAAACAGCTGAAGACTTTTGTAGACATGCTTCACAGCATTTTTAGTAGCATTGGAGAAGATCATAACATCATCAGCATAGATAAGATGGGAAATTAGGAGATTGGATTTGTGATGGTACCTTATAGAGTTATGAGAAATTAGTTGATGATTCAATATTTTAGAAAAATAATCCATTGCCAGAATAAAGAGAGTGGGGGAAACAGGGTCCCCTTGCTTCAGCCCTCTAGATGCAGTGAAAGAACCCCAACAGGAACCATTGATGAGAATGGAGTGGTATTTAGCCATCTGAGAATCAGGCTACAAAAATCTCTGTGGAAACCCCTAACAGTAATGATATCCATAATGAATTCCCAATTAATAGTATCATAGGCTTTCTTTATATCAAGCTTGTAAATTAAATTACCCCCCCTTGTAATGCTTGTTCAGATCCAAAAGAAGCTCCTGGGCCAGTAGAATATTATCTGAGATTGATCTTCCTTTAACAAAAGCAGTTTGGTTCAGACTAATAAGCTTACCCAGGTGTGGTTGAAGCCTAGCAACAATGATCTTGCTAATGGCTTTACTTAAAATAGAAGTGAGGCAGATGGGTCTTAAATGATCCCAGCTTTTTTGGTCATTATTCTTGGGAATAAGGACAATGTTAGAAGAACTGAAGTAGTGGGGGATGTCAACTCCTTAAAAGAAATTGGTATTTTCTTCAATGACCTCAATCTTAATAATGGGCCAAGCCCTCTTATAAAAATCTGCAGTATAACCATCAGGTCCTGCAGTTTTTGAGTTGTCAATAGAATTTATGGCTTGCCAAATTTCATTTTCAGTGGGAGGGGTGGTTAAGACCAGGCTGCTGGTGTACTAATAATGTTCCTGAAAATAGGAAGGATTAATGGGAACTCTTTCCACATATGGCTGTTCTACCAGTTTTTTAAAATATGAAGTAGCACTATTGCCAATATCACTATTATTAGAAAGCCAACTACCATAGTGGATTGTATTATATTTCCTTCTATAATTAATATATGCATGATAAAATCTAGTGTTTCTGTCCCCCTCAGTAAAAATATTGAGTGAAGCCTTTTGTTTGAGGAAAAGATCTTGTATTTCAATGGTATTGAGCAGTTTTTCCTGTGTTGCCAAAAGTTGCTGTTTAGGAACCCTATCAGACAAAACTTGGGTCTCCAGAAATTGGACTTCTTTCTCAGCCTCTTCCATTGCAATAAAAACATTACCAAATTCATTCTAGCCCCACCTTCTGAGCTCTTTACTGAGCTTAACATGGAGTAAACACAGTTTGATCCAGGGATCAGGATGAGCAACACCTCTCCAATGGGCAGTGATAAGCTGTAAAAAGGTGGGACGGGCAGACCAGTTGTTCTGATATCTAAAAGAGAGACTGGAATTGCTAGGTGGAGGAGCAGTAATTGTCAAAAACATGGTTCTGTGATCTGAACTTGCAAGAGATAAATGTGTGACAACAGTGAGCAGAAAATAGTAGTTCCAATGTTCATTAACCAAAAATCTGTCCAGCCTCTCCCACATATAACCTCTCTTCCATGTGAATTGCAGGCCCTTAAACCCCAAGTCAAAAAGGCTTGCTAGATAAATATTATCACAGAAGGTAGTCATAGTATTAAGGTGAGGGCTTCTGCCTCCAATTTTTTTAGCTGGATTAGCAATACAGTTAAAGTCCCCACCAACAATTCATGGGGAAGCCATGTTGCTGCTAATGTGGTGGATATTTTCCTACAGATTGATTCTGTCTGATTTCCTGCAACCTGCATAAATGAAGGTTGCAAAAGGAATGTGTCCAACCAGTTTAAAAGAGAAATGGACAAACTGATGGTGGTCAATCAAAACAGACCAGTTGACCTCTTTCTACAAAGAATCCAAATTTTGTTACTGGAATTGGCATAGTGAGAAAAACCTAGGAATTTTCTGAGGATTTTAGCTGAATTTTGATGAACCATAGGTTCCAAAATTGCTAAACACCAAAGTTTATGTTTTTTTATTTAGATGTATCAATCTTTTTAATGAGTGAGGGTGAGCTACACCTCTAATGTTCCAACAAAGGAAATTAATCATGAGATTGGGGAGAGGTGGGGGATGCCTGGGATCTAGATCAGGTCCTACCCCAAGCAAAAGAGGGTGAACCATCTCTCCAAAAAATGGAAGGTATGTCTGAGATTATTTGGAGTTCTGTCTTGTTTCTCTTTTTCTTCTTAGCTGTCTGTATAATCCAATCTTCTTCCATAGATTGTTGCATTTAACTCATCATTTCTGTAGAGGGGCCACAAAGAGTTTTACCTATTTCCACAGGCAAGATTGGATGAGTTGGGCTTACCAAATGACATGAAATAAGAGTAGGATGAGGAGGCACCTCAGCAGGAGCAATTGCCTCAGATGTTTTAGCTACAGAAGGAGTTGGTTTTGCAGGAGAGCTTTTTGGTGGCAGGGTGTTAGTAGATGCTGCTCCAGGTGCGGGGTTATCCATTCTGAAGACATCATTTGGGTAAGTAGAGGTTTTAGCTATAGAATGAGGTGGTCTTGCTGGGGAGGTTGCTGCTGGTAGATTGCAGTAGATACAGCCCCAGGAGAAGGGATAGGGATCTGCAGATCCAACCTGATGATATCAGGTGAGTTGGCAGTGATTCCAGTAGAAGGGACTTCTCTAGCAGTAGAAGGGGATTTTTTGGAAGGTGGGCGGAGACTGTAACATCTCTCTGTGGTATGCCCAAACATCATGCAATGGAAACAATAATAAGGTTTTTGTTGCATAATCATCTCTTGCCAAACTCCATCTAAAGCTGATCCAATCCAAATTCTTTTAATTTCTGGAAGAGTTATATATCTTGCTATTTGAATTCTTGCAGCTTCTGGTTTAGCTTTATTGAAGGTTGCAGCATCCAATCTCAAAGGTGTGCCAATTAATCTTCCAATTTGGAATAAAGCATTCTGATTAAAGAATTTGTAGGGGAGGTAAGGGAATTTGAACCAAATAGGGACAACAGGGGGGTCCTTACTTGGGTCAAACTTAGGTGTCCACTTGAGTAGTTCATTTCCATTCCAGCAATAGAGATAGCTTGTTTAGCAAATAGTCGAGCATAGTCCTCCTCAGCAGTGAGATGGATAAGGAAATGTCTACCATAAAGTAATCCTATCTTCCAGTTACCAATGAAGTTGAGGGAATTAAAGAAAATTCTAACCAAATCTATTTTTGGATGACCCAGTGCAAATTTACCAATCAAGGTAAGCTTAACCTCTGCATTAAGGGCTTCAAGTTCTTGCTCAGATAAGAATACAACAGGACAGCCATCTTTGACTCCGATTGGGTGAATAAATGGACATGTTACTTTACCAGTAGATGCACCGTGTAGTGCTTGAGGGAACACCAGTTGGGCAGGGTCATTAAGAGAAGTAGGCCCCTTTTCCAACCACCCCAGCATAGTTGGCCTTGGCCAAATCAATGCTAGTGTTCAAATCTATAAGGAGAGCCATAAAGGCTCAGCTGGGAATCACCAAAGACCCTAACCCAAGCAATGGAATAGTAAAACTTTGAAAATGAGAAAACCCGGGAGAATAAAAAACTTTGCTACTCCCCATCGGGCAGTAGGGAGAAGCCCAGATAATGCCATATATATATATATATATATATATTTCTGTTAAGTAGTATTTTTAAAAAATTTAATTGACTATAAGGCTACAATGATTTATAATCAATTAAAATTATTAATTAAGAAAATAGAATAAAAAATATTAAATTAGATTCAAATGATGTTTTAATATAAACGATAATTTGTAAATCTTGCCCTAATCCTTAACATCTTATGGTTACGTGATTTGGGCTGTTAAAATAACTCTTTGTTCGTGAATGGCTCGTGCTCGGCTCGCTAAGCAAACGAGCAAGACACGAACACACTTTTTGAGCTCGAAATATAAATAATCCAAACATGAGCTGAGCCCGGCTCTCTCGTGCTCAGCTCATATACACCCCTAGGCGGAGATGCTTTATGGGATTTTTTTTAAAGGAAAGTTTCTTTTTGAAAATCGAAATGAAATTTGGTGGAACTAAGGAATATTTTGGAAATAGGAAAATAAATAAAGCAAAAGAAAAGCAGAAAGATTTTTAATTGATTTTTGGTTGTGAGAAAATGAAAAAAATGATTTTTTTTAAAGAATTTCAAAAAAAGAAAATTTTGGAAAGAAAAATTTTTTTTAGGTAACCCCATTTTATTGTTTAACTTTTTTACTTTTTCCCCGATATTCTATTAGAGGATTTTTTTTTTGAAAAAGATTCCAATAGTAGTAGAAATAAATAATAGCATGTTGTTTGGTTTCTTCAACATCCCTTATGACAGTGAAAAAGTCGATTCATTATGTGGTTACAAATCCCGTCAAAATTGATGTACTAAAATTTGACAACAATGAGAATTTTGGCATGTGACGATGCTAGGTGATTAATGCGTTGTGTTCTCTGAATCTGAAAGAAGTCCTTAATATGAGCAATGTCCTGAAGAGATATTGGTTGAGGATGAGCGGAAGTGCTTGTGGCTTGATCCAATATTTCTTGACCCAGAAAATCAAATATGAAGTGATGATGAAGACTTCTACAGGGAAATTTTGGATGATGTTGAAGAACAAATATCTTGAAGAGCATGGAGTACCGTCTTCATATGAAGCGTCACGCTATAGATTTCAGACACGACGGAGTTTACTATTAATGAGCATTTGAATGACTTCAGAAGATTGTTGGTAAATTTGTTAAATTTGGATGAGAATATTGAAGAAGAAGACAATGCACTTCTTCTATTGAGTTCACTCCCAAATGAGTGTGAAAACTTTATTATAACACTCATTTATGCGAAGAAGGTCTTGAATTTTGCCGAAGTGACTATGACACTGTTGAATCATGAGTTCCATTGAAGGGACAATGAGTCCGCAAAGATGAAATCAACAGAGTCACTTACACTTCAATGTGATATATCTGAGCAGAAGAAGAAGAATTTATCAAAGAAAGATGACAACAACAACACTTCTCAAAAGCAGGGCAAGAATTGTGGGAGCAATCATGGGAAAAATCTGTGTGCTTTCTTTTTAGAAACTGGTCATTGGAAGAAGGATTGTTCGACACTGGAGAAGAGAAAGATAGTTGCATCTGAGGCGAAAGCCAATGTCATTGTGGAAAAATGCCAAGTGGTGAATTCATATGTATTATTATCTATGGTTTCTCATATTTTGTTTACAAATGGTTTGTGTTTGATTCTGAATGCAGGTGCTACTTATCATAATTGTCCTCATCGAGGGTGGGTCTTTACATACCAGGAGTTGGATAGTGGTGCAGTGACTATGAACAATGATCAAGTTTTCATACTATTAGTGTAGGGAATATCTTTATCAGGATGCATGATGGTAAATTGATAGAGTTGAATAATGTAAAACTAGTTCTAGATATCAGGAACTATTTACTGTCATTTGTGGCTTTAGAGTCTAAGGCTACAAGGTAGTATTGAGGCAGGAGTTCTGAGGACATGTAATAGAGAAATGGTTTTTTAAAGGGAGTTCAATATCATAACCTTACTATCTTCAAGGTAATATAATGATTGGAATGGTTGTTGTTGCTGAAATTCTTCAAATGCATCTATATTGTGGCATGCGCATAGCTCATGCTGGAGAGGCTTCACTTCAGACTTTGGTAAAACATGGATGGATCAAGGAGTGAGAACATGCAAACTCAATTTCTGTGAGCAATATGTGTTTGGAAAGAATATGCGGGTATCCTGTGGGACTGTCATCCATAATATAAAAGTTATTTTTCCAATATGCTCACATATGTGTTTAGGGCCTGACAAAGATAAACATCATTATACAGGCGAAGAGACTTTGTCTCCTTTATTGATGACTACTCCAAGTATGTTTGGGTATATATCATCAAGTGCAAAAATGAAGTTTTGGAGATTTTCATAACATGGAAGAAGTCAATTGAGTCTCAGACTAGTAAAATGATCTAGTGTATCAGATCAGACATTGGGGATTGATAAACTTCAGATGCATTCTTACAAGAGTACTAGAGAGCTAGGATATAGTACTACTTCACAGTTTTAGAGACACCATAGTAGGACGGGGTGACAGAGAGAATGAATCGATCTTTGGTGGAAAAAGTTCAGTGTTTGTTATCCAATGCTGGATTAGATAGAATCTATTGGGCATATAATATGTTTTTCACTTGGTGAAACATCTGCCTTCTACAGTTATTAGGAAGAAGGCCCCAAAAGAGATGTGGTCATGACATAATTATAAACTGGAACTACAAGCAAAGAAAGCGATCTTTATTGGCTTGAGTCATGGAGTCAAGATCTTCAAGTTGTATGATCTGTCAGAAAAAAAAGATTGTCATTAGCAAGGATGTTACATTCAACGAGGCAAGCTTGTTAAAAAATTGGGACTCAACGTCGGTGAAAAGTTTTCTTGGGACTACAAATATGCAACAGAACTTGGAGTTTGATGCAACTCCATTTGTTCCATAGATTTTGTCCACTTCAATTCATATATCTAATTTAGTTGCAGCTGAGAAGGTAACTATTGATATTTCTCAAGAGATGGTGGAAGAAGATGTTGGGGTTAAATATCCTACTCGGGAGTCTATTGCTTGGAGCAAGCAAGGGGCCAGAATATCCTAAAATCGGCTTGATTGAGGGATTACATTGTATTAGAACTTTCAGCCACAGAGGCAAAAATTTCTTATTACTACAAAGAAGCAAAAGGGATCCCAAACTGTTATATTTAAAGTATGGCAATGGATGAAGAGATGGAGTCTCTTCGAAATAATGGTACATAGAGATTGGTATAGCTTCCTCCATAAAGGAAAGTCATCGGATGTAAATGGATTTATGTAAAGAAGGAAGGAGCTTACTGATCCATTGAAAATTTGATAGCTTTTTAATGTCTATTTCATACCTATTTTTGATGATATTGCACTTTAAAGAAGGATATTTTTCATGATTTCATGTATGTACGATGATTTCAGGCCTTTGGAGCAAAAGGAAGCAAAAAGTAGCAAATTTGGAGCAAAATGAGGCAAATTGGACATTTTGTCCTAAAGTGTCGAAAGACACCCTATCCAGCGCCGGACCGCGCCCAAATCCAGGGAGTTTGAGCAGAACGACAAAAAATAGCACTGGACGGTGCCCTATCAAGCGTCGGACCGCGCCCTATCGCGAATTCAACCAGATTTAATGTATTTAGTTGGATTTTGGAGGGGTGCTTGAGGGAACTCTTGGGAAAATTGGTTCTACCTGAATTTAAACAAATTTAGAGCAAAAAAGAAGGAGTCCCTTCAGTGTTTTCAGAGTCTTTTCATTGTTCTTGAGTGGAGAGTCCATTAGAGAGAGTTTAGGAATTAGTGTATTGTGTGTTTTCTCTACTAAGAAGTGTAGGAGGAGAGGAAAAGTGAGAGATTTCTTCTTCTTTACTCATCTTAAGAGAGAATTGTGTGTTGTTGTGGAGAAAGAAGAGGAGTCAAAGGAATTTCAAGAGATTCGCTTGGGGAAGAAATTGAGATAAGTTGTATTTACTTTTCTTTGTTTGTATGACGTTGTTTTTATATATATAATCAATCTTTTGTCGTACTTTCCTCATGGGTCTTGAGTAAATTTCTTTGTCTTCCTCCTTTTCATGTGATGTGTTGATGTTTTGATATGGGAATGATGTGCCGATCTAATATGAAAAATTTGTGATGACCTTTTCACTTTGATCTTCATTTACTTTTTGATCTGGCCAATTGAATTGTTAAAACTTGTTAAGAGACATATGTTCCGAAAGGACTACGGGTTCTATAATAAAAGTGAAGGTCACATTCAATGTCCATGAATGAGTGAGTAGTTCATGGGGGTTTGGTGCAAATAAATAGGGAAATATGTTTTAATGGGCGTAGAATTGGAGATTTTAGAGTGATTGACTGAAATCCCTGATATGGTCCTAAGGTTTGGAAACTAAAACGAGAGTTAGCCTTCAGGCGAAGGGAAGTGGGAGCTCCGTAGTGACAGCTGGTATCCTCCCAGCCTAACCACGGATTTAGGGACTAAACCTAGGATTAACCAATGTTCTTTATTGCTCAAAAGAGATTAAATAATAAGAATGCTCCTATTTGGCACAATACAGTTGTATCACTGATCTATGTCACTAAATGATCACATTATCATTGGAAAGGAGGAGGATTCTTTCTTGCAATTTGAACTTTCGTTATAAAATTTAGTCTTGTGTTTGTTAATTGTGTTCTAAGAATAGAACGAACTTTGGTAGAATTAGTAATTGTTACTGTCTGAACATCCTTAAAGTATTAGTAATTGCTGCAATTGTGTTGTGATTCGAGTATTGATTTTTGTGCTCCATTATAGAGTTTGCAAACTTCCTCGTGGGATCGATAACCAAGACACCACTAGAGCCCTGTATTACTTGAGCGATACGTATACTACATTTTGAATGTGTGACTCACTAGAAATCTAAATCAAAATATAAATCTGAGTTCATAAAATTTTAGCATTTAAAAAAATCGCGCCACTTACTGAGCTGATGTGCGGTACAAGGAAAGATTAGTGGAAAAATGCTTTGTGCAACGCAATGAGAGTTGATTGACTATGATGAAGTATTCTACCCGTGGTCAAGTATCCCTCAGTCCATGTTCTCTTAGTAAGGTTTTGTTGTCGAACTACTTAATGTAAAGACTGCAATTCTGCATGGAGAATTGCAAGACAATATCTATATGTTACAACCACCTGGATATGGAGCATCAAATGACTTGGTTTGTAAACTGGACAAGCATTTTTATAGGTTGAAGCAGTCATTACAAAAATGGTATAACAAATTTGATTAGTTCATGAGGGAACATGAGTACACAAGGAGCCAGTATGAACATTTGCATATTTCAAGAAGTTATCCAATGCTCGCAAAATTCTTGCAAGGAGATTCTCAGGGACGAGTCAGCTGGAAATGTTTGGCTTTCACAAAGAGCTTATGCTCGGAAGGTGCTAAAGAAATTTAAGGTTAATGACTTGAGCAAGAAAGTGACTTTACCCATTACATCTCACTTTTAATTATGTTCATATCAGTGTCCTAAAGATGATCATGAGAGGAAAGATATGTAATCAGTTCCTTCTGCTAGTATAATGGGCAGTCTGATGTATCTGATAATTTTACTAGACCAGATATTGTACAAACAGTTGGTGTTATGAGCAATTTTATGCATGATCCAGGAAGGAGTCATTGGAAAGATGTGAAAAGTATTTTGAGGTATCTGAAGATTACAGTTGATGTTGGCTTGGTGTTTGAGAAGCAGCCATCAATTGTATATTTGTGTGTAGGCTACACTGACTCAGACTATGCAGATGATATTGATAGGTGAAGATCTATGATGGGGCTATTTATTCACATTGACAAGAGTTCTTGTCAGTTGGAAGTCATTTATTTAGTCTATTGTTGCTTTGTCTACAACGAAGGCTGAGAACATGGAAGTCACAAAGGCGATGAAGGAAGCAATATGGATGCATGGCCTATTAGATGACTTAGGAGTTGATATGGAATCTCTGAAGGTGTTCTGTGACAGTCAGAGTGCATTATTCCTGACCATAAATCCAGTTCATCAGTCTCGTACCAAGCACTTTGATGTGATGTACCACTTTCTTTGAGACTTGATTGAAAAAGACATGATTTTGATGAAGAAAATAGATACAAAGGACAGTTCTGTGAACATGCTCATGAAGATAGAAGTTCACCTATTATTGAAGTTTGGTTAACTTCCGACCACATAATTGATTGCCTAGTTGGTCATTTTGAAGAACTATGCGAGACTTGATCCCTTCGGGAGAGGGGGCACGTAGGCAACCATCTTGCTGCAACTGATTTGGACTTGAATTTTTGTTGGTCATCTCTCACTTATCTAAAAATAAGAGAAGATTTGGAGATTGTTGTATTTATGGCTTTTATTTGATGGGTATATTATAATTTATTTGTTTCTTTTTGGGTATTTTCTTGTATGGCCTACTCTTCTTCTATATAAAGAATATAAGGCTCACGTGAGAGGTATGGTGTTAAGTGTCGAGTTGTAACCCCTAGTTGTCTTTCTTTCTCTAATCCGGTGCTAGAGAAATCTCCTTCCCAGTGGACGAGGCGAATTGATTTAATATCGAACCACATAGATCTTTATGTTTGATTGTTGTTGTGTGAATTTCTATTGTGAATTTCTATGCTTTCGCATTGTTTTCACATAACATCATACAATGTATTTGAGGCTTTTGGGCTCTTCTCTCTAGTCCCTTCTTCTTTAAGGAGATTTCCCTCCTCTTCCTTTCATAACAATAAATTTCTTCAAAATTAAAATAAATGTCTCTTCCATTCACCTGAAAATATTGATCCCAATTAAGATGCTATCAAAATTTATATAAGGAAAATGACAAAGTCCTAATCAAATATTAAGGTTTTTATAAATGTGGCGTTCCTAAAAAATAAATAAATAACAAATAAATCTTCAACAGTAAATGCTTTTTGAAGAGTTTGGAAGCCACTTCAAGTGCTTGTAATGATACTAGATGAATCGGGCTATGACTGTTATAAAAAAAAAATCGTTAGGTTACCTAACTAAAACTCCAAAAATAAAAAATAAAAAAAAGAAGAAACTTTCCAAGTCGTTTTTAATTTTTATTTGTTTTGTGATTCTGTCAACATATTATGATTCCTTTTAACTGTGAGGCAATGGAGCACTATGATTTCATATTTATAAAATTCTCAATGCTTTAACAGTGGAACACATAAATACATATTATTGTTCAAAAAATGACATGGGTACTTGATTTGTAAATTTCAATCTTTCAGATGTTCTTTATATAATTATCTCACTTTTTAATATAAGAGAAATGTTTTTATTTATGAGGATATAAGAGTAGGGCTGTCAAAAAAGCTCATTATTCACGAACAGTTTGTGTTTGGTTCGTCAGAGAGTTTATATTCGATTCGTTCGATAAGTAAATGAGACAAACATGAACAATTTTTTTTCGTTCGGTTAGTTAAATGAACCAAATACGAATAATGATGTGTTCGTTCGTGTTCGAATCGTTTTTGTTTGAAATATAAAATAATTTAAAATAATTATATATAAAAAAAATTATGATATTTTAAAAAATTAAATTTTATAAATTATAATATATAATAAATTAATAATAATAATAATATGTTAATATACTATATTAGTAATATACTTATATAGATATTATATATTTATATAATATAATATATTATTTATATATATTAATATTAGAGCTGTAAAACTGGCCCGTCTTTCGCGAGTAGCTCATGTTCGACTCATGTTCGACTCGTTCGTTAAGAAACGAACACGAACAGGACTTCACGAACAATTTCAAACACGAGCTTATTTCAAACAAACTAAATTTCAAATGAACCGAACATGAACACAAGCTCTGTTTGTTTGTGTTCAGTTCATTTACATCCCTATATGAGAAATATAAATGTAAAAAATAAAAATTAAAGTCTTAGATATGTAAATGTATAAGAATTAAGTGGTAATAAAGTAAATGTCCCTTTTATTTTTTTATAATCGGTGTTAAATAAATATAAAAATTTAAACTCGGTGGCAAATACAAGTTCCAATATATGCCATTAGACTTAAGAAAAGAAAAAGGAAGAAAAACTCAGTAGCACACTCTTTTACACAGACATGAATCAAGTGAGGCAATATATTCTAGAACAAATTTATTTGACGAAGCCCATAGAACGAGCTATGATTATCTCAGCTTGTACATAATCTTATGAGGAACATAGATCCTTTAATATTTCTGAACTTAGTATTTATTGATTGGCTCGTGACGGCCGAAGGGATAAGTCGAATAATCTCCATCACTCGAAAATTTTTTTAATAATGAGTCCATGATACATCTACTATGATCATATTAATTATGACCATTATGTGCTTACTGCATGGGTTACCACACCAAACTAATTTCTATTCTATCACATAAACCTATAGACACAATATCCCAAAAATACTAATGCATAACCTAAAAAATGATAACATAAGAAGAGCGAGAGGATTTATTTGGCTTTGGACTCATGTTGATCCATTGTGCTTAGGATATAGGCTCAAGCACTGAGTGGTCCTACAATGGTTTCCAACAATCAAAAATTTCCATCAATACTATTTTTGATATGCTTTTAATTCACCCTAATTAAAGATTAAAGGAGAGATGAGATTGTGGTCTATCACATAGATAATGAGCCCCATGTTCATCATTTGTTACATTACATTTTCAATATGTGCTTTTATATGTTGTTGTGAGGTATATTTCTACATGTTCTAATTATCATAAGCAAGTATTATGCCTCCCTACACAATCTAAAGGGAGGCTTTTCATACAACTCAATTAGAGATATCATTCTTTTGATCTTACTTTCTCTAGCTTACTCTTTATGTTTAAATAATGGCAACAAACATCACACAAATATTCCTAAGAGTAATGCCCATGGTATCACTTGATTAAAGCTGAATAATCTATGTTATCACAAAAAAGTAATTGTAGGCATTTAAAATTTGATCAAATGGCCACAATTAATTGTCATTATATAGCCATGAGACAAATCAGCCCAATATGTTTACTAGTATGCTACAATTAGGAATCATATTTTGTTATATAATGTCACCTATGTGATTGTTTCAGTTCTTTCTGTAATTCGGAGTCGCCAGCCTGTCTAATTATAGTCTTAAGTTTCCCTTCCAAAGAACCCTCGTACTTGAATTGTCAGAACGATTCTAAGCAAAGGAGAGATCGAAAAAGAGGGAAATAAGATGTAGACTAGGTAGAAAATTTGAAGAAAGAACCTGAAGAGCTTATCTGAGGCAAACCTTGTGCAATAGCTCAAGAGTGTACATCTCAATAGGATTGAATCAAGACACCTTAGACTAGATATCCATAAAACAATACCTACATAAGCTACCCATGTAATCATAGAACTAAATTTATGAGTTTAGTATGGGTTTAAGAGCACTCCTAAAGGGACGTATCCTATTTGTTTAATTATATGTTAGGCAATGCCCATGAATAGTCTCGATTAAAGGAGTCTTGCAAACATTGAAGTGATGACTAGTGAGAGGGTATCATAAAGGATGGTTATCTCATAAGAGTGTTCTAATGCCTCAAAACTCTTGGTAAGCCACAGGGAAGAGAGCGAGTCTCTCACAGTCCAAAATGGGTAATGGCTCATCGAAAAATGGGGCCTACGAAATAATAAGTTCGTTTCATAGGTTATACACTATGCATTCAAGCCTAATCGATTCATAACAGGTCGCAGCTTAACAGTAATTGAGATCTGCGAGACGACATTGATGAAGCGGCAAAGGAGCGACATGGCTTAAAATGGGTAAGAAAACGAAAGGTAGAGTGGTCCTAATCAGGTAGAGATAGTTGTGTCAAGATACCACTGATCTGTCATCACAAGCAATAAGACCATAAGTTTATTTGATCACGAAGTTAGTCAACCCAACTAAACCAGAGATCCTTTGTCAGCAATCCGTGAATTGCACCGTCGAAGGGGACCTATGTAGCCCAAAGGTCAAGAGAATGAGACTCTAAATTTTATGACCCTCTGTATGTAGAAAGTACAGGTGGGACTTATACCTGCCAAAGTAGTGAGGAAACTATTATAGTAGAAAGAGAAGAGAGGTACAACCATCAGGTCATGATGCTCTCCGAAAGGACTTATGCTCTATCTTGGTCGGGGAAGCCTCTAACACCCTAAGAATGCTAGACAACCACTAAGTAGAAATCATATGCTTAGCCAATAATGTTGAAAAAGAGCGTGGAGTTCTCCTCAAACAATCAAATATGATGCAGTGAAATAGTAAGTTCTAATGTGCAAGCCTGCTATTATGACTTGGGTTATATCCATATTATGTGAAACCGTTTTAAATTTGGCCTGGAGGCCATGTATCAAAGTAAAAGCAGGTTTTTGAAAATTTGAGATGATTTAAACCTAAGTTTTAATTAATCTCAATCTATTATTAAACTTTAGCAGAAAATGCTATAATTTTAGGTCATTAGAGAGCCTAAATTGCTGACACTATTCCTAGACAATCCAGAAGCTAAAAAAAGTAAATAGCGAACAAGCTATGCAATATAAAATAGGCCAAATTAAAGAATAGAAAGGTTGAATGTAGCTGGGTCGGCAACATATCCCATAAAAGCAATAAGGAGACCAGTAGTTCCTAATGCTTTACATCAAATGAAATCAGAATTAAGGTACGTGACACAAGCTAGCAGTTCCTAGTCACCGTCATGTGGTTCCGCCTAGTTGGCCTCTCGAAACCCGTGACTGTACCTTATTTTTAATACAGACTTGAACCTAGTGACTCTAAAAAGTACAAGATAAAATTCTAAAAAAAGATTCAACCTGTAAAATAATGGAATTATTACAGGTTATAGACATGCACTGTAGTGAACCATGCCTGGTGGGAGGAGAGCTAAGTAAGCACCCATAAAAAATATGTTAGTTAACTTATTAATGATCCACCCTATTGGACATGGCTCCCTACAAGAAGACTACCCCTATATATGCTAGTGCACGAGTTATGAACTCTAGTAAAGACACAAAGAAACAAGCAAAAGATGCCTGGTTAAAGCACAAACCAGTAGAGAATAATATCAGAGCATCAAAAAGCCTACATAACATCCTAGCCCTAGCCTAACAAACCATTTAAGAAAAAGATATCTAAGTCACATCATCTAAGTGTGCGTGCAACTGTTGACCTCACTTTTCTGAAAGGTCTTAAAGACAGTTAATAAACCCTAATAACCAAGGTAAAAATTTAATGAGTCCTTTTTAATCCAAATTTTAATGAAAATTCTTAAATGATCTAATCAGTAATGATAAACCCTGATATGATCATCCCCATTGATCCAACAGGTAAACCTTTGACCCAAAAAGTCAACTTTAGTCAAACTAGTCATTTTCTAACTTAATGACCAACCCCATTGACCCACAGGTCAACCTATGACCCAAAAAGTCAACTTTGGTCAAACTAGTCAATTTCTGACTCAATGACCAACCTCATTGACCCAACATGTTAACCTATGACTTAAAAAGTCAACTTTGGTCGAAATGGTCAATTTTGACCCAGTGACCAACCTTACTGACCCAACAGGTCAACCTATGACTCAAAATATCAACTTTGGTCAAAATGGTCAATTCTGACCCAATGACCAACCTTACTGACCCAATAGGTCAACCCTTTGACCTAAAAAGTCAAATCTAGTCAAAATAGTCAATCCTGACCCAATGACCAACCCTACTGACTCAATAGGTCAACCCTTTGACCTAAAGTCAACTTTGGTCAAAATGGTCAATTCCTGATCCAATGACCAATTATTGACCCAATGAGCCAACTTTTGACCTAGAAAACAACTTTGGACAAATTAATCAATTTTTTACTCAAAGATCAACCATTGACTACCAAGTCAATCAAACCAATAAAATAGTTAAATATGACCTATTTAACCACCTAAAGACATTACATGACCATTAAGACAACTTTGATCAAACCTTTGACCCAGACAGGTCAAAATTGGTCAAAAATGGCTAATCCATACCCTTATGATCACAAAAGTTGACTTCAATAATAGACATTGACATAATCAACTTGAGATTGATCAAAGTGACCAAAAATTAATCCAAAATCACCACATTGACTTTTGGGTTCACCAAAACCCTAAACTTAGTCAACATGACCAATTTAGACCCCAAAATGACAAAACCACTAATTTTATGACCAAATCAACCATGACAAGGTTGAGAAAGTCACATTGAATATCTTTAAACTAGAATTGATCAACCCAAGTCAACTTGGGTTAACCTGGGTCAATACTGATTAACCCTAGTTAACACTCATCAATTTGGGTTAAAACACTCAATTTTGAACTGAAAATAATATAAATTAATCAAATAATTATTCCAAAAATATTTTAATTAATTAATTGGCTAATAATATAATTTCCAATATTTTAATTAATTAAATTATTAATTAAAATGAAAATATAATTAAAAGTCATAAAATAAGAAAAATTTTAATTTTAAACCAAAAATAATATAAAATTAATCAAATAATTAATTTAAAATTATTTTGATTAATAAAATAAATTCCAAAATTTTTAATTAATGACATAATTAATTAAAATGGAAATTGATGCGGCCGGACTTTAATATTGTAAGAACTTATGAACTCAAATTTATATATATTTATAATGATTTTGTAAAGTCCATGCATTCAATGCAAGTATACGTATCGTATCAAGTAATACAGAGCTCTAATGGAGTCCTAGTTATCGATCCCACAAGGAAGGGTGAATCTTACTATAGATAATGTAATACTGAATTTTAATACTCAAATTGCGATTAAAGTTTGATGTTTACTTCAACTACCAAGATGCAGAAAATAGTAACAATTAGGCAAAATACAATTTCTTCTAATATCTTTAAAATAGAATTAACTAACAGACACACACTAAGCAATATATTTGAAATTTTTTGATATATAAGAAAAGTATCTTTCCTCTTGCAACGAGAATATGATGTGTGGATGATATAGAATGATTATCTATGGCATTGTGCCAAATAGGAGCATAATTGTTTCTTTACACTTAAAAGAGTGCCCCCTCTTCCAAGCGCGAAAAGAACATTGACATATCCTAAGTTTAGTTACTAAATCTAAGGCTAGGCTGGGAGGATACCGGTTGTCACTACGGAGCTCCCATTCACCCTTTACCTAAAGGCTAACCTTCGAGTTTAGTTACTAATCTTAGGACCAAATTGGGGATCTCAGCCTGTCACCCTGAAATCTCCAATTTGACGTCCATCAAAACACATTTCCCTATTTATTTGCACTCAATTCCCATGAACTACGCAATTCATTCATGGAAATTGAATGGGTTCTTCATTGTTGTTTTAAAACACTAAATCCTTTCAGAGTTAATGTTCAACAACATATTTTAACAATTCAATTGACCAGATCGAAAAGTAAATTAAGTTCAAATGAAAAACCATCACAATTTCTTCAATGCTTTAAAAACACTTCAAATCTATATCAACACATCATCACATCTCTATGCAAGAAGAAAGACAAACGTGACTACTCAGAATTCATAGAGAAGACACAAAAAAACATGGATTTTATATATAAAAGAAAAGTCATACAAAATATAAAAGAAAATACAACTTATCTATTTCTCTTCCCCAATGCAATTCTCTTGAAGTTTCTTTGAATCCTTTTCTATCTTCTGGCAACACTCAATTCTCTTTTTAGAATAGAAAAGAAGAAGCAATCTCTCACTTTACTCCTTCTCCTTCACTCCTTAGAAAAGAATCCCTCTCAAATTGTCACTTCTACACTCTTCTCTCCTAAGCCCTAACGCTCAAAACACACTAGAATCTCTATATACACAGGACACACACTATTTTTCATCCAAAACTAGTTACTTATAAGTTATGAACAAAATCCCTAGAGTTTCCATAGGCATCCCTTGAAAAAGTAGCCAAAACTCTTCAAATTTGAAATCCACCGACATTGGGCGCCGGAGGCGCTCGATAGGACACCGACGACACTCTATCGTCGAATTAATTACAAATCTCTCGGGAAAATAGTACTGGCGACTGTAGAATCTGTTTTCCTCATTTTTGCTCCTTTTTTCTCCGAATTCATTCTTTTTCGCTTCTTTTCGCTCCAATCATCTAAATTCATCATACCTGCAACAAATTATGAAAAATACCTTTCTTTGAAGTGCAATATCACCAAAAATGGGTAAAATTATATAGAAAAAATAACATATATTTTTAGTGCATCAAAATCCCCCAAACATAACTATTACTTATCCTCAAGTAATCCTTTTACTATATAAAAATATAACTCTAGGAAATGCACTTGTCACCTGTAAGATACTAAAATTTTTCATTATAAAGAATATATTGGTTAAACTTTTAGAAAGAAATTTATTAACTCAGTTCAACACTACATGTATAAGAATATTCAGCAATCAAGTCTAAGGGTTCTAGTCTTCTATTATTTTCAAGATAAACCATAATTTGTCACATTAAGAGTGCCTTGAAAGACTATGCGAAAAAGGAGTTCATGTAAACTTTATCAGAATGTAGGCCAATACTTTAAATATAAATTGAGGAATGAAATCAAGTTCTCCCTTTAAGGTGACTCAAGTGAAGCCAATTTTTTATTAGACATCTCCTCAAGCTTCTCCTCTTAAATATTTTTCTTTCGTTTTCTTTCTTTTCTTTTGGGATTGTTTTTCAATCCTTCTTTTCTTTTCATTCCCTTTTTTTATGAGGATTACTATATTTGGATAGCCTGTAATAATTTTAAACTTCACTCTCCTCTTTCTAAAGTTCAAACTTGAAATACCTCCTTATTTTATAATTAGGTATGGGCTTTATTATTCATCATAATGTCACAATTTCTTCTTAACACACAATACTTTAAGTTTCTTAACATTTCAAAAATACAGTTTTCTTTACTTTAAATAGTTAACTATAATCAAATCCTTTCATATCAATTATCTTACCTCTACAAAATTAACCTTTATTTCTAAAAACTTTCATTCAATCCTTCCATAATATTCAACTAAAATAAAAAGTTTTAGTTACCTACAGTGAGGTTCAACTGCCAGAAGTTATGCTAAAAATTTTTTAAAATATAATAATTGAGAACACTTAAGAGTTAATATTTTTCTACCCTCCCCCAAACTTAAATTTTTCAATAAATTTGAAACAGTAAAGAGTAAAAGAAACTAACTTTTTTTTGTGCTGGGATCTTGAAATCTTCATCAACTATCTAATATTAGTCAAAATTTACAACTAGCAGACATGACACAGTTAGTAACGGTGATATATAAATATTTTAAACATTTGCATGGTTAAATAGAAACTAACTTTAGACATCTAAACATCCAATAAAACACCACAATACTAAACAACTATCACATCATTACACTGTTCATTTAACAATTTCAACATAACAGTACATCAACAGGTTTACACATAACATGAAAGCAAATAACTACTACATCACAACAATACAACCCGCCACACAACAAGAAAAATAAAAACAGAAACAAACAAACTACCAATCTTCATCCCCAGGTTCATCTGTAGGGTTTGCATGATCAATTCTATACGGTGTATAGCTGGGGCAGGTAGGAAATATCACATCATTCTCCTCCCTCATGAATCTGACCTGAGCATCATGATAGGCAATATCGAATTCAACTCTTCTTCTCATATAATCTTCATTCACATCACTTCTGGCCTCATACAAATCCATCCTACCATAGAGTTTATCCACACTAGCACTCTGTAATCTCAGCTGCTCCATAATATCAGATAATGTAGGGGGCTCAGATGTCGACGGAACGTCAAAATTTGTAGTACAAATATTAGTACTCCTACTCTCAACTCGGGCTCCTACATGTGACTCAAAAGTATGAATAATAGTCTTTGTAATTGGTCTCAGCAGACTAGCTATCTCTTTAGAACTGTCGAACTCTACTCTAGATTGAACACACAGGGCATGAACTAGGGCAGGATGTCCTAATCCTTCAGGGGTCTCGCCTCTAACAATAGTCTGAATGTTTTTAAAGACAATAGCTCCAATATCAATCTTCTTCATCTTCTGAATACAATAGTTCAGAATTGCTTTATCCCTTGTAACTTCACTGTGGTGATAAGAAGGTAACAGTTCTGTAGAGATGAAATAGTGCCAAGCTTTTAATGCAACATTCAACTTGGAAGCATGAAAATTAATCATCTGTTTTTGACTTATATTCTATTCCCCTCTTCCATCCATCAGAAAAGCAATAACTTCCTTCATATTTGCCTCGTGAGTATCAAAATTTTCATATTCACAAAAAAATGGTTCCCAAGTCTGATAAAAAGCATTGATACGCTGAGGAGTAAATTCAACCATTTTTCCTCTAACTAACACATACTCAGTTTCAGTCCGGGGCACATTTGAATAGAACTCTCTAACAACTCTCATAACAACATTTGCAGTAAAATAACAAAATTGTTCCCAGTTCCGTTCGACAATTAACTGTTCTATAGATCCACCAGGATTATCAAAAGCCTGGTCCTGAATACACTTCTTATTGTAAAGGTAAGAGTTAAAGCTAAATTGTGCTTTAACATTAACAAACTTTCTTCATCAAAGTCAAATTTTCTCTTCCCTTTACTCATCCTTGGAGCCATGTGAATTTCTAAAAATTCCAATAAAATTCCAATAAATTCCAAATCCATAATGTATCAAACTCCCAATACTATTCTAAACAAGTAAGAGCAAATTTCATCATAGGAAATCTCAAAAAAATTTTCAAAAATCCAAAAATTCCAATCTAAGCAATGTGAGAGATTTCCATGGTGAAAATCAAAAGTTTTTAACTTGAAATGAAGCTGTTACTAATAAAAGTGTAGAGCCGGTCTCGAAAAGCTTTGAAATCACTTCAAATCCAAAATCTAGCAAGCCCCAGGTCTTCAAAATCGCAAAAATGGAGGAGGAAGACGATAGCAATTGAAATAACCGCAGGTCCCAGGGACAAAATCGAGAAATAAAGGGTTTTTGTCCTTTTACTGTATTCGGGCACCGGCGGCGCTCTATTTATTAAAAATGCTAAAACTCTCTGGATTTGGGCGCCGGCGGCGCCAGTTTAAAAATTTTTCTGGGTCAGAAAAATTTTTCATAATTACAATCGTTTCGACCTCCACAATGACATTTAACACTTCATTAAGCATCTATTTCATCACACAAGCAATAACTAACACAATTCTTAAACAAACAATACAAAACATACTTTTATATATAAAATCCATGTTACATCATAAACACTAAATATGTTCATCAAATTAAACCAACTCTTTAGATTTTTAGTGTTGCAAGTATGCTACTATAAGCAAACACTAAAATCTAAGCACACACAATGAAATTAAGCATAGCAAATCCAAATTCAAATTACAAAGCAAAGTACATACTAAACACACCAAACAAAATTAAGCAAAGTAAACTAAACACACATCACACATAAGCACAATCCAATAATCACTCCACATCGGTCTCAGAACTTTCTTCTTCTCTAATATCTCCAATAGATTGCTGATGCACGAACATATTGTAGAAGGGACAGAGTGGGAATTCATCAGATAAATCCTCAGCAATCACTGCATTCTTCTTCATCAGATTAATCAGGCCCATCTCAATCTGACCAGTGTGACCAATTTGTTCCTTCATCCTCAAATCTATATGATCAAATAAATTAGAAATATTATTGATTGCATTCATTCTGTACCTCTTTCTCCAACTTTTTGATCCTCTTAAGTATCATTCTGGAACTTTCAGGAAAATAGGGCTGAATCAGTTATGAAGTCTGAGTTGGTTGATCAGCAAGCAGACTCATATCATCTTCATCTCCTACTGTTTGATAGTCATAAAGATTAGTTGGATCAATAGGCCTTCAGGGAAGAAGAACCTTTCCCAACTCTCATATAAAACTTGTGATTGACTACATAACATAAATATAGTGGACGGGTGTCCAAGCCCATATTTAGATTCATGAACAATTAATCCTAAAACGGATTTCACAATTATATTTCCAAAATCAATAGGCCTCTCAGTTTGAATACAGAAATTCAAAATGGAACTTTCCTTTGTTACCTTTCTAATCTTTAAAGTTGGAAATAACTTTGCCTAAATAAAGCAATGCCACTGCTTTGACACTGGATTTAAAGATGCTAAAGGGAAACAAATATATCCATTTTCTCTAACTTCTGAATCTTCATTCTCATCCGTCAAATAACGATATACACCATTCATATTATCACTTGTGGCATTGAAATTAGCATAATGGCAAATAGGTACATTCTAAATCATAAAGAGATCATTAATTCTCGCAGGAGTGAATTGTACAAACCTACCTCACACAAAGACGAATCCTTGGTTGATCCCGTATAGATTTGTATAGAATTCCTTCACAACTGGAATGACTACGACAGCGGTAGTGTAACATAACACTTCCCAACGTCTTTCCTTAATTATCTTTTCAATTCTTATAGTAGGACTATCCATACCTCGATTTATAAAGCCTCTTTCCTTGATAATCCTTCTTTTCATCATCTCTTTGTTGAACAATCGCTTTGCCTCGAAGCTTATAAACTTCCTTCTATTGAAAATGCGATATCGAGAGGTTTCTCTAGAGTAGGAATCCATGGGATACAAATTAGGATGGTAGTTCTCATTTTTCTGGAGTTTGGAAGTCTAAAATGGAGTTTAGGGAGTTATAAGGACGAAGATCCAGCTCAAAACTGCTAAAACTCGCATTTTGAAACTCTAAAAACCATCAACAGGTTTTGGGCACCGGCGGCGCTCGATAGGGCACCGACGGCGCTCGATAGGGCACCGGCGGTTCTCAAACCCAAAATTCAGCAATTCTTCTCTGTAATTGAGCGCCGGCGGCACCAATGGTAAAAAATTTCATCAAATTTTGTTTGGCCCAAAATATTCTAATATCTTAATTCGATCCAATATTTATCAATTTTAAAAGTATTTAGGAGCTATTGGGATTCACAAATAACTATTAAAAAGCATAACTACAATAAACAAGCAAATACACCATAAAGATATATATGGGTTGCCTCCCATAAAGCGCTTGGTTTAACGTCATCAGCCCGACAAACCATTCAATTAATCGAGATAACTCAATATTAAAACTTCTTTGAAGTCAGGTTGAAACCTGCCAAAGTAAGGCTTTAATTGATGCCCATTAACCTTGAAAATCTTTCCAGTATCAGGATCTTTAATATCAAAAGCTCCAAAAGAATGAACTTTTAAAACTGTAAAAGGTCCCAACCATCTAAACTTGAGCTTTCCAGGAAATAACTTCAATCTTGTGTTGTATAACAAAACTTTTTGTCCAAATTCCAATTTCTCTTTCAATATCTTCTGATCATGCCACTATTTCATTTTCTCTTTATAGATCCTGTCATTGTGATAAGATGCATTTCTAATCTCTCCCAATTCATTCAATTGCATAAATCTCTTGTCTCCAGTATTTTTCAAATTAAAATTAAACTTTTTTATTGCCCAATATGCTTTATGCTCCAATTTAATCGGTAAATGACAAGTTTTAACAAACACTAGTCTATAAGGAGACATTCCAATAGAGGTTTTAAAAGCAGTCCTATAAGCCCATAATGCATTATTTAATCGAGCGTAACCAATCTAACTTATGATTATCCACAGTTTTCTTCTAAATTCTTTATATTTCACGACTAGAAACTTCTGCTAAACCACTAGTCTGGGGATGATAAGCAGTAGAGATTCTATGAATAATATTATATTTCTCAATCAATCTCTTAATTTGATTATTCCTGAAATGGGATCCACCATGAGTTATAATCACTCTCAGCATTCCATATCTCGTAAATATATTTTTCTTTAAAAATTTTAAAACACTCTGAGCATCACATTTAGGTAAAATAATAGCTTCAATCCATTTTGAGACATAAGCAACTGCAACCAGTATATATAAATTCCTAAATGATGGGGTAAATGGTCCCATAAAATCTAATTCCCATACATCAAAAATTTCAACTTCCAATTTATAATTTAGAGGCATTTCATTTCTTCTAGAGATATTACCTACTCTCTGACATCAATAACATGATTTAATATATTTGTAAACATCCTTAAAAAAGTAGGCCAATAAAATCCAGATTGTAAAATCTTAAAAGCAGTTTTATCAACACCAAAATGACCTCCAAATTCAAAATCATGACATCGTTGAATAATTAAATTCGTTTCTACTTGTGGCACACATCTCCTAATAATCAAATACTTACACTATTTATATAGATAGGGCTCATCCCAATAATAAAATCTTGCATCATATTTGAACTTCTTCTGTTGTTGCCTTGTTAAATCAGGTGGTACAATATCACTCACTATATAATTCATAATATCAGCATACTAAGGCAAATTTCTTCCCATAATAGTATAAAGTTGCTCATCAGGGAAAGTTTTTGTAACTTCCTTCTCAAATTCAGATAATTTATCAGACTCTAATCTCGACAAATGATCAGCTATTTGGTTATCAGATCCCTTCCTATCAACTATCATAAAATCAAATTCTTGCAGAAGAAGTATCCATCTAATTAGTTTAGGTTTCACATCCTTCTTTTACATTAAATATTTGATAGCTTAATGGTCTGTATGCACAATACTTTTAGCTCCAATTAAATAAGGTCTAAACTTTTCAAAAGCAAATACTATAGCTAATAACTCTCTTTCTATAGTGGTATAATTAATTTGAGCTTCATTAAGAGTTTTACTAGTATAGTAAATGACTTTGAAAACTTTATTATGTCTTTGCCCCAATGCTACTCCGATCACATAATCACTAGCATCACACATGAGTCCAAACGGTTTCTCTCAATCTGGTGAAACAATTATAGGTGCAGTAATTAATTTCTCTTTTAATAATTCAAAAGCACTTAAAAATTCATCATTAAAATCAAACTTTCAATCATTTTCTAAAAGTTGGCACAAAGGTTCAGTAATTTTAGTAAAATCTTTAATATATCTCCTGTAAAATCCAGCGAGTCCTAAGAAACTTCTCACCTCTCTCACAGTAGCGGTGGTGGCAATCTCTCAATCACTCTAATTTTAGCAGAGTTGACCTCCATATCATGTTCAAAAATTTTATGCCCAAGCACAATTCCTCCTAGAATTATAAATTAACGTTTCTCCCAATTCAAAACTAAATTTGTTTTCTCACAAAGCTCCAAAACTTTTGCTAAGTTTCTAAGCAGATTTCAAATGAAGTCCCGAATACAGAGAAATCATCCATGAAAACTTCTATTCCATTATCTATCATACTACTGAAGATAGACATCATACATCTCTGAAATGTTGTAGGTGCATTACACAGTCCAGAAGGCATTCATTGAAAAGCAAAGGTTCTGAAAGGGCTAGTAAATGTTGTTTTTTCTTGATCCTCAGGAGAAATAGGTATTTGATGGTAACTAGTATATCCATCAAGAAAGCAGTAGTACTTGTGTCCAACAAGTCTATCCAGCATTTGATTGAGAAAAAGAAGAGGAAAGTGATCTTTTTGGGTGGCAGCATTTAATTTCCTATAGTCAATACAAATTCTCCATCCATTAATTTGTCTTGTGGGTATAATTTCATTTCAATCATTCACTTCAACAGTCACTCCTCCCTTATTCGGTACACAATGTATTGGACTCACCCAAGCACTATCCGAAATAGGATAAATAATTCCAGCATCTAGCCATTTTAAAATCTCCTTCTTAACTACTTATTTCATTATTGGATTTAATCTCCTCTGCGGATCAAATCTCGGTTTATGCTCTTCATCTAATAAAATTCTGTGCATACAAATCGAAGGAATGATTCCTTTAATATCTGCTAAAGTCCATCCAAAAGCTTTCTTGTATCTTTTTAAAATTTCCATCAACATCTATTCTTGATAATCGTTTAACTCCGAAGATACAATAACTGGTAGGGTTGATGATTCTCCTAAAAACATATACTTCAAATGATTAGGGAGAATTTTCATCTCAAGTTCAGGAGGTTTTATTATAGATGGAATTAAGCTTTTATTTCCACCTTCCATAGTTTCTAATACTTTAAATCTCTCCTGAACATACTCCAAATCTTCATTCTTCTTACTATCTGAATTTTCTTCATTTCAATTTCTTCTTCAAACATATTTTCATACTCTGCTTCTTTTTCAAACATATTTTCAAAATGATCATTTCTCAAATATTTACCTCTGTCCTAAAACATTCATTATCTTTTTCCATTGAGGGATACTTCATAGATTTCAAAATATTAAAGGTCACCTCTTGATTATTAACTCTCATAGTTAATTCTCCTTTTTGAACATCAATGACTGCTGTCCCAGTAGCAAGGAATGAGCTTCCCAAAATGATTGAAATTTCTTTATCTTCCTCCATATCATGTACAATAAAATCCACAGGAAAGATAAATTTATCCACTTTCACTAACACATCTTCCACCACTCCTTTAGGGTAAGTAATGGAACGATCGGCTAACTGAAGAGTCATAGATGTAAGAGAAATTTCTCCTATTCCCAACCTTTTGAAAGTTGATAAAGGCATAAGATTAATACTAGCTCTCAGATCACATAAAGCTCTTCCAAAATTTTTTCTCCTATAGCACACGGGATAGTGAAACTACTATGATCTTTAAGTTTTTCAGGAAGCTTCTTATGAATAATTGCACTACACTCTCCGCTGAGTGCAACAATTTCATGATCTGTAAACTTTATTTTCTTTTTGAGAATATCCTTCATAAACTTAGCATAATCAGGCATGTGCTCTAATGCTTCAACAAAAGGAATATTTATCATTAATTTCTTAAGGATCTTCAAAAATTTTCCAAATATGTTATCCCTGCTTTGTTGCTTCAATCTTTGAGGAAATGGAGGAGGTGGTTTTTCAACAGTAATCTTCATTGGTTCAAGAGGATAATCCAAGTCTGGATAAATCTTGTTTGAAACTTTTTCAATATCCACCTTCTCCTTTTCTATTTCAACTTGTTTTTGCACTCTTGTCTCCAATTCCTTTCCACTCCTTAATTGAATAGCCTTAAGTTGTTTCTTGTTTTGATCTTTTGGATTGATCTCAACATTACTTGGAAGTGTTCCAGAAGGTCTATTATTAAGTGCAGTGAAAATATGCCCCTATTGATTTTCAATATTTTTCATCGCAACACCTTGATCTTGTAATTGATTTCCCATATTCAGAATCATTTCTTCAGTAGACAACTTCTTATCCTTAAATTACGGGTTACTATTAAATTCAGGAGGATAAGATGGTCTAAAATTGGATTTTCCTTGATTGTTTGAATTTCCAACTGGATGTATAGAACTGTTCCCCCAATGTGGGTTAACATTTGCATTGTTATTATCCTAGTTGAAGTTTGGGTGATTCTTCTAACCAGGATTATAATAATTCGAATAAGGATTGTTAGATCTATTAATAGCATTCAAAGTCTCATAAGGTGTTTGAGATTTTGTTATGTGTCCAAATGAATTTTCCTCTAACACTTAGGGTGGTTGAGAATAGTTCATTCCATATTGTTCTATTTTCTTGGAAAGGGCTACAATTTGAGAAACTATCATAGTCATCATATATGAATCATGAACACTAGCTTCTCTTTTAGGATTTACCCGTTCAGAGGGCTATTAAAAATTATTATAGCAATTTCTTTAATTATTGTGTATGCTTCATCAAAAGATTTTGACATTAACGATCCACTAGCAGCAGCTTCTATAATTGATCTCAATGATCCCACTAATCCATTATAAAATGTTTGAATTATTAATCAATCTGGTAAAGCATGATGTGGGCACTTTCTAAGAAGATCTTTAAATCTCTCCCAAGCTTCATATATTAATTCCCCTTCAAACTGACCAAAAGATGTAATATCATTTCTTAGCTTAGCAGTCTTTGATGGAGGAAAATGTTTTGATAGATACTTTTGAGAAAATTCTCCCTCTAATAGATCTAGGTGCTAACAAATTTAACCACGCCTTGGCTTTATCCCTTAATGAAAAAGGAAAATTTTAAGTCTGTCAGCATCACTCAACACTCTGTCATATTTAAAAGTAGCACACAGTTCTAGAAAACCAGTGAGATGTAAATTTAGATCCTTATTAGGTGTTCCTCCAAATTGATTTTTTTGTACCACTTGGATAATAGCAGGTTTAAGTTCAAATGAATTAGCAGCAACATCAGGATTTTGAATAGTTATATGAATTTCATCTGTTGTTGGGTTAGCATAATCTCTTAAATGTCTTGGCAAATTTCCAATATCATTTCTTTGATTATCTTGATTATTTGCCATTTCGCAAGGATTTTCAGTTTGTTCTTGTTGTTTTCTAATTTTTCTAAGAGTACACTCTAACTTCGAATCGTAAGGTACTAAACCTATAGATCCACTACGACGCATACAAAATTGCACAAATACTTTAAAAAGTAAACAAAAACACACAAGTACACACTACAAAGTAAATGTTTTCAGTTACTATATTATCAATATATGCTTTTTTTCGATTCCTTCCTTCCCCGGCAACGGCGCCAAAAACTTGATGCGGGCCGGACTTTAAAATTGCAAGAACTTATGAACTCAAATTTATATATATTTATAATGATTTTGTAAAGTCCACGCTTTCAACGCAAGCATACGTATCGTATCAAGTAATACAGGGCTCTAATAGAGTCCTGGTTATCAATCCCACAGGGAAGGGTGAATCTTACTATAGATAATGTAATACTGAATTCCATTACTCAAATTGCGATTAAATTTTGATGTTTACTTCTACTACCAAGATGCAGAAAATAGTAACAATTAAGCAAACTACAATTACTATTAATATCTTTAAAACAGAATTAACTAACAGACACACACTAAGCTATATATTTGAAAGGTTTTGGTATATAAGAAAAGTATCTTTCCTCTTGCAATGAGAATATGATGTGTGAATGATATGGAACGATTATCTATGGTATTGTGCCAAATAGGAGCATAATTGTTTCTTTACCCTTAAAAGATTACCCCCTCTTCCAAGCATGAAAAGAACATTGATATATCCTAAGTTTAGTTACTAAATCTAAGGCTAGGCTGGGAGGATACCGGCTATCACTACGGAGCTCCCACTCACCCTTTACCTAAAGGCTAACCTTCGAGTTTAGTTACTAATCTTAGGACCAAATTGGGGATCCCAGCCTGTCACCCTGGAACCTCCAATTTGACGTCCATCAAAACACATTTTCCTATTTATTTGCACTCAATTCCCATGAACTACGCATTTCATTCATGGAAATTGAATGGGTTCTTCATTGTTGTTGTAAGACACTAAATTCTTTCAGAGTTAATGTTCAACAACATATTTTAACAATTCAATTGGCCAAATTGAAAAGTAAATTAAGTTTGAAATGAAAAACCATCACAATTTCTTCAATGCTTTAAAAACACTTCAAATCTATATCAACACATCATCACATCTCTATGCAAGAAGAAAGACAAAGGAGACTACTCAGAATTCATAGAGAAGACACAATAAAATATGGATTTTATATATAAAAGAAAAGTTATACAAAACATAAAAGAAAATACAACTTATCTCTTTCTCTTCCCCAATGTAATTCTCTTGAAGTTTCTTTGAATCCTTTTATATCTTCTTTGCAACACTCAATTCCCTCTTTAGAATAGAAAGGAAGAAGCAATCTGTCACTTTACTCCTTCTCCTTCACTCCTTAGAGAAGAATCCCTCTCAACTTGTCACTTCTAGACTCTTCTCTCCTAAGTCCTAACACTCAAAACACACTAGACTCTCTATAAGATACAGGACACATACTATTTTTCGTCAAAAAATAGTTACTTATAAGTTAGGAACGAAATCCCAAGTGATTCCATAGGCATCTCTTCAAGAAGTCGCCAAAACTCTTCAAATTTGAAATCCACCAACATTGGGCATCGGCGGTGCCTGATAGGGTGCCGACAGCGTTCTATCGTCGAATTAATTGCAGCTCTATCGCCAGAATGGGCGCCGCCGGCGCCAGAATCTGTTTCATCCTTTTTGCTCCGAATTCATTCCTTTTCGCTTCTTTTCGCTCCAATCACCTAAAATCATCATACCTGCAACAAATCATGAAAAATATCTTTCTTTAAAGTACAACATCACAAAAAATGGGTAAAATTATATAGCAAAAACAACATATATTTTTAGTGCATCAGAAATTAAACTAAAGAGGGCATAAAATGGAATTTTAACACATGACACCAATTATGACATAATAATTGGTTTTTAGAAATTCCAAACCCCTTTATGACATCATGGATGACTCAATATGGGTTAGACACAACCCATATGACCCATTCAATATGCCTCAATCCATTAATAACTCAAGATATGCCATTTAACCATGGTTAAAAGTCATTATGGAGGCATTATGATGAAGAAAATAAGGTGGCATCTCCCCTTCATTTCAAAGCATGAGTCACCTCCTTCCTTAAGATGATGTGGTCAGCCATTTCAAAGGCTTATTATACACCTCTTAGACCACCCAATGGAAGGAAAACATGGCTTCAACCCTCTCTTTTACCATGGTTAACTAAGAGGGACATTCATCATGACTCTATAATGAGAAAGTTTCAAACGTGTCAATCAAATATACTATCCATGGAAGATGATTTGGTTGAGTCACCATGCACCTAAGCTTTCATCCAATAAAGGAGAAACAAAGTTTAAACCCATCTCATACCATCGTTAAGTACAATCATGGCTAAGTCGTGCATGGAGTAAGAGGGTTAAGGTGTCACTTCTCCCTTTAATATATGGAATAATCATGTAGGGGAGGCTGAACCACAGCCTTAAAACCAATCCATACACCTCCTAATTAAACAAATAAGAGAAAGCCATATGAAAACCAAGGTGAAATCATCCTCCTTCACCATGGTTAAATTCATGATACCTAGGCTTGGAAAACCCAAAATTCTCTTATCTATAACTGAAATCTTATCCTCATGCATTAAATGGGAAGTTAACAACTTCCCTGGATGATTCCAAGCCATCCCAAGCCCTTCTCATAGCCATCCATGACTATATAAGGACCCAAGCCCAAAAGCTTAGAGCAGGAGACCAAAAATAGGAGATACCTATCCACTGCTCAAATCCCTTGACCTTCAACACAAAAAACCTTCATTAGGTCCTAAGAAATTGATCTCCAATGAAATCAAGCCCTCAAAACTAGTGTATCATGCCAATTCAGCCAACTCGAAAACCGCAAAACAGGACAAAACTAGAGTTTAAAAAGATGTTACTCAAAACTTCAAATTGACCATCCTTTAAGCTTCCTAGGACCCTACGAAGATGATCCCAATCAAAATTAACCATCCACATAGCCTTCAATCCACTGTCCAAAATTTTTTATCTCAAGTCGAGATACCTTGAGAACGAATTCATACCTATACCTAAATCAGCTCCAAATTGAGGCCAGATCAAGCTTACTGAAGTCGCTACGAAGCTGTAGAGCTATTCAAATCAAAATTTCATCTACTGAGGCCAAGGTATAGTTCACTTGACCTAGCTTAAGCTCGGGTTTGACACTTTGTGGAATAAACGATTTCAAAACCCACACAAATCCGTATGGATATGATCTTCTCCTTCAGATAAAGCTTTAGAAAAAGAAATCACTCGATTTCTTTAAGAATTGAGTGAGATCTTATGTCTAGACCATGGACGGTCTGCGAGAGAGACTAGACGAAGGAAGATGCACGGATGTAGTCCATTCTCGTGTTTCTGGAATGGATGACTGAGATTTAATCCCCATGGATCAGCTATTCAGATTCCCACAGGGGATTAAGCACGTTTTCGACGTTGTCGAGGACACGCGTCTCCTCTAGAATTTTTAGGGATCATTTGGATTTAATTAAATCCAGTGAAACCTTAAAAAAATTGAAAATTCATATCTTTTTATAGAAAAATCACAAAAATAAAATACCCCTGGAAAGAGAAAAATGAGGAGAATATCGTGGAATCAATAATTTTAATTTTTTATTTATATTTCAATTTTAAATAATTAATTACTATATGGAGTAATTTTTTTATTAAAAATTAATTATAAATTCAAAAATTATAAAATTTTCACAAAATCATCCTCTTAAGCATGACATATATTCCCCGATTTTTCTAAGGACAGAAAAATTCTCTATGATGACATTTAATAATTTCTAAGTCACTTTATAATTATTTCTAAAAATAATTATAAAAAATAGAAAATAAGAAAAATAAAATTGGGAAATGACTTGAAATTTTAGGGCAACAGACAACAACCATAAGATAATGATTCTCAAGTCATTAAACAATTTTAAATGATATTTCAAAATTTAGGATTTAAAATCCATTATTAACTAATAAATTTAAATCCTAAAAATCACTCTTTCATTACTTAGTCTGTCTTTCATAATAGACTAAGTCCAAAATGAGTCTAACTCACAATGGACTCATGAAAAAATCTAGTTAAGTCTAAAATAACAAATTAGACTTAAGTACTGTCGGCATATTTTTAGGTTTGTGTTGTATTTTGGAAAGGGGGTCGCCTACAGAAATTGTCGGCCAATTTTTAATTTAATTTAAATAAATAATTTGAAAAGTAGTATTTGATTTTGAAAATAATTTTTAAATTTGAAGATTTTAAGATATGAAATCAAACAGATCTCACATCCCAAATAGTTTATATAAACGAGCATCGAATCACAAACCGTGTATCTACCCCGAAGAATAGACACACTGCTTGATGATGGGGCTCGATTAAATGAACTAGGAGATTTGTGACATCTGTTTGGTCTGCAAACCAATTTTATAAGCTGACAAGTTCCCCTGCTTAATATAAATGAATTAAGCAGGGTTTATATTACCTGGGTTCTTAAAGTTACCTACAAGGACAAGCCCTTATAGTTAATTACATCCTAAGTGACGGGAATCACTTAAGAAAACTCTCGATAATGATCAGTGGTTTTGCTCTCAAGAATTTCAAAGCTTAAGGTTTTCAAAGGATTGGATTTTGGAAATTTGAAAAGGGAATGGATCCAATTTGGAACAGTTTATTTCAGGAGTCCAAAGGAAGAGAAGTAGGGGATGTCACAGACCCGAAGTGAACTTCGGTGACTTCCCAGACTATCATAATGTTAGGCTTCAATTTGAAAGTTTATTTAACTTTTCAATCCTGCATATTTTATTTATTTAGGACTTATATTCGTATGACAAGATCATACAAACAGTCTTGAAGATGTGAGGGTTTATGTTGAATGACTACCTCAGAGTCCTAAGACTGGCTAGGACTTAATTTGCATAACATGATTATACAAGTGCCTAACGAAGAGTTGAGGATTTATGTTGCACTAGGCGAACTACCTCGAAATCCTATAGCTTGGTTATTTAATTCTAGGGAAAGTTTAGCTGATGTAGAGTTGTTTTGCTGATGACAATGGCCGAGCTGCCCACCATGCACCGAGCTCCTTATTGTTGCAAAGGTTTAGTTTTAGAAGTCATAAATCAGGAGATGAGGGAAGTGTTTTGGTTTAGAGAAAATCTAAAATCCAAGTGTTTTTTAATATTTTAATTAAAACAAATCTTAAAGTTAATTAAACGTAACCGATTAAGATCCCACGGTGCCGTCATCCCGACACCGTTATTTTCATCGAATTCACTTAGTCCAGATGAATTTGCTAAACTCAACTGAATGAGTTCCACACTTTCATTTAGACCTTGGGAAATCCCGTTAGCAACACATGGGTTACAACATCCGAGGTATTCCCGATCATTCAATGAGACGTTTTAATTTAGTTGTAATTGTAGTTTTGTTGTTCTGTTTGTGATTAAATTTTGAGTTGTTTTATATTTTGAAATATTATGGCAGTGAATTTTATCTTGCAATGACTTTTAATTTAGTTTTAATTTCAGTTCAGGGACTACCCTAAAGGTTTTGGTTTTCATGCAATGATCTTGTTTAACATGCAAGAAAAGTAAAGTACAGTGCATGTAAGTAAATTACAATAAAGTAAATTGCAATATAATAAAAGCGTACCTGGAGGGTCTTCCTGTCATCCCAAGCTGCACTTAAAACACATGTTAAGACATTTAAATATTTCAACAAGTACCTAGGTTAAGCTAAGGGAAGGGTTTTGGTTGTCTACCAAATTCCTAATCCTATAACTAGTCATCTCCTATGACGTCTAGGTTCTTGTGTTTTGTTTAAGGAAGATTTTCTTCATAAAAAAAAATTAAATTTAGTTGTTCTTCTAAAACATCCCGTCATATTGAGGAAGTTCTTAGGACAAGTCCTAAACATCTTTTCAATAATTCTGGGATTGTTTTGAGTCCAAGTAAATTTAGTTGTACAGGTGAATTAATCATCCAGGAGTTTAGTTAAACTTTGTCTCTTGCTCAGTGAACTTGGGTATTCGATTACCTGATGAATGAAGTGACATCTCACTTAATACTCTATTTAAGAGTTATAATAATTAAAGCCTTTAAGGGCAAGTTAGTTTATCCAGAATTTTAATCATTCTTAATTAAAAGTTTGAATTAATGGTTTAAAGTGTTTTAATTTAATAATGAGGTTTTAATTAATAATTTTAAGTTTGGAATACTGTTCAAATTATTTTAGATTTAATTCTTAATGATTTCATTTAGGTTTATTGTTAAATGATTTTAATTCAATTTGATTTTAGTTTAATTTTAATTTAATTTAAATTTAATTTAATTTTAATTTTTTTTAAATTTATTTAAATTTTAATTCAATTTAATTTTAATTTAATTTAATTTTAATTTAATTTAATTTTAATTTTAATTTTATTTTATTTTATTTTATTTTTATTTTATTTAATTTTCATCTAATTTTAATTTAATTTAATTTTAGTTTTAATTTTAGTTTTAATTGTTAATTTTAATTATCAATTTGAATTATTATTCTTATTTTTAATTAGGAATTAAGTATTGTTAAAGTGGCTTATTTAGGGATTTTTAAATTAAAGAATAAATATCCTCTTAATAATATCCCTATTTTAATGATCCAAATTTAAATATATTTTTTGCAAAATTTAAATTATTTAATTAATTAAAGTTTCATTTTTTGATATTTTCAAAATGTTCAATGGGTTTCTACCCCTTAATTTTCCTAAGTTTCAATCATCCAAGAGAAAGTTAAAATTAAATATTTTACCCCCCCCCTCATTTTGATTAAACCTAAAGTTTTAATTAAAGGTTAAAATTTTTAATTATCTTTATGCCCTTTTAAGCTTATTTATTTCATAACTCACTAAATTGAGCTCAAATGAATTTGAAATTTTTATGTCACCTCACTCATATGTCAATCAAGACATTAGAGGAGAAAATGTGATTTTTCTGAATTTAATTTATTTATATAATTATTTTTAGTAGAAAATAGGGGTTTTCAAAGAAAATTCAACCACATGAACAAGGAAAGGTTTCTATCCTTAAGAAAATTATGGGATGTTTCTAGAGGACCACTTGGACCAATTTTGGTGATTTTTTGAATTATATTTTATTTATTATAATTATTTTGAGTTTTAGAGTATTAATTAATTATAAAATAAAATTAAAGTTGAAAAATAGATTTTATATTTTTCTTAAATCTCTCTGAACTCAAGGAGTTTAGAGAAATAAATTTTATAATTTTATGATTTTTCTTTGATTTATTGGAATTATTTTAGTGAAAAAGGTTAAAAACTCATTTTTTTAATATTAAAAATTACATTAAGCCTTTAAAATTCAATATCTTATCCTAGGGACTTAGGAAAAATATGTGGTTTATTCCTAAGTGATTAGGAATCAAAATGTGATATTTTTATGATTTTTAATATTTTTATGATTTTTATTATTTTTTAATTATTAAAATATTAAAATATTATGAAAAATCAACTTTTTTAGAAAATTCCAATTTTAATTTTCCTAAACTCCCCTAATATCAGAGAAACCCTAAAACCATTTTTGTGAATTTTTGAAAAGTATTTTTGGAGTTATGAATTTTTAAAGTTCCATTTTGCTAATGAGGCTTAATTAATCCATTTGATAGGGTTAATCAAGTCCAATTAATTTCAAATTTTTATGTGAGGTCTCTCTAATCCTAAAAATCAGTGGAGAATTGTTTTCAAGTCAATTTGATGTGTGGTTAACCCTAATTAATTTAAATTCACTTTTAGGGGTTTAGGCCAATTAAGGTTATTATGAATGAATTAACTCAAAATATATTTTTCATAGGGTCCTCTGGTCCTAAGAAAACATTACCAAATTTTCCTAGAATTTATTTTACAACATGCTAATTATTCGAATTAAAATATCTAAAATAGTGACATGAACTTGAAAATCAATAACTTTTCACAGAGGTGGCCTCTGACCTTGAAAAATTCAAGGAATGTTCCCAAGATTAGAGGCTTCAAAAGCCCTATGGTCTCATGTCATGGTAAATTATCTATGCAAATGAAGAATCAAAATACTGAAAATAGTAAATAAATTATTAAAAATAAAATACTCATCCAATTAATTTGATTTCTTTTACACATTATTCTCTTCTGTTCACTGAGCAAGAGGGTATTTTTATTTTATTTTTGTGATTTTTCTATGCAAAGATATGGATTTTTGAAGTTCTGAGCATTTAAATAATTCAAAAATACCCTATTTATCTACTTATCCACGCGGCTCCAGCGCAACATCGGCAGCTTCGAAAGCCCATGCGGCGCATTCCCATTTAACGTCGCCAACCGACTCAGCCCTCCGGGGGCCTGCAGTTCATGTAACATTCCCTGGTCAGGCACAATCTGAGCCATCCGCTCGATACACGCGCGATCCAACGGCTCCCGGTCATCGTCTACGACTGGTGTGCACTCGTGACCGTCCACATTAAAACCCTAAGATCTCACTCGATTCTCAATGGATTTTCGTGTTCTTATGCTCTATGGATTCGTCTTGAAGAGACGAACACATCCATACGGTTTATAGGCTATGAAATTAACTTAAACAAAACGGAGAATCGCTGGAAGCTCGGGAGGAAGAGTGAGTTCATACCTTTGCTCATAGAAGTGAAGCTTCGATCTGAGAGTTGTGTCACCTTCTATTGAGTCCGAGCAAGCTCCGGATGAAGTCCCTAGCTCCTGGGAATCGTCTAGGTATGAAAGTGACCAAGGCCGATCACAAAGCTTGGAGGCTAGAAGCAATGGCCGGCCCGGTGAGGGGGCTTTTGCTGGGAACTTCTCCTCTCGGTCCGGTGAAGGTGTAGGACCAATCAATTTGGAGATTGGCCCACCGTGGTGGAGTGTCCTGTTTTTGGGTGGATTTTCAACTCGGAAATCGAGCTCGTTATCGGGGATTAGGGCAAAGGAACACTGGGATCAACTGCTCTGGGTTAGGAAAAGGTCCTGGAGCAATTTTGGCAGAGTTTCCTTAAGGTCTGGTTCTTCTCCTTCTTTGGCCGAGAGGGTGGTGGGTTTAAATAGACATGGCTGGAGGGCTTCCCAGGGGCAATTAGAGGCTGGGATCAGCTGCTTAGGGGAGGAGAAGAATAGCTATGCTGTCCATTTGGGTTGAGACAAGTCAGCAAGGGAGAATTCGAAAGTTTGGCTCACATGGAGCTTTCGGCCATGGCGTTTTCCGGCGACTGTGGTGGCTGGCCGGCAAGGCATTGGTCACCATCTTGACCAGCCGAGGTCGTGGTCGGGGTTTGGTGCAAGCAATCGGCTATTGCCATGTGTAAGGAGGTTTGATTAAAATGGCATGGGGTAGGGGTCATTTTGGCTTAATTTTGGTCAACTCATGTATTTGGATTTGGTGCACCCACCAAGGGACCGATTTGGGCCGAGGGAGGTCGGATGAGTCGACCGAGAAAGGGTAGTGAAGTCACCATCCATGAATATTTGGATTAATTATGGATTAAGGTGAAGAATTAAAAGGGTTAAAACCTTTTTAAGGGGGTTTAAAAGAGGCTCCTCCTTTTGCAATTAATGGTATGATGATGTGTAAAATGATTCCCATGGCTTCATGTGGCTTGTGCATGGCTTCAAAGCTTGCTCATGGCTTGGGAATGGCTTGGCTTACTTGCATGAGAAAGGGATCTTGGGATTTTTGGCATTTAGGGGTGATTTGGCATGAGGCTTGATTTGGAATCATTTGATGATGGGATTGGAACTTAGGGAATGACTTTGATTAAATGGATGGCAAATGAAAATGTCATATGGGCTTTAGGATAGATTTTGGGCTCTTTGAAATGGTTTTAGATGGGCTTTTAAAGTGATTTAGGGAAGTGGGCTTTTGGATTTTAGGATGGGCTTTTGGGTGAAAATTTTGTGAATGTCCATGTCAAATAAATGTTGCAATTGGTTTAGGGATGTTTCATGAATGGTTTGGAATCAATTTGGTGTGATTTGGAGTAGAATTAGGTTGAATTTGGGCTTTTTAGTTAAAGGGGCCAAAGTGGGCCAAATTGGGCTAACTTAGGTTAAGGTTGGGCTAAAGTTGGATTTTATGTAAAATTAATGTTGAGAAATGTTAATGGGAGTGTCACAAAGAGTTTTCAACTTTGGTTGGGCTCTAATTTTGAGATTTGGGCCCATTTGGGTTAGGTTTGGGCTTAGGTCAATTTAAGGGATTTTGGTTTTAGGTTAGGTTTGGGTGAAGTTTAGGTTCAAATTTTAGGCAAATCAAGTTAGTGTTTTGTTTATGGGGGTGTTAGGAAGGTTTTAGAAAAGATTTGGGGCCAATTGGAGTTGAATTGGATGGGTTTGAGCTAGGTTTAGGTCATGGGCCAAAATTGGGCCTTAGGCTTCAAATTGAAATTGGGCTCAAATGTCAATCAAATTGGACTTTGATTTGGTCTAAATTGATATTGGGGATGTTTAATTGAAGTTTAGAATTGAATTGGATGAAAATTGAGGTCAATTGAAGTGGTTTGGTTTGACATTGGGTTCACTTGGGTTTAAAATGGGTCAAATTGGGGGTTTTGGCAAAATTGGGGTAAATTGGAAAAATTAGCCCATGGTGTAGTTAAACAAAATGAAATTAGGAATATTTTGGATTTTTTAGAATTTTTTGGGAATTTTTTGAATTTTTGAATTTTTAGGCTACGAAGGGCATTTTGGGTATTTGGAGGGTATTGGGGGGGTACTTTTGGAATTTTTGGTATTTTTTGGCTATGGATGATCAATTTGAGTGGGGGGAAATGTTTAGGATTTATTTTGAGGAATTTTGGGTAATTTAGGTTATTTTGTAGATTTCGGGTAGTTTCAAGGGCTTTTGGTAGGTTCAGCAGGTGTAGGGCTCAAGGGGTCAAAAATTGAATTTTTGGAAAAATGAGGATTGATCAAATTTCAGTAGAATGGAATCACTTTGGTTGAGTCATGAAGCCATATTAAGCTCATATGAGCCATGAGAGGACTCATTTGAGACATTCACTATGTTGTTCCTAACCCTCTTAGCCAGGGGCTTAGAGGTTAAGGACCATCCATGTGAATTACCTAAATGAGTCAAGAAGTCAAGTTGGGTGAGATTGTGGTTTTAGGACTTGGAATTTATGTGAGAGTGTATTGTATGTGCAAGTCAACCCTCAGCAGACCAGGCCACCCAGGGTATTCCTAAGGCCAAAAAGTCCTATAAGGAACTCATCCTTTAAAACTCCACATTTGATTTCAACCCTCTAGGTGATTAGGGGTCTGCAATCAAGCTTGTGGGGTTCGTAGGGAGTTAAGAAGTGTTTGAATTTCTAAAGGGTGGGTTCCACTTCTAGTCCTCTAAGATTAGTCAAAGGAAAAGCCTATGGCTAGATCCTAAGTCCTAAAGAGAGAAGCAAAAGACCTCATCAAAAATGAGATCAACAAGTACTATCTTAATCAAATCCCAAATCAAGCTTAAAGACAAATTAAGCTTAATTAAATCATACTTAAAAGAAATGAATAAATCTTAAATAATACCAATTTACTTAAGTTTGAACACATACTAAACTTAATTAACCATTAAACCTTAATTACATTAGGTTTAACACAAGATTAAACTTTAATTAAGTTTAAAGACATATTAAACTTAGTTAACCTATTAAACCTTAATTACATTAGGTTTAATATAAAAATAAACCCTAATTAGGTTTAACCCACATTAAACCTAATTAATCAACTTAAACCTTACTTACATTAGGTTTAAGTAACCTTTAAACCCTAATTAGATTTAACCCACATTAAACCTAATTAATCAACTTAAACCTTACTTACATTAGGTTTAAGTAACCTTTAAACCTTTATTAGGTATAACCCACATTAAACCTAATTAATCAACCTAAACCTTACTTACCTTAGGTTTAAGTAACCATTAAACCCTAATTAGGTTTAACCCACATTAAACCTAATTAATCAACTTAAACCTTACTTACATTAGGTTTAAGTGACCTTTAAACCCTAATTAGGTTTACCCAGATTAAACCTAATTAATCAACTTAAACCTTACTTATATTAGGTTTAAGTGACCTTTAAACCCTAATTAGATTTAACTCACATTAAACCTAATTAATCAACTTAAACCTTACTTACATTAGGTTTAAGTAATTTTTAAACCCTAATTAGGTTTAACCCATATTAAACCTAATTAATTAACTTAAACCTTACTTACTTTAGGTGTAAGTAACCTCTAAATCAATTATACTTAACCCATATTAAGTCTAATTAATCAATTAAACCTTACCCAAATAAGGTTTAATTAATCGTAAACCAATTAGGCTTAACCCTAATTAAGTCTAATTAATCAATTAAACATTATCTAAATTAGGTTTAATTAATCATAAACCAATTAGACTTAACCCATATTAAGTCTAATTAATCAATTAAACCTTAACCAAATTAGGTTTAATTAATCCTAAACCAATTAGACTTAACCATAATTAAGTATAATTAATTAATTAAACCTTACCTAAATTAGGTTTAATTAGCCCTAAACCAATTAGACTTAACCCATATTAAGTTTAATTAATCAATTAAACCTTGCCCAAATTAGGTTTAATTAGTTTTAAATCTATTAGACTAAACTATAATTATGTCTATCACATTAGACTTAATTAAACTATTAAACCTTAACAAAATAAGTTTTAATCAATCCTAAATCATAATTAAGTTTATCACATTAGACTTAATTAAATAATGTTTAATCAATATTAAACAATAATTAAGTCTATTACATTATACTTAATTAAATCTTTAAATCTTAAGCAACTAAGGTTTAATAAATCCTAAATCTTATTTAAGTCTAATTCATTAGACTTAATAAAATTATTAAACCTTAATTAAATAAAGTTTAATCAAACTTATATTCAAATTAAGTCTAACTTATTAGGCTTAAATAACTTCAAATTTCAGTTAAGTCTAATTTTAATTAGACTTAATTAAACCTTAAGTTTTACCTAAATAAGACATGAATGGTCTTTGAATCCTAGTTAAGTCTAAACTAATTAGACTTAATTAACCTTTGAGTATTATTTAAATAAAACTTAAACCTTAATTAAGACTTAACTCAAAATTTAGGTTCAACCCATATTGAACCTAACTCAATAGATTTAACTTAGGTTATACCCAAATTGAACCCAAGTTAAATCAAACTTGAGTTAAACCTATATTGAACTTAAGTCAACTTTAAGTTTAGGTTCAACCTAACTTGAACCTAACTTAAATCAAACCTAAATCAAATTTAAGTTCAACCCATATTGAACTTAAGTCAACCTTAAGTTTAGGTTCAATCTAACTTGAATCTAACTTAAATCAATCAAACTTGAGTTCAATCCATATTGAACTTAAGTCAACCTTAAGTTTAGGTTCAACCTAACTTAAATAAAACCTAAATCAAACTTAAGTTCAAGCCATATTGAACTTAAGTCAACCTTAAGTTTAGGTTCAATCTAACTTGAACCTAACTTAATCGATCCAACTTGAGTTCAACCCATATTGAACTTAAGTCAACCTTAAGTTTAGGTTCAACCTAACTTGAACCTAACTTAAATCAAACCTAAATCAAACTTAAGTTCAACCCATATTTAACTTAAGTCAACCTTAAATTTAGGTTCTATCTAACTTAACCTAATTTAAATCAATCAAACTTGAGTTCAACCCATATTAAACTTAGGTCAACCTTAAGATTAGATTCTACCTAACTTAAACCTAACATAAATAAAACCTAAATCAAACTTAAATTCAACCAATATTAAACATAAGTTAGCCTTAAGTTTAGGTTCAATCTAACTTGAAACTAACTTAAATAAATCAAACTTAAGTTCAACCCATATTGAACTTAAGACAACATTAAGTTTAGATTCAATCTAACTTGAACCTAACTTAAATCAATCAAACTTGAGTTCAACCCATATTAAACTTAAGTCAACCTTAAGTTTAGGTTCAACCTAACTTAAACCTAACTTAAATCAAAGCGAAATCAAACTTAAGTTCAACCCATATTGAACATAAGTCAACCTTAAGTTTAGGTTCAATCTAACTTGAACCTAACTTAAATCAATCAAACATGAGTTCAATCTATATTAAATTAACCATAAGTTCAGGTTCAACCTAACTTGAATCTAACTTGTTTGAAATAAATCAAGTTCGACCCAAATCGAACTTGATTCAACATTAAGTTCAATCTAAATTGAACTTATTTTAATAAAAACATTAAGTTTGATTTAAATCAAACACAACTCAATATTAAGTTCGATCCAAATCAAACTTAATTCAACATTAAGTTTAATCTAAATTGAACTTATTTTAATGAAACCATCAAGATTGATTTAAATCAAACACAACTCAACAATAAGTTCGACCCAAATCTAACTTAATTCAACATTAATTTCAATCTAAATTGAACTTATTTTAACGAAAAAATTAAGTTTTATTTAAATCAAACTCAACTTAACATTATGTTTGACCCAAATAGAACTTAATTCAACATTAAGTTCAATCAAAATTGAACTTGTTTTAATGAAAACATCAAGCTTGATTTTAATCAAACCCAACTCAACATTAAGCTTAATCCAAATCAAATTTAAGTTCAATCTAAATTTAACTTATTTCAACAAATTAAGTTTGACAAATCTAAATTAATGTTAAGATCATCCTAAATAAAAATTTGACTTAAATCGAATCTAAATCAACATTTTTAACTTAAGCTCAAACAGACATGAACTTAAGTTAATTCAACTATAGATTCTATTTATATTAAATCCAAATCAAAATAATTCTAGTTTAAGTTTAGATAGACATGGGCTTAAGTTAACTCAACTTTAGATTTGTTGACCTCATTTTTGGTGAGGACTTTCTTTTCCTCTTAGTGCTTAGAATCTAGCCATAGGTTTTCCCTTTGACTATTCTAGAAGACTAGAGATGGAAACCACCACTTAGAAATTCAAACACCTCTTAACTCTTCTTGAACCCCACAGATGATCATAAACCTCCAAGTCTCCTTGGAAGGTTAAAAGTCAAATGTGGAGGTTCAAGGATGAATTCCTATAGGATGTTCAAGCTTTAGGATAACCCTACTTGGCATGGTCTTGGTGAGGTCTGGAATGCACGCACCGCACCCCTACACACATTCCAAACCCTAAGGCCACTCTTACCCAACTTGGCTTCCTGACTCATGTAGGTAACTCATATGGATGAGCCTCAACCCCTAAGCCCCTAGCTAAGAGGGTTAGGAACAACATATTGAGTGCCTAAGATGAGTCATTTCATGGCTCTTATGAGCTTAACATGTCTTCTTGGCTCAACCTAAATGGTTTCATTTTACTCACATTTAATCAATCTTCATTTTTCCCAAATTTCAATTTTTGACCCTAGGGCCCTAAACCCCCTAACCTACCAAATACCCTTGAAATTTTCAAAATTGCCTAAACTACCCAAAATTCCTTAAAATTAATCCTAAACATTCCCCACCACTCAAATTGATCATCCATGACCAAATATACCAAAAATTGCAAAAATAGCCCACAATACCCTTCATGTACCCTCCTTGTACCCTATATAGCCTAAAATTCCAAAAAATTTAACAAATTCTCAAAAAAATCCCAATAATTCCAAAATATTATTCACATCATTTTCTTCAAATACCACCTACCATAATTTTTTTCAATTTAACCCAATTTGATCAAAAAATGCCAAATGGGCCTTTAAGGCCCAAAGTGACCAATTAACCCAATACATCCCAAATTGAACCCAAATGTCACCCAATTTTCCCCAAATTTGTTTTGAAACCTTCCTAACATCCCCAAAAGTAAAACTCTAACTTACTTTACCCAATATTTGGACCCAAACTCCACTCAAGCCTAACTCAAACCAAAATTCTCCAAATTGGCCTAAACCAATCATGAACCTAAACAAGCCCAAAATCCCAAAATCAAGACCCAACCAAGATTGAAAACTCTTTTCACCCCTCAATAAAAATTTTGAAACATGAATTTCACATCAAAACCAACATTAGCCCAACTTTAGCCCAAGTTAGCCCAATTTGGCCCACTTTGATCCTATTATTAAAAGACCCAAATTAAATCCAATTCAACTCCAAATGACCCCAAATCTTTTCTAAAACCTTCATAACACATTCCTAAACTAAATCCAACATTTATTTGGCACAACCTTTTACCAAATTTTTATCCAAAAGTTTATTTTAAAACCTTAAAGCCCATCTCCTTAAAACATTTTTAAAGCCCATCTTCACCAAATTTAAAATGCCCAAATTATTCAATCCAAGGCCCATATGACATTCCTCTTCATAATGCACTCAATTAAAATCTTCCCTAAGTTTCAAAGTCATCATCAAACCATTCCAAATCAAGCTTCATCCAAATTTTCGTCAAGATATCAAAAAAAAATCCCAAAAATCCTTTCTCATGCAAGTGAGCCAACTTTTTCCAAGCCAAAGGTGCGCCAAGGAGCCATGCACAAGCAACATGAGAGCCATGGGAGATCTTTCCACCTCACCATACCCAAAGTGGCAAAAGGAGGGAGCCCTTTAATAATTCCCTTAAGGGTGATTAAGCCTTTTCATGACTCTCCTAAACATTGCTTAAGCCTAATTGTACTTGGATTGTGACTTGGCCCTACTAATCAAGCTAACCCAACTGGTTTACCTCAGCCCAAAATCAAACCTTGGGGAGGTGCACCAAGCCTAATACATGACTTGGGCCATTTTTGACCAAAAATGAACTCTTCCCCCATGCCATTTAAATCAACTTCTTTACACATGTTTAAAGCCAAATGAACTCACCAAACCTCAGCCCTTACCTCACTGGTCAAGATGGTGGCCCATGCCTGCCGGCCAGCCACCTGGGTCGCCAAAAAACACCACACCCGAGAGCTCTATGTGAGCAAAAAAAATTCAAACTCCCTTACTGAGCTCTCCCATGGCCAATGGTCACTGGAGGTCTTCTTCTCCTCCCCTGAGGAGCTGATCCCAGCCTTCAATTGATCCTGGGAAGCTCTCTAGCCATGGCTATTTAAAACTCCTCACCTTCACGGCCAAAACATTGGATGCACTGGACCTTAGCAAAACCCCGTCAAATTGATTCCAAACTCCTCTCCCAACCTAGAGCAGTTGATCCCCACTGACATCCAGCCATAAAATCCTCTCTATGAGCTTAATTTTAAGCTCAAAAATAGGACACTTCACCACAGTGAGCCAATCTTCAAATTGATCAACCCTACACCATCACAAGACCAAGAGGAGAAGTTCCCCAGTGAAAGCCCCCTCACCAGGCCAGCCATTCCTCCTATCGGCCATGCTTTGAAATTGGGTTTGGTGGAAATCATACCTAGGCAATTCACCAGGACCAGAGGCTCAATCCGTAGACTCCTTGGACTCCAAAAAATGTGCCGAGCACATCCAATCAAGGCTTCACCTCTTGAACCAAGGTATGGAGACTTCTTCTTAGCCCGAGCTTCCAGCGATTCCATATTTTGCTTTACTCGATTTTAAGGCCTATTAGCCGTATGGATTTGTAGCTCTCGTTTAGATGAACACATAGGATCAAATTTCATGTAATTTGGTTGAGAAATGAGCGAGATCTTAGGGTTAGAAGGTGGACGGCTCACGGGACGCACCAGTCGCAGACGATGACCAGGGACCGTCGGATGGCTTGTATATAGGGTGAACGGCCAGGATCGCGCCGGATGAAACAACGAAATGTGAACCACGGGCTGCGTGACATCCCATTCAGATGGCAACGTCAAATGAAGGAGGGACGTGTGTAACTTCGGAGCTGCCTAGGATGACTCGGCGCCGAGCTGGATAAGTAGAAAAATAGGGGATTTTTCTATTTAATTAATTCAGTAAATTTTAAAAATGCATAACTTTGCATAGAAAAATCATAAAAATAGATGAAAAATACTCTTTGCTCAGTGAACAGAGAAGAATAATGTGGAAAAAGAATTAAGTTTATTTGTTGAGTCTATGATTTTTAATGATTTAAATACTCTCTGTGATGTTTTAATTCTCCATTTGTATACATAATTCACTATGGCATGAAACCATAGGGATTTTGTAGCCTCTGAACTTGGGAACATTCTCTGAATTTTTCAAGGCCAGAGGCCATCTCTATGACAAGTTATCTATTTTCTAAATTTTTGTGTCTATTTTAGTATTTTAATTCCAATAATTTCCATGTTAATTATAAAAATCTAGAAAAATTAGGGGAGTTATCTTATGACCGGAGGACCCTTGGAAAATTATGGTTTGATTTAACTCCTTAAAAATAACCCTAATTAGCCTAAACACTTAAAACTAAAGTTTAATTAATTAGGAGTAACCACACATCAAAAACACATAAAAGTAATTCTTCACTGTCACTTAGGATACAGAGAACCTCACATAAAAATTTTAAGTCAATTGGAATTAATTTAACCCATTAAATGAATTAATTAAGTGACATAGCTATTCTAAAAATTAAAAAATCCATAAAGTCCAAAATACACATAAAAAATCCACCAAATCAATTTTGAGGCCTCTCCAGTATCAGAGAAGTCTAAAAAAATTAAAATTGGAATTTTTCAAAAATTTTCATTTTTAACTTATTTTTGAATATTTTAATAATTAAAAAATTGAAGAAATCACAAAAATATTAAAAATCATAAAAATGTCACATTTGGTCTCCTAATCATTTAGGAACCATTCCCCTAATTTTCATATGTCTCTAAGTTAAGATATTAATTTTTAAAGTCTTGGGATAATTTTTAATATTTAAAAAATGGATTTTCTTAACTTTTCACTAAAACAATTCCAATAAACAACCAAAAATTATAAAAACATAAAATTTATTTCTCTTGGTTCCTTGACCATAGAGAGATTTTTGAAAAATATAAAACTTAATTTTCAACTTTAATTTTATTTTATAATTAATTAACACTTCAAAATTTAAAATAACTATAATAAATTAAATATAATTCAAAAAATCACCAAAATTGGTCTAAGTGGTCTACTGGTCAGTAAGAACATCCCATAATTTTCCCAAATATAGAAACTTTATCTTGGTCATGTTGTTGAATTTTCATTGAAAATCCTTATTTTTCATTAAAATAATTATATACATTAAATTAAAAATTGTAAAATCACATTTTCTCTTCTAATGTCTTAATTGACATGTGAGTGAAGTGACATAAAAATTTCAAGTTCATTTGAGCTCAATTTAGTGAGTTATGAAGTGAATAAGCTTAAAAGGGACATAAAGGTAATTAAGGACTTTAACCCTAATTAATATTTTAGGCCTAATCAAAGGGTGGGGGGGGAAATATTTGATCTTAATTTTCTCTTGGATGATTGAAATTTAGGGAATAAAGGGGTAGAAACCCATTAATCACTTTGAAAATATCAAAATGAAACTTTAATTAACTAAATCATTTAAATTTTGGAAGAATAATTAAAATTTTGGATTATGAAGATTAGGGATATGACCTAAGAAGATACCAATTCTTTAATTTGAAGCCCCTAATTGAATTAATTCAATGATATTCAATCCTTAGTTAATTCAAATGATGATGATTGAAATTAATAATTAAAAAGGAAATAATCTCTAATTAAATTATAGTTTAAAACATTGAATGATTTAATAATCAAATGAAAATAAATTTAAAACATTTAAAACTAATTTAAAAACACTTAAGAACAAACTTAATAAAAATTTGAAAAACATTAAATAATCTTGAAACAATTTATAATTAAAAATGTGAAAATTAAACCAATTAAAGCCAACCTAAAGCACTATAATTAATTAAAATCGAATTATCAAAATTTAATGAAATTAAATGATTTAAACACCTCATTCAACCTAAATGATTTTAAAACATTTAAGAATCAATATGAAACCTTACTATTAAATTGGATGGTTTTAAATCATCAAGTCAATTTTAACGGTTAAATTCCTTAATAAATTAATTTTTCCCTGAAGGCTCTCACATTTATAACCTTTAAATAAAGTATCAAGTGGAATGTCACTTTACTCATTGGATAATCAAATGTCTGAGTTTATTGAGCAAGAAACGAAACTTAATTAAATTCTTGGATGACTAATTCAACTGTACAATGAAATTCATTTGGACTCGAAATAATCTCAGAAGTATTGAAAAGATGTTCAGGGCTCGTCCTAAACACTTTCTCAATACGATGGGGTGTTTTAGAAGAACAACTGAACTTAATTGTTCTTTGGTGAAGAAAATCATCCTTAACAAAACACTAGAACCTAGACGTCATAGGAATTGACTAGCAATAGGATTAGGATCTTGGTAGACAACTAGAACCTTCCCTTAGCTTTACCTAGGTATTTCTTGTAAGTATTTAAGTGCTCTGACATGTGTTTTAAGTGCAGCCGGGAATGACGAGAAGACCCAACAGGTACGCTTTTATTTAATTGCAGTTTATTCACCTGCGTCGTATTTTCTTTCTTGTAAAATTTGCATGTTAAACAAGAATGTCTCCCTGCATGAAAACTGAAACTTTTAGGATAGCCACAAAACTGAAACCCAAAACTAAATTAAAAATCAATACAAGATAAAATTCACCCCCACAACATTCAAAATATAAAACAACTCAAAATTTAATCACAAAAAGAACAACAAAACTACAACTACAATTAAATTAAAACGTCTCGTTGGATGATCGGGAAACCCTCGGATGATGTAACCCACATGTCGCTAACAAGATTTCCCACAGTCTAAATGAAAGTGTGGAACTCATTGAGTTGAGTTTAGCAAATTCATTTGGACTAACTGAATCGGATGAAAATAGCGGTGCCGGGATGACGGAACCGTGGGATCTTAATCGGTCATGCTTAATCAACTTTAAGATTTGTTTTATTCAAAACATTAAGACATTTGAACCTTAAGACTCTTCTAAACCAAAACACTTCTCTCATCTCTTGATTTTCACCTTCTAAAACTAAGCCTCTGCAACAACTAGGAGCTTGGAGCATAGTGGGCAGCACAGCCATCTTTGTCAGCAAAACTTGTGTCTACTTCAGCAAAACCATTCTTTAGTCTAAATAACCAAGTCATAGGATTTCGAGGTAGTTTGCCTAGTGCAACATAAATCCTCAACTTTTTTATTAGGCATTTGCATAATCGTGTTATGCAACTTAAGCCCTAACCGGTTTTAGGACTTCGAGGTAGTCGTTTGGTACGATATAAACCCTCACATCTTCGAGGCTATTTGTATGATTATGACATATAAATATAAGTCCTAATTAATTAAAATTGGCAGAATTGAAACATTAAATAATTCTCTATAAATTGAAGTCAAACCATAAGATAGTTTGGGAGGTTGTCAAGATTTCTCTTGGATCCTCAGATTCTCCTACTTTTCTTCCATTGGATTTCCAAAATAAAATGTTCCAAATTTGAGTTATTCCCTATTGAAATTTCCAAAATCCAATTTGTTTGAAATCTTAAACTTTTAAATTCTTGAGAGCAAAACCACTGATCATTATCGAGAGTTTTCTTGAGTGTCTTCGGACATTTAAGATATAATTAACTATAGGGGCTTGCCCTTATAGGGAACTTTAAGAACCCAGGTAATATAAACCCTGCTTAATTCCTTTGTATTAAGCAGGGGAGCTTGTCAACTTATAAAATTGGTTCGCAGACCAAACAGATTTCACAAATCTTTTAGTTTATTTTATCGAGCCCCATCATCAAGCAGTGTGTCTATTCTTCAGGATAAATACACGGTTTGTGATGCGGTGTTCGTTTATATAAACTATCTGGGATGTGAGATCGGTTTGATTTCATATCTTAAAATTTTCAAATTTAAAATCATTTTCAAAAATTAAATGCTACCTTTCAAATTATATATATATATATATATATATATATTCAAATTAAATTTAAAATTTAAAATTCACCAACAATTTCTGTTTGGCGACCCCTTTTCAAAATACAACACAACCTAAAAATATGCCGACAATATTTAATTTACATTGAATCTAAATCAACATTATTAATCTAAGTTCAAACAGACATGAACTCATGTTAATCTAATCCAATAGACATAAACTTAAGATTAACTCAGGTTCAATCGCAATTGAACCTAGGTTAAATTCAAACCACGTCAAACTAAAATCAAATTTTGCTTCAAACTACTTTAATGACCAAATCAAAGATAATCAGATTCAAACGACATTGAATTTGATTATCAAATGACTTTATCTAAGTCTAATTACTAGACTTAACACTTCTTCAAGATTCAAATGACATTTTAAAATCTAACTTAGGTTAGAGTTTGTAATTAGACTTAATATTAGATTTGAAAGACAGTTAATCTAAAATTCTAAAGTCTAATTTATGACATTGATTTTCAAAAATCATTAGATCTAAATCTTTATATTCAAATAAAATTAAATCTAAATTTCTAGATCTAATCAAATCTCAAGAATGATTTCTCAAATCTAATCAAAATTTTATTTAATTAACAATAAATCTAAAAATCAAAACACATCAAAACTTTAAGTTCAAAAGACATCAAACTTAAAGATTTTGACATGAAATGACCAAAAATCTTAATAAATCGTAAACAACCTAAAATTTTTCAAATCTAAAATTGAAAAAAAGGCACTAAAACTTAAATGAAACCTTAATGAACAAACATCACAAATTGCAACTTAAACCCCAATGTTCTTAATCTACGAAGATTTCTCAGACGACGTAATCCAGGTTGCTGACAGAAATCTTCTGGTCCTAGTTTAAATACCTTTCGGACTAAGTAGATTAAGACCCCTGATGACCCTGGGATGACGGAGCCAGTGACATATTGACCAGGTTATCTAAAAATATAACTAAACAAAATAGAAAGATTGAAGCAATAAAATTGGTATTATTTCTTTCTGACATTGTTTTCCTTTGCCTGATGAAAATAAGTTACATTTTAGATTTCCTTTGCATGTTATAGGATGTGCTAACTTTGTTTTTACAGGACGACATTCCTCAGATGAGACAAAAGACAACAAAACGAAACAAAATCACAATGACATCAAAACAACAACATTAACAAAACAAAACAAAATAAAAAACATTAAAGTGACAAAACCAAGACAAAATAAAACCAAAACTTCTACGATAGCCACTAAACAAACAAACAACAAAACAAAAATGACAAACAATAAAACAAAAATGATAAACAAGACGACATGTCCCGTGATTTTAAATATACTTATAAATATAAAAATTCGACACCACTACTAAAAGATATAAATCCTCAGCAACGGTGCCAAAAACTTGATCAGGAGCGTAATTTTAATTTTAGTAACAATTAAATATTATAAACTTTTTATTGCAGAGTTACCTTTAAATGCAAGTATGCGTATCACTCAAGTAATACAGGGCTCTAGTGGAGTCCTAGTTATCGATCCCACAAGGAAAAAATATTAAAGCCTACGTACTAGGAATATAGAAACTAAATTAAAATTACAACTAATTGAATTTGCCTATTTGTCACTAATATGCAATCGATAATAAAGTTTTTATGTTTAAACTAGTTTTACTAACAGATTACTAATACTACTAAAGTTAAGTTCAAATATATATATAAGCAAGAATCTTTCTCCTTTGTTAAGATATTTAAGTGAAATGATAATTATAATTAGTTTTATATGTGTTGTGCCAAATAAGAGAATACCTATTCTTTACCCATTGGTCCAGGTATAAAGAACATTGACTAGTCTTATTGCTTGGTTACTGAATCTGCAGCTAGGCTGGAGGATACCGGCTCTCACTTTGGAGCTCCCACGTTCCCCTCTCCTGAGGGCTAACAATCTACACCTCAGCACCCAAACAATAGGACCGAATTGAGAATTTTAGCCTGTCACTCTAAAATCTCCAATTCTACGTCCGATTAATATTATTTCCCTATTTATTTGCACTTCTCCTTTCAAGGATTTACCCATCTACCTTTCAAAGAGAACTGTGATACATACTAGTTAAGAATTCTTAGCCCACGTTCAAGTCTTAAAAATTCTTCACAGATTTTAACAATACAAATGGCCAATTCGTATAGTAAAGTAAGTTTAGGTATAATATCATCACAACTTCTTTATATTTTGTTTAATAGACTAATTCATTTAATCATTTCACAAAAACATCAAAACAAGGAGAAAAACAAAACAACTACTCTAAATTCATGGAAAGGATGCAATAAAATTTAGATTTCATATAATAAAGTAAAGTTCTACAAACTATAATAAATAAACACTACTTATCTCAAATTCCTTCCCAAGCAAACTCTTTGAAGTTCCTCTCAAATTCCTTCCCAAGCACACGAAATTCTCCTTTGAAATGGCAATGTAGAAGAGATCTCTCACTTCCCTTCCACTCTTACAATCCCTCCAAGAATTCCTCACAAAATCTTTATTTGAACTCACAACTCACTAATAACTACACTAATGACTCACTAATAAACTCTTTAGAACACTTTGGACTCACTAGTAATCATGTAGGAGACGTGTAGGAGACACTTTTTTTGGCCTAATTTTGTTGTTTTTAAAGTTGTTGAAGAGTCTCTAAGGGTTTTGCTAGCACCCCTTCAAAAATTGTCCACATTCGACGTATTTCTGGAAAAATCCGTCGATCTCGCCATCAGCGGCCATGAGCTCGCCGTCGACGGCCATCTAGAAACAGTACTTTTTAAACAGGCCCCACCGTCGAAGGCCTCGATCTCCGCCGTCGGCGGCCTTCCTTGGAATTAATTCTGAACTCTCGGGAAAATCATGTCGTCGGCGCCATCGACCTCGCTTTCAGCGCCCTGGGTCAATTTTGCATAATTTGGCCCTTTTTTGCTCCGAATTCGCTCCTTTTTGCATATTTTTGCTACTTTATCCTTAAATCTTCATACCTACAGAAAAACACCAAAAATACTTTAAAGTGCAATATCATTGAAATCAGTATAAAATATGCATGAAAATCTTAACCTTTTTTCCTTGAGTCAACGACATGACAACAAGATAAAATTGACGTGACAAAATGACATTTAGGATTGATAGTGGCACATCTTTCCATAAAAACTTTTCAGAAAACAAGTGATTAACATTAATCAGAAGTTTTCTTAGACAATTATAAATTTCCTAAGATATAATTAATTATGGGAGCTTGCTCCTATAGAAGATTTAAAGAACTCAAAATAGATATTATATCTAAAAATCTCTGGTTACCAAAAATTTCATTATCCTTATATAAAATTTCTAGGATAAGACAATTCTAGAATCTTCATTTTAAGGATTATCATCGACATCTCTTTTTCTACTGTCTTCTATATTATTAGCCCTTATTTTCTTCAAATTTCTTATTGTTTAAAAATTCTTTTACATAACTTAAAGAAATAAGATTTATTGAAGATTAGGGCAATATTATAGATAAACAGAGTGACAACTCCAAATTGACATCGACACGCCAGAAAATCTTCGACACGGCGACGATACCGCCATCAACAACTGTTGGTAAAACACACATATTATTCATGCTGCATTAACTGGGATTGCTCGTTGAGATGTCCTCGCTAGCAATGCTCATTAACACAACATGACCAACTATGGGTCGCTCAAATAATGAGTAACATTCATCATTGAGATGATTGGGGAATGCGCATACAATTGCAAAATGACTTAGTGCGTTGTGACTATTCTGTCTACATAAAAGCGATCACTAGATAACAAAATATTCATCACAGGTATATAGTGTCATATACTAGTGACGAATACACTGACAGTACAAAGATGCAGATGCTCGATCACAAACCCAAGAAAAAATATGCACCATGCAAAATAGTGTGCTCGTGGTAATGCGGCATGTTGCCATGGAGGAAGAGTAATATGATTCTTACACTAAATGAATTCAAAGGTTAAGGAGCATGGCCCGGGCAAGGTGAGAATCATACCAAAGTGGAAATAAATCATACACTAGGTGGGTTTAGAGGCTAGGAAGTATGTCTAATGCCAAGTGACATGATGCAAGATGCAAAATTATGCTAACAACATGCACCAGATAGGTTTAGGGGCCATGAAGCATTAAATATGCCAGGTGGCATGAGAAGGATGAAAAAGTGCACTAATAGGTTCAGGGGCTATGAAGCATGCCTATGTTATATGATACAACTAGAATGTGCAGGTGCACAAACACTATGCACTGGATAGGTTTAGGGGCTAAGGAACGTGACACATGCCAAGTGGTGCAATGTGACATACCTAAGATATTCCAAAGTGGTGTCATAGAAAGTGGGATGGTGTAATTCTCATTAGAAAGAATTACACGCTGGGTGGGCTTGATGTAAAAGCCATCCTTAACTAAGACACATGAGTATAGTGAGTGTGTGAGAACACTGACTCAAGTGAAGACCTCAAACATGCAACACATGAACATATTTGATGATATACAGGAAAAACATGCAGGAGTACAAAAGTGCAAACACATATGATGTGGTGCACGATAGCACGTGGATGTTAAGAAGCAAATGCATGGAGTAATATGTTTGTGTGAGACACAAATACTTGCATTGAGCATGCGAGGACACATGCTCACAAGTTCACAATAAGGTGTTATTGCAAATGTGAGTTTGAATCTGCTACTGCAGGCAATGTGAAGAAATACATGTAATAATGTGACATCCAATGAAATTGACATAATGATCAATCAAATTGAAGGTGGTTGATAAACCAAGTTGATTAAAAGAGGTTGATTGATAGGTTAGGCCAGAGGCAACCGATCGATTGAGTCGACGAAATATAGCCAATCAAGCCAGCTTGAGCAGTTGTTCAATGCAGGATGGTCTATCGATACAATCGAGCTAGTGGTAGCCGATCAATCAAGTCAATGAGGGATAGTTAATCAGGCCAGCCTGGGCACCTGATCCACCTAAAAATTACCTATTTTGACTGTACATTTTATGATCAATTTATGTGCATCTTTTTTATGATATTACACTTTAAAGGAATATATTTTGCTTTTTTTTAGTTTCAGGTATAAGAAAATGACTTTTGGAAAAAATGAAGCAAAAATGGTGCAATTTAGAGCTAAAATGAGCAAGAAAGAAAATTCTGATCTGACAAATATCTATGTCTTTCTATAATAATCTATTTTACATTTCTCACATGTTTTTGAATGAAATTATACTTTAATAAAATGTTTTTCTATGCTTATTTTGTAGGTCTAAATGTTAGGAGCAAAACTCAACTGAAAAGGGGCGAAACAGAGTTGAAACGGGGCCAAACGGGCAAAACATTGAAGCTGCCGACAGGATGGTGCCTAGGTGCCATTGATGATGAGAAAATAGCACTTAGGCACCCAAACTGGCGCCTAGGTGCCAGAGACAGTTGGAGAAGCTATTTTTGGAGTTTTGGAGGTTCCAAGGTATTATAAAAGGCCCCATATGGTTATGCACATCTGAAATGAGATATACAGTGAATCTAGACACATTTGAATGAAGAGATGTGTCTTTGAAGTAAAAAAACACTAAAATAAATTAATTGAACTGGCGCCTAGACGCCACAGTTTCTAGAAGATTTATTGAATGTGGCTGAATTTTAAAGAGGTGCCTAAAGCAACCTCTAGTCATTTTCAAAGTTCTATAAATATAGATTATTTTTCTTGCTAAGGGAAATTGTTTTAGGGTTATTTTACATAATGTCCAAAGGGTGTGAGTGTGTAGAGTTTGGCATAAGTATGGAGATGTAGATTTCTATAATTTCTGGAAAGATTGGTGAGGGATTTTTGAGTGATATATGTAAGGAATGTACAAGCGGCGCATGGATTGGCAGGAGACTTTGGTGGAGAGATTTTCTTCTTTCTTTCAAAGGGAAAAAGCTAAGTATTGTGTTCTTCATCTCTTTATATTTGTTGTAAACACTTTCTAGTAGATTTCCATTGATTTAAACAAAGTTTTATGTTGTCTTTTCAATGCTTCATAAGTAGTTTCCTTTACTCTTTTCTTTTAATATAAAGTAGTGGTATGTGTAGGAAAATATATTTTTATGATAGAATTATTTTATTTTATTTTCATGTTATGAGAAATATCTCTTTTGCTTTGTCTACATAACTTAGATGGAAATAGGTTAGGTTAAAATTTGTTGTGAGTGAAACTAAAACTCGGAAGAGCGGTGATCTCGTAACTTGAATGCACTCACATTGACCGGTTGACTTGTAAAATCGTTAGGCGGCAACACAACTTTCAAGGAAATATAATTCAATAATCTGTTTCTATTAGATGCTTTTAGGTGACAGATAGTTGCATAAACTAATATAATACTAAAGACATATGTTTTTTGTTGGCACTTAATTTATTACATAAATCTATCAATTCTTTTACTTCTAATGTCATTATCTTCATTTTACTTTTCTTTTACAATGAAATAGATGTACATTTAGGAATCTAGATTTGCTTAATTATTCTCTTATTTTAATAGAGTGATGGTATTTTCACTGGATCTTAATTTATTTTGCAAACTGATCACCTGTATTGTTAAAAATTGTGGAAAAAACTTATAGACCAGACCGTGGGCTAAGATTTCTTAACTAGTGAGTACCACATTTCACTTTGGAGAGAGCAGTAGTGATCGTCTGAAGGGGAGTGCAAATAGATAGGGAAATAAGATTTAATGGGCGTAGAATTGATGTTTCTAGAGTGACAGGCTAGATTCATCAATTTGGTCTAACGAGAGGAAAAAGGGTCACTGACAGGTCTGATAGAGAGGGCACAGTGGGTAATCTTGAAGTGAGAGATTAGAGCCTACCAAACCCTACTAATAACACTCTTGCACCAACCTTTAGATTAGTCAATCTTCTTTATGCCTGGACCAAAGGTTAAAGAATAAGTATGCTCCTATTTGTCACTACATTAAGTTCTGATCATTTTATTCCTACGCATAATTTAGGTAATTGCACGAGAAGGGTAGTCTTTAATATCTCAATATTCTCAACCCAATTTAACCAGATAAATTATCCTTATATTTAAGATTTTTATTTACGAATATTTGTTAAAAAAATATTTTAATCGACATTCCAAACTAAGGCCTGATAGTATTAGACTTGAATTAGTCTAATGGATTTCTTACCTCGCTTCTATGTAGGATTGATATTGGGTTTAAAAGAAATCCCTATATTACTTGAAATGGTACTTATACTTGTGTAGTACCCCTAGTGTGTAAACTTTTCCTAAATTTTATAACATTTCAATTTTACATGCTAGCCGCAATTTATAAATTGGGTCAAGTTTTTTGCCATCTTTAGGGAACTTAAATTACTACGTAATTGCGGGTCAGGTCAATAGCCAATTGATGAAGGATAGTAAATTGATCTTATCGGGCTAGTAGTGGTCAATCAATCAAGTCAATGGAAGATGGCCGATCAAGTCGGTGAGGGCAGCTGATTAATGGAGGATGGTCGAATGATACAATCAGATCAATGATATTTGATCGATCAACTCAGCGGAAGATAGTCAATTGAGGTGATATCTGTGGTCGATTGATGGAGGATGATTATTTAATACAATTGAACTAGTGGCGATCGATCGATAAAAAAAATGGGATATTGTCGATCAAGCTGACTTGGGTAGTCGATCGATGGAGGATGGTCGATCAATATGATCGGGCCGGTGGCTGCCGATTAATCAAGTAAACTGGAGATGGCTGACCCAAGAAAAAAATGCTAAGATTTTCATGCCTATTTTATATTGATTTTGATGATATTGCACTTTAAAGAAGGGTATTTTTGGTTTTTTCTATAGGTATGTTGATTTATGGACAATGATACGAAAATATGCAAAAAGGAGCGAATTTGGAGCAAAAAGGACCAAAATTATGAAAATTTGATCTATGGCGCCGACGACGAGGTCGATGGCACCGACGACATGTTTTTCCCGAGAGTTCAGAATATATTACAAGGGAGCCCGCCGACGGAGAGATCGAGGCTGCCGACAGCGGGGCTTATTCAGAAGGGGTCCAAGGCTAAGTATTTTAGAAGGCCGCCGACAGCAAGCTCAAGGCCGCTGATGGTGGGATCGATGGGTCTTTCACGAGGTGAATTGAATGTGGATGATTTTCGAAGGGATGCTTGGAAAACTCTTGGAAACTCTTCAACTATTTTAAAAGGAACAATTTGGGGCTAAAAAAAGGTCCACTAGCGTCCATTTGTGTCCATCACGTGTCCTTTTAATCCATTAGACAGTCAAGTGTGTGAGTCTAGTGAGTCCATATAGAGTTTATAAAGTGTTAATTAGTGAGTTCAGATAGTGAAATTTGTGAGGAATTCTTCGAGAGATTTTAAGAGTCGAAGGGAAGTGAGAGATCTCTTCTTCATTACCGTTTCGAAGGAGAATTCTGCGTACTGTAAAGAAAGGAACAGATTCAGAGGAATTTCAAGGAGTTTGCTTGGGGAGGAATTTAAGATAAGTTGTATTTATTTACTTTAGTTTGTATAACTTTGCTTTTATATATGAAATCCAAGTTTTATCGTATCCTTTCCATGAAATCTGAGTAGTTCTTCTACCTTTCTCATTGTTTTGATATTTCTGTTAAATGGTAAACTGAATTAGTGTGCCAAGAAAAGTTTAAAAGAAGTTGTGATAATCTTTTACTTAGATCATAATTTACTTTCAGTCCAGCCAATTGATTAGTTAAAATATGTTGAGTTTAACAACTATAGTAAAGATTACATCCGAGATTCAGGGAGGTCAAAGTCCTTGGAAGTAGAGTGCAAATAAATAGGGAAATAATATTCATCGGGAGTAGAATTTGAGATTTTAGAGTGATAGGCTAAAATCCTTAATTCGCTCCTATCGTTTGGGTGCTGAAGTGTGGATGTCAGCCCTCGGGCGAGGGGAACGTAGGAGCTCCGAAGTGAGAGCCGGTATCCTCCCAGCGTAGCCGCAGATTCAGTAACCAAGCATAGGATTAGTCAATGTTCTTTATGCCTGAACCAAAGGGTAAAGAATATGTATGCTCCTATTTGGCACAATGCCATTTTAAACTAATTCAAATTATCCATTCACTTAAATTTCTTAACAAAGGAGAAATATTCTTGCTTATATATTTGAACTTCACTTTATTAGTAGAATTAGTTATCTGTTCGTAGAACTAGTTTATTAAAAACTTCATATTATTGTCGATTGCATATTAGTGACAGATAGGAAATTTTGATTTCCTAGATGTAATTTTGTTTTGATTTTTATAATCTTAGTTCGTAGCCTCTAAAATATTCCATATGGGATCGATATCTAGAGTCCTGTATTACTTGAGCGATACATATACTTGTGTTGAATAGTAACTCTGTGATTAAAGAATATATTATATACTTGTTACAAAAAATTAAAATTACATTAAGTGCGCGGAGTGGTTAAAGTCATTTTGGCGCTGTTCCCGGGGAGTATAACATAATTAGAGTAACGGATGATTTAGGACTGTTAGAAAACTTTTAATAGAATTGCAACTTAGTTTGTTAACTGTTTTGCTGTGTACTGATTTCAATTGTATGCGTAATTTTGGTTCTGAAAATCTTATACCATATGATTCGGAATTAGAATGCACTGTTAGAAGAATTAGAAAACTAAGAAAAGAACCTAGAAATTCTGAAATAATGGAAAACAACGTAAACAACCAAAGAATAGAAACTGAACATCAATCTAGACCACTAAGAGATTACGCTAACCCTACATTAGATGAAATTGACATAACTATCCAAAATCCAGATGTAGCTGCTTATTCATTTGAGCTTAAACCTGTAATTATCCAAATGGTACAAAATAATCAATTTGGTGAGACTTCAAATGAAGATCCTAACTTACTTCTTACAAGATTCTTAGAACTTTGTGCTACTTTTAAATATGACAGAGTGTCTGATGATGCTGTCAGACTTAGACTTTTTCCTTTTTCACTAAGGGATAAGGCTAAGGCTTAGTTAAATTTGTTAGCACCTGGATCTATTAGAACTTGGGGAGAACTTTCACAACAATTCTTATCAAAATATTTCCACCATCTAAGACTGCTAAGCTTAAGAACGATATCACATCTTTCAGTCAGTATGATGGAGAATCGATATATGAATCTTGAGAAAGATTTAAAAAACTTTGTAGAAGATGCCCACATCATGCTTTTCCAGATTGGTTAATTATTCAAACTTTTTATAATGGATTAGTAGGATCTCTTAGATTCATCATTGACGTTGCTGCTGGTGGATCACTAATGTCTAAACCTTTTGAAGAAGCCTATGCTATAATAGAAGAAATGGCTACTAATAATTTTCAATGGCCTACTGAAAGGGTAAATCTTAAGAGAGCAGCCAGTATTCATGATTCATATGCTTTAACTATGATAGTTTCTCAATTGCTGCTCTTTCAAAGAAAATAGATCAATACAGAATGAATCGTTCTCAAACACCTCCAGTGTTAGAAGAAAATTCATTAGGACAAATTGTAGATGCTAAATCTTCATATGAAACTATAACTTTAATTAATAATAGACAAAATAACCCTTATTCAAACTATTATAATCCAGGTTGGAAGAATCATCCAAACTTTAATTGGAAGAACCAAGGTAATGCTAATCCTGTTAATCCTCAGTGGGGGAACAATCCTCTAAACCCATTAGGAAATATAAACAACCAGGGTAATTCCAATTATAGACCTTCTAATCCACCAGGTTTTTATAATAATTCACAATTTAAGGAGAAGAAGTTATCTATGGAAGAACTATTTTTGAATATGGGTAATCAATTACAAAGTCAAGGAGCTGCTATTAAAAGCATAGAAAACCAATTAGGGCAAATTGCTACTGCACTGAGCAATAGACCTGTTGGAACTTTACCTTGCAATGTTGAACTAAATCCTAAAGATCAAAACAAAGAATAGATTAAGGCTATTCAATTAAGAAGTGGAAAAGAGTTGGAAACAAAAGTTCAAAAAGAAACTGAAGTTGAAAAGGAAAAAGAAGAAACTGAAGGATAAAACAAAAGTTTATATCCTGATTTTGCTCTGAAACCTATGAAAGTTACTATTGAAAGACCACCACCACCATTTCCTCAAAGACTAAAGCAACAAGATAAGGGAAAAAGATTTGCTAAATTGTTATACATCTTGAAAAAACTATCAATAAATATCCCTTTTGTTGAAGCTTTGGAACAAATGTCTGATTATGTTAAATTTATGAAGGACATACTCAACAAAAAGAGGAAGTTATGATATCATGAGACGGTTGCACTCAGTGAAGAGTGCAGTGCTATAATTCAGCAAAAGCTTCTTGAAAAACTTAAAGATCCTGGTAGTTTCACTATCCCGTGTGCTATTGGTGAAAAATTTTATGGGCGAGCATTATGTGATTTGGGAGCTAGCATAAATTTGATGCCTTTATCAAGTTTTAAAAGGTTAGGAACAAGAGAGATTGCACCGACTTCTGTAACTCTACAGTTAGCTGATCGATCTATTACACATCCTAAAGGAGTTGTAGAAGAAGTTTTGGTCAAGGTTGATAAATTTATCTTTCCTGTGGATTTTATCATTTTAGATATGGAAGAAGATAAGAAAATTCCTATCATTTTAGGAAGACCATTTTTAGCTACAGGAAGAGCAATGAAAGATGTTCAAAAAAGAGAGCTGACTATGAGAGTAAATAATCAAGAAGTAACATTTAACATCTTAAAGTCAATGAAATATCCTTCAATAGAAAAAGATGATGAATGTTTCAGAATGGATATATGTGATTTTCTGAAAAAAAAGAATAATTCAAGGAAAATTTTGAATAAAAAGAAGACATGGAAAAAGATAAATATGATGAAATTGATAGCGAAGAAACTGATTATATTCAGGAACAATTTGAAATGCTCGATTCAATAGCACCTGAGAACGAAACATTAATTCCATCTGTTGTAAAACCCCGTGAACTTCAAATCATTTGAAGTATGTATTTTTAGGAGAGTTTTCAATATTACCAGTAATTGTATCCTCAGACTTAACTGAAATTCAAGAACAAAAATTAATGGATACATTAAAAAAATACAAAAAACTTTTGGTTGGAACTAGCTGATATTAAAGGAATTAGTCCTTCGATTCGTATGCACAGAATTTTATTAAACGATGAACATAAACCAAGAATTGATCCACAAAGGAGACTGAACCCTATTATGAAAGAATTAGTTAAAAATATATTTTAAAATGGTTAGATGCTGGAATTATATATCCTATTTCGGATAGTACTTGGGTAAGTCCAATTCATTGTGTTCCTAAGAAAGGATGAGTAACTGTTGAAGCAAATGAAAATAATGAATTAATACCTATCATATAAGTTTCTTGTTGGTGTATATGTATTGATTATAGAAAATTAAATGCCACCACCAGAAAAGATCACTTTCCTCTTTCTTTTCTAGACCAAATGATGGATAGACTTGCTGGACACAAGTACTACTACTTTTTGGATGGTTATACCGGTTATCATCAAATACCTATTGCTCCTGAGGATCAAGAGAAAACAACATTTACTAGTCCTTATGGAGCTTTTGCTTTTCGATGAATGCCTTTTGGACTATGTAATGCACTTACAACATTCCAAAGATGTATGATGTCTATTTTTAGTAAGTTAATTGATAATGGAGTAGAAGTATTTATGGATGATTTCTCTGTGTTTGGAACATCATTTGACGCATGCTTAAATCATCTTAAAAAAGTTTTGGACCTATCGAAAGAACTAACTTAGTTCTAAATTAGGAGAAATGTTAATTTATGGTTGCAGGAGGAATTGTATTAGGGCATAAAATTTCAGAAAATGGCATGGAAGTAGACCCTACAAAAATGCAAGTAATAGCTATATTACCACCTCCTACTACAGTGAGGGGTAAGAAGTTTTCTTGGACATGATGGTTTCTACAGGTGCTATATTAAAGATTTTTCTAAAATTACTAAACCTCTATGCCAAGTTTTAGAAAAAAAGAAGAAATTTATATTTACCAAAGAATGCTTAAATGCCTGAGTTATTAAAGGAAAAATTAATCACAACACCTGTAATAGTTTCACCTGACTGGGAGAAACCATTTGAATTAATGTACAATGTTAGTGATTATGCTATTGGAGCTGTTCTTGGTTAAAGATATGATAAAATTTTTAAAGTTATATACTATGCTAGTAGAACTCTTAATGACATTCAAATTTACTATACGGTTACTGAAAAAGAGTTACTGGCTATTGTATATGCTTTTGATAAATTCAGATCTTATTTAATTGGGATTAAATGTATTGTGCATACTGATCATTCTGCTATTAAATATCTGATGCAAAAGAAGGATACTAAACCTAGATTAATTAGATGGGTGCTTTTAATGAAAGAGTTTGATTTTATGGTGATTGATAGAAAGGGAACTAATAATCAAATTGTTGATCATTTGTTGAGACTAGAATATCATGAATCATTTGACACCGACAATGAAATAACAGATAGTTCCCCTGATGAACAACTTTATAATATTAATGAGTGGAAAAAACCTTAGTATGCTGATATAGTTAACTATATAGTAAGTGATATTTTGCCACCTATACTAACTCTACAGCAACAGAAAAAATTCATTCAAGATGCAAAAGCATATTTTTGGGATGAACCATATTTATATAAGAAATGTAACGATCTTATTATCAGGAGATGTGTGCCTTATGAAGAAACTGAACTGATTATTCAAAAATGCCATGATTCTGAATTTAGAGGACATTTTGGGATTGACAAAACTGCACATAAATTTTGCAAGCTGGATTTTATTGTCCTACTATTTTTAGAGATGTTTATAGATATATCAAAACTTGTGATAGATGCCAACGAGTAGGTAATGTATCTAGAAGAAATGAAATGCCTCTGAATTTCATGTTAGAAGTTGAGATTTTTTATGTTTGGGGATTAGATTTCATGGGACCATTTATTCCTTCATTTGGGAACTTATATATTTTGATTGCAGTTGATTATGTATCAAAGTGGATTAAAGCACAAGCTTTACCTCGGTGTGATGCTATAAGTGTTTCAAGATTCTTAATGAAAAACAATTTCACAAGATACGGTATGTCGAGAGTGATTATCACTCCCATTTAGGAATAAATATATTCAGAGATTGGCAGAAAAATTTAATATTGTTCATAGATTATCTACTACTTATCATCCTCAAATAAGCGGTTTAACTGAAGTTTCTAATCGTGAGATTAAACAAATTTTAAAAAATACTGTAAATCCTAGTAGAGTATATTGGTCTACGAGACTGGATACTGCATTATGGGCATACAGGACTGCTTACAAAACTCTTATTGGTATGACTCCTTACAAGTTTATATATGGAAAGACTTGTCACTTACCAGTAGAATTGGAACAAAAAGCATATTGGGTGATTAAAGAATTCAATTATAATTTGAAAAATGTTGGTGAGAAGATTGTTGCAATTAAATGAATTAGAAGAATTAAGAAATGAATCTTATGATAACGACAGAATTTATAAGGTAAAACTGAAGTTAAGGCATGATTGGAAGATTAACCAGAAGAACTTTGAACTAGGACAAGAAGTTTTGCTTTGCAATACAAGGCTAAAATTAATTCCTGGGAAATTAAAGTCTCGTTGGTTAGGACCCTTTACTGTGACTCAGGTTTACACTTATGGAGCTGTTGAAATTGAAGATCCAAAGACTGGGAATAGATTTAAAGTGAATGGACATAGATTAAAACCATATTTTGAGGGTAAATGACCAAATTTTAAAGAGGTTTTAATGCTCGATCAACCTGAATAACACTTAAATAGGTCGGGCTGACGACGTTAAACCAAGTGTTTTATGGGAGGCAACCCATAGTTATCTTTATTTGTTTGTATGTTTGTTTGTGTTTGTTGTTAGTTTGTAGTAATATTGAATTCTACTACTTGTATTTGCCCTTTGATATTCAAGAATTTGGATCCATAGAGAAAATTTGCAACGTATTTGACCACGGCGTAAATGTGCAAAATTTTTCCTAGGGCACCGACAGTGCGCTCGATGCCGCCGACGGCGAGTTTTTCCCGAGAGCTCCGGTATTTAATTGCACGAGGCTCGCCAACGGTGGCATTGAGGTCGCCGATAGTGGGATCAGCGAGTGGGCAATTTTTCGAGTTTGAATTGTTGGTTTTTGGTGGTTTTTAGCTAATTCATCCCCTATAAGCTTCCATGAACGGTTCCTAAACACTCCAATTCCCAAAAATGAATGGAAACTTCCTTCAATTCCTCTCTAATGGCTTCTAATTCAGTAGATTGCCCTAGGTTTCAAGAATATAACCGGCGAAAGTTCGTCAATTTCGAGGCGCATTGACTTTTCAACAAAGTGATGTCAATAAGAAGGCTAATCATGGAAAGATTATTTGTGAATCAAGGATTAAGTCATTCTTTGTCTGCAATTGAAGCAATGATCATGCGGCGAAGATGGGAATTATTTTTCTATACTGCTGCCGCAGTAGTCGTTCTAGTGGTGAAGAAATTCTACGCCAATTTACATGGAATCAACCAAGGAAGCGTCTATGTGTGAGGTAGGTAGATAACATTTAATTCTGGAAGGATTAATGAATTATACATGCTTGAGAATTTTCTTGTCTGCCATTATTCGAATTTCGTGTCTACAAGAGACAAGATGAATGAAATTTACCAATATTTGACAGATGAAACTGAAGACTGGGAAGTTAGAGAAAACGGGTACGTTAATTTTTCTGCAACACTTTTAAATCCTGTTTCAAAAAATTTGCACTTTTTCATATCTGCAAAATTATTACTGATGATGAAAATCGGTAAAGTCACCAAAGAGAGTGCTATATTGAACTATTTCATTCAAATATGATGGCCTATTGATATTAGATCAACTATTATGAAGTCTGTGTTTGCCCTGATCGTTCAAGGATCATCTCAAGGGCTTGGACATCCTTCAACAATCTTCTTAATATGTAGTTTGTTTCAAATATCATACGAGATTTGGGAAAAAGGTACTGCTACCTTGGAAACCTTTAGCCAATGATGAGGAGAATGATATGGGCGTGATTATGGATCAAGCATCACAGAATTCTATTCATATTCAACGTCTTGTAGCGGACAAGACACCGATGATCTTACACAGAATCAAGAATCTGGAGAAGTAGGTACAAAATTTAATGAGTACAATTAACAATATGTCTGATTTCTTTGATCATATCGTTTGGAGGATGAAAGAACATTTTGATCATACTGGGCAATTTGAAGTGAGTTTGATATGCTTAATGAAAAGGATGGGATGGATTGAAGAAGATTCAACTGAAGAATTCCCATTCTGACCATTTTACAACCTGTTCGTCCATGTTCAAGCAATGGGTGACATTAGAGGTGAAACCAGCACTGATTCGGAAGAGTAGTAGAATTGCTTTACTTTATTTGTTTCCTTAGATTGTAATTGATTTGAACTATGTGTGTGTATTTACTTTCTTAGTTTACTTTTTAATCTCAGTATAGTTGAGATTATGATTGAAATGTTTGTTTTCAACATTTTGAGTGTTGTGGTTTGGATTGTGACGCTGATTAGATGAAATTAGGTTAAGAAATTATATGCTTATGTGTGTTATGTAATGTGGATTGTAAACACATGGATTTAATATATAATTGTGAATTTTTGTTGTGTGTATGCTTGTTTGTGTTAATACATAACTTAATCACTTAAAATATATGATTAAAATGATCGAAAGGATGACGACGAGGCTTAAAATTAATCGAAATTACAAAAATTTGAAAAATGAGCAATATTCGAGAATCTCACAGACGGCGCACTCGAGGCCGCTGAAGGCGTGATTTTCCCAAGGATATTGGAAATTAATTTAATTGAGCCCGCCGACGGCGCGAACGACTCCTTCGATGGTGAGATCCCAAAATTTACCTTTTAACCACGATTTTGACCGGTCAACCGCCACTATTCATCGTCTTCTTCCCCGATTTACCGAAAATTTTGACCTAGGGCTTGATAGATCTCGGATTTGGAGCGATTTCAACACATTCTAACACCGGATTTTATCTTCCCTTGGTAAGAGCTTCAATCCTATGTAAAAATTTTTTATTTTCACCATGAATTTCTTCCACATTAAAAAATTTTGAAAAATTTAAAAATGTGGAGAAAAGACTTGGAAGGAATTCATGGAAGTTGATTTAGATTGCTTTAAACCACCTTTGGAAGCCATTGTATTATTATTTTAGAGATTAGTTTGGATTTTTATGATTTTGATAGATCAAACAATGGCTCCACGTCAAAAAATGAGACTTGAATTCGATGAAACTCGATTTATTAATGCAAAAGCACAATCGAGATGCACTTCAATCTTTCAAGGAAAGAAGTGCATTCAAGATCGAGTTTTCGATAATCCCGGAGGAGAGGTGGAATGAGTTATTAAAGAGAGAGGATGGGAGAACTTCTGTTACACAACAAATAAAGCTGCTATTGAAGTTGTGAGAGAGTTCTATTCAAATCTGACTCAACTTGAGGACGAGCCTATCCAAGTAAGAGGACTTTCTGTCGATTTTAATGCTGCCTGCATTAATTCTTTTTACGAGCTTCACGATTTTTATTCCAGCGAGTATGAAACTTTTGGGACTATGGAAGCTCCGTTAAAAATTGTTATTGACTTTCTTACTGATGGGAAAGGAGTTTGAAAAACTAAGAATCGTGAATGGATTAACTTTCCACTTTCCATGATGAATGTCACTTCTAATGCATAGCTTATTTCATTTGTTTGACTCTGCTACCTACCTATCACCATAGTGAAGTCTTGAGAGACAGAGCTGTTCTAAATTTCTATATTCAGAACAATAAAAGTATAAATGTGGGGAGAATAATTTATAAGAATATTATGGCCACGACAAAGAGTGAATCAAGTTGATATTTAGGACATCCTAGCCTAATTTATGCACTTTGTCAATTATCTGGAGTAGAAGCTACTGACGATGAAGAATGGGTATATCCGATGAAACCCATTAGTGAAGAAAATTTGAATACTTATGAATCCCATGAGGAATGGAGAACTGGGAGTAGGATCAAGGCACCTTCTACTAGTAGAGATATCCCTTCTACTAGTTATAACCCTCCTGCATCTAGTTTCCCTACTCTATATGATTTGATGAATGTTATGACCCAGCAGTGGAAAAGTTTTAAGAATTTAGATGAAAAATTGGAAAGAATTGATCATAGGATTGAAGGTTTAGATCGAATACATGATCACGATAGTGAGTATCTTCAGCGGCACTCTGATTTTGAGATGGCTTATTATGATGCTCAGGCTAGGTACTACAGAGGAGAGCATGATGTCATTTTTCCAGAATTCTCCTGTTATACTCATTATCAGCCCAATGCACCTACTGACCAGGAAGATGAGGACATAGCATGGGAATTTGATGATTGATCTTTGTGATTGTGATGTGATGTGATGTATGTGTTAGTTTTGTTTGAGTACTTTCATTTTTATTAATTGTATTTTGTGGACTATGTTTTGTTTCTGATATATGTGTTTAGTTTTGTAGTTTGTATTTTCATTTCTGTTTGTGATGGATTGTGATTGTAATTGTAATTATGAATTTTTAGGTTAAAAATAGTAGACTGTTTGTTCTGTGATGTGATGTTGTTGTACGGCTTGTTTTTAGGTTGTGTGTTTTGAAAAGGGGGTCGCCTAACAGAAGTTGTCGGCGAATTTTTAATTTAATTTAAATAAATAATTTGAAAAGTAGTATTTGATTTTGAAAATAATTTTAAATTTGAAAATTTTAAGATATGAAATCAAACTGATTTCACATCCCAAATAGTTCACATAAATGAGCGCCGCACCACAAACCGTGTATCTATCCCGAAGAATAGACACACTGCTTGATAATGGGGCTCGATTAGATAAACTAGAAAGGTTTGTGACATCCGTTTGGTCTGCAAACCAATTTTATAAGCCGACAAATTCCACGCTTAATATGAAAGCATTAAACAGGGTTTATATTACTCAGGTTCTTTAAAATTCCCTATAAGGGCAAGCCCCTATAGTTAATTACATCTTAAGTGACGGGAATCACCTAAGAAAACTCACGATAATAATCAGTATTTTGCTCTCAAGAATCTCAAAGTTTAAGTTTTCAAGGGATTGAATTTTGGAATTTCAATAGGGAGTGGATCAAATTTGGAACATTTTGTTTTGGGAATTCAAAGGAAGAAAGGTAGGAGAAATCACAGATTCGAAGTGAACTTCGGTAATTTCCCGACTATCCTATTGTTTGGCTTGAATTTAGGAAAGTCCTAATGTTTATTTAATGTTTAATCTTGCAAATTTTAATTAATTAGGACTTATATTTGTATGATAAAATCACACAAATAGCCTGGAAGATGTGAGGGTTTATGTCGTATCGGATGACTACCTCGGAGTCCTAAGACCGGTTAGGGCTAAATTTGCTATGAAAATGCCTAACAAAAGGTTGAGGATTTACGTTGCACTAGGCAAACTACCTCGAAATCCTATGGCTTAGTTATTTAATTCTAAGAAAGTTTTGCTGAAGTAGACTCAGTTTTTGCTGATGACGATGGCCGTGCTGCCCACCATGCTTCGAGCTCCTTGTTGTTGCAGGGGTTTAGTTTTAGAAGTCATAAATCAGGAGATGAGAAAAGTGTTTTGGTTTAGAGAAAATCGTAATTACCAAGTGTTTTTATGTTTTAATTAAAACAAATCTTAAAGTTGATTATAACAACACCGGTTAAGATCCCACGGTTCCATCCTTCCGGCATCGTTATTTTTATCGGATTCACTTAGTCCGGATGAATTTGCTAAACTCAACTCGAATGAGTTCCACACTTTCATTTAGACCGTGGGAAATCCCGTTAGCAACACGTAGGTTACATCATCCGAGGTATTCCCGATCATCCAACAGGACGTTTTAATTTAGTTGTAATTGTAGTTTTGTGTTCTGTTTGTGACTAAATTTTGAGTTTTATATTTTGAAATGTTGTGGCGGTAAATTTTATCTTGCAATGATTTTTAATTTAGTTTTGGTTTCAGTTTTAGGGACTATCCTAAAGGTGTGGGTTTTCATGCAACAGTTGCTTATCATGCAAGAAAAGTAAATGCGATGCGATTAAAGAAATTGCAATAAGGTAAATTGCAATAAAATAAAAGCGTACTGGAGGGTCTTCCCGTCATCCCAAGCCGCACTTAAAACACAATTAGAATATTTAAGCAAGTTCCTAGGTAAAGCTAAGGGAAGGGTTATGGTTTTCTACCAAGTTCCTAATCCTATAGCTAGTCATTTCCTATGACGTCTAGGTTCTTGTGTTTTGGTTTGAGGACGATTTTCTTCATCAAAGAATAATTAAGTTCAATTGTTCTTGTAAGTATCCTATCATATTGAGGAAGTGCTTAAGAAGAATCTTAAACATCTTTTCAATACTGATAGGATTGTTTTAAGTCCAAATGAATTTAATTATACAAATGAATTAATCGTCCGAGAATTCAAGTTTTGTTATCTTGCTCAGTGAACTAGGACATTTGAATATCCTATAAGTGAAGTAACATTTCATTTAATGTTCACGTTTAGGAGTTATGATAACCGAAAGTTTTCGAGGAAAAATTGGTGTTCGAGTGGTTTATGATTTAATTTAAATTAATGGGTTTAAATTTGGAATAGTGTTCAAGTTGCTTTATTTTGAATTTCTTTATGCCTTAGGTGGTGTTATTTAATTCAATTTAATTTAACTTTAATTTAATTTAATTTGGTTTAGTTTTAATTTTAATTTAATTTTAATTTTTAATTTTAATAAAATTTTAATTTAATTTTAATTTTAATTTTAATTTTAATTTTAATTTAATTTTAATTTTATTTTAATTTAATTTTATTTTATTTTTATTTTAATTTAATTTAATTTAATTTAATTTAATTTAATATGTTTTAATTTAATTTAATTTAATTTAATTTTTTCAATTTAATTTAATTTAATTTATTTGATTTAATTTAATTTAATCTTTAATTTAATTTTATTTTTAGTTTTAATTTAGTTGAAAATTTAAAAAAGAGTTTAATAATTTAACTTTAATTTAATTTTAATGGTTAGGTCCTTTAACATTTTAAAACTTAAATTTGAATTATCATTTTAATTAGGAATTAAATATTATTGAGATGATTAATTTAGGGATCTTTAAATTAAAGAATAAATCTCTTCCTAATAATATCCCTATTTAATAATTCCAATTTTATTATTCTTCCAAATTTAATCAATTATTTAATTAAGGTTTATTTTAATTATCTTCAAATTGTTTAGTAGGCTTCTACCCTTTAAATATTTGAATTTCAATCATCCAAATCAGATTAAGATCAAATATTTTACTTGTTAGTTTTATTAAACCTAAAGTTTTAATTAAGGGTTAAAATTTTAATTACCATTTTGCCCTTCAAGCTTAATAATTTCATAACTCACTAAATTGAGCTTAAATGAACTTGAAATTTTTATGTGACTTCACTCATATGTCAATAAAGACATGAGAGGAGAAAATGTGATTTTTCTGTATTTAATTTATTTATGTAATTATTTTTGGTGGAAAATAGGGATTTCCAAGGAAAATTTAATGATATGACCAAGGGAAAGTTTCTATCCTTAAGAAAATTATGGGACATTCCTAATGACCAGAGGACCACTTGGATCAATTTTGGTGATATTTTGAATTATATTATTTTTATTATAATTATTTTAAATTTTGGAGTATTAATTAATTTAAAAATAAAATAAAGGTTGAAAAATGAAATTTAAATTTTTCAAAAATCTCTCTGATATCAAGGAAATCAGAGAATCAATTTTTACAATTTTCTGATTTTTCTTTGATTTATTATAATTATTTTAGTGAAAATGCTAGAAAATACATTTTTTTTAATTTTAAAATTACCCTAGGGCTTTAAAATTTAATATCTCATTAAATAGACCTAAGAAAAATATGGGATTTGTTCCTAAGTGATTAAAATTTAAAATGTGACATTTTAGTGAATTTTATTATTTTTATGATTTTTATTATTTTTTAATTATTAAAATATTAAAATAATGCAAAAAATTAAATTTTTTTATAAAATTGAAATTTTAATTTTCTTAAATTCCCCTGATATCAGAGAGGCTCCAAAACCAATTTGGTGAATTTTTGAAAGGTATTTTGAAAGTTATGAATTTTTGAAATTCAAATTGATTAAATGGCTTAATCAACCCATTTAGTAGGGCTAACCAAGTCCAATTGACTTCAAATTTTTATGGTGGGTTCCTCTGATCCTAAAGGTCAGTGGAAAATTTATTTCAAGTCAATTTGATGTATGGTTAGCTCTAATTAATTAGGGACCTATTTTGGGTGTTTAAGCCAATTAGGGTTATTTTAAATGAATTAATTCAAAACCTATTTTTCCTAGGGTCCTCTGGTCATAAGAGACATCATCACATTTTCCTAGAATTTATTTCACAACATGCTAATTATTAGATTTAAAATACCCAAAACAGTAACATGAATTTGAAAAATCAATAACTTCTCTTAGGGATGGCCTCTGACTTTGGAAAATTCAGGGAATATTCCCAAATTCAGAGGCTTCAAAAGCCCTATGGTCTCATGCCATGGTGAATTTCCTATATGCATGGAGAATTAAAACAATGCAGAAGGGAAATAAATAATTAAAAATAAAACACTTGATGAAATTAAATGATTTCTTTTCCACATTATTCTCCTCTATTCACTGAGCAAGAGGGTATTTTTATTTTATTTTTCTGATTTTTCTACCCAAAGTTATGGATTTTTGAAGTATAGGGAATTAAATAAATCAGAAAATACCCTAATTTTCTATTTATCCATGCGGCGCCGCGTCAACCTCGGCAGCTCCGAAACGCCGCGTGGCGCTCTCCGATTCGACGCCGCCATCCGACTCAGCGCTCGCGGGGCCCGCTGTATCGTTCCGTCTCCTCATCCGGCGCGATCCTGGCCGTCCATCCGCGCGTGTATTAAATGAACGGCATCCGTTCATCGTCCCCAAGCGTCCTCACCCGAGAGCCGTCCGTCCTCTGTGCCCAAGATCTCACTCGATACTCGACCAAATTGAACGTTCTTATGCTCTATGGATTCGTCTCGAGAAGACGAACACATCCATACGGTTTATGTGGCTTGAAATCGACTCAATAAAAATGGAGAATGTTCGGAAGCTCGGGAAGAAGAGTGAGGCCATATCTTTGCTCGGAGAAGTGTGGCTTCGATGCGAGGGTTGTGTCACCTTCGATTGGATCCCGACGAAGCTCTAGCATGAAGTCTCCCGGTCCGGTGAATTGCCTAGCTATGAAAGTGACCACAGCTCGATCACAAAGCTTGGAGGTTGGAACAACCGGGTGGCCCGGAGATGGGGCTTAATGTGGGAACTTCTCCTCTTGGTCCAGGTGAAGGTGTAGGACCGATCAATTTGAGGATTGGCTCACTGTGGCGAAGTGTCCTAGTTTTGGGTGAAATTTCGATTAAGAAATTGGATTCGTCGGTCGGGGATTAGGGCAAATTGACACTCGGGATCAACTCGCTCTAAGTATGGAGTAGGGTTTGGAACAATTTTGGCGAGAGTTTTGGCAAGGTTTGTGCAACTCTCTTCTCATGGCCGTGAGGGGGTCGGGTTTAAATAGGAGGTGGTCGGAGAGCCTCACGGGGATGGCCGAGGGTTGGGATCAGCTGCTCACGGTCATGGGAAGAACAACCATGGTGGCCATTGGGCATGGGGCGGCTCAGAAGGTGGAATTCCAAAGTTGGCTCACATGTGAGCTCTTGGGTGAGGTTTTTCCGCGACCAGTGGTCGGCCGGCCAGGCACCGGTCACCATCTTGTTCGAGTGGGTCGGGCGTGGGGTTTAGTGTAGGCAATTGGCAAATGCCATGTGTAAAAGGCTTGGATTAGAATGGAATGGGAGAGGGCTCATTTTGGCTCAAATTGGTCAAACCATCCATTTGGGCTAGGTGCACCACCCGAGGCTTGGTTTAGGCTGAATAAAAAGTGATTTGGATCGGCTTGATTAGTGGGGTCAAGTCACAATCCAAGTACAATTAAGTTTAAGCATGGTTTAGTGGAGTCATGGAAGTGGTTAATCACTCTTAAGAGAACATGGAAAGGGCCTCCTCCTCTTGCCATCTTGGGTATAGTGAGGTGGAAAGTAGATTCCATGGCTCTCATGGCTCCCATGTGGCTCATGCATGGCTTCATGGCTCATCTTTGGCTTGGGAAAAGTTAAGTCAATTTCATGGAAATGGATTTAAGAAAATTTTGGTATTTTGATGGGAATTTGTATGGGGCTTAATGTGGAATGGCTTCATGATGAATTTTCAAACTTAGGGATGATTTTAATTAAGGGTATGATGAGAAGAATTTGTCATATGGGCTTTAGCATGAAATTTGGGCTTTTAGGAAGGTTTCATGTAAGTGGGCTTTTGGTTTAAAAATAGATTTATGGATGGGAATTTTGTGAAGGATTGGGCCAAACAAATGTTGGGTTTAGCTCATGGATGTGTCATGAGTGATTTGAAATGAGTTTGGAATGATTTGGGTTTGAATTGGGTTGAATTTGGGCTTCTTTGGTGAATGGGCCAATATAGGTCAAATTGGGCTAGCTTGGACCAATGTTGGGCTAGGGTTGAAATTGATGTAAAATAAATGTTGGGAAATGTTTATGGGAGAGTTTCAAAGAGGTTTTGGCTTTGGTTGGGTTTTGATTTTGGAGTTTGGGCTTATTTGGGTTAGGTTTGGGTTTAGGTCAAAATTGGGCCTTTTAGCTTTGGGTTGAATTTGAGTGGGGTTTGGGTCTAAATTTTGGGCAAATAATGTTAGGGTTTTGTTTGTAGGGATGTTAAGGATGGTTTATAAAAGATTTGGGGTTAATTGGAGTTGAATTGGGTGAGTTTGGGTTAGGTTTGGTCATGGGTCCAAATTGGGCTTTAAGGCCAAAAGTGAAATTGGATCCAAATGTCAATCAAATTGAACTTAGATTTTGTCTAGATTGGTGTTGGGAATGTTGAATTGAAGTTTAGAATTGAATTGGACCAGAATTTGGGTCAATTGGGTAGGTTTGGTTTGAAATTGGGTTCACTTAGGGTTAAAATGGGTCAAATTGGGGGTTTTGACAAAAGTAGGGTAAATGGACAAAATTGGCCCATGGTGTAGTTGAACAAAATGAAATTGGGAATATTTGGGATTTTTTGGAATTTTCTGGGAATTTTCGGAATTTTTGGATTTTTGGGTCAAGAGGGGTATTTTGGGTATTTGGAGGGTATTGGGAGGTATTTTTGGAATTTTTGGTATTTTTGGGTATGGATGATCAATTTGAGTAATGTGGGAATGTTTGGGATTGGTTTTGAGGAATTTTGGGTGATTTGGAAATTTTTGGGGATTTCAAGGGTTTTGGGTAGGCTAGGCGAGTGTAGGGTCCTGGGGGTCAAAAATTGAAAATTTAGAAAATTGAAGATTGGGTAAATGTAAGTGGAATGAAATCATTTTGGTTGAGCCATGAAGCCATATCAAGCCCACATGAGCCTTGAAGGGACTCATTTGAGGCATTCACTATGTTGTTCCTAACCCTCTTAGCCAAGGGCTTAGGGGTTAAGGACTATCCATGTGAATCACCTACATGAGCCAGGATGTCAAGTTGGGTATGGGTGTGGTTTTTAGGATGTGTATAAAAGTGTAGTGTATAGGTGTAGTGTGTGTGTAAGTCAGCCCTTCACCAGACCGAGCCACCTGTGGCGATCCTAAGGCCAAAGAGTCCTATAGGAACTCATCCTTTAAACTTCCACATTTGATTTCAACCCTCTAAGTGATTAGGGGTCTACGATCAGGTTTGTGGAGTTTGCGGGGAGTTAAGAAGTGGTTTGAATTTCTAAGTGGTGGGTCCCAATTCTAGTCCTCTAAGATAGTCAAAGGAAAAGCCTAAGGCTAGATCCTAAGTACTAAAAGAAGAAGAGAAGACCTCATCGAAAATGAGGTCAACAAATGGACCCCTAATAGGTGTGGTGAGTCGACGGAGCACACCGCGCGTATTGGTGTTGACCGAAGCGATCAACAAAACCAACACAAACGTCCAAGTGACAAACTTAGGACAAAGTAGAAGAATTTTCACTGGGGTGTGTCAAGTATATCTCTGAGACTGGAGATTCCTGAACTCTCGCTGGGGAAAGGAAAAGGAGGTGAATCCCAAATCACATGATCTGGGGGAATTTCAATTTAGATTTTATTTTGTTTCAGTTTAGGTTTTGATGTGTGAGCTTAGATTTTAGCTTAAGTTTTAATTTAAATTGAAGTTTTGTCAAAATTAATTTGAAGGGATTTGAACTTGAAATGAAAATTGGAATTTTGTGGTTTTAGATGTAACATCTTCAACCTCAAAAGAAAATTGAATTGATTGGATTGAATCATTGCAATGAGAAGAAATCTCAGACCAATGCGGTATTGGATGTAAAATTCTTAACCTCAAGAGTTTGATTTTGATGTATTTCATCGCAATAGGGAAAGAATCCTAAAGCAATGCAGTCTCGGATGTAAAATCCTTAACCCTAAAAATTTGATTTTGATATATTTCATTGCGATAGGGAAAGAATCCTAAAGCAATGCAGTCTTGGATGTAAAATCCTCAACTCCAAAAGTTTGAATTTGATGTATTTCATTGCGATAGGGAAAGGATCTTTAAGCAATGCAGTCTCGGATATAGAATCCTCGACCGAAAAGTTTGAATTTGATGTATTTCATTGCGATAGGGAAAGGATCCTAAAGCAATGCAGTCTCGGATGTAAAATCCTCAACCCCAGGAATTTGATTTTGATGTATTTCATTGCGATAGGGAAAGAACCCTAAAGCAATGCAGTCTCTGATGTAAAATCCTCAACTCCAAAAGTTTGATTTGATGTATTTCATTGCGATAGGGAAAGGATCCTAAAGCAATGCAGTCTCGGATGTAAAATCCTCAACCCAAAGGTTTGAATTTGATGTATTTCATTGCAATAGGGAAAGAATCCTAAATCAATGCAGTCTCGGATGTAAAATCCTCAACTCCAAAAGTTTAAATTTGATGTATTTCATTGCAATAGGAAAAGAATCCTAAAGCAATGCAGTCTCGAATGTAAAATCCTCAACCCAAAAGTTTGAATTTTGATGTATTTCATTGCGATAGGGAAAGAATCCTAAGGCGATGCGGTCTCGGATGTAAAATCCTCGACTCCAAAAGTTTGAATTTGATGTATTTCATTGCGATAGGGAAAGGATCCTAAAGCAATGCGATCTCGGATGTAAAATCCTCGACTCCAAAAGTTTGAATTTGATGTATTTCATTGCGATAGGGAAAGGATCCTAAAGCAATGCAGTCTCGGATGTAAAATCCTCAACTCCAAAAGTTTGAATTTGATGTATTTCATTGCGATAGGGAAAGGATCCTAAAGCAATGTAGTTTCGGATGTAAAATCCTCAACTCCAAAAGTTTGAATTTGATGTATTTCATTGCGATAGGGAAAGGATCCTAAAGCAATGCGATCTCCGATGTAAAATCCTCAACTCCAAAAGTTTGAATTTGATGTATTTAATTGCAATAGGGAAAGAATCCTAAGCAATGCGGTCTCGGATGTAAAATCCTCGACTCCAAAAGTTTGAATTTGATGTATTTCATTGCAATAGGGAAAGAATCCTAAAGCAATGCAGTCTCGGATGTAAAATCCTCAACCCAAAAGTTTGAATTTTGATGTATTTCATTGCGATAGGGAAAGAATCCTAAGGCAATGCAGTCTCGGATGTAAAATCCTCAACTCCAAAAGTTTGAATTGATGTAGGGTAATTGATTTTGCAAAGATTTGTAGTGTGGAATTTGAAAAGTGTGGAATTTTGGTGTTTCGAGAATTTCATGAAAGTTGTAAAAGACTTTCATGAAGGAAATAGATTAGGAGGGAATATGTAGATGTTACATACCCTGCTCAAAAGAGTTGATCGGAAGTTACTGGTTTGGATTGGATGCAATTCCTTGCCATCAGATTCGATCCGTGTCAATGGAATCAACTGCTTCCATCTCAGACAAGGGAGAGAATAGAACGGATTGGATTTTAGATTTGGAAGGTTGAGTTTGAATTTGATTGAGATTTGATTTGAAATCTGGAAAGATTGAATTTGAAATTTGATTGAGATTTGATTTGAGATCTGGAAGATCGAATTTGAAATTTGATTGAGATTTGATTTGAGATTTGGAAGGTCGAATTTGAAATTTGATTGAGATTTGATTTGAAATTTGGAAGATCAAATTTGAAATTTGATTGAGATTTGATTTGAGATCTGGAAGATCAAATTTGAATTTGATTTAAAACTTGTGCTCATTTTGTTTGTCCTTTAACGATTCAAATTTATTTTATCGTTTATTTAATGTTCATGTGAATTTGGAGTTCATCATTTTTAGATTTTTAAGGAAAGTTTACTTTTATTCTTTTTTTTATTTCTTTTCTGTTCTTTGTTCGAAGTTCATTTAACTTTAATGGCGTTTCCCAGTCAATTTGCACAAAAGAGGTGAAGGCCAAAAATGTGACATGGTCACTTTCATTCCAATCATGCTTGAAGATACATCATACAACTCGATGCGGAATACATCTCATACAATCCATGTAGATTCAAAACGGACTATGTATGATCTTTGTCGATCCATCCAAAAAAAAGGTAAGCGTCAGAAATCCATGTCTGAATAGTGAGGTACATGGTCAATAACATCACCTTCCAAGCCATCCTTGGCAAGGATGCCGTATGGATGTACGTTGGAGGTGTGATATTTTTCATGTAACTCATAGCTCGTAAGGCCGGAGGCTCTCTAGCTCTGGGTCTGGCTGGAAGTGGTAAGGTGTCTTCCAGTCGTCCATCCTTCTGAACGTAACTGAGATCCGCTTCACTGGTACTCCTGGTATGCAATGTTTAGCGACATCTGCTCCATTGCCCTTCAGTATCATGACGGAACCTACAGGTAAAGGTATCTTTACCGGCCCTTGGAACTCACCTGGGCCTGCTATCCGGAGGTCAGATTCGAACATGATATTACACTCGTTCGAGAAGAAAGCTGTGCAAAAGGTCCGACAAAGTCGTGGTGATCTATGTGCGGGGGTATGCGGTCACCACTGCTTGTAGATGTTAATAATGCAGTCGTTGGGTATGCAATCGTCGGCGGTACCTCCATGTTATCAATCTTTTTACCATTCTTTTGATGACCAATGGCATTGGATCCACACTGGCCATGACGGAGTATTCCCGGTGAGTTTCCCTTCCTCGTCTTCTGCGAAGTTGTAGCAGCATCCGCATTGTATTGTAATTCTTCCTTTCCACGGCATCCATCTGTCGGGGTTCCGAGTAGGTGTTTTCTCTTAGGCGGCCCGCTCGGCCCATTCTTTTCAAATCCCGGATGCAGTCCACGATTTGTTGTTGTTCGTATTCCGAGAACACGTCTGTATGTAGCTCGAGGCCTTCTAGTATATTGATCCTTCTGCCTCTGATTCTCTCGAAGTATTCAAAAGTTTTTTTTCGACATTCTGCATTCTTTCCAACTCGTATTCTGGAATAATTTGCAAATGGCGGGGCCTGGTGACGTATTGTGGGATATACGGCTCAATCCCTTCACGTTCTCCTGCATACCTCGGCTCCTCGGGGATGATGTCCGCTAAGACGTCCTCCGGGGTTGCTTCTGCAACAAGGTTATGCATTACTGGTGGTTCTATCTGGTGGCGTGGTAGCCTTCTTTCTTCTGATCTTCTTGAGATTTCCCCGGTTTCTTCGTTATCCTAGGAGCTGGCCTCCTTCCTTCGAGTACCTGAGTGAACTGGCGTCCTTGAAGTATATGTATTGGCAGTAGCAACTGCCTCGTCGCACTGGTCCGTTGCTAATTTAGTTAACATCTTGCGGATACGGCGATTTTTATTTCTTCGTTGAGTTGCTGTGAGAGTAGCTCTTCGTACTTCCTGAATCTCCGTGGGCGTGGCGGCGACAAGCTCGCCCTCGCTCGTAGCGACTACGGACTTGATTTTCTTGTCTTCTTCGGTGCTTGTTTTCCTTTTCTTCTGTCTTGGATTGGTGGCTTGGGCCACCCACTTTCATCACTTGTCGGCGAGGCGGTTCCTCTCGGTCAGCTGGGATCCGGTCACTTTCCACGTACCGTAGGCCTGCCGGTGCGAAGTCCGAGTCGATCTTGATTATCGCTCCATCTTTCACCCTCTTTTCGTCGAGTGCAAGGCTTACGCCATTTCTAAAGTTCAGGACCAACCGCCCGTTCGACATTTCCCTGCGAAAAGATAAGGAAAAGGATCAGGGGCAGTACTAAGAACAAGAACATTAAGAAATTTTTTATTAAAGACAGTTTTTTTTTTATTACTCTTATATTTTTAAATTTAACAAGAATGAAGTGGGATAAGGTCAAGAAAGAGATTGTGATATGGAAGAGAAAACAAGGAAAACTTTATTATCATGATTTTATTTATTTTAGCACATTTTTTATTATTTTTGGGTTCGGACCCAGTCATAAGTAACTATTTCACCCGTGCTTCTAGGGATGAAGAATTCATTCCTTCGAAACATCAGGTAGCGTAATACTTTTTTAAGTATCGTCCATTGATCGGAAGCATATGTCGTTCTCCTTGGCAATTCACTAGCTGGTAGGAGCCTCCTGAGTATACTGCTTCAACCACAAACGGCCCTTCCCAAGTGGGTTCAAATTTTCCTCCTATCTTGCGGTGTACAAGGATAGGTCTCTTGAGAACGAGAACTAAGTCACCAACTTTGAAGGTTCTTGGACGGACCAATCTGTCATGGGCTTGAACCATCTTAGCTTGGTATAGTTCTAAATTCTGCTGCGCTGCAAGTCTTTTCCCTTCCAGGCTTTCTAATTCTTCTAGTCGTAATTTGGCATTCTCTTCTATCGTGATCTTGTTTGCAACTGCAATTTTGAGTGAAGGAAGCTGGACCTCTAAGGGCAACACTGCCTCGGACCCATACACCAGAGCGTAAGGTGTAACTTGAGTAGGAGTTCTGAAGGTTGTCCGGTAGGCCCATAAGGCTTCTAATAACTTCTCATGCCAATTTTTCTTATTATCGTCCAAAGTTTTCTTTAAGATTTGAACGAGAGTTTTATTAAAAGCCTCAACCAGGCCGTTTGCTCTTGGATAGTAAATTGTTGAATATCGCCAGTCGATTTCGTGTCTCCTGACAAAATTGTTGATTTGTGTGCTTCGAATGTCGACCCATTATACGAGATGATCTGCGCGGCACTCCGAAAAGGTAGACAACTTGGTTTTTGAAAAACTGTAGCACGTGGTGTGCTTTCACTTCTCTGAGTGGAACTGCCTCTGCCCACTTGGAAAAGTAATCCGTAGCCGCAAGAATGAAGCGATGTCCTTTTGAAGATGGTGGTTCTATTGGACCCACTATATCTGTGCCCCAACATTCGAATGGCCACGACGCAATTGTCGGATGTAGCACATTTGGAGGTTGGTGTAGAACCACTCCGTGTACTTGGCATTGATGACGGCTCTTGGCGATTTTCATGCGATCGGTCATCATCGAGGGCCGGTAGTACCCTAGTCTTTTAATTTTCATTTTCATCTTCGGACCGATCGGTGAGCTCCACAGAGTCCCGAATGCACCTCTTTAACAATTTCACGGGCCTCGGACCCGCTTAGGCACCTTAGCCACATTTGATCGAAAGACCTTCGTATAACGTGTTGTTTATTAATGCGTAGGACGGAGTTATTTTCTTGATCCGATGGGCTAGCGACCTATCGTCTGGTAGTTTTCCTGTTTGTAGGTAGTCTATTAACGTCTGTCGCCAATCTTCTGTGTTTTCTATCACTGCTGCAACTGATTCTTTTTCCTTTTCTGATTTGTGTATTGTGTCTATGTCAAGCTGTGATATGACCTGACGTCCGTGAACTGACACTTCTACTGACTCATCTTGCAAACAGGCAAATTCTTTTGCGAGATGGGCTAACACATCTGCTAAAGTGTTTTCTTTCCTGGGAATTTTGTAGATTGTCACATTCGGAATCTGTTCCAACAGATGTATGGCATACTGGAAGTATTGCTCGAGTCTTGGTTTTAAAATTCTATACTGTCCGGCGATCTGTTGAATGAATAACTGCGAATCCCCGTAGATGTTGATGTCTGTTATCCCCATTTGAATAGTTAATTCCAGTCCTGTTATGAGGGCTTCGTATTACGCTTCGTTGTTTGTACACGGTTCCGTCGAGTGGTAGGAGTATCTTAACATCCCCCGCTCCGGTGTTATGAAGATTAATCCGATTCCCTGCCTTACCGGGCACTATCACTTGCGATTCTTCGTCTTTGTGTGTCGAAGATGCTCCGTCGAAATATAATTCCCAACGTCGATCATCGGGGTCTTCTAGATTCATTATTTGTTCATCCGCGGATCGTCATTGAGAGGAGATTCTCGCCGCAAAGGGTGTGCTTCGCGAGGAAGTCTGCTAAGACTTGTCCCTTTATGGCACGAAGAGGCACGAAAGTTATATCGAATTGCAATAATATCATTGACCATCTGGCAAGTCTGCCGGAAAGCGTTGGACGAGTCATTAAGTATTGCAATGGATTAAATTTCGAGATCAGGTTGACCTTATGAGAAAGCATGTTGTGCATGAGCTTTTGAGCGGCGAAGATCAGGGCCAAACAATGCTTTTCAATTGCGGGATACCTTATTTCCGTCGGAAGTAAACGACGGCTTAAGTAGTAAAGAGCATTTTCTTTACCCTCATCATTGACACAGGCTAACGAGGCTCCGAGAGAGTCGTCTAAAGCCACGGTATAAAGTATCAGCGGTCTACCTGAGACTGGGGCTGCTAAGACAGGAGGTGTCATTAAATATTGTTTAAGACAGGAGGCGTCCTTTTTAACTAGTGCCGAGAAAGGCTGACACCTACCTGACAAGTTTGAAATAAAGCGTCGAAGATATGCCAGCTTCCCTTGAAAAGATCGTAGTTGCTTTAAGGTTTTGGGAGGCGGCATTTCTAAGATAGCTTTAATCTTTTCCGGGTCGATTTCAATTCCACGATGTCGGACAACGAATCCTAAGAATTCCCGGAGGTGACGCCGAATGCGCATTTTAAGGGATTCATCTTAAGGTTAAATTGTCTTAATCGTTCGAAAACAATTCTCAAATCATACAGGTGGTTGTCCTTTACTTTGCTTTTGATGACCACATCGTCCACGTAGCATTCGACTTGATTGTGGATGAGATCATCAAAAATTCTTGTCGGCGCTCTCTGGTATGTTGCTCCTACGTTCTTCAGTCTGAATGGCATCACTGTGTAGCAATATACTCCGATCGGCGTTCTGAATGCTGTAAGCTTTTCATCTTCTAGAGCCATTTTTATCTGGTTGTATCCTGAAGATCCATCCATGAATGAGAATATCTCATGTGTCGAAGCAATGTCGATCATTAGTTCTGAGATCGGTAGAGGGAATTCATCCTTTGGACATGCCTTGTTTAAATCTCTGAAATCCACACAAATTCTGATCTGACCATTCTTCTTTCGATCGGCACTACATTGGCTAGCCAAGTTGGGTATTGTTCTTCACGGACAAATTTGGCGTCTATTAGCTTTTTAACTTCAGCTATGACTTGTTGTTCGATTTCTAGACGCATTCTTCTGGGACCTTGTCTGACTAAGATAGAAGCAGGATCCACTCCTAGCTTATGGACTGCGACCTCTAGAGCTAATCCTGGCATCTCATCGTAGCTCCAAGCAAAACAATCTTTAAATTCCATTAATAACTTGATTATTTCTTCGGAGACTTCTTTATTGAGTAAGGAGCTAACAAAGGTAGGTCTAGGCTCTTCGCTAGTACCTAAGTTAACTTCCGTTAACTCATCTATTGTAGATTTGATCTCTTCTTCGAATTCTGGTGGAGCGTCTCCAATTTGTAAATCTTCAAATTCTTCTGTAGTTTCCATGCAGTTTTCATTAGACTCGCAAGTGATAACCAAGCAAAATTCGAGTATCGTCAATCGATCCTATCGTGCCGAATCCGAGACCATGCTTTGAATTGGGTGGACGACCGGAGTTATTCCATAATTTTTCAAAATGTTGTGATTGACCTTTTGTCCATTGTCGAGGTAAGAAACCACGCTAAATTAAATTTTGAACACAGGGAGAGTACCACTCAAAAGGTAATTCCATTAATTCTGATGAAGTAACATCTTCAAATAGTACATTATTTTCAGTTTTGGAGGAAGAAGCACCACGGTAGAATTTGATGGGCTTTGCACCGCCGCTATGTACCTCTTTGACCACCATACCCTCGACCTTATTAGAATGGATTGGGGTCAGGGTCATAGTATGTACATAGTGATTAATCTTCTCGTACATTAATTTATATTCTTCATTCTTTTCATCTTCGAGAGAGATCTTGAATTGCGGCTTCTTCCGACTTATTGGCGCTGCTTCTTGCTTGATCTCTTTTTCTTCTTCAGAACTGTCTTCCCAATCAACATTGATGGCTGGTTTCCTCTGTCCAATTGTCCTAACGTCTCTACCACGACCCCGTCCCCGTCCTCGACCTCGGATGCGAGTTGTGGAGAAACCTTCACCATCTCGCCGTAAGGGAGTGGTGAGTGACTGTTGGACTAGAACTTCAGGTTCTTCGTCATCCCGAATTTCTTTTGTTTCATTCGTTACGGTATCTCTGGAGAAGATTGTTTTCTTCGGAGGTGCATAATAAGCTGCATCTTCATGGATTCCAATTTCATGTACGGAGAATGGTTGTAAGTCACCTTTGATGCACTGTTCCCCTCCGTCGTAGTACTTGATGCACCGATGTAGGGATGATGGTACCATCCTGTTTTCATGTATCCATGGTCGGCCCGGTAGAGCGTTGAACGACGTTTCGAATCAATTATGTGAAATTTTGCGGTTGTCTTTGCTAAGTCACCGGTCTTCATTAGTAGTGTTATTGATCCGAGGGCTCTTTCTCCTTTCTGGTTGAATCCTCTTAATAACATTTTGTCGGCTTCGAGCTCGCGAGCATCAATTTCCAAATATGCTAGTGTTTGAAGACTCATTATATTGATTGATGCTCCTGGATCCACCAATACTCTGGAGAGTGTAAATTTTCCGATTGTAACTGAAATGTACAACGGTCGGTTGTGATCCGTCGTCCCAAGTAGTAGGTCATTGTCCGTGAAGGTGACACCTCGCTATTCCTTTAACGAGCAAATCTCATCTAAGGAATCTCCGGCCATTTGAGCTAAGCAAATTTCCGGATCAAGTAAGGCCTTGATCAGAGCTTCTCTCATCTCCTTTGATAAGATGAGAGTGTCGTAGATGCTCAGTTTGGCTGGTAGTTTCCTAAGATGGGCTAGGACGTTGTAGTCCACTTTATTTTCATGTGTCTCGGCTTCTCCTCGAATGGGTATTTCTTCTGCGGGGTTGGTTCTTCTCGAACAACCACACGCTTTCCTTTATCCTTTGGACCCATTCTCGGAGGTAGAACTCTTCCACTTCTTAAGTTGACTTCTGTAATTTCTTCTGAATCTAGTGTTGAGTTTGCTAGTGTCTCCTCTTGAATCGGAATGACAGGTTCTTCTGGATTAGCCTCGGAGTCTGAAGGCTCTAACTCTATTGTGACTGGAGCTCCTTGAAACTCGCAGATAGATTCGTTGCTTGTTGAACTCTCGTAGCCTCCTTGATGGATGTCTTCTTCGTCATTGTGATCGTCGAGATTGTGTATGATTTGAGAATTGTCATTTGTATCGAAATCGATGTCAGGATTGTCGCTAGTTACGTAATCGTTAGAAATAGTCAAAACGTAGCCAACTCCATAACCCTTATCATTATAAGATCCCACCGGAGTGAGCAGATAATCATACGAGTCGGAGGTTCGAGGGATTTCTCCCCCGAATCCGAAACAACTATCCTAGGATAAGCAGCCCCTGGCCTAGCCTTAGGAGCCTCGGTCTTCTCTTCTTCGTCGATTTTCTTCTTCTCTTCAATCGTCTCTTGTTGAGGTGGTTCTTCTATCGCAAGTGACAGTGTCGACTTGACAGGTTTCGAACTCTAAATTGAGGCTCGCACCGAAGCGGTTTGGATGTGATCCAAAATCTTTTTCGAAGACCTTGTCCAAGCGGTAGTCCATCCATCATCAGTCGCATAGGGATCTATCGGAACAATGAGATCGGTCGAGACAACATTGACGGAACCTCCTTTCTGGGGTTCCTTCATGTACTCCTTCGGGATTGTTATATTCCCTTTCCGAAGATTGTCGTTGAGCCAAATTTTGAAGGTGATACAATCTTCTATCTTGTGTCCAAGCATCCGGTGGTAAGGGCAAAAGTTGGGATCACCTTTCTTGTTGACTTCTTCGGTCTCTTAGGCTCGCGAGTTGGAAATGCGGAGTCTTCATCGGATCGCGGAACATTTTTGGCATCTTGCCTCATTCTTGAACGGGTACTCCCTGCTCAGAAGTTCCCTTAATGTACTTTGCGGACGAGGAGGTTGTTCATACTGTTGAGATGACTGATAGCTGGGTCGAGGTTGTTGATAATTCTGTTGAGGTTTCTGCGGCCGCTCGGACGATATTTGTATCGGTTGCTTGCCTTTGTCGACTGCTGCAACAATCCCGGATTTCTTTTCAAAAGTCTTCACAGGCTTTTGCTTGTCTGTCTTGTCGGCGAAACTTAATTGCTTCGCCTCCTCTTGCAAGCTTCCGGCCTTGCTTAACAACTTCTCAAAAGTCTTAATAGTAAATCCCTTGAGGAGAAGTGCTATCGGGCCGTGAATGCTTTTAAGTAAGATGCCGACTGCATGTTGTTCTTGTAGTTGCGGCTCACACTTCATACTTAGATTTCTCCATCGAAGTATGTAATCCACCAAAGTTTCATTCGGCTTCTGCTTCTCTACCACTAAATCACCTATAGTGATGTGGTGCTGAGCTCCGGCAAATCGCTTGATGAAAAGGTTCTCTAGTTCTGAGAATGTCTTCACCGAACCATTCGGTAGTTCTGCATACCAATCAAAGGCGATCCCTGACAGGCTGCTGACAAATTGTCGGAAGAGTAATGCATCACTTCGCGAGCATTGCAACAATCGGCACGAAAATGTGCAACATGCTCGTCGGGGGTTCCGGTTCCATCAAAGGTCTTGAACGAGAGGTGGTACGAAGCCTTTCGGGTATTGGACGGCGTCGAATTCTTCGGTGGTAAGGTCTACCGGTCCGAATGGATGTCCCGCTCTTTGATTGTGCTTAAGGCTTCTCGCACTTCGCTGTTCTACCAAGCTCTTGATATCCTTTTCGGGAATCATGCTTTGTGTCGCATCTTTCTTTAGGCGATCATCCCCGTTGACGGACGTAATCTCCTTTCCTCCGTCTACAATGTGAATGACCTCACAGGGGTGTCTCTCTTTGGGGTTGCACTTGACTCTGGAGAGTGGCTAGGGCTACAGCCATCTCTTCCATCCTCTTTGCCATTTGGGCGATCGTATCATCCTTCTCTTGAAGTTGCCTCCTCATTACTTCCGCCTCCTCTCTTTCTGCGGCTGCAGGAGCACCTTGTGAAGCTGACAAAGCTCGTGTTTCGATCATGTTGATTTATGCATACTCATCATCCATGAATTCTGATGAATCAATCTCATCTCCGAATTTCTCTTCCCTTTCCTTCGCTAATCATCGAATATCAGTCCTCAACTTTTCCATAGCATCCTCTAGCTGTCCTTTCTGCGCATCCTTGCAGTTGTCGTGTGATAGCTGTCGGGTTCCCTTCTCATGAGTCCCCTTTACTGCAGTAGCGCTTTCTTCGGATTCGAGTCTCCTGACGAGACTTTCCTTCTTGAGTTCGTTGTTTCGATCTTAGTTGTCCAGTAGTGGGACGCCATACCATCCTTCTAGCAACGAGAAGGTCTACGACCGGATGGTACGTCGACCCAAATGCTTGGAAGGTGGTATCCTCCCTAATCTGTAACCCCGGAACAACGATAGGAGGACTAGCCTTCATCCTTTTATTTGGCTTTTCCGTAATGATGGCGGAGTTCTACTCGGGGCCCAAGACGAGATTTGGTCGGCACCCGCCCTATCCTTCTTAGAATTTCTGATACAGGGCACTTTTCCTTCTTTGCTAACTTCTCAATCACAGTCTGTAGTCGGGCAAATGGTGTGATCCTAGCCCTTTTCTTTCTGCTGTCGCTGTAGTATGCTGGTCGAGGTAATGTAGAAACAATCCTGCGGACATTTTCCTTGTCACTTGCGGCGGAAAGGGGTGGAATCTACTTCCTTCCAAAAAGGGTGTATCTTCGGGAAATGGTATGTATTCGGGTAGTGGTGTGTACTCGGGGATTTCCAGGATTTCCTCCAGGAAAGCAATTTCGATAGCTACGGCCTTCCCGGCAATCTTCCTACTTCGTTCCTTCTTTGGGTCCGTGTTAGTGATGGAATTCTTGAGCTGGACCCGATTTCAAAACGAAGGTCTCACGGGAAGGTCCGTACCCTCCACGGTAACGGGTTCACCATAGTTACGGATTTCCTTCCCCTTTAATTTGGCGAAGCCGGGGTAGGTGCGGAGACAACTAGACCGGTGGGGGTAGCAACGACAGTCCTTCTGTGGACAGCAGTACTCCTTTCAATTGGAACCTTTTGCAGGGGAGGAAACTCTCGAGTTGACCTAAGGTTGAACTCGATCATCGGCTTCTCAGCTTCAGATACTTTGTTTGTCAGCGCGAAAAGGGCAACGTCGGTGATCTTGACATTTGTGTTCTCGAATCCTTGTCCAAACCGGATGATCCCATTGTCGGGCGGCTCATCCTTGTAAACGGTGAAGTCCGATCCATTGGTGAAGGAGAAAATCGGCTTTGGGGCTTCCATTTCTGCAGGGCGATTCGATTGTCGATCCCAAGTTATGCTTCTTCTCATCAGGACGAAAAGAAAGGAATCGAAAAGAGTCCTAACACATTCTTGTTCATGTATTTATAAGAAGGAGTTATTTGTTAAAAGAGTCATTCATTAGAGGGTTTGTTTATTTAGAACGGAATGTTCAAAGGTGTAGAGAAGGTAATGAATCTGATTCAGAGTTGGAAAGGAAAAGAAAGTCTTATGCAAGACCTCTCGACTCGAAGGATCACTCCTAAACTAACACCTATTGGGGGTCCACCCCACCTCAGAAATGAGGTAAAAGGATCCCGAAACCTCTACTGTTAGGGGTGTCTAAACAGTGGCTCCTAAATCCGAGAGAATGTTGGCTATACTTGTTCAAGGTAGAAATGAACATAGTATTCCAACGGAAAAAAGGGTAGTTTGATCCACTAGGAATATGGATACACTACCGATTTTTGAAAGCAAAACTGTTTGATTAAAATGGAGAGAGGAATTGTCCCCAGCGGAGTCGCCAGAAATTGTACGGCTTATTTTTAGGTTGTGTGTTTTGAAAAGGGGGATGCCTAACAGAAGTTGTCGACAAATTTTTAATTTAATTTAAATAAATAATTTGAAAAGTAGTATTTGATTTTGAAAATAATTTTAAATTTGAAAATTTTAAGATATGAAATCAAACTTATTTCACATCCCAAATAGTTCACATAAACGAGCGCCGCACCACAAACCATGTATCTATCTCGAAGAATAGACACACTGCTTGATAATGGGGCTCAATTAGATAAACTAGAAAGGTTTGTGACATCCGTTTGGTCTGCGAACCAATTTTATAAGCCGACAAATTCCCTGCTTAATATGAAAGCATTAAACGGGGTTTATATTACACGGGTTCTTTAAAATTCCCTATAAGGGCAAGCCCCTATAGTTAATTACATCTTAAGTGACGGGAATCACCTAAGAAAACTCTCGATAATAATCGGTAGTTTTGCTCTCAAGAATCTCAAAGTTTAAGTTTTCAAGGATTGAATTTTGGAATTTCAATAGGGAGTGGATCAAATTTGGAACATTTTGTTTTGGGAATTCAAAGGAAGAAAGGTAGGAGAAATCACAGATTCGAAGTGAACTTCGGTAATTTCCCGACTATCCTATTGTTTGGCTTGAATTTAGGAAAGTCCTAATGTTTATTTAATGTTTTAATCTTGCCAATTTTAATTAATTAGGACTTATATTTGTATGATAAAATCACACAAATAGCCTGAAAGATGTGAGGGTTTATGTCGTATCGGATGACTACCTCGGAGTCCTAAGACCGGTTAGGGCTAAATTTGCTATGCAAATGCCTAACAAAAGGTTGAGGATTTATGTTGCACTAGGCAAACTACCAAGAAATCCTATGGCTTAGTTATTTAATTCTAAGAAAGTATTGCTGAAGTAGACTCAGGTTTTGCTGATGACGATGGCCGTGCTGCCCACCATGCTCCGAGCTCCTTATTGTTGCAGGGGTTTAGTTTTAGAAGTCATAAATCAGGAGATGAGAAAAGTGTTTTGGTTTAGAGAAAATCTTAATTTCCAAGTGTTTTTATGTTTTAATTAAAACAAATCTTAAAGTTGATTATAACAACACCGGTTAAGATTCCACGGTTCCATCCTTCCGGCATCGTTATATTTATCGGATTCACTTAGTCCAGATGAATTTGCTAAACTCAACTGAATGAGTTCCACACTTTCATTTAGACCAGTGGGAAATCTCGTTAGCAACACGTAGGTTACATCATCCGAGGTATTCCCGATCATCCAACGGGACGTTTTAATTTAGTTGTAATTGTAGTTTTGTGTTACGTTTGTGATTAAATTTTGAGTTGTTTTATATTTTGAAATGTTGTGGCGGTGAATTTTATCTTGCAATGACTTTTAATTTAGTTTTGGTTTCAGTTTTAGGGACTATCCTAAAGGTGTCGGTTTTCATGCAACAGTTGCTTATCATGCAAGAAAAGTAAATGCGATGCGATTAAAGAAATTACTGATAAGGTAAATTGCAATAAAATAAAAGCGTACCTAGAGGGTCTTCCCGTCATCCCAAGCTGCACTTAAAACACAATTAGAATATTTAAGCAAGTTCCTAGGTAAAGCTAAGGGAAGGGTTATGGTTTTCTACCAAGTTCCTTATCCTATAGCTAGTCATTTCCTATGACGTCTAGGTTCTTGTGTTTTGGTTTGAGGACGATTTTCTTCATCAAAGAATAATTAAGTTCAATTGTTCTTGTAAGTATCCTATCATATTGAGGAAGTGCTTAAGAAGAATCTTAAACATCTTTTCAATACTGATAGGATTGTTTTAAGTCCAAATGAATTTAATTATACAAATGAATTAATCGTCCGAGAATTCAAGTTTTGTTATCTTGCTCAGTGAACTAGGACATTTGAATATCCTATAAGTGAAGTAAAATTTCATTTAATATTCTGTTTAGGAGTTATGATAACCAAAGTTTTCGAGGGCAAATTGGTGTTCAAGTGGTTTATGATTTAATTTAAATTAATGGGTTTAAATTTGGAATAGTGTTCAAGTTGCTTTATTTTGAATTTCTTTATGCCTTAGGTGGTGTTATTTAATTCAATTTAATTTAACTTTAATTTAATTTAATTTGGTTTAGTTTTAATTTTAATTTAATTTTAATTTTTAATTTTAATTTAATTTTAATTTTAATTTAATTTTAATTTTAATTTAATTTTAATTTTATTTTAATTTGATTTTATTTTATTTTTATTTTATTTTAATTTAATTTAATTTAATTTAATTTAATTTAATATGTTTTAATTTAATTTAATTTAATTTAATTTAATTTAATTTGTTCAATTTAATTTAATTTAATTTATTTGATTTAATTTAATTTAATCTTTAATTTAATTTTATTTTTAGTTTTAATTTAGTTGAAAATTTAAAAAAGAGTTTAATAATTTAACTTTAATTTAATTTTGATGGTTAGGTCCTTTAACATTTTAAAACTTAAATTTGAATTATCATTTTAATTAGGAATTAAATATTATTGAGATGATTAATTTAGGGATCTTTAAATTAAAGAATAAATCTCTTCCTAATAATATCCCTATTTAATAATTCCAATTTTATTATTCTTCCAAATTTAATCAATTATTTAATTAAGGTTTATTTTAATTATCTTCAAATTGTTTAGTAGGTTTCTACCCTTTAAATATTTGAATTTCAATCATCCAAATCAGATTAAGATCAAATATTTTACTTGTTAATTTTATTAAACCTAAAGTTTTAATTAAGGGTTAAAATTTTAATTACCATTTTGCCCTACAAGCTTAATAATTTCATAACTCACTAAATTGAGCTTAAATGAACTTGAAATTTTTATGTGACTTCACTCATATGTCAATAAAGACATGAGAGGAGAAAATGTGATTTTTCTGTATTTAATTTATTTATGTAATTATTTTTGGTGGAAAATAGGGATTTCCAAGGAAAATTTAATGATATGACCAAGGGAAAGTTTCTGTCCTTAAGAAAATTATGGGACATTCTTAATGACCAGAGGACCACTTGGACCAATTTTGGTGATTTTTTGAATTATATTATTTTTATTATAATTATTTTAAGTTTTGGAGTATTAATTAATTCAAAAATAAAATAAAGGTTGAAAAATGAAATTTAAATTTTTCAAAAATCTCTCTGATATCAAGGAAATCAGTGAATTAATTTTTACAATTTTATAATTTTTCTTTGATTTATTATAATTATTTTAGTGAAAATGCTAGAAAATACATTTTTTTTAATTTTAAAATTACCCTAGGGCTTTAAAATTTAATATCTCATTAAATAGACCTAAGAAAAATATGGGATTTGTTCCTAAGTGATTAAAATTCAGAATGTGACATTTTGGTGAATTTTATTATTTTTATGATTTTTATTATTTTTTAATTATTAAAATATTAAAATAATGCAAAAAATTAAATTTTTTAGAAAATTGAACTTTTAATTTTCTTAAATTCCCCTGATATCAGAGAGGCTCCAAAACCAATTTGGTGAATTTTTGAAAGGTATTTTGAAAGTTATGATTTTTTGAAATTCAAATTGATTAAATGGCTTAATCAACCCATTTAGTAGGGCTAACCAAGTCCAATTGACTTCAAATTTTTATGGTGGGTTCCTCTGATTCTAAAGGTCAGTGGAGAATTGATTTCAAGTCAAATTGATATATGGTTAGCTCTAATTAATTAGGGACATATTTTGGGTGTTTAAGCCAATTAGGGTTATTTTAAATGAATTAATTCAAAACCTATTTTTCCTAGGGTCCTCTGGTCATAAGAGACATCATCAAATTTTCCTAGAATTTATTTCACAACATGCTAATTATTAGATTTAAAATACCCAAAACAGTAACATGAATTTGAAAAATCAATAACTTCTCTTAGGGATGGCCTCTGACTTTGGAAAATTCAGGGAATATTCCAAAATTTAGAGGCTTCAAAAACCCTATGGTCTCATGCCATGGTGAATTTCCTATGTGCATGGAGAATTAAAACAATGCAGAAGGGAAATAAATCATTAAAAATAAAATACTTAATGAAATTAAATGATTTCTTTTCCACATTATTCTCCTCCGTTCATCGAGCAAGAGGGTATTTTTATCTTATTTTTCTGATTTTTCTACACAAAGTTATGGATTTTTGAAGTTTAGGGAATTAAATAAATCAGAAAATACCCTAATTTTCTATTTATCCACGGGGTACCGCGTCAACCTCGGCAGCTCCGAAACGCCGCGTGGAGCTCTCCGATTCGACGCCGCCATCCAACTCAGCGCTCGCGGGGCCCGCTGTATCGTTCCGTCTCCTCATCTGGCGCGATCCTGGCCGTCCATCTGCGCTTGTATTAAATGAACGGCATCCGTTCATCGTCCCCAAGCGTCCTCACCCGAGAGCCGTCCGTCCTCTGAGGCACAAGATCTCACTCGATACTCGACCAAATTGAACGTTCTTATGCTGCTATGGATTCGTCTCGAGAAGACGAACACATCCATACGGTTTATGTGGCATGAAATTGACTCGATAAAAATGGAGAATGTTCGAAGCTCGGGAAGAAGAGTGAGGCCATACCTTTGCTCGGAGAAGTGTGGCTTCGATGCGAGGGTTGTGTCACCTTCGATTGGATCCCGGCAAGCTCCGGATGAAGTCTCCGGTCGCAGTGAATTGCCTAGCTATGAAAGTAACCACAGCCGATTACAAAGCTTGGAGGCTGGAACAACTGGGTGGCCTGGAGATGGGGCTTAATGTGGGGAACTTCTCCTCTTGGTCCAGTGAAGGTGTAGGACCAGTCAATTTGAGGATTGGCTCACTGTGGCAAAGTGTCCTGGTTTTGGGTGAAATTTCAGTTAAGAAATTGGATTCTGTCAATGGGGATTAGGGCAAATTGACACTGGGGATCAACTGCTTTAAGTATGGAGTAGGATTTGGAACAATTTTGGTAGAGTTTCGGCAAGGTTTGTACAACTCTCTTCTCATGGCCGTGAGGGGGTCGGGTTTAAATAGAGGTGGCTGGAGAGCCTCACAGGGATGGCCAAGGGTTGGGATCAGCTGCTCCGGTCATAGGAAGAACGACCATGGTGGCCATTGGGCATGGGGCAGCTCAGCAAGGTGGAATTCCAAAGTTGGCTCACATGTGAGCTCTCGGGTGTGGTGTTTTCCGGTGACCCAGTGGTCGGCCGGCCGAGCACTCGGTCACCATCTTGTTCGAGTGGGTCGGGGTCGGGGTTTAGTGTAGGCAATTGGTAAATGCCATGTGTAAAAGGCTTGGATTAGAATGGAATGGGAGAGGGCTCATTTTGGCTCAAATTGGTCAACCCATCCATTTGGGCTAGGTGCACCACCAAAGGCTTGGTTTAGGCTGAATAAAAAGTGATTTGGATCAGCTTGATTAGTGGGGTCAAGTCACAATCCAAGTACAATTAAGTTTAAGCATGGTTTAGTGGAGTCATGGAAGTGGTTAATCACTCTTAAGAGAACATGGAAAGGGCCTCCTCCTCTTGCCATCTTGGGTATGGTGAGGTGGAAAGTAGATTCCATGGCTCTCATGGCTCCCATGTGGCTCATGCATGGCTTCATGGCTCATCTTTGGCTTGGGAAAAGTTAAGTCAATTTCATGGAAATGGATTTAAGAAAATTTTGGTATTTTGATGAGAATTTGTATGGGGCTTAATGTGGAATGGCTTCATGATGAATTTTCAAACTTAGGGATGATTTTAATTAAGGGTATGATGAGAAGAATTTGTCATATGGGCTTTAGCATGAAATTTGGGCTTTTAGGAAGGTTTCATGTAAGTGGGCTTTTGGTTTAAAAATAGATTTATGGATGGGAATTTTGTGAAGGATTGGGCCAAACAAATGTTGGGTTTAGCTCATGGATGTGTCATGAGTGATTTGAAATGAGTTTGGAATGATTTGGGTTTGAATTGGGTTGAATTTGGGATTCTTTGGTGAATGGGCCAATATAGGTCAAATTGGGCTAGCTTGGGCCAATGTTGGGCTAGGGTTGAAATTGATGTAAAATAAATGTTGGGAAATGTTTATGGGAGTGTTTCAAAGAGGTTTTGGCTTTGGTTGGATTTTGATTTTGGAGTTTGGGCTTATTTGGGTTAGGTTTGGGTTTAGGTCAAAATTGGGCCTTTTAGCTTTGGGTTGAATTTGAGTGGGGTTTGGGTCTAAATTTTGGGCAAATCATGTTAGGGTTTTATTTGTAGGGATGTTAAGGAAGGTTTAGAAAAGATTTGGGGTTAATTGGAGTTGAATTGGGTGAGTTTGGGTTAGGTTTGGTCATGGGTCCAAATTGGGCTTTAAGGCCAAAAGTGAAATTGGATCCAAATGTCAATCAAATTGAACTTGGATTTGGTCTAGATTGGTGTTGGGAATGTTGAATTGAAGTTTGGAATTGAATTGGACCAGAATTTTGGTCAATTGGGTAGGTTTGGTTTGACATTGGGTTCACTTAGGGTTAAAATGGGTCAAATTGGGGGTTTTGACAAAAGTAGGGTAAATTGACAAAATTGGCCCATGGTGTAGTTGAACAAAATGAAATTGGGAATATTTGGGATTTTCTGGAATTTTCTAGGAATTTTCTGAATTTTTGGATTTTTGGGTCAAGAGGGGTATTTTGGGTATTTGGAGGGTATTGGGAGGTATTTTTGGAATTTTTGGTATTTTTGGGTATTGTTGATCAATTTGAGTAATGTGGGAATTTTTGGGATTGGTTTTGAGGAATTTTGGGTGATTTGGAAATTTTGGGGGATTTCAAGGGTTTTGGGTAGGCTAGGCGGGTGTAAGGTCCCGGGGGTCAAAAATTGAAAATTTAGAAAATTGAAGATTGGGTAAATGTAAGTGGAATGAAATAATTTTGGTTGAGCCATGAAGCCATATCAAGCCCACATGAGCCATGAAGGGACTCATTTGAGGCATTCACTATGTTGTTCCTAACCCTCTTAGCCAAGGGCTTAGGGGTTAAGGACCATCCATGTGAATCACCTACATGAGTCCCTTGGTAAGTGTAGTGTATAGGTGTAGTGTGTGTGTAAGTCAGCCCTTCACCAGACCAGGCCACCCAGGGCAGTCCTAAGGCCAAAGAGTCTTATAGGAACTCATCCTTTAAACTTCCACATTTGATTTCAACCCTCTAGGTGATTTGGGGTCTACAGTCAAGTTTGTGGAGTTTGTAGGGAGTTAAGCAGTGGTTTGAATTTCTAAGTGGTGGGTCCCAATTCTAGTCCTCTAAGATAGTCAAAGGAAAAGCCTAAGGCTAGATCCTAAGTACTAAAAAGAAGAAGAGAAGACCTCATCAAAAATGAGGTCAACAGTTGTATTGTCCTGTGTAGTTAATTATTGTTATTAATGTTTAGGTTTTTATACTTTTTTAAAATTTCATTACCCCAGCAAATTTTCTAAACTTCTATATGTGTAGAAAGGTTTTTAATATTATAGGTCAGTTGAAGTTAAAAATTTTTTGAGAAGAACCTACAAAATTTCAAAAAGGCAAAAATGCCTAAAGTGCAAAGGTGTAATTGTTTATATTTAGAATTTTTCTTTCCACCCTCTATTATTTCTATTATGAAAAACATTAAGTTTGGAGGGGAGAAAAATATTAACTATTATGTGCTTTCAATTAACATATTTTCAAAATTTTATAATATGATTTTTGTGATAAAATTTAATTCAGATAAATATATTTAGATTTTATCTAAATATTATAGAAGATTTAAAGAAATATTTTTGGTAATGAAAATTAATTTTGTAGGTTAAGATATTTGGTATAAGTGGATAAGAATATAGTTAATTATTTATAGTAAAGAAAACTATATTTTGAAATATTAAGAATCTTAGGAATTTAGTTGAGAAAGAAAAGATTGGGATTTAATGATATAAAAACTATGAATTACATATAAGGTAAAGAATGTTTTAAATTTTCAAATTTTGGAAAAGAAGAGTGAAGTTCAAAATTATTAATAGGCTATCCAGATATAGTAATCCTCACTTAAAAAAGAAAAAGAAAAGAATTGAAAAGCAATCTCTGAAAAGAAAAGAAAAATATATATGATTGAAAAGCAATCCAAAAGAAAAAAAAGTAAGTGAGGAGAAGCTTGAGGAAATGCCTTATAAAAAATTGGCTTTACTTGGATTAACCTAAAGGAAAAAACTAAAAACATTTCTGAACTTATATTTATGACTAGTTTCTTTTCTAGTAGTGTCCTCATGAAGTTCCTATCTTATGAATATTCTAAGTGAATTAATATTGCAATATATAGTTATTCTTGAAATGAATATAAAAATAGAACTCTTAGACTTGATGACTAGATAACCTTACATCTGCAGAATTAATTTATTTACTTGAAAATCTTTCTAAGAATTCTTGTTATGATATTTATTTAAATCAAAATTATAGTATTTCTGAATTAAAACTTTACCACAATGAATCATAACTTTTATGTAGTACTAAAAATTACTTGAGGACAGATAATAGTTAAGTTTGGGGGATTTTGACCTAAGGAAAAAATGTTAATATTTGCATGCCTATTTTATATTGATTTTAATGATATTGCAATTTAAAGAAGGGTGTTTTTGGTGTTTTTCTGTAGGTATGTTAATTTATGGACAATGAAGCAAAAATATGCAAAAAGGAGCGAATTTGGAGCAAAAAAGACCAAAATTATGAAAATTTGATCTAGGGCGCTGACGGCGAGGTCAATGGCGCCGACGGCGTGTTTTTTCCGAGAGTTTAGAATATATTATAAGGGAGCCCGCCAATGGCGAGATCGAGGCCACCGACAGCGGGGCTTATTCAGAAGGGGTCCAATGCTAAGTATTCTAGAAGGCCGCCGACGGCGAGCTCGAGGCCATCAACGGTGGGATCGACGGTTCTTTCATGAGGTGCATTGAATGTGGACGATTTTCGAAGGGATGCTTGGAAAACTCTTGCAAACTCTTCAACTATTTAAAAGGAACAATTTAGGGCAAAAAAAATGGTCCGCTAGCATCCATGTGTGTCTACCACGTGTCATTCAAATCCATTAGAGAGTTAAGTGTGTGAGTCTAGTGAATCCATATAGAGTTTCTAGTGTGTTCATTAGGGAGTTCAGATAGTGAAATTTGTGAGGAATTCTTCGAGAGATTATAAGAGTGGAAGGGAAGTGAGAGATCTCTTCTTCATTGTCGTTTCAAAGGAGAATTCTGCGTACTGTAATGAAAGGAAGAGATTTAGAGAAACTTTAAGGAGTTTGCTTGGGGAGGAATTTAAGATAAGTTGTATTTATTTACTTTAGTTTGTAGAACTTTGCTTTTATATATGAAATCCAAGTTTTATCATATCCTCTCCATGAAATCTAAGTAGTTATTCTGTTTTTCTCCTTATTTTGATATTTTTGTGAAATGGTAAACTGAATTAGTGTGCCAAGAAAAGTTTAAAAGAAGTTGTGATAATCTTTTACTTAGATCTTAATTTACTTTCGATATGGCCAATTGATTAGTTAAAATATGTTGAGTTTAACAACTATAGTAAAGATTACATCCGAGATTCAGGGAGGTCAAAGTCCTTGGAAGTAGGTTGCAAATAAATAGGGAAATAATATTCATCGGGCGTAGAATTGGAGATTTTAGAGTGACAGGCTAAAATCCTCAATTCGGTCTTATCGTTTGGGTGCTGAAGTGTAGATGTTAGCCCTCAGGCAAGAGGAACATGGGGGCTCTGAAGTGAGAGCCGGTATCCTCCAAGCCTAGCGTAGATTCAGTAACCAAGCATATGATTATTCAATGTTCTTTATTCCTGAACCAAAGGGTAAGTAATAGGTATGCTCTTATTTGGCACAACACCATTTTAAACTAATTCAAATTATCCATTCACTTAAATTTCTTAACAAAGGAGAAAGATTCTTACTTATATATTTGAACTTCACTTTATTAGTAGAATTAGTTATCTGTTAGTAGAACTAGTATATTAAAACTTTATAATATTATTGATTGCATATTAGTGACAGATAGGTAATTTTGATTTTCTAGTTGTAATTCTGTATTAATTTCTATAATCCTTGTTCTTAGCCTCTAAAATATTCCCTGTGGATCGTTATCCAGGACTCCACTAGAGCCCTGTATTACTTGAGCGATACGTATACTTGTGTTGAATAGTAACTTTGTGATTAAAGAATATATTATATACTTGTTACAAATAATTGAAATTACGCTAAGTGTGTGGAGTGGCTCAAGTTAATGGCCGATTGAGCTGGTGTGGGTGGCCGATCGACGGAGGATGATCGATCAAAATGATCAGGCCGATGACAACCGATTGATCAAGTCGATGGGAATAGCTGATCGAGCCAGCGTTGGTGGTTAGTTGATGATACATGCAAAAATGGACATTTTAATGCATAGTTTAAAATCTTGTCATGCAATGAATAGATGTAAATACATGCAACATGATGATTATCAGACTTCCTAGAGATCCCACCGAGTTGAGATGAAGTCATAGCTAACAGTTCATTACACAACATAACAAATCGACCTACCTCTAATTGTCCGCCATGAGATGAAGAAAATTTTCCACGGGAAAAAATCTACATGAAAATGATGATTCGTGGAACTCCAATTCACTGCCTAGGAAATGAGAATCAAAGGGTGTTTTCTCATTTTCTAGGCTACAATAACATGAACTCATTCATCGAGAGTTGAGGCCATCGATTAAACATCATATTTTCATTACCCCAAGTACATAAGGAGGGACCAAGATTTTTGGAGGGCTCTCAAGGGTTCGTAAGGGAGATGAAAGCTCATAACTTATGGGGATCCCTCTAGTGTGAACCATATCATATATTCTCTAACACAAAGCCTAGAGGCTTGCAAGAAAGAAAGAATGAAGGTTTTTAATGTTTTTCATCAATGCAGTGGTTGATGACGCGTTCTCCGAGATTGTCCAAATTCTTTCACGATGAAGATGATGAAGATGCCACCAATTTTCTTCTCCAAAGTAGTGAAGAAGCTCACCTTGTCGTAGAGGACAAAGAGAACACCGATGTTCTCTTCTCAAAATCTTGGAAGAAGCTTTCTTGACCTCTACTCATGGAGAGTTTTAGTAGAATAAAAAGGAACCGCTAGGGTGAAAAAAAAATATGAAGATGAAAAGGAATCAGGTGAAAGAACTGGCTTCCCTAGCTACTTCTCTTTGAGGAAAATATGAACATCCCTCTGACCCGACCCGCAATTACGCAGTAAATTAACTTCCAAAAGATGGCCAAAAACTTGACTCGATTTATAAATGGCGGCTAGTGTGCAAAATCTTAAATGATATAAAAATTGGAAAATATTATACACACTAGGGGTACTACGCAAGTATACGTATCGTTTCAAGTAATATAGAGTTTTCTTTAAAAACCCCAGTATCGATCCCACGAGGAAGTGAAGTAAGAAGTCTTTAGTCAAATTCTAGTCTACCACAATTACTCCTTAGGATGGAATGTCGATTAAAATTGTATTTTATCTAGCAACTAATCCTAAATGCAAGTGTTAAATGTAAAGATAGTAACTATAACTAAATGCAAATAATAATTCTAAAAATAACCCCTTTTGGATGAGTTGTTTTGGAGAATTTTGAGATATTAAAAACTACTATTCTTATGTAATGAAATAGATAATGTATAGGAATGAGATGCATTTAATATTTTATGTGCCAAATAGGAGCAATCCTATTCTTTACCCTTTGGTCCAGGCATCAAGAACATTGACTAATCCTATGCTTGGTTACTAAATCTGCGGCTAGGCTGGGAGGATACCGGCTGCCACTTCGGAGTTCCCACGTTCCCCTCGCCTGAGGGCTAACATCTATACTTTAGCACCCAAACGATAGGACCGAATTGAGGATTTTAGCCCATCACTCTAAAATCTCCAATTCTACGCCCGATAATTATATTTCCTTATTTATTTGCTTTCAATCCCCATGAACTTCACCATCCATGGAATTTGAATGTGGTTTCACTTTGTTGAGAATTACACCGCCCTTTCGGGTTGATGCAATTACGACGAATTTTAATACTACAATGGGCCCTTATTACAATGTAAATGAAGTGCAAGTAAAAACCATCACATTTATAATTAAATTTACTTCTACCATGCATCACAAAATCCTAAACATGATTTCTACTCATTACAAAAGAAAAGTAAAATGAAAATAATGGCATAATCTTCTCATGCCGCTATCTCCAAAGGAGAAGAAAGAGTAAGAGAGATACATCACAAAGCATGAAGAAAACACAAATGAAACTTCATTTAACCAAAGCAAATCCACTAAATAAAAGTTTACAAAATTATAAGATAATGAAGAACAATACTTAGCTTTTTTCCTTTAAAAGAAAGACGAAGATCTCTCCCATAAAGTCTCCCAGCGATCCATGCAATGCTAGCGAAATCCCTTACAAAATCTCTCAAAATCTCCTCTCAAATCTCTCCAAAAGAGTAGAAATCTATATTTTTACTCTCAATCTAAGAATCCTAAACATTCCTCTAAGTTTTCTCTCCTTTCCTCTATTGTTTCTCTTCTCTAATCTACACATTTCTAACACAAATTTGCCATTTTTAAAGAGCATGGACGAATTCCGAAGAGTTTCCTTAAGCACCCCTTCGAAAAGCGTCCAAATACGTCGAATATTGGCCCAAAACCGCCAAATGTCGGTTCATGGTCGTCCGGGCCACTGTCGGCGGGTTCGAGGCCGCTGTCGGTGGCCTTTTCGGCCATATTTTGGTGGTCTCGGGAAAATCTCACCGTCGGCGAGATCGATCTCGCCGTCGGCGAGCAGGTTGCTGCGCGGCTCCACGGTTTCGCTCCTTTTGGCTCCGTTTCAACTCCGTTTCGCCCCATTTCAGTTGCGTTGCGTTCGTAACAGATAGCCCTATAAAATAAACATAAAAATAACCTTTCTTTAAAGTGTAATCTCATTCAAAAATATGTAAGAAGTGTAAAAGAGATTAAGCATCAAAAGACTTATCGAAAGGTGTCAGGGCAGAATTTCATTTCTTGCTCGTTTTTTCTCCAAATTGCACCGTTTTTGCTTCCTTTTGCTCTAATCACCATTTCTTGTACCTAAAACCAAAAAATATATAAAATACCTTCCTTTAAAGTGTAATATCATAAAAAATGAGTAAAATGATATAGCAAAAAGCGTATATATTTTAGGCGTGTCAAAATCCCCCAAACTTAACTGTTACTTGTCCTCAAGTAATGCTTTTACTACATAAAAATATAACTCAAAGCAATGTACTTTTCACCTGCAATACACTAAAATTTTTCATTCAAAAGAATATATTGGTTAGATTTTTAGAAAGAAATTCAGTAACTCAGATTAAAGCTATAGGTATAAGAATATTCAGCAATCAAGTCTAAGGGTTCTAGTCTTCTATTTATTTCAAGATAAACCATAATTTGTTAAATTAAGAGAGCCTTGAAATATTATGTGAAAAAGGAGTTCGTGCAAACTTCATCAGAATATAGGCCAATACTTTAAATAAAAATTCAGAAATGAAACAAGTTCTCCTTTTAGGGTGACTCAAGTGAAGCCAATTTTTGATTAGGCATCTCCTCAAGCTTCTCCTCAAAAATATTTTTCTTTCTTTCCTCTTTTTCTTTTCTTTTTTTTCTCTTTTTTTTTTACTCTCTTTTCTTTTTCTCTTTTTTTTTTAAAATGAGGATTACTATATCTGGAGAGTCTGTAATGATTTTGAACTTCACTCTCCTCTTTCTAAAGTTCAAACTTGAAACACATCCTTACTTTATAATTAGGTATGAGCTTTATTATTCATCATAAAGTCACAATATTTTCTTAACACACAATACTTTAAGTCTCTTAATATTTCAAAAATATAGTTTTCTTTACTTTAAATAGTTAACTATAATCAAATTCTTTCATACTAAATATCTTATCCTTATAAAATTAACATTTATTACTAAAAACTTTCATCGAATCCTTCCATAATATTCAACTGAAATAAAAAAAAATTTAGTTATCTCAAGTGAGGTTCAACTGTCAGAAGTTATACTAATAATTTCTTAAAAAATAATAATTGAGAACAAATAAGAGTTAATATTTTTCTTCCCCCCAAACTTAAATTTTAAAATATTTTGCAATTAATTCCATAAAATGCTGCAGGAAGAAAAAGTAAAGGTTGAATCTACTTACTACTAAAACATCCTATCAAATTCATATAATGCATAATCAGGATAGAAAGACTGGAGGAGAAAGTAAAGCTAACCTAAAACATGCTTGTAATAAAATTACACTAGAAGGAAGTATTTTCATATTAAAATTTTATTTTTCTTCCTACCCCCAAACTTAATTTTTAACATATATAGCATTCAGTACAGAAAATATAAGCAGGAAGAAAATAATTTAGAAATTTTATCCATATGGTGTTCATCAAATAGGTTCGCGACTCCTACCTAATGAAAATAAAGTTAGAGAAAAGAAGTAACAAATTAAGATGGAACTATCAATGTTTAAATTCATCATTTCTCTTGTAAAACTTAAGTACGGGTGAGACCCAAGTTATAGCGGACTCATTAATCCAACAACTACAAGAGATCAATTCTAGCCATAATAAGAAGTTAAGGAATCACCTCCCTCATGACACACAAAGATCAAATCAAACTACTAATAATCCAAACATCTACCAACAACAATCAAACTGATCAATCCACTATAAAGCAAATACAATAGATTGCCAATAATCATGACTCTCAAGCACACTAAATCAAAACACACTAAATCAAAGCACACTGATAACTATGGGTTGCCTTCCATAAAGCGCTTGGTTTACCGTCGTTAGCTCGATAAATGATTCCACCTGGATCAAAATTCCATTTAAGTAATCCTCGATCAATCGCCCAATCATTTCCAGATCCAGGTATTCCTATAAAATCCTTAAATTTTAATTCTTCATTTAGATCTTTCTTTTTAGATGGATTTATATCATTGTTCCTCATATTTCTTTCTAGATCCAATATTCTTCTATTGATTTTCCGAATGCTGCATATTAATATCATCCTTGAAATTTATAAGAAATGGATCTTTATAAGATACTTCAATATCTCCCAAATTTTGGATTAGATTCTCTCTAGATAATTTAGATTCAGGATCAATATTTTCTATGTTACTCTTCTGTTTCAAGTTATCTTCCAATTCTTCCCCTTTATAATTATTAAATGATTGAGGATCTATCTTAGTTGAGGAAATAGGTTTTTCTAATTTCCTAGAAATTTCTTCCAATGGTCTTCCAATATCCTTATCCTCTTTTCTTAACTCAAAGTTATTTTGAAATTTATCCTCAAATTCTCTTCCAAGTCCTAGTTCAATATTTTTATCTTGTTCATCATTTAATTCAGGTTTTTCTTGTGATTGCGACGTATCTAAAGATATAAAGACTGGTTGTGTAGATGAATTCTTTAAATAGATAGGCTTTAAAATTGTATGGGGTTCATCCATCTTAAGTTCATGAGATTTTTCAACAGAAGGAATAAAAAGTTTACTATTTTTGGTAGCGTCCATCATTTCACACCTCTCCTGAACATACATACAGTCTTTTTTAAGTAATGTTTTCGAATCATCATGAAAATCTATTTTAATCTCATCTTTTAACTTACTCTCAAATCTTTCTTGGAAATAGTCTTTACTTAGATAATCAATTTCATCGATCCAAAAACAATCATCATCTTTTCTCTCAGCTGGATATTTCATAGTCTTTAATACATTAAAAGTGACTTCATGGTCATTAATATTTATAGTTAACTCTCCTTTTTGCACATCTATCATAGCTTGTCCAGTAACAAGGAAAGGTCTCCCTAAAATAATTGGAATTTCTTTATCTTCCTCCATATCTAATACAATAAAGTCCAAAGGAAAGATAAATTTATCCACTTTAACAAGCACGTCTTCTATAACTCTTTTTGGATAAATGATAGATCGATCAGCTAACATAAGGGTTACAGTAGTGGGTGAAATATCGACTAAACCTAACCTTATAAATATAGATAGAGGCATCACATTAATGCTCACTCCTAAATCACATAAAGCTTTTCCACGTAATTTTTCTCCAATTGCACAAGGGATTGTAAAGCTACAAGGATCTTTAAGTTTCTGAAGAAAATTTTTCTGAAGTATGGCACTACACTCCTCACTTAGTGCAATTGTCTCATAATCCCCAAATTTCCTTTTCCTGTTTAATATATCCTTTATAAACTTTGCATAACTTGGCATCTGTTCCAAAGCTTCAGTGTAAGGAATATTTATCGTTAACTTCTTAAGTACTTTCATGAACTTTGAAAATTTTTTATCCAACTCATGTTGTCTAAGCCTTTGAGGAAATGGAGGTGGTGGTTTTTCTAAACTAATTTTAGTCAGAGATATTAATTTTTCCAGATCCTTAGAAACATGTTCTTCAGGTCTTTTAGTTTTCTTTGTTTATCTCACAACATCTTTCTCTTTTCTAACCACATCCACTATATCTTCTCCAATTTTTAATTGGATAGCTTCTATTTGTTCATTAGTGTTCTCTTTAGGGTTGATCTCATTGTTGCTAGGAAGTTTTCCTTGGTGTCTATTGCTAAGTGAATTAGCAATTTATCCCAGTTGATTCTCTATGTTTCTAATCGCAGCATCTTGACTTTGCAACTGGTTTCCCATTTGCAATACCACTTCTTCCATAGACATTTTCTTATCCTCAAATTTTTTATCATTGTTAGAGTTCGGTGGATATGAAGTTCTATAGTTTGTGTTCCCCTGATTATTCCAACTTCCATTATGATTTGCATGATTATTTTCCCATTTTTGGTTTCCACCATTAGTAGTATGATTCCAGTTAAAATTAGGATGGTTCTTCCAATCTGGGTTGTAAAAGTTAGAATATGGGTTGTTTGTGGTATTTAAAGTCTCATATGATAATTTAGAATCAATTATACGCCCTAATGAACTTTCCTCACTTACAGGAGTAAATTGAGGTTGGTTCATTCCAAATTGGTCCAACTTCCTTGATATTGCAACAATCTGAGATGCAAGAATTGAAATTATATCCGTATCATGAACACTAGCTACATTTTTATTATTTACCCTTGTAGAGGGCCATTGAAATTCATTTGTAGCCATTTTTTCAATTAATGCATACTCTTCATCAAATGATTTTGACATTAATGATCCACCAGCGACAGCATCAATTATAGACCTAAGGGATCCTACTAACCCATTATAAAAAATTTGAATGATTAACCAATCGGGCAGAGCATGATGTGGACACTTTCTTAGGAGTTCTTTATATCTTTCCCATGCTTTATATATTGATTCCCCTTCATACTGACAAAATGAGATAATATTGTTTCTAAGTTGAATAGTCCTTGAAGGTGGAAAATACTTAGCTAGGAATTTTTGACTTAACTCCTCCCAGTTTTTAATAGAGTCAGGTGCTAATGAATATAACCATATTTTAGCCTTATCCCTTAGTGAGAAAGGAAAAAGCCTTAGCCTAACAGCATCTTCTGACATACCATTATAACGAAATGTAGCACAAAGTTCTAGAAAATTTGATAAGTGTAAATAGGGATCTTCTAATGGAGTTCCCCCAAACTAATTGTTCTGCACCAGTTGCATAATCTCAGGATTTATTTTAAATGCGTCAGCTTCTACGACAAGGTTTGTATGCTAGAGTGAATTTTATCTGTCGTAGGATTTATGTAATCCCTCAATGATTTATGATGATTTTCCAAGTTATTATCTTGAAAGTTTTTCATTTCCATTTCTAGTTTTTCGAGTCCTTTCTGTATTTTTATTTTTTTATTTTTTTTCAAACTCGAGATCATAAGGTACAAGTCCTGCAGATTCTTTGTTTCACATATGTAACATAACAAACAATACATTAATAATTAAACAAATAATAGATGAAATATATTCAACACTACCAAACATTTTCACTAACACTATATTTTTCTCACAAACAATTTTTTCACAACACTTTTTCATATAAAAACACTTTTCACACAAAATAGTTTTTACGACACTACAGTTTTTCAAGTCTAAGCCTAATTACTTCAACAAAAATTCTCCTAAAGTTCTTACCGAAGCTTCCCCGGCAACGGCGCCAAAAACTTGACCCGACCCGCAATTACGCAGTAAATTAACTTCCAAAAGATTGCCAAAAACTTGACTCGATTTATAAATGGCAGCTAGTGTGCAAAATCTTAAATGATATAAAAATTGGAAAATATTTTACACACTAGGGGTACTACGCAAGTATACGTATCGTTTCAAGTAATATAGAGTTTTCTTTAAAAATCCCAGTATCGATCCCACGAGGAAGTGAAGTAAGAAGTCTTTAGTAAAATTCTAGTCTACCACAATTACTCTTTAGGTTGGAATGTCGATTAAAATTATATTTTATCTAGCAACTACTCTAAATGCAAGTGTTAAATGTATAGATAGTAACTATAACTAAATGCAAATAATAATTCTAAAAATAACCCTTTTTGGATGAGTTATTTTAGAGAATTTTGAGATATTAAAAACTACTATTCTTATGTAATGAAATAGATAATGTATAGGAATGAGATGCATTTAATATTGTATGTGCCAAATAGGAGCAATCCTATTCTTTACCCTTTGGTCCAGGCATAAAGAACATTGACTAATCCTATGCATGGTTACTAAATCTGAGGCTAGGCTGAGAGGATACCGGCTGCCACTTCGGAGTTCCCACGTTCCCCTCGCCTGAGGGCTAACATCTACACTTTAGCACCCAAACGATATGACCGAATTGAGGATTTTAGCCCGTCACTCTAAAATCTCCAATTCTACTCCCGATAATTATATTTCCCTATTTATCTGCATTCAATACCCATGAACTTCACCATCCATGGAATTTGAATGTGGTTTCACTTTGTTGAGAATTACACCGCCCTTTCGGGTTGATGCAATTACAATGAATTTTAACTCTACAATGGTCCCTTATTACAATGTAAATGAAGTGGAAGTAAAAACCATCACATTTATAATTAAATTTACTTCTACCATGCATCACAAAATCCTAAACATGATTTCTACTCATTACAAAAGAAAAGTAAAATGAAAATAATGGCATAATCTTCTCATGCCTCTATCTCCAAAGGAGAAGAAAGAGTAAGAGAGATACATCACAAAGCATGAAGAAAACACAAATGAAACTTCATTTAACCAAAGCAAATCCACTAAATAAAAGTTTACAAAATTATAAGATAATGAAGAACAATACTTAGCTTTTTTCCTTTGAATGAAAGACTAAGATCTCTCCCATAAAGGCTCCCAGCGATCCATGCAATGCTAGAGAAATCTCTTACAAATTCTCTCGAAATCTCCTCTCTAATCTCTCCAAATGGGTAGAAATCTACATTTCTACTCTTAATCTAAGAATCCTTAACATTCCTATAAGTTTTCTCTACTTTCCTGTATTGTTTCTCTTCTCTAATCTACACATTTCTAACACAAATTTGCTATTTTTAAAGAGCATGGACGAATTTCGAAGAGTTTCCTTAAGCACCCTTCGAAAAAGAGTCCAAATACGTCGAATATTGGCCCAAAACCGCCAAATGTCGGTTCATGGTCGTCCGGGCCGCTGTCAGCAGATTCGAGGTCGCTGTCGGCGGCCTTTTCGGCCATATTTTGGTGGTCTCGCAAAAATCTCGCCGTCGGCGAGCAGGCTGCTGCACGACTCCACAGTTTCGCTCTGTTTAGCTCCGTTTCAACTCCGTTTCGCCCCATTTTAGTTGCGTTGTGTTCGTAACAGATAGCCCTACAAATTAAACATAAAAATAACCTTTCTTTAAAGTGTAACCTCATTCAAAAATATGCAAGAAGTGTAAAATAGATTAAGCATCAAAAGACTTATCGAAAGGTGTCAGGGCAGAATTTCATTTCTTGCTCGTTTTTGCTCCAAATTACATCGTTTTTGCTTCCTCTTACTCCAATCACCATTTCTTGTACCTAAAACCAAAAAATATACAAAATACCTTCCTTTAAAGTGTAATATCATCAAAAATGAGTAAAATGATATAGCAAAAAGCGTATATATTTTAGACGTGTCATCCAAAGCTCCTTGAATGCTCTCTACTCTCTCCAATCGTCTCCAAGTATAGAGTTTGCAAAGATCTCCTTAAGTGTTTTGCCCGAAAAAACAAGAGTTGGGCTCCATACAAGAATTGACCACTTGCATCATGGGGAAAGAACCAATTCTACTCTCCATAACATTTTTGGTTAAAAAGCCAAGTGAAAAGGCTTACCTGCTAGTGTGGTGGTGGTTTGTCCAGTAAATTTCAGGGAAAAAAATAGAAGCAGTCGGTTGGTTCAAAATATCATGTTTTGAATGCTGGTTGCCAGAGCGTCGAAACGGGTGAAAAAGCGCCTGGTGCTCTATTTACAAAATTTCCATAACCATGCCAAAAAAATATACAGTTTACTCAAGTGAAGAGCTCTTAAGCTAGAGAAAATTACACATAGCAAGTTGGGAGCTTAGAAGCCCAACATGGACACCTAAGCACCCAAGGAACAAAGCATGAGATCAAACCCCATATTCAGAGAGGCGGGTGTAAAAGTACCTATTTTTGGTACTTGAACAGCCATATGCCACTTTATTCCTCCTTTAGAGGGGCCAAACTGAGGGGTGGGCACTCAGGCTCCCATTTTAGGTGCTTGAGTGCCCAAGCCCCCCAAGGTGGGCTTGCTTCTTTGCATTTCCCCCATATATGCGCAGTTTTGTGTGGATGGTTTTTTATGGATCCTTGGACTATCAAAACCCATCCAAGAGTGAAAATAGGTACTGCAACTTGATATTAACACTAAGTATGTTTCACATCAAGTGGATACCTCTGGCCAAGGTCCCAAAATGGTCGTAATGGTCTGAACACTAATTTGTGTCTCGAGCGCCCGTTAAGTGTTTTTATGGACTAGTAAGCTATGGAAAACTACGTGTCATCAAATTATGACCCTATAAATTAAAAATGATCATTACTGAAGTTTAAAATCAATGATCTTAATTCATATGGGAGGCCCAGACCTCTACTCATGTGGGCTGATCTGAACCCCTACTTTCCAGAAACGCATACAAGAAAGTTTTGTGACTTACTTGACCATACAAGGCTCAATGTAGATAGAGCATGCTCTCCCAAGCATTAGAATAGTCATCAAGCTTGCCTTATATCAGGGACAAATGTCGACCGATGGTAGCCAATTCCGAGCATGACCAGAATGGGATGAACCCTTTAGTCTGGTGCAAGAAGTGCATGTTGAAGGCTTTATGGACTCCTTGAGTGCCAGAATGCTACATAAGAATGCAATGTGTCTCTTAACACTGTGAGCAATGTTCAATTGTTGCATTAAAAATGGATGCCAATAGTGATCATAAATCATAACCACTTAGAGTTTAAAAAACTCTTTTAGAATCTAAGATGTTTAAATATTAAGAGTTTTATGAATTGTTGATGTTAGTATTGTAAAATATTTTATGCTCCAACATTTGGGTGAGGCATATAATTCATAATGTTTTAATATTTTTTTTCTTTTATCACTTGATAATGACAAAAAATAAAATAAAATATCTTGAGTTAAAATATATGCATTTTAAATTCTTTATATGTTTTTTAATTTTCATTTTGGTTGACCAGTAACTTTATTTACTTTAGTCCAAAAGACCTTTTGTTGCCTTATTTTTTTACCTTTGAACTTAGACTTATTTGCAAAGTAACCCATACACGCATATGCTTGCAAATTAACACATAAACACATGTCTGCAAATTAACATATACAGACATGATTACAAATTGACACAAGCACACACTTGATGAAAAATTAACACATCTTATACATGTTTATAAACACATACACACATGCTGGCAAATTTAACACATTCTAAACATTTAAGTTGTAAATTACATAACCATAATATGTGAACTTGCAAATAACAAAAATGATATCATTATAAACAGTTAATCAGAAGCACAAAGACAAAATAAAAGAAAAACGATGCTAATATAGTGACCAACTGAAAATATGTTAAGATTTCATATCTATTTTATATTGATCTTGATGATATTGCACTTTAAAGAATGTTATTTTTGATGTTTTGTTGCAGATATGTAGATTTCTGGGCATTAGAGCGAAAAGATGAAAAAAAGAGCAAATTTGGAGCAAAAAGGAGCAAAATATGAAAATTTGATCTAGGGCGCCGACAATGAGATTGAAGGCGCCGACGGCAGATTTTTCCCGAGAGTTCAGAAATATATTACAAGGAAGGTCACCGATAGCGAGATCAAAGCTGTCGACAGTGAGCTTTAAGAGAGAGTCCAAAGTCAAGTATTTTAGAAGGTCGACGGCGAGATCGAGGCCGCCGATGGTGAGATCGAGGCCACCGACAGCGAGTAAGTTGGTTCTCTCACGAGGTGCATTGAATGTGGATGATTTTTTAAGGGATGCTTGGGTAACTCTTGGAAACTCTTCAATAGCTTTAAAATAAACATTTAGAGGCCAAAATAAGTGTCCACCACGTGTCTACTAAGTCCATAAGAGAGTCCAAAGTGTGTTCACTATGTCTATTAGTGCTAATGGTGCCATTAGAGTATTAGAGAGTGAGTTTTTTTAGTGTTAATTGTGAGGAATTCTTCGAGAGATTATAAGAGTGGAAGGAAAGTGAGAGATTTCTTCTTCCTTGCCGCTTCGAAGGAGAATTCTGTGTCGTAAAGAAATGAATATATTCAAAGGAACTTCAAGGAGTTTGCTTGGGAGGAATTCGAGATAAGTTGTATTTACTTATTGTAGTTTGTATAAGTTTGCTTTTATATATGAAATCCACATTTTTTCAAATCTTCTCCATGAAATCTGAATAGTTTCTCTGTCTTTCTCCTTATTTTAAGATTTTTGTGAAATGGTGATTTGAATTAGTTGTGCCAAGAGAATGTTAAAGAAGTTGTGATAATCTTTTCACTTCAATCTTAATTTGCTTTCAATCTGGCAAATTGATTTGTTAAAATATTTTGAGTTTAACATTTAAAGTGAAGATTACATCCAAGAATCAGGGAGGTCACAGTCCTTGAAAGTAGGGTGAAAATAAATAGAGAAATATTATTTATCGGGCGTAGAATTGGAGATTTTAGAGTGACAGACTAAAATCTTCAATTCAGTCTTATCGTTTGGGTGCTGATGTGTAGATGTTAGCACTCAGGCGAGCGGAATGTGGGAGCTCTGAAGTGAGAACCAGTATCCTCCCAGCCTAGCCACATGTTCAGTAACCAAGCATAGGATTAGTCAATGTTCTTTATGCCTGGACCAAAGGGTAAAGAATAGGTATGCTCCTATTTGGCACAACACAGTTTTAAACTAATTCTAATTATTCATTCACTTAAATTTCTTAACAAAGGAGAAGGATGCTTGCTTATATATTGAACCTCACTTTATTAGTAGAAGTAGTTAATTGTTAGTAAAATTAGTTTATTAAAATTACATCTTATTTATGATTCCATATTAGTGACAGATAGGCAATTCAATTTACAAGTTGTGATTCTGAATTGGTTTCTAGAATCCTAATCCGCAGCCTCTGAAATATCCCTGTGGGATCGATATCCAGGACTCCACTAGAGCCCTGTAATACATGAGCGATACGTATACTTGCGTTGATAAAGGTAACTCTGCAATTATTGAATATATTATATAGTTGTTACAATATTAAGATTACGCTAAGTACGCAGAGGCTAGTTCAAGTTTTTGGCACCGTTGTCGGGGATATAACATAATTAGAGTAACGAACAAATTAGGACTATTATAAAACTTTTTTTATAGAATTAGCAACTTATTATCATATTTAGTGAACTTTTTTTCTGTGAACTGATTTCGATTTTATGCATAAATTTGGACCTGAAAATCTTATACCCTATGATTCGGAATTAGAACGCACTGTTAGGAGAACTAGAAAACTGAGAAAAGAACCTAGAAATTATGAAACAATGGAAAACAACATAAATAGCCAAAGAATAGAAAATGACCATCAATATAGACCACTAAGAGATTACGCTAACCTTAAATTTGATGAAATTCACTTAACTATCCAAAATCTAGATGTAGCTACTAATTCATTTGAGCTTAAACCTGTAATTATCCAAATGATACAAAACAATCAATTTAGCAAAACTTCAAACGAAGATCCTAACTTACATCTTGCGAGTATTCTAGAAGTTTGTGCTACTTTTAAATATGATAGAGTGTCTGATGATGCTGTTAGACTTAGACTTTCTCCTTTTTCACTAAGGGACATGGCTAAGGCTTGGTGAAATTCGTTAGCACATGGATCTATTAAAACTTGGGGGGAACTTTCACAAAAATTCTTATCGAACTATTTTCCACCATCTAAGACTGCTAAATTTAGAAACGATATCACATCTTTCAGTCAGTATGAGGGAGAATAGATATATGAATATTGGGAAAGATTTATAGATCTTCTTAGGAGATGCCCACATCATGCTTTGCCAGATTGGTTAATTATTCAAACTTTTTATAATGGATTAGTAGGATCTCTTAGATTCATCATTGACGCTGATGCTGGTGGATCACAAATGGCTAAACCTTTTGAAGAAGCTTATGCTTTAATCAAAGAAATGGCTACCAATAATTTTCAATGGCCCACTGAAAGGGTAAATCCTAACAAAGTAGCCAGTATTCATGATTCGGATGCTTTAACTATGATACTTTCTGAAATTGCTGCTCTTTCAAAGAAAATAGATCAATATGGAATGAATCATTCTCAAACACCTTCAGTGTTAGAAGAAAATTCATTAGGACAAATTGTAGATGCTCAATCTTCATATGAAACTTTAAATTTGATAAATAATAGACAAAATAACCCTTATTCAAACTATTATAATCCAGGTTAGAAGAATCATCCAAACTTTAATTGGAATAACCAAGGTAATACTAATCCTGTTAATTCTAGTGGGGGAACAATCCTGTAAACCCATTAGGAAATGTAAATAATCAAGGTAATTCCAATTATAGACCTTCTAATCCACCAGGCTTTTATAATAATTCACAATTTAAGGAGAAGAAGTTATCTATGGAAGAACTAGTTTTGAATATGGGAATCAATTACAAAATCAAGGAGTTGCTATTAAAAACATAGAAAACCAATTCGGGTAAATTGCTACTGCACTGAGCAATAGACCTGTTGGAACTTTACCTAGAAATGTTGAAGTAAATCCTAAAGATCAAGGAAAAGAACAAATCAAGGCTATTCAATTAAGAAGTTGAAAAGAGTTGGAAATAAGGGTTCAAAAAGAAACTGTAGTTGAAAAGGAAAAAGTAGAAACTGAAAGAGAAAATGAAAGTTTATATTTTGATTTTCCTCTGAAACCTATAAAAATTACTGTTGAAAAACCACCACCACCATTTCCTCAAAGACTAAAGCAACAAGACAAGGGAAAAATATTTGCTAAATTCTTAGACATTTTAAAAAAAATTATCAATAAATATTCCTTTAGTTGAAGCTTTGGAACAAATGTCTGATTATGTTAAATTTATGAAGGATATACTCAACAAAAAGAGGAAGTTATTTGATTACGAGACTGTTACACTCAGTGAAGAGTGTAGTGCTATAATTCAGAAAAAGATTCGTGAAAAACATAAAGATCTTGGTAGTTTAACTATCCCATGTGCTATTAGTGAAAAATTTTATGGACGAGCATTATGTGATTTGGGAGCTAGCATAAATCTGATGCCTCTATCAACTTTTAAAAGGTTAGGAATAGGAGAGATTGCACCAACTTTTGTAACTCTACAGTTAGCTGATCGATCTATTACACATCCTAAAGGAGTTGTAGAAGATGTTCTGGTTAAGGTTGATAAATTTATCTTTCCTGTAGACTTTATCATTTTAGATATGGAAGAAGATAAGGAAATACCTATCATTTTAGGAAGACCATTCCTAGCTACAGAAATAGCCATGATAGATGTTTAAAAAGGAGAGTTGACTATGAGAGTAAATGATCAGGAAGTGACCTTTAACATCTCAAAGTCAATGAAATATCCTTCAATAGAAAAAGATGATGAATGTTTTAGAATGGATATATGTGATTATTTGAGAAAAGAATATTTCAAAGAAAAATTTGAAGAAAATGAAGATATTAAAAAAGATAAATATGATGAAATTGATAACAAAGAAGCTGATTATATTCAAGAACAATTTGAAACGCTCGATTCAACAACACCAGAGAACGAAATCTTAATTCCATTTATTGTAAAACCCCCTGAATTTGAATTAAAGACTCTTCCAAATCATTTGAAGTATGCATTCTTAGGAGAATTTTCAACATTACCAGTAATTGTATCCTCAGACTTAAATGAAATTCAAGAACAAAAAATAATGGATACATTAAAAATTACAAAAAAGCTTTTGGATGGACTCTGACTGATTTGAAGGGAATTCTTCCTTCGATTTGTTTGCACAGAATTTTATTAAATGATAAACGTAAACCAAGAATTGATCCGCAAAGGAGACTGAACCCTATTATGAAGGATGTAGTTAAAAAAGAGATTTTAAAATGGTTAGATGCTTGAATATATATCCTATTTCAGATAGTACTTGGGTAATCCCAATTCATTATGTTCCCAAGAAAGGAGGAGTAACAGTTGAAGAAAATGAAAATAATGAATTAATACCTATCAGGCAAGTTACTGGATGGCGTATTTGTATAGACTATAGAAAATTAAATGTTGCCACTAGAAAAGATCATTTTCCTCTTCCTTTTCTAGACCAAATGCTGGATAGGTTTGCTGGACACAAGTACTACTGCTTTCTAGATAGATATATCGGTTGCCACCAAATTCCTATTGCTCCTGAGGATCAAGATAAAACAACATTTACTAGTCCTTATGGAACTTTTGGTTTTCGAAGAATGTTTTTCAGATTATGTAATGTACTTACAACATTCCAGAGATGTATGATGTTTATATTTAGTAAGTTAATTGATGAAGGAATAGAAGTATTTATGTATGATTTCTCTGTATTTGGAACGTCATTTGACGCATGTTTAAATCATCTTGAAAAAATTTTATAGTTATGTGAAAGAACTAATTTAATTCTAAATTGGGAGAAATGTCAATTTATGGTTGCAGGAGGAATTGTCTTACGGCATAAAATTTCAGAAAATGGCATCGAAGTAGATCCTGCAAAAATTCAAGTTATAGATAAACTACCACCTCCTACTACAGTGAGAGGGGTAAGAAGTTTTCTTGGATATGCTGGTTTTAACAGGGGTTATGTTAAAGATTTTTCAAAAATTACCAAACCTCTATGCCAACTTTTAGAAAATGACAAGAAATTTGAATTTACTGAAGACTTCTTGAATGCCTTTGAGTTTTTAAAGGAAAAACTAATCACAACACCCATAATAGTTTCACCTAACTGGGAGAAACCATTCAAATTAATGTGCAATGCTAGTGATTATGTTATTGGAGCTGTTCTTGGATAAAGATATGATAAAATTTTTTAAGTTATATACTATACTAGTAGAGCTCTTAGCGATATTTAAATTAATTATACGGTTACTGAAAAAGAGTTACTGGCTATTGTGTATGCTTTTGACAAATTTAGATCTTATTTAATTGGGACTAAATGTATTATGCACACTGATCCACTTAAAAATTATCTATTTTTTAGTGTAAATTTCAAGCTCATTTTACGCACATTTTTAATGATATTACACTTTAAAGGAAGGTATTTTGCATATTTTTGTCTTCAAGTATTAAAATATGATTTTAGAGAAAATAAAGCAAAAACTATGCAATTTTGAGCCAAAATGAGCAAGGAAGAAAATTTTGAGTTGGCACATATAGATATGTCTTTCTATACTTAATATCTTTAATATTTCTCACATATTTTTAAATGAAATTATACTTTTGAGAAATATTGTTTTTATGTCTATCTTCTAGGAGAAGATGTTAGGAACGCAACACAACTGAAATGGGGTGTAAGGGAGTTAAAACGGAGCCAAACAGAGCAAAACAGTGGACCTGCGCACAGGGTGGCGCCTAGGCGCCAGAATCAAGGCCTAGGCACCAGAACCCATCTAGGGGCAGTTATGGACGGTTATGGACAGTTATTGGACAGTTTTGGGTGGTTCCAAAGCATTCTAGAAGCCTCTAGACGAAATCCTACATGTCAACAAGTAATATAATGAATCTAGACACATTGGAGCGGTTTTTAAATGAAGAGGTATGTCTCTTAAGTGAAGGGGTGCGACTCTTCACATAAATGATCTGGCGCCTAAGCGCCAGAACTTGGCACCTAGGCACCAGAATTTGTTTCTAGAAGATTCATGGAATCTGGACTGAATTTTAAAGAGGTGTCTGAAGCAACCCTTAGTCATTTTCGAAGCTCTTTAAATAGGGACCAATTCTACAGCAAGGGTCTCTCTCTCTCTCTCACTCTCTCTCTCTCTCTCTCTCTCTCTCTCTCTCTCTCTCTTCCCCCTTAATCAGTTTAGAGTCATTTTAAATTCATGAAGATGTAGATTTCTACATCTTATGGAGAGATTGGTGAGGGATTTTGAGATATTTAAGTAAGGGATGTACGAGCGGCGCATGGATCGGTGGGAGACTTTGGTGGAGAGATTTTCTTCTTTCCTTCAGAGGGAAAAAGTAAGTGTTGTGCTCTTCATTCTCTTATAATTGTTGTAAACACTTTCTAGTGGATTTTCTTTATTTTAAACCGAGTTTTCTGTCGTGAATTATCCGTGCTTTGTAACTGATTTTCTTTACTCTTTCTTTTAATATGAAGTAGTGGCATGTGCAGGAAAATCATTTTTATGATAGAATTATTGTTATTTCATAATTCTATCAATTCTTTTACTTCTTATGCCATTATTTTCATTTACTTTTGTTTTGTAATGAAATAGATGCATGTAGGAATTAAGATTTGCTTAGATATTCTCTTATTAAATTATGGTGATGATATTCATACCAGATCTTTATTTACTTTACAAATTGATCACTTTTATTTTTAAAATCTGTTGAAGAATTAACCGGAGATGAGTTCTTAACTAGTAGATATCACATGAATCCTTAGGTAATCGAAGGCCTTAAGCGGGTTATTCAAGGTGAAGTGCAAATAAATAGGGAGATATTGTCTATTGAGAGTAGAATTGATTAGTTTTTAGAGTGACAGACTAAATTCTAATAATTTAGTTTATAGAAAGGGAACGGGTCACTAGTAGGGCCGACCATAGCCACCCTTGGACATCTAGAAGTGTGAGCCTAGATTAACCCATTCTGCTAATAATACATCCTGAACCGATCTATAAATTAGCCAATGTTCTTTGTATTATCGAGCAAAGGTAAAGAATATGAATACTTCTATTTGGCATTACTACATAAAATTCTAAGCATTTTTTTCCTACACATTATCTATGTAATTACAAGAGAAAGGTAGTTTTTAATATCTCAAAATTCTCCAAACCAATTTATCCAGATAAGTTATCATTTTATTTAATGACTTTATTTAGGATTAATTATTAGAAAACCCATTTTAGTCAACATTCCAAATTTAAGCCTTATTGAAATAGACTAGAATTAGCCTAAATGATTGCTTACCTCGCTTCTCTGTGGGATCGATATTGGGGTCTTAATAGAAAACCATATATTACTCGAAACGATATGTATACTTGCGTAGTACCCCTAGTGTGTAAAATATTTTCTAAAATTTTACAACATTTTAATTTTATACACTAGCCGCTATTTATAAAATGGGTCAAGTTTTTTGTCACCTTTTGGAAGCAAAAATTACTGCGTTATTGTGGGTCGGGTCAAGTTTTTTGCACCATTGCTGGGGAAGCGATGGTATGAACTTTTAGGAGAATTTTAGTTAAACCTGTATAACTTAGTTTTGGAATTTATATTATTATTATATTATTATTATTATTACTATTATTATTATTATTATATCGTGTGTTTAATTATTGTGTGTTTATTTTAAAATTAAAATTACCAAAAATATTTTTGATATCTATCCTTTTAGTTAAATCTTTAGATTTGTACACGTCATATTGAGAGTCACCTTTTAGGAGGATGTTGAATTAGAAAAGACTCCATGAATTTAATGTAGAAATGGCGGATCAACAATATAATGAATATTCAGATTTGGATTATAAATGGATGGAAATTGACCATGAGATGCACTATCCTTATTTTGATTATTACAACTCAGGTTGGAAAAATTATTCAAATTTTAACTGGAATACTAATTTTGGAGGAGAATGCCAATTTTGGGAAAATAATCAATTTATTCAGATATGTGATTGGAAGAATCGGGACGACTTAAATGATGAACTTTCTTTTTCTTATAGATTTAACTCCAACCTACTAGATGAGGAGAAGGAATTATTGTTAGAAAATGTTGTTAATCAAATGGCGAGTCAATTGGAAAGTCAAGAGGTCGCAATAAGGAATATAAAAAACCAAATGGGGGCAGATTATTAATGTAATCAACAGTTACCCCCCAGAGATTTTACCCAGTTACTCTGAGATAAACCTTAAATAAATGAATGATGAACAAAATAAAGATATCGAACTAAGACTTAGAAGAGAATTTGAGGATATATTTGAAAAGAACTTTGAAGAGGAAGAATTGGAAGATAACTTGAATCAGATGAGCAATCTAAAAGAATTTGATCCAGAATCTGAATTATCTAATGAGAATCCAATCCAAAATTTAGGAGATCTTGAACTATCTTATAGAGATCCATTTCTTATAAATTTCAAGGATTATATTAATGCATAATTTTAGAAAATCAATAGAAGGATACTGGATCTAGAAAGAAACTTGAGGAATAATGAAATAAATCAATCTGAGATGGAAAAGCTGACTGAAAAATTTCAATTTGAGAATTTTGTAGGAATTCCTAGATCTGAAAAAGAATGGGCAATTGATCAAGGATTATTAAAATGGAATTTTGATCTAGGAGGAAACATTTGTCGGGCTGGCGACGTTAAACCTAACGCTTTATGGGAGGCAACCCATGGTTATCTTTGCTAGTATGTTTATGTGTTGTTTTGTGTTTGCTTTAGTACAGATTAGATTAATGTTGTGAGGTTATGCTTTCAACTTGACTAAATTTATATATGACTTTTGGTAGTAGCAGGCTGACGAGTCTGTTATAACTCAGTTCTCAACCGGAGCTGAGCATTACCTTGAAGCATGTAGAGTTTCGACTTGGACCATTCCATGTCAACTCTATTACTTCCTTTATCTGACTTTGTTTTCACTCAGTAAGGTCATGAAATTACTTAATGAACAACATCTGGATGAACTACACTATTTTTATTTATCAGATTATCAATATTAGTGTAGTTTCTTCCGTTAGAAATTGAAAGTAAGGAGGAAAAATGTGAGTAGAAAGGAGATCAAATTAACCTCAGTTGATGTTTCATTATGAATCTGCGAGTCTAGGTATTTTAGTTTGTGTTTGTGTGACAACAATTTAGAGATTTGAAGAACACTTAAATATATTCTCAAGCCGATGTTTGTCTTACTTATTAGACCTTTCTTTAGTTTAATTTTATTCTTGCATTTTTAGTTTAGATTTACTTTCTATTGCAAATTATTCTGTCCTGATGAATACATGTAGATGTTTTTTATAGACATTTTTGGTAGATAGAATTTATGAACTATTTTTCTTCCTACTTTTACTTTCTGTACTGAATGTTATACATGTTAAAAATCAAGTTTGGGGGTAGGAAGAAAAATATATTTTAAAGTTAGTATACTTTCTTTTTAGTTTAATATTAGTGTACGCATGTGTTAGGTTAGATTTACTTTGTTTTGCAATCATTCTATCTTGATTATGCATGTATTTAAATTTGATAGGATCTTGTAGTAGTCAGTAGATTCAGCTTTTATTTTTCTTCCTCCTAAATTTTATGGGATTAATTGCAAAATATTTTAAAATTCAAGTTTGGGGGAATGAAAATAAATTTTCAAAAACTTAAATTTTATTTGTCCTAAAAAATGTTATAAATAAATTTGATTTTGATTGAAAAATAGTTGTGTATGAAGTTATATTAGGGAAATAAAGTTTTGAATATATAAATGAGTAAGAAAATTTAGTTAAAATTTATAGTAGTGATGAAAATTTTAAAGTTAAATTTTTCTTAGTGAAGAAATGATAAATATTCTGTAACCATCTTTAGTAAGAAAAGTTGTATTTTTAGAAAAATAGAAGGATTAGACTTTTGTTTTCAATATTTCAATTTCTTTTATTGAAAAATAAATTTCAAAATTGTTATTATATTTCTAAGTAAAAGATATATATCTACCTTATGTTTTAGGAAAGGAATGGTGGATTTCCAAATTATTAAAGGCCTATCCAGATATAGTAATCCTTGCCTAAAAAAAAAAGAAAAAGAAAAGAAAACAAAAGTATAGTATGTGAAAAATGAAGGAGATGCTTGAGGATTAAAGGGCCTAATAAAAAATTGGTTTCACACCTTAGTTTTTTAAAGTATAAGATTTGAGAAAATCTTAAGCTTAAAAATATAATATAGCTTATATAATTATTTTTAATAAAGATTTTTAAGTAAAGAAAATAAAAATGTCTAACCCCTATATTTTGAAAATTCTACAAGTATTTCTAAATTAGATAGCAACATATATTTACATACTCTTTGATCTAAGAGATTTCTAAACTTCAAATTGGTCTCATTTACTAAATTTTTTTCTAAATTGGACTACTACAATTCTAGAACAAAATTTTAAAAACTCCTAAAGAAACTCATACACATGATTTGCTTATGTGGTTTTACATGATTATAGTGTTACTTGAGGACAAGTAACATTTAAGTTTGGGGGAATTTGATCCACTTAAAAATTATCTATTTTTCAATGTAAATTTCAAGCTCATTTTATGCACATTTTTAATGATATTACACTTTAAAGGAAGGTATTTTGCATATTTTTGTCTTCAAGTATTAAAATATGATTTTAGAGAAAATGAAGCAAAAACTATGCAATTTTAAGCCAAATGAGCAAGGAAGAAAATTCCGACTTGGCACATATCGATATGTCTTTCTATGCTTAATATCTTTTATATTTCTCACATATTTTTGAATGAAATTATACTTTTGAGAAAGGTTATTTCTATGTCTATCTTGTAGGTGAAGATGCTAGGAATGCAACACACATGAAATGGGGCGAAATGAAATTGAAACAGAGCCAAACGGAGCAAAACAGTTGAGCAACACACAGGGTGGAGCCTAGGCGCCAGTGATGATGAGAAAACGACGCCTAGGCACCATAATCCATCTAGGGGCGGTTATGGACGGTTATGGAAAGTTATTGGATGGTTTTGGGTGTTTGCAAAGCATTCTAGAAGCCTCTGGACGAAATCCTACATGTCAGCAATTAATACAATGAATCTAGACACATTGGAGCCATTTTTAAAAGAAGAGGTGCATCTCTTAAGTGAAGGGGTGCGACCCTTCACATAAATGATCTGGCGCCTAGGTGCCAGAATTTGTTTCTAGAAGATTGTTGAATCTGGACAGAATTTTAAAGAGGTGTTTGAAGCAACCCTTAGTCATTTTCGAAGCTCTATAAATAGGGACCAATTCTACAGCAAGGCTCTCTCTCTCTCTCTCTCTCTCTCTTCCACTTTAGTCATTTTAGAGTCATTTTAGAGTCATGAAGATGTACATTTCTACATCTTATGGAGATATTGGTGAGGGATTTTGAGATATTTATGTAAGGGATGTACGAGAGGCACATGGATCGGTGGGAGACTTTGGTGGAGAGATTTTATTCTTTCTTTCAGAGGGAAGAAGTTAAAAATTGTGTTCTTCATTCTCTTGTAATTGTTGTAAACACTTTCTAGTGGATTTTCTTTATTTTTAACCGAGTTTTCTGTCGTCAATTATCCGTTCTTCGTAAGTGATTTTCTTTACTCTTTCTTTTAATATGAAGTAGTAGCATGTGTAGGAAACTTATTTTTATGATAGAATTATCTTTAATTCATAATTTTATCAATTCTTTTACTTCTTATGCCATTATTTTCATTTACTTTTGTTTTGTAATGAAATAGATGCATGTTTAGGAATTAAGATTTGCTTAGATATTCTCTTATTAAATTATGGTGATGATATTCATACCGGATCTTCATTTACTTTACAAATTGATCACTTGTATTGTTAAAATCTGTTGAAGAATACTGAGACCTAACCGGAGTGAGTTCTTAACTAGTAGATATCACATGAATCTTTGGGTAATCGAAGGCCTTGAGCGGGTTATTCAAGGTGAAGTGCAAATAAATAAGGAGATATTGTTTATTGGGCGTAGAATTGATAAGTTTTTAGAGTGACAAACTATATTTTAATAATTTGGTTTACAGAAAGGGAACGGTTCACTAGTAGAGCCGATCATAGCCACTCTTGGATATCTAGAAGTGTGAGCCTAGATTAACCCATTCTACTAATAATTCATCCTGAACTGATCTGTAAATTAAACAATGTTCTTTATAGTATCGAGCGAAGGTAAAGAATATGAATGCTTCTATTTGACACTACTACATAAAATTTTAAGCATTTCTTTCCTACACATTATCTATCTAATTGCAAGAGAAATTTAGTTTTTAATATCTCAAAATTCTCCAAACCAATTTATCCAGATAAGTTATCTTTTTATTTAATAACTTTATATAGGATTAGTTATTAGAAAACCCATTTTAATCAACATTCTGAATTTAGGCCTTATAGAAATAGACTGGAATTAGCCTAAAGGATTGCTTACCTCGCTTCTCTGTGGGATCGATACTAGGGTCTTACCAGAAAACCCTATATTACTTAAAACTATACGTATACTTGCGTAGTACCCCTAGTGTGTAAAATATTTTCTAAAATTTTACAACATTTTAATTTTATACACTGGCTGTTATTTATAAATTGGGTCAAGTTTTTGGCCATCTTTTGGAAGCAAAAATTACTGCGTTATTACGGGTCGGGTCAAATACTGATCACTCTGCTATTAAATATCTGATGCAAAAGAAGGATACCAAACCAAGATTAATCAGATGGGTACTTTTAATGCAAGAATTCGATTTTGTGGTAGTTGATAGAAAGGGAACTGAAAATCAAATTTTTAATCATTTGTTGAGACTAGAATATCATGAATTATCTGACACCGACAATGAAATTACAAACAGTTTCCCTGATGAACAACTTTATAACATTAATGAGTGGAAAATACCTTGGTATGCTGATATAATTAATTATATAGTAAGTGATATTTTGCCACCTTTGCTAACACTGCAGCAATAGAAAAAATTCATTCATGATACAAAAGCATATTTTTTGGATGAACCATATCTAAATAAGCAATGTAACGATCTTATTATTAGGAGATGTGTGCCTTATGAAGAAACTGAACTAATTATTCAAAAATGTCATGATTCTGAATTTGGAGGACATTTTGGTGTTGATAAAACTGCGCATAAAATTTTGCAAGCTAGATTTTATTGGCCTATTCTCTTTAGAGATGTTTATAGATATATTAAAACCTGTGATAAATGCCAACGAGTAGGTAATATATCTAGAAGAAATGAAATGCCTCTGAATTTTATGTTAGAAGTTGAGATTTTTGATGTTTGGGGATTAGATTTCATAGGACCATTTATTCCTTCATTTGGGAACTTATATATTTTAATTGCAATTGATTATGTATCAAAGTGGATTCAAGCATAAGCTTTACCTTGTTGTGATGCTAAAAGTATTTCAAGATTCTTAATGAAAAACATTTTCTCAAGATACGGTATGCCGAAAGTGATTATCACTGACGGAGGATCCCATTTCAGAATAAATATATTCACAAATTGGTAGAAAAGTTTAATATTATTCATAGAATCTCTACTGCTTATCATTCTCAGACTAGTAGTTTAGCTGAAGTTTCTAATTCAGAGATTAAATGAATTCTAGAAAAGACTGTAAATCCTAGTAGATTAGATTGGTCTGTGTGATTGGACACTGCATTATGGGCATACAAAACTGCTTATAAAACTCCTATTGGAATGAATCCTTACAGACTCATTTTTGGAAAGACTTGTCACTTACCAGTAAAATTGGAGCATAAAGCATATTGAGCGATTAAAGAATTCAATTATAATTTAAAAAATGCTGGTGAGAAGAGATTGTTACAAATGAATGAATTGGAAGAATTAAGAAATGAATCTTATGATAACGACAGAATTTATTAGGAGAAACTTAAGTTAAGACATGATCGGAAGATTAATCAGAAGAACTTTGAACCAGGAAAAGAAGTTTTGTTTTATAATACAAGGCTGAAGTTATTTCCTGGGAAATTAAAGTCTCGTTGGTTAGGACCCTTTACTATGACTTAGGTTTATACTTACGGAGCAGTTGAAATTGAAGATCCAAAGACTGAGAACAGATTTAAAGTAAATGGACATAGATTAAAACCATATTTTGAAGGTAAATGACCAAACTTTAAAGAGGTTTTAATGCTCAACCAACCTAAATAACACCTGAATAGGACGGGCTAACGATGTTAAACCAAACATTTTATGGGAAGCAACCCATAGTAATCTTTATTTGTTGTGTGTTTGTTTGAATTTATCATTAGTTTTTTGGTAGTATTAAATTCTACTGCTCGTATTTACCCTTTGATCATCATAGAATTTGGAACCATAGAGAAATTTTGGAACGTATTCAGACTACGACGTTCTTATGCGAATTTTGTCTTGGGCGCTGACGGCGGGTTTCTCCCGAGGGCCCTGACATTTAATTGCACAAAGCTCACCGACGGCGCCATCGAGGCCGCCGACAGCATGATCGGCGAGTGGACAGTTTTTTTAGTTTAAAATGGCAGTTTTTAGCGGTTTTAAGCAAATTCTTTCCCTATAAATTTCTAGTGATGGTTCCTAAACTGTCCATTTCTCAAAAATGAATGGAAAATCCCTTGAATTCTTCCCTATTGGCTTCCAATTCAATATATTGCCCTAGATTTTGAGTGTTCAACCGGAGAAAGGTCATCAGTGCCGAGGCACAATGACTCTTTAACAAGGTGTTGTCAAAGAGGAAGCTCATTAAAGAAAGAGGTTTTGTGAGTCGAGGATTAAACAATCCTTCGACAGCGATTGAAGAAATGATCGTGCAGCGTCGATGGGAAGTATTTTGCTACCCTACTGCCGCAGTAGTCATTCCTGTGGTGAAGGAGTTTTATGCCAATTTGCATGGAATCAACCAAGGAAGCGTCTATGTGCGAGGTAGGTAGATAATGTTTAATTCTGGACATATTCATGAATTGTATATGCTCGAGAATGTTCCTATCTGCTATTATTCTAATTTCCTCCCAATGAGAAATCTAATGAATGAAATCTACCAATATTTGACAGATGAAACTGAAGACTGGGAAATTAAAGAAAATGGGTATGTTAGTTTTTCTGCTACACTTTTAAATTCTGTATCGAAACATTGGCAATTTTCATTTCTACGAAGTTATTGTCGGTATATTTTTAGGTTTGTGTGTCGTATTTAAAAAAGGGGTCGCCTAACAGAGATTGTTGGCGAATTTCAGATTTTAAATTTAATTTAAATATATATATAATTTAGAAAGTAGCATTTGAGTTTGAAAATAATTTTTAAGTTTGAAAATTTTAAGATATGAAATCAAACTGATCTCACATCCCAAATAGTTTATATAAACGAGCATCACACCACAAACCGTGTATATATCCCAAAGAATAGACACACTGGTTGATGATGGGGATTGATTAAATAAACTAGAAGATTTGTGACGTTCGTTTGGTCTGCGAACCAATTTTATAAGCCGACAAGTTCCCCTGCTTAATATGAAGGAATTAAGCAGGGTTTATATTACGTGGGTTCTTAAAGTTCCCTATAAGGGCAAGCCCCTATAATTAATTACATCTTAAATGTCCGAAGACACTCAAGAAAACTCTCAATAATGATCAGTGGTCTTGCTCTCAAGAATTTCAAAGTTTAAGGTTTTCAAAGGATTGAATTTTAGAGATTTTAATAGGGAATAGATCAAACTTGGAACAGTTTATTTTAAGAGTCCAATAGAAGAGAGGTAGGAGAAGCTGAGGATCCAAGAAGAATCTTGGCAACTTCCCAAACTATCATATTGTTTGGTTTTAAATTTCAGAAGTGAATTTATTTAAGTTTTAATCCTGCCAATTAATTATAGGAATGACATTTACATAATCACATGATTATGCAAATAACCTGGAAGGTAAGAGGATTTACGCCGTATAGGACGACGACCTCGGAATCCTAAGACTGGTTAGGATTTAATTTGCATAACATGATTATGCAAATGCCTAACGAAAGGTTGAGGATTTATGTTTCACTAAGCAAACTACCTCGAAATCCTATGGCTTGGTTATTTAATTCTAAGAAGGGTTTTGCTGGAGTAGACACAAGTTTTGCTGACGACGATGGTCGTGCTGCCCACTATGCTCCAAGCTCCTTGTTATTGCAGAGGTTTAGTTTTAGAAAATGAAAATCAGGGGATGAGAGAAGTATTCTGGTTTAGAAAAGTTTTAGGGTTCAAATATCTTAGTGTTTTATGAGAGGAATCTTAAAGTTGATTATAACAACACCGGTTAAGATCCCACGGTTCCATCATTCCGGCACCGTTATTTTTATCGGATTCACTTAGTCCAAATGAATTTGCTAAACTCAACTGAATGAGTTCCACACTTTCATTTAGATCGTGGGAAATCCTGATAGCAACACGTAGGTTACATCATCTGAGGTATTCCCGATCATCCAACGAGACGTTTTAATTTAGTTGCAGTTGTAGTTTTGTTGTTCTGTTTGTGATTAAATTTTGAGTTGTTTTATATTTTTAAATGTTGTGGCGGTGAATTTTATCTTGTTGTGACTTTTAATTTAGTTTTGGGTTTCAGTTTTGTGGCTATCCTAAAGGTTTCAGTTTTCATGCAGGGTGTCAATCTTGTTTAACATGCAAGAAAAGTAAAGTGTAGTGCAGGTAAGTAACTAAATTGTAATAAAATAAAAGCGTACCTAGAGGGACTTCTCGTCATTTCTAAACTGCACTTAAAACACATGTTAAGGCATTTATATATTTGCAACAAGTACTTAGGTAAAGATAAGGAAAGGTTCTGGTTTTCTACCAAAATCCTAATCCTATTGCTAGTTAATCCCTATGACGTCTAGGTTCTTTTATTTTTGTGGATGATTTTCTTCACCAAAGAACAATTAAGTTTGATTGTTCTTCTAAAACACCCCATCATATTGAGGAAGTGTTTAGGACGAGTCCTAAACATCTTTTCAATATTTTTGGTATTATTTTTAGTCCAAATGAGTTTTATTGTATTGGTGAATTGATCATCCAAAAATTTAGTTTAGTTTGTTTCTTGCTCAGTGAATTAGGATGTTTGATTATCCTATGAGTAAACTGACATTTCACTTGATGCTTTACTTAAGAGTTATAACAATGAAAGCCTTTAGGGGCAAATTGGTTCATTAAAGATTTTAACAATTCTTAATCGAAGTTTTGAGTTGAAGATTTAAAGTGATTTTTAATTTAGTTAAAAAGTTTTAGTTGATCTTTTTAGGTGTTTTAAATAATTTTTAGTTAAAAAAGTGTTCAATCTATTTAATTCAGTTAAGTCTTTATGTTTTAAATTATCTTAATGTTTTAGATTAATTTTAATGTTTTAAACTGATTTAATTTTTAATTTATGATGTTTTAATCATGAATTATTTCGGGTCAATCTTTGATGTTTTAAATTTGATTTGATTTAAGTCTTAAACAATTTCAAGTTACTTTTAACATCTTTAGTTTGTTTCGATTTGATTTTCAAATAATTTCAAACTAATCCAAATATCTTTTAATTTAATTATAAAATTTCAAAAAAATTATTTTTTAAATTATTAGTTCAAATCATCAATTTTTAGAGTCTCATTAATTGATGTTTAAATAATATTTGATCAAATTATTGATTAGGGATTCAATTTATAGAATTAAAACTCTCTTATATTACATCTCGAATCTTAATAATTCAAGCCTTAAATAATCTTCCAAAGTTTAGGTAATTTAATTAATTAAAGTTTATTCTTTAAATGTTCAAGATGATTAATGGGTTTCTACCTCTTAACTACTTTAGTTTCAATCATCTAAATGGAAAATCAATATCAAATATTTTATCCTCCCTTTGATTAAACCTAAATATTAATTAGGGTTAAAATTCTTTAATTACCTTTGTGTTCTTTTAAGCATGTTCATTTCATAACTCATCAAATTAAGCTCAAATGAACTTAAAATTTTTTATGTCACTTCACTCACATGTCAATTAAGACATTAGAGGAGAAAATGCGATTTTTTTGAATTTAATTTAATTTATATATTTATTTTGTATGAAAAATATGGGTTTTCAATTAAAATTCAACAACATGACCAAGGAAAGGTTTCTGTTCTTAGGAAAATTAAAGGATGTCCCTATTGACCAGAGGACCACTTGGACCAATTTTGGTGATTTTTCAAATTATATTTTATTTATTATGATTATTTTGAGTTTTGGAGTGTTAATTAATTATAAAATAAAATTAAAGTTGAAAAATGGATTTATATTTTTCTCAAGTCCCTCTAACCTCAAGGAGTCTAGAGAAGCAAATTTTATATTCTTCTGATTTTTCTTTGATTTATTAGAATTAATTTGGTGAAAGGTTGGAAAATCCATTTTTTAATATTAAAAATTGTTTTAAGCCTTTAGAATTCAATATCTTTACCTAGAGACTTAGAAAAAGTATTTGGTTGGCTCCTAAGTGATTAGGAGTCAAAATGTGACATTTTTTCGATTTTTAATATTTTTATGATTTTTATAATTTTTTAATTATTAAAATATTAAAAATATGATTAAAAAAATAAAAATTTTTAGAAATTTCCAATTTTAATTTTCATCGACTCCTCTGATATCAGAGAGCCCACAAAACCATTTTAGTGAATTTTTAAAGTGTATTTTGGGTTTTATGAATTTTTGAAGTTTAAAAAAGGCCATGCAACTTAAATGATCCATTTGGTCGGTCAAATAATTTCCAATTGACTTAAAATTTTTATGTGAGGTTCTTTGTATCCTAAATGATAGTGAAGAATTGATTTCAAGTAATTTTGATGTGTGGTTAGTCATAATTAATTAAAATTCAGTTTTAAGTTTTTGGGCTAATTAGGGTTACTCTTAAGGAATTAAACCAAGACATAATTTTCCTATGATCCTCTGGTCATAAGATACTTCCCTAAATTTCCTAGATTTCTAAGGAACATGCTAATTAAAATGGCAAAACAGACACATAAATTTAAAAAATCAATATCTTGCCACAGAGATAGCCTCTAGCCTTGAAAAATTCAGGGAATGTTCCCAAGACCAGAGGCTACAAAAGCCCTATGGTCTCATGCCATGGTGAATTGTATGCATGCATGAAGAATTAAATTACTGAAATCAGTAAATAATTAATTAAAAATAAAATACTCATCAAAATAACTTAATTCTTTTTTGACATTATTCTCCTCTGTTCACTGAGCAAGAGGGTATTTTTATTTTTTTTTTGTGATTTTTCTACACAATGTTATGAATTTTTGAAGTTTTTGGTGTTTAAATAATTCAGAAAATACCTATTTTCCTACTTAACCCAGTCAGCGCCGCATCATCCTTGTCCGGATCGAAAGCCCACGCGGCGAGCCTCTATTCGACTCCGCCATCCGACTCAGCAGCCGCGCGTCCTGCATTTCCATCTCGTATCTTGACCTGGTGCACCGTCCATTCAATACACGCTCGATCCAACGGCAGCTGGTCATCGTCTCCGACTGGTGTGTTATGAGAGCCGTCCACACTCAAACCCTAAGATCTCTCTCATTTCTCAACGGATTTTTGTGTTCTTATGCTCTATGGATTCGTCTTGAGGAGACGAACACATCCATATGGTTTACATGCTATGAAATTGATTCAAATGAAATGGAGAATTCACAGAAGCTCGGAAGGGAGAAGTGATCCATACCTTGGCTCTGAGAAGTGAAGCTTCAATCAGAGAGTTGTGGCACCTTCGATTGCACCCAAGGAAGCTCCAGATGAAGTCTCTAGCTCTGGGGAATTGCCTAGGTACAAAAGTGACTAAAGCCGATTGCAAACCTTGGACTCTTGAAGCAATGGCTGGCCTGGTGAGGGGGCTTTTGCTGGGGAAATTCTTCTCTACCTCTGGTGAAGGTGTGGGAGAAGTTAATTTGGATTTGGTGGAGTTTCAAGGGATGTCCTGTTTTGGCCTGAGAATTGAGCTCCAAAATTGAGCTCAATCAGTGGAAATTAGGGCAGAAAGACAGTGGGGATGAGTTTCTCTAGGTTAGGGGAAGCTCTGTGAGGAGTTTGGTGAAGTTCTGTGAAGGTTGATTTCAGCCAACCTTTCGGCCAAGAGGAATGGCTGGTTTAAATAGCCATGGTAAGGGGCTTCCCAGGGGCAATTGAGGGCTGGGATTTGCTGCTCTAGTGAGGAGAAGAAGAGCTGTGATGGCCAATTAGGATGGGACAGCTCAGCAGGTGAAATTTAAATTTTTGAATTCATTTAGACCTCTCTGCCATGGTGTTTTCCGGCGGCCTGGTGGCTAGCTGGCCAGGGTCAGTTCACCCTCAGGGTCAGGGAGGTCAGGGCTTGATGTTTGTGAGCTCAATTGGCTGATGTCATGTGTAAAGTGGTTTGATTAAAATAGAAAGGGGGAGGGTCTATTTTGAGTTCAAATGGGTTAAGCCATGGTTTTGGTCTTGGTGCACCACCCAAGGCTTGACTTTGGGCTGAAAGGAATCATTTGGGTCAGCTGAATTGGAGTGGTGAAGTCTCCATCCATGGTGATGTGGCTAAACTTGGTTTAGAGTGTAGCATGGATGAGGTTAAAAATGCTTAATGAAGGTTTAAGAAAGAGCCCCCTCTTCTTGCCATTAATGGCTTGGTGAGGTGTAATGGGGCCCCCCTAAGGCTTGCATGTCGCTTATGCATGGCTCCATGGCTCTATTTGGCTTAGGGATGGCTTGGCTTGATTTCATGAAAATGGATTTTAGGGATTTTTGATAATTTGATGAAAATTTGGATGAGGCTTGATTTGGAATGATTTAATCATTGATTTAAAACTTAGGGATGATTTTAATTGAATGCATGATGAAGAAGAGTGTCATATGGGCTTTAGAATAAGTCTTGGGCTTTTTGAAATCATTTCGGATGGGCTTTTAAAATGGTTTAGGGAAGTGGACTTTTAGGTTTTGAAATAAATTGATGGATGAAAATTGGTGACGGGTTGTGTCAAATAAATGTTGGGATTGGTTTAGGAATGTGTCGTGAGAATTTTAGAAGAGATTTGATGCCATTTTGAGTTGAAATGGGTTCAATTTGGGCTTTTTGGTAATGAGGCCAAAGTGGATCAAATTGGGCTAACTTGGGTTAAGGTTGGACCAATGTTGGGTTTGATGTAAAATTAATGTTGAAAAATGTTTATGGGGGTGTGAAAAAGAGTTTTCAACTTTGGTTAGGCTTTGATTTTGGGATTTGGGCCTATTTGGGTTCATGATGGGTTTAGGCCAAATTGGGGATTTTTTTGGGTTAAGTTTGGGTGGAGTTTGGGTTCAAATTTGGGGCAAATCATGTTATTTTTTTGTTTGTGGGGATGTTAAGAAGGTTTAGGAAAAGATTTGGGGTTAATTGGAGTTAAGTTGGGTTGGTTTGGGCTAAGTTTAGGTCATAAGCCAAAATTGGGCTTTAAGTTTTAAATTGGAATTGGATCCACATGTTGATGAAATTGGGCTAGGTTTGGTCTAAATTGATATTGGGGATATTTAATTGAAGTTTAGAATTGAATTGGATCAAAATTGAGGTCAATTTGGTTGGTTTGGTGGGACATTGGGTCCACTTAGCTTAAAAATTGGTCAAATTGGGGATTTTGGTAAAAGTGGGATAAATTGATAAAATTAGCTTATTGTATAGTTGAACAAAATGAAATTGGGAATATTTGGGATTTTCTGGAATTTTTTGGGAATTTTTGGATTTTTGGGTTAAAAAGGTATTTTAAGTATTTGGAGGGTATTAGGGGGTATTTTTGGATTTTTTTGTATATTTGCCCATGGATGATCAATTTGAGTGGGGGGGGGAAGTGTTTATGACTGATTTTGAGGAACTTTGGGTAATTTAAGTAATTTTGCAAATTTTGGGCAATTTCAAGGGCATTTGGTAGGCTTGGTGGCTTTAGGGTCCTGGAGGTCAAAAACTCAAATTTTGGGAAAATGAAAATTGATCAAGTGTGAGTGAAATGAAATCATTTTGGTTGAGCCATGAAGCCATATTAAGCTCACAAAAAGTCATGAGAGGACTCATTTTAGACACTCAATATGTTGTTCCTAACCCTCTTAGCCGGGGGCCTAGGGGTTGAGGTCCATCCATATGAATTACATACATGAGTCAGGAAGCCAAATTGGTTAAAGGTAGTTTTAGGGCTTGGAATGTGTGTGTGGGAGTGAGATGTGTGCAAGTCAACCCTCACCAGACCAACCCACCCAGGGTAATTCTAAGGCTAAAGAGTCCTATAGGAAACTCATCCTTTAAACCTCCACACTTGATCTTAACCCTCCAAGTGGCTTAGGGGTTTACAATCGAACTTGTGGGGCTTGAAGGGAGCCAAGAAGTGTTTGAATTTTTAAGTGATGGATCCCATTTCTAGTCCTCTAAGATAGTCAAGGAGAAGCCCTATGGCTAGATCCTAAGTACTAAGGAGAGAGAAGAGAAAAGACCTCATCAAAAATGAGGTCAACAAATGGACCCCCAATAGGTGTGGTGTGCTAACCAAGCACACCGCGCGTATTGGCGTTGACCAAAGAGATCAACAAAACTAATACAGATGTTTAAGTGACACACTTAGAACAGAGCATAGTAAAATTTCTGCTGGGGAGTATCGAGTATATCTCCATGACTGCAGATCTTTGAACTCTCACTGGGGAAGAAGAAGGTGAATTCCAAATCACAAGATCTAGAGAGGGATATATTAGATCTTAGATCTGTTTCATTTTTATTTCAAGTTTCAATTTTGAGTTTGAATTTTCGATTCAATTTTTAATTTCGGTTGAAATTTGACTTAATCGGAATTTTGTTTTAAATTTAATTTGGGATTTAGATTTCAAGGTGAATTTCGCAGAGATTTCGTATTTGAAATGAGAATTGGAACCTAAGTTCCAACCTCGAGATTGCAAAGAGAACTGGAATTTGGTACCAGCCTCGAGGAGAAGATCAGAATTTAGGTATTGATTGAAAAGGATGAGAATCAGAATTTAGGTACTGATCTCGAAAAGAGAGTCAGAATTTGGTACCGACCTCAAAAGGAGAGAACTGGAATTTGGTACCAGTCTCGAAAGAGAGAATTGAAATTTGGTATCAATCTCAGAAAGAGAGTCGAAATTTGGTACCAACCTCGAAAGGAGAGAACTGGAATTTGGTACCAGTCTCGAAAGAGAGAATTGAAATTTAGTATCAATCTTAGAAAGAGAGTCAGAATTTGGTACCGACCTCGAAAGGAGAGAACTGAAATTTTGTACCAGTCTCGAAAGAGGGAATTGAAATTTGGTATCAAACTCGGAAAGAGAGTCAGAATTTGGTACCGACCTTGAAAGGAGAGAACTGGAATTTGGTACCAGTCTTGAAAGAGAGAATTGAAATTTGGTATCAATCTCGAAAAGTGAGTCTGAATTTGGTACCGACCTCGAAAGAAGAGAACTGGAATTTGGTACCAATCTCGAAAGAGAGAATTGAAATTTGGTATCAATCTCGGAAAGAGAGTCAGAATTTGATACCGACCTCGAAAGGAGAGAACTGGGATTTGGTACCAGTCTCAAAAGAGAGAATTGAAATTTGGTATCAATCTCAGAAAGAGAGTCGAATTTGGTACCGACCTCGAAAGGAGAGAACTGGAATTTGGTACCAGTCTCGAAAGAGAGAATTGAAATTTGGTATCAATCTCGGAAAGAGAGTCGGAATTTGGTACCGACCTCAAAAGGAGAGAACTGGAATTTGGTACCAGTCTCGAAAGAAAGAATTGAAATTTGGTATCAATCTCAGAAAGAGAGTCGGAATTTGGTACTGACCTCGAAAGGAGAGAACTGAAATTTGGTACCAGTCTCGAAAGGATGGGAATTAGAATTTAGGTACCAATCCAAAAGGTTTGTATTTGATTTGGTTTGGAAAATTTTGTGGAAATTTTAGTTTAGTGGAAGATTGGAATGAGACATGAAAGTGTTTCATATCCCAGGAGAGTTGATCAAATTTTGATTGTTTGGCGAAGGATATGAATCCATACCATCAGAACTAAATCGAAAATTTTGTGGTTCTGTGTCAGTAGACTCAGTCGTCCTTCTCAAAAGAGGGAAGACATTGCGGAGAATCGGAAGAGATTTGAAAACAGCCTGAGGCTGGGGAATTTCAGATTCGGGAATTTGTTTTAGTCATTTGTTTTGATTTGATTTTAATTTGATTTTCAATTTAGAGTTCACGTTTTATTTAGAATTTGTTTTGACATTCATATTTTTAAGAGAGTTCTCATTTATTTTTATTTTTCCTTCGTTCTTTGTTCGAAGTTCATTTAACTTAATGGCGTTTCCCAGTCAATTTGCACAAAAGTGATGAAGGAAAAACACGACATGGTCGTTTTCATTCCAATCTTGTCAAAAATACATCATATAGCTCGATCCAAAACATGATGATATTTTCCTTGAAAATTCAACATCTCATACAATCCACATAAATCCAAAACGGATTGTGTAAGATTCTTGCAAGTTTCTTCCAAAAGCATCTGTCGAAATCCATGTCTGAATGGTGAGTTACATGGACAATAACATCACCTTCCAAGCCACCCTTGGCAGGAAATGTCGTTTGGATGTGCATTGGAGATGTGTTATCTCCCATGTAGCTCACAGCTTGTAGGGCCGAAGGCTCTCTACCTCTGGATCTGGCTAAAAGTGGAAAGGCATTTTTCTGTCATCCATCCTTCTGAAAGTGACAGAGATTCGTTTAACAGGCACTCCTGGAATGCAATGTTTTGCTATGTCTGCTCCATTTCCTTTTAATACCAAGACGGAACCTACCGATAGTGGTATCTACACTGGCCCTGGGAATTCTCCGAGGCCTGCAATCCGGAGGTCAGATCCGAACATGATATTGCACTGGTTGACAAAAGACACTGTGCAAAAAGATCTGACGAAGTCATGATGGTCTATGTGTGGAGGTATGCAGTCGCCCTCCTTGTAGATATTAATGATGCAGCTGTTGGGTATGCAGTCCGCGGCCAATACCCTCCATGTTACCATCCTCTTTACCATTCTCTTAATAATTCTTGGCATCGGATCCACCTCACTGCGACGGAGCATTCCTGGTGGATTTCCTTTTTTGTCTACCGCGAAGTTGTAGGGAAACCCGCATTGGATCGTAACTCTTCCTTTTCCAGACATCCATCTTCGGGGCTCTAAATAGGTCTTTTCCCTTAGGTGACCAGCTTGGCCCATTATCTAAAGCTCAAGTACGCAGTCTACAATTTAATGTTGTTCATAATCTGAGAACACATCTGTATGCAGCTCAAGGCCTTCCAAGATGTTGACCCTCTTGCCTCGAATTCTTTAGAAGTATTCAAAAGTTTTCTTTTCAACTTGCTATAATTTCTCCAGCTCGTATTCCACGATTATCTGAAGTCCTCGGAGTCTGGTAACATAGTGCGAGATGTACGGCTCAACCCCAGCACACTCTCCTTCATGTCTCGGCTCCTCGGGGATAGTCTCTGTCGGGACAACCTCAGGGGTTGCTTTCGCAACAAGACTCTTCAAAACTGGTAGCTCTGTCTGGCATCGTGGTACTATCTCCGTTTCTATTTTCCTCGGGATTTCTTTCATCCTTTCTGCTGTTCTTGGAATTGACTTCCTCCTTTCTGGTTTCTGACGAACCAATTTCTTCAAAGTATTTGTACTGACGATAGTGACTGTCTCTTCACGCTGATCTGCTGCCAGCTTAGTCAGCATCTTACGAATGCGACGGTTCTTGTTTCTTCATTGAGTAGGAGTGAGAGTGGCTCTCCTCACCTCTTGAATTTATGTAGGCATGGTGCTGACAAGTCTTCCTTCTGTTGTAGCCACCACAGACTTAACTTTCTTATCCTCTCTTGTTGCATGAGCGGTGTTTGTTTTTCTCTTCTTGCTAGGAGACGGCTGACTCGGGCCACCTAATTTCATCACTGTCTGACTGTGGAATGCTTCCTGATCAATCAGAGTCCAATCAGTTTCTTCATATTGTAACCCGGATGGTGCGAAATCAGAGTCAATTTCAATCACGGCTCCATCCTTCATCCTCTTTTCATCGAGCTCTAGACTCACTCCATTTTTAAAGTTCAGAACCAACCGCACGTTCGACATTTCCCTGTGAAAAATAAGGAAAGAATCAGGGGTTGTACTAAGAATAAGAACAATAAGAAAACATTTATTAATGAAAAATTTTATTTACTTCTTTTAAATTTCAAAGGAAGTAGGAAGAGATGAGGAAAGATCAGGAATGAATTGATTTAAAAGGAAGGAATCAAAATTTCATTATTATGATTTCACATGTTTTCTTTTAACACATTTTTTTTAATGATTTTTATCATCCATTCTTATGTTTTTGGGTTCGGACCCAGTCACAAAGGATTATTCTACCCGTGTTTCTAGGAATGAGACTTCACTTTTTAAAGTCCATCCTTCGAAACATCAGGTTGCGTAATATTCTTCAAATATCGTCTGTTAATTGGAAGCATATGTCGTTCTCCATGGTAATTCACCAGTTGGTAGGAACCTCCTGAGTAGACTGTCTCGACCATGAATGGCCCGTCCCAAGTCGGTTCAAATTTACCCCCTATATTGCGGTGCGTAAGAATAGGTCTCTTGAGGACTAGAACTAAGTCACCGACTTTGAATGACCTTGAGCGGACCAGTTTATCATGGGCCTGGATCATCTTGGCTTGACACAACTCCAAATTCTGCTGCATTGAAAGTCTTTTCCCTTCCAAGCTTCCAATTCTTCTAGTCGTAGTTTAGCATTTTCTTCTGTAGTAATCTTGTTCGCAACTGCAATTATGAGAGACGGAAGCTGCACCTCTAAGGGTAAGACGGCCTTGGACCCGTACACCAAAGCGTAAGGTGTAGACCGAGTAGGAGTTCTGAAAGTCGTCTTGTAGGCCTATAAAGCTTTTAAAACTTCTCGTGTCAATTCATTTTGTTGTCATCCAAAGTTTTCTTTAGGATTTAGACGAGAGTTTTATTAAAAGCCTCGGCCAAGCCGTTCGCTCTTGGATAGTAGATCGTTGAATAGCGCTATCGATCCCGTGTCTTCTGACAAAATTATTGATCTTCGTGCTTCTGAATGCGGACCCATTATTCGAGATAATCCTGCGTGGTACCCCGAAACGGTAAACGACTTGATTCTTGAAGAACTATAGCACGTGGTGTGCTTTTACTTCTCTGAGCGGTATAGCTTCTGCCCATTTTGAAAAGTAATCTGTAGCTGCAAGAATGAAGCGATGTCCTCTTGAAGAAGGAGTTCTATTAGACCATGATATCTGTGCCCCAACATTTGAACGGCTACGACACGATTGTCGGATGTAGCACATTTGGAGGTTGATGTAGAACCACTCCATGCACTTGGCACTGGTGACAACTTTTTTACAACTTTCATGCAGTCGGTCATCATTGAGGGACAGTAGTACCCTAGTCTCTTAATCTTCATCTTCATTTTCGGACCCGACTGATGAGAGCCATAAAGTCCTGAGTGCACTTCTTTAACAATTTCGCGAGCCTCGGACTCGCTCAGGCACCTTAGCCACATCTAATCGAAATACCTTCTGTATAACATATTATTTATTAATGCGTAAGACAAAATTCTTTTTTTAATATGATGAGCTAATGACTTATCGTCTGGTAGGTTTTTAGTTTGCAGGTAGTCTATGAGTGGTTGACGCCAGTCTTCTGCATTTTCTATCACTGCCACAATTGTTTCTTCTTCTTTTTCTGACTTGTGTATCGTGTCCATGTCGAGCTGTGAGAGAACCTGACGTCCCTGAACTGACACTTCAACTGATTCATCCTGCAAGTAGGCAAATTCCTTTGCAAGGTGGGCTAACGTATCTGCGAGAGCATTTTCTCTTCTGGGGATCTTATAGATCGTTACATTCGGAATCTGCTCCAACAATTTCATGGCATACTGAAAGTATTGCTCGAGGCTTAGTTTTAAAATTTTGTACCGTCCTGCGACTTGTTGAATGATCAACTGAGAATCCCCATAGATGTTGATTTATGTTATCCCCATCTTAATGGTTAATTCTAGTCCAGTTATGAGGGCTTCGTATTCAGCTTCGTTGTTCGTACATGGTTATGTTAAATGGTAGGAGTTCCTTAACATCCCCCGCCCCGGCGTTATAAAGATTAGTCTGATTCCTGATTTACCGGGCACTATCGTTTGCAATTCTTTGTCTTTCTATGTTGAGGATGCTCCGTCGAAGTACAATTCCCAACGTTGATCATCGGGGTCTTCTAGGCTCATTATCTGCTTGTCAGGCAAGTCGTCGTTGAGAGGCGATTCTGCCGGTAAAGGGTGTGCTGCGAGGAAGTCTGCTAGGATTTGACCCTTTACGGCACGAAGAGGAACGAAAGTTATATTGAATTACAATAGTATCATCGACCGACCACCTGGTAAGTTTGCCAGAAAGCGTTGGTCGGGTCATCAAATATTGCAATGGATTGAACTTCGAAATAATTTTGACCTTATGAGAAAGCATGTAATGCCTGATCTTTTGAGCGGCGAAGATCAGGGATAAACAATGCTTCTTAATAGGAGGATACTTTACTTCCGTCAGAATTAAATGATGACTTAAGTAGTAGAGAGCGTTTTCTTTTCCCTCATCGTTGACCTGGGCTAGCAGGGCTTCGAGAGAGTCATCTTAAGCCGCGGTATAAAGTATCAACTGTCTACCCGAGACTGGGGCTGCTATTACAGGAGGTTTCATTAATAACTGCTTAATGTCCTCGAAGGCCCGCTGGCATTTTTCTTCACAAACGAATTTGGCATCCTTTTTAACCAATGCCGAGAAGGGCTGACACCTACCTGACAAGTTCGAGATAAAGCGTCGAAGATATGCCAATTTTCCTTGAAAGGATCGTAATTGCTTCAAGGTTTTGGGAGGTGGAATTTCTAAGATAGCTTTAATCTTCTCCGGATCGATTTAAATTCCACAATTTCGGACAACAAATCCTAAGAATTTCCCAGAGGCGATGCTGAAGGCGCATTTCAAGGGATTCATCTTAAGGTTAAATTATCTTAATCGCTCGAAAACAATTCTCAAATCATACAGGTGATCTTCTTTCAGTTTGCTTTTGATGACCACATCATCCACGTAGCACTCGACTTGGTTGTGAATGAGATCATCCCAAATCCTCGTCATTGCTCTTTAGTAAGCTGCTCTTGCGTTCTTCAACCCAAAAGGCATTACTGTGTAGCAGTATATTCCGATTGGCGTTCTGAAGGCTGTGAGCTTTTCATCTTCTGGTGTCATCTTTATCTGGTTGTATCCTGATGATCCATCCATGAAAGAGAAGATTTCATGTGTCGAAGCGATGTTGATCATTAGTTCTGGAATTGGTAGAGGAAATTCATTCTTTGGACATGCCTTGTTCAAATCTCTGAAATCTATGCAGATTCTAATCTGTCCATTCTTCTTTTTGACTGGTACCACATTGGCTAACCAAGTCGGATATTGTTCTTCATGGATGAATTTAGCGTCTATTAGCTTCTTAACTTCAGCTCTAACTTGTTGTTCAATCTCTAGACGCATTCTTCTGGGAGCTTCTCTGATTGGAACGGCAGTGTGATCCACTCCTAGTTTGTGAACTGCGACTTCTGGAGCTAATCCTGGCATTTCATCATAACTCCAAGAAAAACAGTCTTTAAATTCCATTAGTAGCTTGATCATGTTTTCAGAATCTCTTTTATTGAGTAAGGAGCTAACAAAGGTCGGCCTAGGCTCTTCTCTAGTACCTAAGTTAACTTCTATTATTCTATTATAGATTTAATTTCTTCTTCAAATTCTGGCGGAGCATATCGGATTTGCAGATCTTCGAGATCATCTGAAGCTTTTAAGCAGACTTCATCATGCTCGCAAGTGACAACCAAGCAAAATCCCGTGTCATCAACTAATCCTACTGTGCCGAATCCGAGACCATCTTTTGAATTAGGAGGCCGACTAGCATTATTCCATAATTTCTGAAAGTGTTGTGATTGACCTTTTGTCCATTGTTTAGGTAGAATACCACGCTAAATTAAATTTTTAACACAGGGAGAATACCACTCAAAAGGTAGTTCCATTAATTCAGATGAAGTAACATCTTCAAATTGTACATCATTTTTCAGTTTTGGAAGAAGAAGCACCGCGGTAGAATTTGATTGGCTTAGTACTGCCGCCATGCACTTCCTTGACCACCATACCCTCAACCTTATTAGAATGGATCGGGGTCAGGGTCATAGTATGTACATAATGGTTAATCTTCTCGGACATTGATTTGTGTTTTTTATTCCTTTCATCTTCGAGAGAGATCTTGAACTGGGCTTTCTTTTGATTTACTGTTGTTGTTTCTTTCTTGATTTCTTCTTCGAAACTATTCTCCCAATCAACGTCGATGACCGGTTTCTTCTGTCCAACTGTTCCAACGTCTCTTCCTCGACCTCGTACCTGACCTCGACCTCGGGTGCGAGTTTTGGAGAAACCATCACCATCTCGCCGTAAGGGAGTGGTGAGTAACTGTTGAACTAGAATTTAAGGTTCTTCATCATCTCGAACTTTTTTTGCTCCATTTGGTACGATATTTCTGGAGAAGATTGTTTTCTTCGGAGGTGCGTAGTAAGCTTCATCTTCGTGAATTCTGATTTCATGCATGGAGAAAGGTTGCAAATCACCTTTGATACACTGCTCCCCTCCTTCAAAATATTTTATGCACTGGTGTAGAGACGACGGTACCATCCGGTTCTCATGGATCCACGGCTGACCCAGTAGAGCGTTGAATGATGTCTCAGAATCAATTATATGGAATTTTACGGTTGTCTTTGTCAGATCACCGGTCTTCATCAGTGGTGTTATCAATCCAAGGGCTCTTTCTCCTTTTTCATTGAAGCCTCTTAGTAACATCTTATCTGCTTCGAGCTCACGAGCATCAATTTCCAGATATGCTAACGTTTGAAGGCTCACTATGTTGATTGATGCTCCTGGACCAACCAACACCCTGGAGAGCGTAAACTTTCCAATAGTGACTGAAATGTACAACGGTCGGTTGTGATCAGCCGTTCCAAGTAGTAGATCATTATCCATGAAGGTAACACCTCGCTGTTCTTTTAACGAGCAAATCTCGTCTAAGGAATTACCAGCCATTTGAGCTAAGCAAATTTTTGGATTAAGTAAGGCCTTGATCAGAGTTTCTCTCATCTCTTTTGACAGAATCAGAGCGTCGTAGATGCTCAGTTTGGCTGGTAGCTTCCTAAGATGGCTAGCACATTATAATCCACTTTGTTACCAGGCTGCTCAATTTCTTCCCAGACGGGCAATTTTTCCGCTGGGGTTGGCTCTTCCTGAGCAACCACCTGCTTTCCTTTATCCTTTGGACCCATTCTCGGGGGTAAAACTTTTTCGCTTCATAGATTGACTTCTGTTATTTCTTGTACATCTGGTGCTGAATCTGCCGGTGTCTCCTCTTGAATCGGAACGACTGGCTCTTCTGGAGTTGCTTTGGAATCTGATAACTCTAATTCTATCTTGATTGGAGTTCCTCAGAATTCACAAATGGACTCATTACTTGTTGAACTTTCGCATCCATCCTTGTGAATGTCTTCTCCTTTGTTGTGGTCATCGAGGTTTAGTATGATTTGAGAATCGTTATTTATATTGGAATTGAGATCCAGATTCGGTTGGTTGTCGTTAGTTACGTAATTGTTAGCAACAGTCAAAACGTAGCCAACACCAAAACTCTTATCATTATAAGATCCCACCGGGGCGAGCAAATAATCATACAGAGTCAGAGGTTCGAGGGATTTCTCCCCCGAATCGGAAACAACCATCCTAGGATAAGCAGCCCCTAGTCTACCCTTCGGAGCCTCGGTTTTCTTTTCTTCTACGATCTTCTCCTCCTTCTGAGGCGGTTCTTCAATTGCATTTGGATGTGATCCAAAATTTTCTTTGAAGACTTTATCCAGACGGTACTCCATCCATCATTGCTCGTGTAAGGGTCTATCGAAACAATAGGATTCGTTGAAATAACATTGACGGAACCTCCTTTTTGGGGTTCCTTCATGTATTCCTTCGAGATCGTTATGTTCCCTTTCCAGAGATTGTCTTCAAGTGACCCACTTTTTAATGTTTACAAAAATAGCAATGGCACCAAAAACTTGATCCCGCTTAATATATATTTAATTTTATGATGGAATGTATAATGTGGATTCTACACAAGTATACGTATCATATCAAGTAATACAGGGCTCTAGTGGAGTCCTGGTTATCGATCCCATAGGGAAGTTTTAAAAGATTTGTAACAACTAAATTTAAAAGGATTTACTTACTAGTATAGTATACGGAATTTAGAATACTTAACTAAAGAGATCTAAAGTAAACTAATGCTTTAAATAAAGTTGATTTAAAGATTTTAGAAAAAATATCCTTCCCCTCGTTTTTTAGAAACTTCAGTGAATGATGAATTCAAATAGATTTTTTATTGTATTGTGACAAATAGGAGCATTCCTATTCTTTACCCTTTGGTCCAGGTGCAAAGAACATTGACTAGTCCTATGCTTGATTACTGAATCTGCGACTAGGCTGGGAGGATACTGGCTGCCACTGCAGAGCTCCCACGTTCCCCTCATCAGAGGGCTAATATCTACACTTCAGCTCTCAAACAATAGGACCAAATTGAATATTTTATTTTGTCACACTAAAATGTCCAATTCTACGTCCGATAAATAATATTTCCCTATTTATTTGCACCATCCTTCCAAGGATTTTGACTTCCCTGAATATTGGATGTAATCTTTACTATAGTTGATAATTCAACATATTTTAACAATTCAACTGGCCAGATTGAAAGTAAATTAAGTTTTAAGTAAAAGATTATCACAATTTATTTTAATATATTAGGCACTTCTATTTAATTTCATCAATTCACATAATTTCATAAACAAGGAGAAAGACTAAGAAAACTACTCAGAATGCATGGGAATTAAACAAAGCATGGATTTCATTTAAAGTTAACAACAATAAACAAAGATACTTATCTCAATTTCCTCCTCAAGCAGACTCCTTGAAGTTCCTTTGACTTTTTCTTCTAGTACAACATACTTCTTAACTCACTACTTACACTTACTCACACTAAACTTCAACTTAGACTCAAAAGCACACTAATAGAATACTCTAAGACTCCTAAAATAGACACTCTACATACTAAAATTCGTCCTCTATTTATAGAGGTAGACAAAGGTCCAAGGGGTACTTAAGCACTTCTTTAAAAAGCATCCAGGTTAAATGTATCTGGCATTTTGAACAGTCTCGCCGTCGGCTAGAAACGACCTCGCCGTTAGTGGGGCTTCTAGAAGGTCTTCAAACCGCGTGATCTAGCTGTCAGCGGGCTCGGGCTCGCTGTCGGTGAGGTAGTTGCAAACCTTTAAGAAATTCTCTTTATAATCTCGCAGTCGGCGGGCTCGATTTCGTCGTCGGCGACTTAGTTCATTTTGCATGTATTTCTTCCTTTTTGATCCAAATTTGCTCTATTTTATGCTTTTTTTCTTCCATCTCTTATAAATCTTCCTTCCTGCAATAAAATAAAGAAAATGCCTTTCTTTAAAGTGTAATTTCATATAAAATAGGTATGAATTTCTTAACATATTTTTCTGTGATCATCAAGCCAACTCTTGAAAGAAATGCAATCCTCTATCTTGTGCCCGAGCATCTGGTGGTAAGGGCAATAGTTTGTATGATCTTTCTTGTTGACTTCTTCTTGCCTCTTGAGCTCTGATAGCTGAAAATCTGGTGTCTTCATTAAACTCCGGAACATCTTTGCTACTGCTTCAGTTTTGAATGGATATTCCCTATTTAGAAGTTCTTTCAGGTTATGCGATGGACGAGGCGGTTGCTCATAATGCTGAGGCGACTGATAGCTCGGTCGAGGCTGTTGGTAGTTCTGTTGAGGTTGTTGGTATGTCTGTTGCAGTTGTTAGTAAGTCCGTTGCGGTGGTTGATAACTGGGTTGTGGCCGTTCTGACTGTATCTGTACTGGCTGCTTGCCTTTATCTACTACCGCAACGATTCTGGATTTCTTTTCGAATGCTTTTATAGACTTCTGCTTATCGGTCTTGTCTGCAAAACTTAGCTGCTTTGCCTCCTCTTGCAAGCTCCCGGCGTTACTGAGCAACTTCTCGAAAGTCTTAATTGTAAATCCTTTAAGGAGAAGTGCTATCGGGCCATGGATACTCTTAAGAAGGATACCGACTGCATGTTGTTCCTGAAGTTGAGGCTCACACTTCATGCTTAAATTTCTCCATCAAAGTATGTAGTCCACTAAAGTTTCGTTCGGTTTCTGTTGCTCCACCACTAGATCACTTATAGTGATGTGGTGTCGAGTCCCGGCAAACCGCTTAACGAAGAGGTTTTCTAACTCTGAAAATGTCTTGACTGAACCATTTAGCAATTCTGCATACCAATGGAAGGCAATCCCTGATAAGCTGCTGACGAACTGCCGAAAGAGCAAAGCATCGCTTCCACCGGCATTGCAACGACAAGCACGAAAATGTGCTACATGCTGTCGGGGGTTTCTCGTTCCATCAAAATTCATGAACAAAGGTGGTACGAAGCCTTTTGGGTATTGGACCTCATCAAATTCTTCGGGGTATGGTCTACCCGTCTGGATAGATGCTCCACTCTTACACTGAGCTAAGGCTTCTCGCATCTGCTATTCTACCATGTTTTTTATATCCTTTTTGGGAATCATGCTTTGCGTAGAATCTTTCTTTGGTTGTTCATCTCCGTTAACAGATGTTACCTCCTTTCCTCCGTCCGCGATGTGAATGATTTCTGGGGGTGTTCCCTTTTGAGTTTGCGGCTGATTCCGTAGAGTGGCTAAGGCGGCAGCCATCTCTTCCATCCTTTTTGCCATCTGGGAAATTGTATCATTCTTTTCTTGAAGTTGTTCTCTCATCACTTCCGGTTCCTCCCTTTCTGAAGTTGACGGGGCGCCTTGTGAAGCTGCCGATGCTCGGGTCTCGACCATATTGATCTCAGCACATTGTTCATCCATGAATTCTGATGAATCTACTTCATTTGCCAATTCTTCTCATCTTTCCCTTGCCAACTGTCGGATGTCTGTTCTTAGTTTTCCTATAGCATCCTCAAGTGGTCTCTTCCAAACGGTTTCGCGGTTGTCATGTGATGACTGTTGGACTTCTTTCTCAAGAGTTTCTTTTAACGCAGTGGTGCTTTCTTCAGATTCAGGCTTCCTGATGAGACTTCTCTTTCCAAAATGTTTTGTTGGTTTTGGTTCACCAATAATAGGTTGCCACAACATCCTTCTTGCACTAGAAGGCCTTAGACCAGATGGTCTGTCGGTTATGCGTCGGTAGGTGGTGCCCTCCCTAATATGGTGACCTGATATAACAACAGGAGAACTTCTTTCACTAGCTCGCACTTTCTTCCTTGGCCTCTCTGGGGCAGTGACAGGGTCTACTCGTGGTCCGAGGCGGGATTTGACTGGCACTCGTCCCATTCTTCTTAAGATCTCTGATACGGGGCATCCTTCCTTCTTAGCTAGTTTCTCTATTACGGCTCGCAGTCGAGTAAGCGGCGTAGTCTTGGCCCTCTTCCTCTTACAGTCACTATAGTATGCCGGTCGGCATAATGCAGCAGCGATCCTCCGAACATCTTCCTCATCCGATGCAGTAGAGAGAAGGTGGAACCTACTTCCTCCCAACAGCGGTGAAATTTTAGGTAGTTCTTCCTCTTCCTCAGGAATCTCTTCCAGAAAAGCAACTTCAACAGCATTAGCCTTCTCAATCCTGGTGATCTTTCTGCTCTTATTTCTTCTTTGAGTCCGAGTTAAGGGTGTAACTCTTAAACTAGACCCTATCTCGAAGATAGGAGGTATTGTAGCAAAATCTGTACCCTCCACGGTGGCAGGCTCATCGCAGACTTGGATTTCCATCCCCTTCAGTTTGGTAGGAATCGAGGTAGGTGCAGAGATGACTAGACCGGTGGGGGTAGAGACAACAGTCCTCCTACGAACAGTGGTACTCTTTTCAGCTGGGACCTTTTGCAGGAGAGGGAACTCTTGAGTCGACTTCAGGTTGAACTCAATCACGGGCTCCTTAGTTTCTGATACTTTATCCATTAGTGTGAAGAGGGTGACGTTAGCAAACTTAATATCTGTATTGTCGAATCCTTGTCCAAAACGGATGATTCCATTGTCGGGCAGTTCATCCTTATAGATGGTGAAGTCCATTCCATTGGTGAAGGAGGAAATTAACTTTGGTGCAGTCATTTTCTGTAGGGTAAATTTCGAATCCCGAATTATGCTTCCTTTTATCGCAAAACTTAAGACGAAAAAGAAGGAGTCTGAACACATTTTAGTTTATCTTAATGTATTCGTGATTTAAAAGAGTTCGTCTATTAAAAGGTTGTTTATTAGAGGATTTGTTTGTTAGGAACAAAATGATTAATGGAGGAAGGTTAAAGGAAAGGTAAAGGACCCGATTCAGAATTGGAAATGAAGAGAAAGTCTCGTAAGACTTCTCAACCCGAAGGACCGCTCCTAAGCTAACACCTATTGGGGGTCCACCCCACCTCAGAAAGAGGCAAAAGGATTTCGGAACCTCTCTGTTTAGGGGTGTCTACACAGTGGCTCCAAAATCCAAGAGAGTTGAATATACCCTTTCAAGACTTACTGCCGATTTATGAAAGCAAAACCATCTGATCAAAATGGAGAGTGGAACCAGTCCCCAGCGGAGTCACCAGAAATTGTCGGCATATTTTTAGGTTTGTGTGTTGTATTTAAAAAAAAAAAAGGGGTCGCCTAACAGAGATTGTCGGTGAATTTTGGATTTTAAATTTAATTTAAATATATATATAATTTGGAAAGTAGCATTTGAGTTTGAAAATAATTTTTAATTTTGAAAATTTTAAGATATGAAATAAAACCGATCTCACATGCCAAATAGTTTATATAAACGAGCATCACACCACAAACCATGTATCTATTCCGAAGAATAGACACACTGCTTGATGATGGGGCTTGATTAAATAAACTAGAAAATTTGTGATGTCCGTTTGGTCTGCGAACCAATTTTATAAGCCGACAATTTCCCCTGCTTTATATGAAGGAATTAAGCAGGGTTTATATTACCTGGGTTCTTAAAGTTCCCTATAAGGGCAAGCCCCTACAGTTAATTACATCTTAAATGTCAGAAGACACTCAAGAAAACTCTCGATAATGATCAATGGTCTTGCTCTCAAGAATTTCAAAGTTTAAGGTTTTTAAAGGATAGAATTTTAGAGATTTCAATAGGGAATGGATCAAACTTGGAACAGTTTATTTTAAGAGTCCAATGGAAGAGAGGTAGGAGAAGCTGAGGATCCAAGAAGAATCTTGGCAACTTCCCAAACTATCCTATTGTTTGGATTTAAATTTCAGAAGTGAATTTATTTAAGTTTTAATCCTGCTAATTAAGTATAGGAATTACATTTACATAATCACCTGATTATGCAAATAACCTGGAAGGTAAGAGGATTTACGTCGTATCGGATGACGACCTCGGAAGCCTAAGACCGGTTAGGATTTAATTTGCATAACATGATTATGCAAATGCCTAACGAAAGGTTGAGGATTTATGTTGCACTAAGCAAACTACATCGAAATCCTATGGCTTGGTTATTTAATTCTAAAAAGGGTTTTGCTAGAGTAGACACAAGTTTTGCTGACGACGATGGTCGTGCTGCCCACTATGCTCCAAGCTTCTTGTTGCTGCAGAGGTTTAGTTTTAAAAAATGAAAATCAGGGGATGAGAGAAGTATTCTGGTTTAGAAAAGTTTTAGGGTTCAAATATCTTAATGTTTTATTAGGGGAATCTTAAAGTTGATTATAACAACACAGGTTAAGATCCCACGGTTCCATCATTCCGGCATCGTTATTTTTATCGGATTCTGTTGACCTCATTTTTAATGAGGTCTTCTCTTCTTCTTTTTAGTACTTAGGATCTAGCCTTAGGCTTTTCCTTTGACTATCTTAGAGGACTAGAATTGGGATCCACCATCTAGAATTTCAAACCACTTCTTAACTCCCCGTAAACTCCACAAACTCGACCGTAGACCCCTAATCACCTGGAGGGTCGAAATCAAATGTGGAAGTTTAAAGGATGAGTTCCTATAGGACTCTTTGGCCTTAGGATCGCCGCGGTGGCCTGGTCTCGGTGAAGGGGCCGACTTACACACACACTACACTCATACACTACACTTTCACACACCTCCTAAAACCACACCCATACCTAACTCGACCTCCCGACTCATGTAGGTGATTCACATGGATGGTACTTAACCCCTAAGCCCTCGCTAAGCAGGGTTAGGAACAACATAGTGAATGCCTCAAATGAGTCCCTTCACGACTCATGTGGGCTTGATGTGGCTTCATGGCTCAACCAAAATGATTTTATTCCACTCAAATTTACCCAATCTTCAATTTTCCAAATTTTCAATTTTTGACCCCCGAGACCCTACACCCGCCTAACCTACCCAAAGCCCTTGAAATTACCCAAATTTTTCAAAATTTCCAAATCACCCAAAATTCCCCAAAATCAATCCCAAACATTTCCACATTACTCAAATTGATCATCCATACCCAAAAATACCAAAAATTCCAAAAATACCTCCCAATACCCTCCAAATACCCAAAATACCCCTCTTGACCCAAAAAATCCAAAAATTCAAAAAATTCCCAGAAAATTCCAGAAAATCCCAAATATTCCCAATTTCATTTTGTTCAACTACACCATGGGCCAATTTTGTCAATTTACCCTACTTTTGTCAAAACTCACCCAATTCAACTCCAATTAACCCCAAATCTTTTCTAAATCTTCCTTAGCATCCCCACAAGCAAAACACTAACATGATTTGCCCAAAATTTAGACCCAAAACCCACTCAAATTCAACCCAAAGTTAAAAGGCCCAATTTTGACCTAAACCCAAACCTAACCCAAATGAGCCCAAACCCCAAAATCAAAGCCCAACCAAAGTCAAAACCTCTTTGAAACACTCCCATAAACATTTCTCAACATTAATTTTACATCAATTTCAACCCTAGCCCAACATTGGCCCAACTTGGCCCACTTTCGACCTATATTGGCCCATTCACCAAAAGAGCCCAAATTCAACCCAATTCAAACCCAAATCACCCCCAATTTGCTTCAAGTCACTCATGACACATCCATGAGCTAAACCCAACAATTATTCGGCCCAAACTCTTTACAAAATTCCCATCCATAAATTCATTTTTAAACTTAAAGGCCCATTCCTTAAACCATTTTAAAAGCCCATCTTTTACCACATCCAAAGGCCCAAAATTGGTCCCAAAGCCCATATGACATTTCCCCTCATCATACTTTCAATTAAACTCAATACCTAAGTCCTAAATTCATCATCAAATCATCCCAAATCAAGCCATATGCCAATTCCCATTAAAATACCAAAATTCATAAAACCCTTTTTCATGAAATTGACTTAACTTTCCCCAAGCCAAAGGTGAGCCATGAAGCCATGCATGAGCCACATGTGAGCCATGAGAGCCTTGGACACTCCACCATGCCATATTAGGTAAGAAGAGGGAGGGCTTTCCTTAATCCCTAAAGCTCATTAGCCTTAATCATGATTCACCTAAACTTAAATTTAATCCAAATATATTTGGATGGAGACTTCTCCATGCCAAACCAGCTGATCCCTTTGATCCCCCACAACATCCAAAGCCACCTTGAGGGTGCACCAAGCCCAAATGGGTGGATTGACCCATTTAGACTCAAAACTAGCCATGCCCCATTCTACTTTGGATCAAATCCTTTACACATGGCAATTGCCAATTGCTTCGCACCAAGTCCCAGCCCCGACCCACCCGACCTCGAGGGTGACCCATGCTCGGCCGGCCGGCCACCGTGTCGCCGGAAAACACCATGGCCGAGAGCTCACATGTGAGCCAACTTTGGAATTCTCCTCGCCGAGCCGCCCCATCCCCACCGGCCATCAGTAATGCTCTTCTCTTGCCAAGAGCAACTCGATCCCAAGCCCTAACTCTCCCCGGGAGGCCCTCCACCCTCTCCTATTTAAACACCACCCCTTCTCGGCCATGAGAGGTGCTGAAACAAACCTTAAGGAAACTCGCCAAAATTGTTCCGTACTACTCCCCATACATGAGAGCATTTGATCCCCACCGAACTTCACCCCAATTCCCTCTAGCCGAGCTCAATTTCGAGTTCAAACTTTAGCCCAAAACCAGGACACTTCTTCACAAAGGATCAATCCTCAAATTGATTGGTCCTACACCTTCACCGTACCAAGAGAAGGTGTCCACCAAGCAAAAGCCCCATCTCCAAAGCCACCCGGCTTGCTCCAGCCTCCAAGCTTTGTGATCGGCCGTGGTCAAAATCCTACCTGAGCAATTCACCGCACTCAGAGACTTCATCCGGAGCCTGCCGGGATCCAATCGAAGGTGAAACAACCCTCGCATCGAAGCCACACTTCTCCGAGCAAAGGTATGGCCTCACTCTTCTTCCCGAGCTTCGAACATTCTCCATTTTTATCGAGTAAATTTCATCCCACATAAACCGTATGGATGTGTTCGTCTTCTCGAGACGAATCCATAGAGCATAAGAACGTTAAATTCGGTCAAGTATCGAGTGAGATCTTAGGCCGAGAAGATGGACGGTTCTCGGGTTGAGGAGGCTTGGGGACGATGAACGGATGCCATTCATTCAATACACGCGTGGACGGACGGCTCAGATGGCGTCGGACCAGGAGATGGTACGTGAACCGCGGGACCCGGGCTGCTGACTCAAGCGGCGGCGTCGAATGAGAGCGCGCCACGTTCGGAGATGCCGAGGATGACGCGGCGCCGACTCGGATAAATAGAAAATTAGGGATTTTTCTATTTATTTAATTCCCTGAACTTGGAAAATTCATAACTTTGTGTAGGAAAATTATAAAAATAAAATAAAAATACCCTCTTGCTCAGTCGAACGAGGAGAATAATGTGGAAAAGAAATCATTTAATTTCATCAAGTATTTTATTTTTTAATAATTTATTTACTCGTTTGCATTCTTTTAATTCTCCATGCATATAGGAAATTCACCATGGCATGAGACCATAGTGGCTTTTGAAGCCTTTGAAGCCTCGAATTTGGGAACATTCCCTGAATTTTCCAAAGTTAGAGGCCATCCCTATGAGAAGTTATTGATTTTTCAAATTCATGTTACTCGTTTTGAGTATTTTAATTCCAATAATTAGCATGTTGTGAAATAAATTCTAGGCAAATTTGGTGATGTCCCTTATGACCGTAGGACCCTAGAAAAATAGGTTTTGAGTTAGTTCATTTAAAATAACCCTAATCGGCTTAAACACCCAAAATAGATCTCTAATTAATTAGAGCTAACCATACATCAAATTGACTTGAAATCAATTCTCCATTGACCTTTAGGATCAGAGGAACCCACCATAAAAATTTGAAGTCAATTGGACTTGGTTAGCCCTACTAAATGGGTTGATTAAGCCATTTAGTCAATTTGAACTTTAAAAATTCATAACTTTCAAAATACCTTTCAAAAATTCACCAAATTTGTTTTGGAGCCTCTCTGATATTAGGGGAATTTAAGAAAATTAAAATTTTAATTTTCTAAAAAAGTTGATTTTTAATATTATTTTAATATTTTTAATAATTAAAAAATAATAAAAATCACAAAAATAATAAAATTCACCAAAATGTCACATTTTGAATTTTAATCACTTAGGAACAAACCCCATATTTTTCTTAGGACTATTTAATGAGATATTAAATTTTAAAGCTCTAGGGTAATTTTAAAATTAAAAAAATGTATTTTCTAGCATTTTCACTAAAATAATTATAATAAATCATAGAAAAATCAGAAAATTACAAAAATTGATTCTCTGATTTCCTAGATATCAGAGAGATTTTTGAAAAATATAAAGTTTATTTTTCAACCTTTATTTTATTTTTAAATTAATTAACACTCCAAAACTTAAAATAATTATAATAAAAATAATATAATTCAAAAAATCACCAAAATTGGTCCAAGTGGTCCTCTGGTCATTAGGAATGTCCCCTAATTTTCTTAAGAACAGAAACTTTTCCTTGGTCATGTTATTAAATTTTTCTTGGAAATCTCTATTTTCTACCAAAAATAATTATATAAATAAATTAAATACAGAAAAATCACATTTTCTCCTCTCATGTCTTTATTGACATATGAGTGAAGTCACATAAAAATTTCAAGTTCATTTAAACTCAATTTAGTGAGTTATGAAATTATTAAGCTTAAAGGGCAAAGTGGTAATTAAAATTTTAACCCTTAATTAAAACTTTAGGTTTAATAAAATTAACAAGTAAAATATTTGATCTTAATCTGATTTGGATGATTGAAATTTAAATAATTAAAGGGTAGAAACCCATTAAACAATTTAAAATAATTGAAATAAATCTTAATTAAATAATTGATTAAATTTGGGAAGAATAATAAAATTGGAATTATTAAAATAGGGATATTGTTAAGAAGAGATTTATTCTTTAATTTAAAAATCCCTAAATTAATCATCTCATTAATATTTAATTCTTAATTAAAATGATAACTCAAATTTAAAATATTAAAAGACTTAATCATTAAACTAAAGTTAAATTATTAAACTCTTTTAAAATTTCAATTAAAGTTAAAAAATAAAATTAAAGTTAAAAAATAAAATTAAATTAAAAATTAATTAAATTAAATAAATCAAATTGAATTAAATTAAATTAAGTCAAATTAAATTAAATTAAATTAAATAAATAAATTAAATTAAATTAAATTAGACTAAATTAAAACAAATTAAATTAAATTAAATTAAATTAAAACATATTAAATTAAATTAAATTAAATTAAATTAAATCAAATTAAATTAAAATTAAATCAAATTAAATTAAATTAAAGGAAATTAAATCAAATTAAACTAAATTAATTTAACATCAAATCAAACTAAATTGAATTAAATTAAATTAAATTAAAATTAAAATTAAATTAAATTAAATTAAAGTTAAATTAAATTGAATTAAATAACATCACCTAAAACAAAAAGAAATTAAATATAAAGCAACTTGAACACTATTCCAATTTTAAACCCATTAATTGAAATTAAACTAAATCACAAACCATTTGAACACCAATTTACCCTCAAAAATTTTTGTTGTCATAACTCCTAAACGTAATATTAAATGAAATGTTACTTCACTTATAGGACATTCAAATATCCTAGCTCACCGAGTAAGATAACAACAAAACTTAACTAAAACTCTGACGATTAATTCATTTGTGTAATTGAATTCATTCGGACTTAAAACAATCCTAGAAATATTGAAAAGATGTTTAAGATTCGTCTTAAGCACTTCCTTGATATGATAGGATGTTCATAAGAACAATTAAACTTAATTGTTCTTTGATGAAGAAAATCGTCTTCAAACCAAAACACAAGAGCCTAGACGTCATAGGAAATGACTAGCTATAGGATTAGAAACTTGGTAGAAAACCATAACTCTTCCCTTAGCTTTACCTAGGAACTTGCTTAAATATTCTAATTGTGTTTTAAGTGCAGCTTGGGATGACGGGAAGACCCTCCAGTGTACGCTTTTATTTTATTGCAATTTACTTTCGCAATTTACATTATTGCAATTTATTTAACCGCATCGCACTTACTTTTCTTGCATGATAAACAACCGTTGCATGAAAACCCACACCTGTAGGATAGTCCCTAAAACTCGAAACCAAAACTAAACTAAAAGTCATTGCAAGATAAAATTCACCTCCACAACATTTCAAAATATAAAACAACTCAAAATTTAATCACAAACGAACACAAAACTACAATTACAACTAAATTAAAACGTCCTGTTGGATGATCGGGAATACCTCGGATGATGTAACCTACATGTTGCTAACGGGATTTCCCATGGTCTAAATGAAAGTGTGGAACTCATTTAGTTGAGTTTAGCAAATTCATCTGGACTAAGTGAATCCGATAAAAATAATGATGCCTGAAGGATGGAACCGTGGGATCTTAACCTGTGTCGTTATAATCAACTTTAAGATTTGTTTTAATTAAAACACAAAAAACACTTGGAAATTAAGATTTTCTCTAAACCAAAACACTTTTCTCATCCCCGATTTATGACTTCTAAAACTAAACCTCTCGCAACAACAAGGAGCTCTGGAGCATGGTGGGCAAGCACGGCCATCGTCATCAGCAAAACCCGAGTCTACTTCAAGAAACATTCCTAGAATTAAATAACAAAGCCATAGGACTTCGAGGTAGTTTGCCTAGTGCAACATAAATCCTCAACTCTTCGTTAGGAATTTGCATTGCAAATTAAGCCCTAACCGGTCTTAGGATTCCGAGGTAGTCGTCCGATACGACATAAACCCTCACATCTGCGAGGCTATTTCGTATGATTCTATCATATAAATATAAGCCCTAATTAATTAAAATTGACAAAATCAAAACATTAAATAGACATTAGGACTTTCCTAAATTCAAGCCAAACAATAGGATAGTCGGGAAATTACCGAAGTTCACTTCGAATCCGTAATTTCTCCTACCTTTCTTCCTTTCGAATTCTCAAAACAAAATGTTCCAAACTTAATCCATTCCCTATCGAAATTCCAAAATTCAATCCTTTGAAAACTTAAACTTTGAAATTCTTGAGAGCAGAATTATTGATTATTATCGAGAGTTTTCTTGGTGATTCCCGTCACTTAAGATGTAATTAACTATAGTGGGCTTGCCCATATAGGGAATTTTAAAGAACCCGTGTAATATAAACCATGTTTAATGCTTTCATATTAAGCAGGGGAATTTTTCAGCTTATAAAATTGGTTCGCAGACCAAATGGATGTCACAAATCTTTTAGTTTGTTTAATCGAGCCCCACCGTCAAGCAGTGTGTCTATCCTTAGGGACAGATACATGGTTTGTGGTGTGGTGCTCGTTTATATAAACTATTTGGGATGTGAGATCGGTTTGATTTCATATCTTAAAATTTTCAAATTTAAAATTATTTTCAAAAATCAAATACTACTTTCAAATTATTTATTTAAATTAAATTAAAAAATTCGCCGACAATTTCTGTAGGCGGCCCCTTTTCAAAATACAATACAACCTAAAAATATGCCGACAACTTCTGGCGACTCCGCTGGGGACAATTCCTCTCTCCATTATAATCAGATAATTCTGCCTTCAAAAATCGGTAGTGCATCCATGTCCTTAATGGATCAAACTACCCTTCTTTCCGTTGGGGTACTATGTTCATTTCTACCTTGAACAAGTATAACCAACATTCTCTCGGATTTAGGAGCCACTGTTTAGACACCCCTAAACAGAGAGGTTTCGAGATCCTTTTACCTCATTTTTGAGGTGGGGTGGACCCCCAATAGGTGTTAGTTTAGGAGTGATCCTTCGAGTCGAGAAGTCTTGCATAAGACTTTCTTTTCCTTTCCAACTCGAATCGGATTCCTTACCTTCTCTACACCTTCGAACATTCCGTTCTAAATAAACAAACCCTCTAATGAATGATTCTTTTAACAAATGATTCCTTCTTTTAAATACATGAACAAGAATGTGTTCGGACTCTTTTCGATTCCTTTCTTTTCGTCCCGATGAGAAGAAGCATAACTTCGGGACCGACAAACCGAATCTACCCCGCATAAATGGAAGCCCCAAAGCTGATTTTCTCCTTCACCAATGGACCGGACTTCGCCGTTTATAAGGATAAGCTACCCGACAATGGGATCATCCGGCTTGGACAAGGATTCGAGAACACAAATGTCAAGATCACCGACGTTTCCCTTTTCGCGCCGACAAACAAAGTATCCGAAGCCGAGAAGCCGCCGATCGAGTTCAACCTCAGGTCAACTCGAGAGTTTCCTCCCCGCAAAAGATCCCGACCGAGAGGAGTACCGCCGTCCGCAAAAGGATCGTTCTTGCTACCCCCACCGGTCTAGTTGTTTCGCACCTACCCCGGCTTCGCCAAATTAAAGGGGAAGGAAATCCGTAACTATGGTGAACCCGTTACCGTGGAGGGTACGGACTTTCCTGTGAGACCTTCTATTTTTGAAATCGGGTCCGACTCAAGAATTCCATCACTAACACGAACCAAAAGAAGGAACGTAGTAGGAAGATCGCCAGTGAAGCGCCGTAGCCGCCGAAGTTGCTTTCCCGGAGGAAATCCCGTAAATCCCCGAGTACACACCAATACCCGAATACATACCATTGCCCGAAGATACACCCTTTTGGAAGGAAGCGATTCCATCCCCTTTCCGCCGCAATCGACGAGGAAAATGTCCGCAGGATTGTTTCTACATTACCTCGACCAAGCATACTATGATGACAACGAAAGAAAAGGGCTAGGATCACGCCATTTGCCCGACTACGACCGTGATCGAGAAACTAGCAAAGAAAGAGAAATGCCCCGTATCGGAGATTCTAAGAAGGATAGTGGCGGGTGCCGGCCAAATCCCGTCTTGGGCCCCGAGTAGAACCCACCATCGTTACGGAAAAGCCAAATAAAAGGATGAAGGCTAGTCCGCCCGTCGTCGTTTCGAGATTACGGATTAGGGAGGATACCACCTTCCAACATTCGGGCCGACGTGACCATCCGGTCCTAGCACCTTCGCCGCTAGAAGGATGGTATGGCGTCCCACTACTCGGACAACCGAGATTGAAACAACAACTCGAGAAGGAAAGTCTCGTCAGGAGACTTGAATCTGAAGAAAGTGCTACTGCAGTAAAGGGGACTCGTGAGAAAGGAACCCGGCAGCTATCACACGACAACTGTGAAGATGCACATAAAAGACCGCTAGAGGACGTTATGGAAAAGTTGAGGACTGATATTCGACGACTAGCAAAAGAAAGAGAAGAGAAATTCGGAGACGAGATTGATTCATCGGAATTAATGGATGACGAGTATGCAGAAATCAATATGGTCGAAACACGAGTTTCGTCAGCTTCACAAGGTGCTCCTGCAGCCGCAGAAAGAGAGGAGCCGAAGTGATGAGAAGACGACTTCAAGAGAAAGACGATACGATCGCCCAAATGGCGAAATGGATGGAAGAGATGGCTGTAGCCCTAGCCACTCTCCAGAGTCAAGTGCAACCCCAAAGAGAGACACCCCCAGAGGTCATTCACATTGTGGACGGAGGAAAAGAGATTACATCCGTCAACGGGGATGATCACCTAAAGAAAGATACAACACAAAGTATGATTCCGTAAAAAGATATCAAGAGCTTGGTGGAACAGCAGGTGCGAGAAGCTTAGCACAATCAAAGAGCGGGACATCCATTCGGACGGGTAGACCTTACCCGGAAGAATTCGATGCTGTCCAATACCCAAAAGGCTTCGTACCACCTCTGTTCAAGACCTTTGATGGAACCGGGAACCCCCGACGACATGTTGCACACTTTCTTGTCGGCTTGTTGCAATGCCGGCGGGAGCGATGCATTACTCTTCCGTCGCTCGTCGGCGCACTCGTCGTGGATCGCCTTTGATTGGTATGCGGAATTACCAAATGGTTCTCGTGAAGACGTTCTCGTAACTAGAAAACCTCTTCATCAAGCGATTTATCGGAGCTCAGCACCACATCACTATAGGTGATTTAGTGGTAGAGAAGCAGAAACCCAACGAAACCTTGGTGGATTACATACTTCGATGGAGGAACCTAAGCATGAAGTATGAACCACAACTACAAGAACAACATGCAGTCGGCATCTTACTTAAAAGCATTCACGGCCCGATAGCACTTCTCCTCAAAGTATTCACTATTAAGACTTTCGAGAAGTTGTTAAGCAAGGTCGGGAGCTTGCAAGAGGAGGCGAAGCAATTAAGTTTCGCCGACAAGACAGACAAGCAAAAGCCTGTGAAGACTTTTAAAAAGAAATCCGGGATCGTTGCAGCAGTCGACAAAGGCAAGCAACCGATACAAATATCGCCCGAACGGCCACAGCAACCTCAACAGAATTATCAACAACCCCGACCCAGCCTATCCGTCATCTCCACAGCATGAACAACCGCCTCGTCCGCAACGTACATTAAGGGAGCTTCGAGCGGTGGAATATCCATTCAAGAATGAAGAAGTGCCGAAAATGTTCCGTAGTCCGATGAAAACTCTAGATTTCCAAACGCTGAGCCTAAGAGACCGGAGGAAGTCAACAAGAAAAATGATCCCAACTTTTGCCCTTATCACCAGATGATTGGACACAAGATAGAAGATTGCATTACCTTCAAAAGTTGGCTCAATGACAACCTTTGGAAAGGGAATATAACAATCCCGAAGGAGTACATGAAGGAACCTCAGAAAGGAGGTTCCGTCAATGTTGTCTCAACTGATCCCATCATTCCGATAGATCCCTATACGACTGACGATGGATGGACTACCGCTTGGACAAGGTCTTCGAAAAAGTTTTTAGATAGCATCCAAACCGCTTCGATGCGAGCTTCAATTCAGAGTTCGAAACCTGCCAAGTCGGCACTATCACTTGCGATAGGAGAACCACCTCAACAGGAGACGATTGAAGAGAAGAAGAAAATCGACGAAGAAGAGAGGACCGAGGCTCCTAAGGCTAGACTAGGGGCTGCTTATCCTAGGATAGTTATTTCGGATTCGGGGAGAAATCCCTCGAACCTCTAACTCGTATGATTATCTCGCTCACTTCGGTGGGATCATATAATGATAAGGGTGATGGCGTTGGCTACGTTTTGACTGTTTCTAACGATTACGTAACTAACGACAATCCGGACATCAATTTCGATACCAACGACAATTCTCAAATCATACACAATCTCGACGATCAAAATGACAAAGAAGGCATCCATCAAGGAGGTTACGAGAGTTCAACAAGCAACGAATCTATCTGCGAGTTTCGAGGAGCTCCAGTCACAATAGAGTTAGAGCCTTCAGACTCTGAAGCTAATCTGGAAGAGCCTGTCATTCCGATTCAGGAAGAAACACCAACAAGCTCAACACTAGATTCTGAGGAAATTACAGAAGTTAACTTAAGAAGTGGAAGAGTCCTACCTCCGAGAATGGGTCCAAAGGACAAAGGTGGTTGCTCAAGAAGGACCAACCCCAGCAGAAGAAATACCCATTCGAGAAGAAGCCGAGACACATGAAAATAAAGTGAACTACAACGTGCTAGCCCATCTTAGGAAATTACCAGCCAAACTGAGCATCTACGATGCTCTCATCTTATCAAAGGAGATGAGAGAAGCTCTGATCAAGGCCTTACTTGATCCGGAAATTTGCTTAGCTCAAATGGCCGGAGATTCCTTAGATGAGGTTTGCTCGTTAAAGGAACAGCGAGGTGTTACCTTCACGTGACAATGACCTACTACTGGGACATGCAGATCACAACCGACCGTTGTACATTTCGAGCTACAATCGGGAAGTTTACGCTCTCCGCAGTATTGGTGGATCCAGGAGCATCAATCAATATAATGAGTCTTCGAACACTAGCATATTTGGAAATTGATGCTCGCGAGCTCGAGACCGACAAAATGTTATTAAGAGGATTCAACCGTAAAGGAGAAAGAGCCCTCGGGTCAATAACGCTACTAATGAAGACCGGTGACTTAGCAAAGACAACCGCAAAATTTCACATAATTGATTCGAAACGTCGTTCAACGCTCTACTCGGGCCGACCATGGATACATGAAAACAGGATGGTACCATCATCTCTACATCGATGGCATCAAATACTACGATGGAGGGGAACAAGTGCATCAAAGGTGACTTACAACCATTCTCCGTACATGAAATTAGAATCCATGAAGACGCGGCTTATTATGCACCACTGAAGAAAACAATCTTCTCTAGAGATACCATAACAAATGAAGCAAAGAAAGTTCGGGACAACGAAGAACCTGTAGTTCTAGTCCAACAGTCACTCACCACTCCCTTCCGGCGAGATGGTGAAGGTTTCTCCACAACTCGCATCCGAGGTCGAGGCCGGGGACGAGGCCGTGGTAGAGACGTTAGGACGATTGGACGTAGGAAACCAGCCCATCAATGTTGATCGGGAAGATAGTTCTGAAGAAGAAAAAGAAATCAAGCAAGAAACAACAACAATAAGTCGGAAGAAGCCGCAATTCATGATCTCCCTCGAAGATGAAAAGAATGAAGAATACAAATCAATGTACGAGAAGATTAACCACTACGTACATACTATGACCCTAACCCCGATCCATTCTAATAAGATCGAGGGTATGGTGGTCAAAGAGGTACGTAGCGGCGGTGCAAAGCCAATCAAATTCTACCGTGGTGCTTCTTCCACCAAAACTGAAAATAATGTACAATTTGAAGATGTCACTTCATCAGAATTAATGGAATTACCTTTTGAGTGGTACTCTCTCTGTGTTCAAAGTTTAATTCAACGTGGTTTTTTACCTCGACAATGGACAAAAGGTCAATCACAACATTTTGAAAAGTTATGGAATAACTCCGGTCGTCTACCCAATTCAAAGCATGGACTCGGATTTGGCACAGTAGGATCAGTTGACGATACTGAATTTTGCTTGGTTGTCACTTGCGAATCTAATGAAAACTGCATGGAAACTACAGACGAACTCGAAGATTTACAAATTGGAGACGCTCCACCAGAATTAGAAGAAGAGATTAAATCTACAATAGATGAGCTAACGGAAGTTAACTTAGGTACTAGCGAAGAGTCTAGACCTACCTTTGTTAGCTCCTTACTCAATAAAGAAGACTCCGAAGAAATAATCAAGTTATTAATGGAATTTAAAGACTGTTTTGCTTGGACCTACGGTGAGATGCCAGGATTAGCTCTAGAGGTCGCAGTCCATAAGCTAGGAGTGGATCCTACTTCGTCCCAGGTCGGACAAGGTCCCGAATAATGCGTCTAGAAATTGAACAACAAGTCATAGCCGAAGTTAAAAAGCTAATAGACGCCAAATTTTTCCGTGAAGAACAATACCCGACTTGGTTAGCCAATGTGGTGCCGATCGAAAGAAGAATGGTCGGATCGGAATTTGTGTGGACTTCGGAGATTTAAACAAGGCATGTCCAAAGGATGAATTCCCTCTACCGATCCCGCAACTAATGATCGACATTGCTTCAACGCATGAAATATTTTCATTCATGGATGGATCTTCGGGATACAACCAGATAAAAATGGCTCCTGAAGATGAAAAACTTACAGCATTCGAACGCCGATCGGAGTATATTGCTACACAAAGGATGTCATTCGGATCGAAGAACGCAGAGCAACCTACCGGAGAGCAATGACAAGAATTTTTGATGATCTCATCCACAATCAAGTCGAATGTTACGTGGACGATGTGGTCATCAAAAGCAAAGTAAAGGAAAACCACCCGTATGATTCGAGAATTGTTTTCGAACGATTAAGACAATTTAACCTTAAGATGAATCCCTTAAAATGCGCCTTCGGCGTCACCTCCGGAAATTCTTAGGATTCGTTGTCCAACATCGTGGAATTGAAATCGACCCGGAAAAGATTAAAGCTATCTTAGAAATGCCGCCTCCCAAAACCTTAAAACAACTACGATCTTTTCAAGGGAAGTTGGCATATCTTCGACGCTTTATCTCAAACTTGTCAGGTAGGTGTCAGCCTTTCTCGGCACTAGTTAAAAATGACGCCAAATTTATTTGGGAAGAGAAATGCCGTAAGGCCTTCGAGGACATTAAACAATATTTAATGACACCTCCCGTCTTAGCGGCCCTGGCCTCGGGTAGACCGCTGATACTTTACACCGCGGCTTTAGACGACTCTCTCGGAGCCCTGTTAGCCCAGGTCAATGATGAGGGTAAAGAAAATTCTCTTTACTACTTAAGCCGTCGTTTACTTCCGACGGAAATAAGGTATCCCGCAATTGAAAAGCATTGTTTGGCCCTGATCTTCGCCGCTCAAAAGCTCAGGCACTACATGCTTTCTCATAAGGTTAACCTCGATTTCGAAGTTTAATCCATTGCAATACTTGATGACTCGTCCAACACTTTCCGGCAGTACTTGCCGTATGGTCAATGATATTATTGCAATTCGATATAACTTTCGTGCCTCTTCGTGCCGTAAAGGGACAAGTCTTAGCAGACTTCCTCGCAAAGACACCCTTTGCCGGCAGAATCTCCTCTCAATGATGATTTGCCAGATGAACAAATAATGAGCCTAGAAGACCCCGATGATCGACTTTGGGAATTATATTTCGACGGAGCATCTTCAACACACAAAGACGAAGAATCGCAAGTGATAGTGCCCGTAAGGCAGAATCGGGCTAATCTTTATAACACTCGGAGCGGGGGATGTTAAGATACTCCTACCACTTGACGTAACCGTGTACAAACAATGAAGCGTAATACGAAGCCCTCATAACGGGACTCGGAATTAACTATTTAAATGGGGATAACAGACATCAACATCTACGGGGAATCACAATTAATCATTCAACAGATCGCCGGACAGTACAGAATTTTAAAGCCAAGACTCGAGCAATATTTCTGGTATGTCATACAGTTGTTGGAACAAATTCCAAATGTGACAATCTACAAAATTCCCAGAAAAGAAAATGCTTTAGCAGATGCTTTAGCCCGTCTCGCAAAAGAATTTGCCTGTTTGCAAGATGAATCGATGGAAGTGTCGGTTCACTGGACGTCGAGTCCTATCACGACTCGACATAGACACAATACACAAATCGAAAAAGAAAAAGAATCGGTTGCAACAGATGACGTAAAAACACGAAGATTGGCGACATCCATTAGTAGACTACACCGCAAACAGGAAAACTACCGGACGATAGTCGCTAGCCCATCGCATCAAGAAAAGAACTCTGTCTTACGCATTAATAAACAACACGTTATACAGAAGGTCTTTTGATCAAATGTGGCTAAGGTGCCTAAGCGGGTCCGAGGCCCGTGAAATCGTTAAAGAGGTGCATTCAGGACTCTGTGGCGCTCACCAGTCGGGTCCGAAGACGAAAATGAAAATTAAAAGACTAGGGTATTATTGGCCCTCGATGATGACCGACTGCATGAAAATCGCCAAGAGCTGTCACCAATGCCAAGTGCACGGAGTGGTTCTACACCAACCTCCAAATGTGCTACATCCGACAATTGCGTCATGGCCATTTGAATGTTGGGGCATATATATAGTGGGTCCGATAGAACCACCATCTTCAAAAGGACATCGCTTCATTCTTGCGGCTACGGATTACTTTTCCAAATGGGCAGAGGCGGCTCCACTTAGAGAAGTGAAAGCACACCACGTGCTACGCTTTTCAAGAACCAAGTTGTCTACCATTTCGGAGTGCCGCGCAGATTATCTCGGATAATGGGTCAGCATTCAGAAGCACGCAAATCAATAATTTTGTCAGGAGACACGGAATCGACTATCGATACTCAACAATTTACTACCCAAGAGCAAACGACCTCGCTGAGGCTTTTAATAAAACTCTCGTTCAAATCTTAAAGAAAACTTTGGACGATAATAAGAGAAATTGGCACGAGAAGTTGTTAGAAGCCTTATGGGCTCTACCGGACAACCTTCGAACTCCTACTCAAGCTACACCTTACGCTCCGGTGTATGGGTCCGAGGCAGTGTTACCTTTAGAGGTTCGACTTCCTTCACTCGAATTGCAGTTGCAAACAAGAACACGACAGAAGAGAATGCCAAATTACGGCTAGAAGAATTAGAAATCCTGGAAGGGAAAAGACTTGCAGCGCAACAGAATTTAGAACTATACCAAGCTAAGATGGTTCAAGCCCATGACAAACTGGTCCGCCCAAGAACCTTCAAAGTTGGTGACTTAGTTCTCGTTCTCAAGAGACCTATTCTCGCACACCGCAAGATAGGAGAAAAATTTGAACCCACTTGGGAAGGGCCGTTTGTGGTTGAAACAAGTATACTCGTGGAGGTTCCTACCGGCTAGTGAATTGTCGTGGAGAACGACATATGCTTCCGATCAACGGACAATACTTGAAAAAGTATTACGCTACCTGATGTTTCGAAGGAATAAATTCTTCATCCCTAAGAAACACGGGCGAAGTAATTACTTATGATTGGGTCCGAACCCAAAAATAATAAAATGTGCTAAGATAAATAAAATCATGATAATAAAGTTTTCCTTGTTTTCTTTTCCAAATCAAGATCTTTTCCCCGATCTTTTCCCACTTCATTCCCGTTAAATTTGAAAATACAAAAAATATAATATAAAAAATGTCTTTAATAAACATTTTCTTAATGTTCTTGTTCTTAGTACAGCCCCTCGATCCTTTTCCTTGTCTTTTCGCGGGGAAATGTCGAACGGGCGGTTGGGTCCCGAACTTTAGAAATGGTGTAAGCCTTGCACTCGATGAAAAGAGGGTGAAAGATGGAGCGATAATCGAGATTGACTCGTATTTCGCACCGAGCGAGCCTACAATACGAGGAAAGTGACCGGGTCCCGTTGATCGAGAAGAACTGCCCGGCGGACAAGGTGATGAAAGTGGGTGGCCCAAGCCACCAATCCAAGCAGAAGAAAAGAAAGGCAAACACCGAAGAAGATAAGAAAATGAAGTCCGCAGTCGCTACGGCGAGAGGGCGAGGCTTGTCAGCGCCGCGCCCACAGAGATTCAAGAAGTTCGAAGAGCTACTCTCACAGCAACGCAACGAAGAAATAAGAATCGTCGTATCCGTAAGATGTTAACAAAACTAGCTACGGACCAGCACGACGAGACAGTTGCTACTGCCAGTACGTACACTTCAAGGACACCGGTTCACCAGGAACCTGAAGAAAGGAGGCCAGCTCGTAGGATAACGTAAAGGACCGGGGAAATCTCACAAAGACTAGAAGAAAGAAGGCTACCACGCCACCGAGATAGAACCACCGGTAATGCATGACCTTGTTGCGGAGCAACCCCGGGGGATGTCCCGACGAACATCATCCCCGAGGAGCCGAGGTATGCAGGAGAACGTGAAGGGATTGAACCGTATATCCCACAATATGTCACCAGGCCTCGCCATCTGCAGATTATTCCGGAATACGAGCTGGAGAGAATGCAGAATGTCGAAAAGAAAACCTTTGAATACTTCGAGAGAATTAGAGGCAGAAGGATCAATATACTAGAGGGCCTCGAGCTACATACAGACGTATTCTCAGAGTATGAACAACAACAAATCGTGGATTGCATCCGGGATTTGAAAAGAATGGGCCGAGCGGGCCGCCTAAGGGAAAACACCTACTCGGAACCCCGGAGATGGATGCCGTGGAAGGGAAGAATCACAATACAATGTGGATGTCTATTACAACTTTGCGGAAGACAGGAAGGGAAACCCTCCGGAATACTCCGTCATGGCCAAGTGGATCCGATACCATTAGTCATCAAGAGAATGGTAAAGAGATTGATAACATGGAGGGTACTGCCAGCAGATTGCATACCCAATAGCTGCATTATTAACATCTACAAGCAGGTGTCGGCACTATTTTTAGGTTGTATTGTATTTTAAAAGGGAGGTCGCCTAACAGAAGTTGTCGGCGAATTTAAATTTTAAATTTGATTTAAATATATATATAATTTAGAAAGTAGTATTTGGCTTTGAAAATAATTTTTAAATTTGAAAGTTTTAAGATATGAGATTAAACCGATCTCACATCCCAAATAGTTTATATAAACGAGCACCGCACCACAAATCGTGTATCTATCCCTAAGGATGGACACACTGCTTGATGGTGGGGCTTGATCAAATAAACTAGAAGTTTTGTGACATCCGTTTGGTCTGCGAACCAATTTTATAAGCCGACAAATTCCCCTGCTTAATATGAAAGTATTAAACAGGGTTTATATTACCTGGGTTCTTTAAATTCCCTATAAGGGCAAGCCCCTATAGTTAATTACATCTTAAGTGACGGGAATCACCTAAGAAAACTCTCGATAATAACCAATAATTCTCGCTCTCAAGAATTTCAAAGTTTAAGGTTTTCAAAGATTGAATTTTGGAATTTCGATAGGGAATGGATCAAACTTGGAACATTTTGTTTTGTGAATCCAAAGGAAGAGAGGTAGGAGAAATTACTGATTCGAAGTGAACTTCGGTAATTTCCCGACTATCCTATTGTTTGGCTTGAATTTAGGAAAGTCCTAATGTTTATTTAGTATTTCAATCTTGCCAATTTTAATTAATTAGGACTTATATTTGTATGATAAAATCAAACAAATAGCTCTAGAAGATGTGAGGGTTTATTGTCGTATCGGACGACTACCTCGGAATCCTAAGACCGGTTAGGGCTTAATTTGTAATGCAAATGCCTAACGAAGAGTTGAGGATTTATGTTGCACTAAGCAAGCTACCTCGAAGTCCTATGGCTTGGTTATTTAATTCTAGAAAAGTTTTGCTTGAAGTAGGTTCAAGTTTTGCTGACGACGATGGCCGTGCTGCCCACCATGCTCCAAGTTCCTTGTTGTTGCAGAGGTTTAGTTTTAGAAATCATAAATCAGGGGATGAGAGAAGTGTTTTGGTTTAGAGAAGTCTTAATTTCCAAGTGTTTTTTTTTATTTTGATTAAAACAAATCTTAAAGTTGATTATAACGACACCGGTTAAGATCCCACGGTTCCATCCTTCCGACATCATTATTTTTATCGGATTCACTTAGTCCGGATGAATTTGCTAAACTCAATCGAATGAGTTCCACACTTTCATTTAGACCGTGGGAAATCCCGTTAGCAACACGTAGGTTACATCATCCGAGGTATTCCCGATCATCCAACGAGACGTTTTAATTTAGTTGTAATTGTAGTTTTGTGTTCGTTTGTGATTAAATTTTGAGTTGTTTTATATTTTGAAATGTTGTGGCGGTGAATTTTATCTTGCAATGACTTTTAACTTAATTTGGTTTCGGTTTTAGGGTCTATCCTAAAGGTGTGGGTTTTCATGCAACTGTTGTTTTATCATGCAAGAAAAATAAAGTACAATGCAGTTAAATAAATTGCAATAATGTAAATTGTTGGAAAATAAATTGCAGGAAAGCAAATTGCAATAATACAAATGCATACCTGGAGGGTCTTCCCGTCATCCCAAGCTGCACTTAAAACACAATTAGCATACTTAAGCAAGTTCCTAGGTAAGGCTAAGGGAAAGGTTATGGTTTTCTACCAAATTCCTAATCCTATAGCTAGTCATTTCCTATGACGTCTAGGTTCTTTGTGTTTTGGTTTGAGGACGATTTTCTTCATCAAAGAATAATCAGATTCAATTGTTCTTATAAATGTCCTATCATATTGAGGAAGTGCTTAAGAAGGATCTTAAACATCTTTTCAATATTTTTAGGATTGTTTTAAGTCCAAATGAATTTAATTATATAAATGAATCGATCGTCCGAGGTTTTCAAGTTTTGTTAACTTGCTCGTTGAACTAGGACATTTGAATATCCTATGAGTGAAGTGACACTTCATTTAATGTTTTATTTAGGAGTTATAATAACTAAAGCTTTCAAGGGTAGATTAGTATTCAAATGATTTGGTTTAAGTTAAAGAGTTTAAATTTGGAATAGTGTTCAAGTTGCTTTAAATTTATTTTCTTTCTGCTTTTAGGTGATGTTATATTTAATTCAATTTAATTTAATTTTAATTGAGTTTTAATTTAATTTAATTTGATTGAGTTTGATTTAATTTGATTTGATGTTTAATTAATTTGATTTGATTTAATTTTAATTTGATTATTTAATTTAATTTAATTCAATTATTTAATTTAATTTATTTAATTTAATTTAATTTGATTTAATTCAATTTTATTTAATTAATTTAATTTATTTAATTTAATTTAATTTAATTTAATTTAATTTAATTTAATTTAATTTTTAATTTAATTTAATTTTTAATTTAATTTAATTGTTAATTTAATTTGATTTAACTTAATTTAATTTTTAATTTTAATTGAAATTTTAAAAGAGTTTAATAATTCAATTAAGTCTTTTAATGTTTCAAATTTGAGTTATCATTTTAATTAAGAGTTGAATATTAATGAGATAATTAATTTAGGGACTTTTTAAATTAAAGAATAAATCTCTTCCTAATAAATATCCCTTATTTTAATAATTCCAATTTATTATTCCTCCAAATTTAATCTATTATTTAATTAAAGTTTAATCATTTTAAAATTATTTAATGGGTTTCTACCCTTTAATTATTTAAATTTCAATCATCCAAATCAGATTAAGATTAAATGTGTTACTTGTTGATTTTTTATTAAACCTAAAGTTTTAATTAAGGGTTGAAAGTTTAATTACCATTTTACCCTTTAAGCTTAATAATTTCATAACTCACTAAAATGAACCCAAATGAACTTGAAATTTTTATGTGACTTCACTCATATGTCAATAAAGACATGAGAAGATAAAATGTGATTTTTCTGTATTTAATTTATTTATATAATTATTTTTGGTGGAAAATAGAGATTTTCAAGGAAAATTTAATAATATGACCAAGGGAAAGTTTCTGTCCTTAAGAAAATTAGGGGACATTCCTAATGACCAGAGAAGCACTTGGACCAATTTTGGTGATTTTTTGAATTATATTATTTTTATTATAATTATTTTGAGTTTTGGAGTGTTAATTAATTTAAAAATAAAATAAATGTTGAAAAATGGATTTTATATTTTTCAAAAATCTCTCTGATACCAAGGAAACCAGAGAAGCAAATTTTGCAATTTTCTGATTTTTTTATGATTTATTGTAATTATTTTAGTGAAAATGCTAGAAAATACATTTTTTTAATTTTAAAATTACCCTAGGGCTTTAAAATTTAATATCTCACTAAATAGACTTAGGAAAAATATGGGGTTTGTTCCTAAGTGATTAAATTCAAAATGTGACATTTTGGTGAATTTTATTATTTTTGTGATTTTTATTATTTTTTAATTATTAAAATATTAAAATATTATTAAAAATCAACTTTTTCGTAAAATTGAAATTTTAATTTTCTTAGGTTCCCCTGATATCAGAGAGGCTCCAAAACCAATTTAGTGAATTTTTGAAAAGTATTTTAAAAGTTATGAATTTTTAAAGTTTAAAATGGCTAAGTGACTTAATCAACCCAATTAATGGGGTTAACCAAGTCCAATTGACCTCAAATTTTTATGGTGGATTCCTCTGATCCTAAAGGTCAGTGGAGAATTGATTTCAAGTCAATTTGATGCCTGGTTAATTCTAATTAATTAAAGACCTATTTTGGGTGTTTAAGCCAATTAGGGTTGTTTTAAATGAACTAAGTCAAAACCTATTTTTCCTAGGGTTCTCTCGGTCATAAGGAACATCACCAAATTTTCCTAGAATTTATTTCACAACATGCTATTTACTGGAATTAAAATACTCAAAACAGTGACTCGAACTTGAAAAATCAAGAACTCTTCATAGGGATGGCCTCGACTTTGGAAAATTCGGGAATGTTCCCAAATTCGGAGGCTTCAAAAGCCCTATGGTCTCATGCCATGGTGAATTGTATGCATGCATGGAGAATTAAAACAATGCGAGAGAGTAAATAAATTATAAAAAATAAAATATTTGATGAAATTAAGTGATTTCTTTTCCACATTATTCTCCTCTCTTCACCGAGCAAGAGGGTATTTTTATTTTATTTTTGTGATTTTCCTACACGGAGATATGAATTTTTGAAGTTTAGGGAATTAAATAAATAAGAAAATACCCTATTTATCTATTTATCCACGCGGCGCCGCGTCAACCTCGGCAGCTCCGAACGCACACGCGTCGCGCTCCCATTCGACGCCGCCACCCGAGTCAGCAGCCCGGGCCCCGCGGTTCTCGCACCGTTTCCTGGTCCGACGCCATCCCGGCCGTCCGTGCGCGCGTGTATCGAATGGACGGCATCCGTTCATCGTCCCCGAGTGTTCTCACCCGAGAGCCGTCCACACTAAATCCCTAAGATCTCACTCGATTCTCAATGGATTTTTACGTTCTTATACTCTATGGATTCGTCTTGAAGAGACGAACACATCTATACGGCTAACATGCATTGAAACTAAGGCATTTGAAATGGAGAATCTCCGAAGCTCGGGATGGAGAATTAACTCATACCTTAGCTCGGAGAAGTGTGGCTTCAATCCGAGAGTTGTTGCACCTTCGATTGGGTCCCGGCAAGCTCCGCATGAAGTCTCCCGGTCTGCGGGAATTGTCCGGATATGATTTCGACCAAGCCCGATCACAAAGCTTGGAGGCCGGAGCAACCTGGGTGGCCCGGAGATGGGGCTTTTGATGGTGGACACCTTCCCTCGGTCCGGTGAAGGTGTAGAGCCAATCAATTTGGGAATTGGCTCACCGTGGAGAAGTGTCCCGGTTTTGGGTGGAATTTCAACTCGAAATCGAGCTTACGAGGAGAAATGACAGGGGGATCTCACCTGGGGATCAAGTGCTCTAAGAGTGGAGAAGGGTCCGGAACAATTTTGGCGCAGTTTTGGCAAGGTTTGTGCTTGGCTCTCCTCATGGCCGAGAGGGGTGGAGTTTAAATAGGAGAGGGTGGAGGGCCTCCCGTGGAGAGTTAGGGCTTGGGATCGACCGTGCTTCGGTGAGGAGAAGATCAGCCATGGTGACCACTGGGATGGGGCGGCTACGCAAGTGAGAATTTCAATGTTGGCTCACATGTGAGCTCTCGGCCATGGTGTTTTCCGGCGGCCTGGTGGCCGGCCGGCCGGGCATGGGTCACCCTCGTGGTCGGGTGGGTCGGGGACTGGAGGTTTGTGCAATCAATTGGCAATTGCCATGTGTAAAGGAGTCGGATTGAAATGGAATGGGGGATGAGCCTATTTTGGGTCCAAATGGGTCAACCCACCTTTTGGGCTTGGTTCACCTCCCCATGGCCTGATTTTGGGCTGAGAGGATCAGTTGGGTCAGCCAAGAGAGAGTGGTGTGGTCTCTATCCATGATGAGGTGGCTAAACATGGTTTAGTGTGTGACATGCTTAAGGTAAAAAGGCTTAATGAAAGATTAGGAAAGGAGCCCCTCCTTTTACCATTAATGGCATGGTCACATGTCAAGCCTCCCATGGCTTCATGTGGCTTGTCAATGGCTTGCATGGCTTGTCTTTGGCTTGGGGAAAGTTGAGTCAATTTCATAAAAATGGGTTTTAAGAAATTTTTGGTAATTTGATGGGAATTTGGATGAAGCTTCATTTGGAATAATTCAATGATGATTTTAGGACTTAGGTAATGGATTTAATTAAATGGATGACAAATGGAGATGTCATGTGGGCTTTAGGGTAGATTTGGGCTTTTGAATTTTGAAGGAAATGGGCTTTTAGAAGGGTTTAAGGGAAGTGGGCTTTTAAGTTTATGAATGTGTTCATGGATGAAAATTTTTGTAAAAGGTTGGGCCAAATAATTGTTGGGTTTAGCTCATGGATGTGTCATGAGTAACTTGAAGCAAATTTGGGGTAGTTTGGGCTTGAATTGGGTTGGATTTGGATTCTTTTCGATGAATGGGCCAATATAGGTCCAAGTGGGCCAAGTTGGGCCAATGTTGGGCTAGGGTTGAAATTGATGTAGAATTATTGTTGAGAAGTGTTTATGGGAGTGTTTCAAAGAGGTTTTGACTTTGGTTGGGCTTTGATTTTTGGGGTTTGGGTTCATTTGGGTTAGGTTTGGGCTTAGGTCAAAAAATGGGCCTTAAGGTCAAAAGTGGAATTGGATCCAAATGTCAATCAAATTGGACTTGGATTTGGTCTAGATTGGTATTGGGGATGTTGAATTGAAGTTTAGAATTGAATTGGACCAAAATTGGGGTCAATTGGGTAGGTTTGGTTTGACATCGGGTTCACTTTGGATTAAAATGGGTCAAATTGGGGGTTTTGACAAAAGTAGGGTAAATTGACAAAATTGGCCCATGGTGTAGTTGGACAAAATGAAATTGGGAATATTTGGGATTTTCTGGAATTTTTTGGGAATTTTTTGAATTTTTGGATTTTTAGGCCAAGAAGGGTATTTTGGGTTATTTCGAGGGTATTGGGGGTATTTTTGGAATCTTTGGTATTTTTGGGTATGGATGATCAATTTGAGTGATTTGGAGATGTTTGGGATTGATTTTGGAAAATTTTGGGTAATTTGGAAATTTTGCAAAAATTTGGGTAATTTCAAGGTTTTGGGTAGGTTTAGTAGGTGTAGGGTCCCGGGGTCAAAAATTGAAAATTTGGGAAATTGAAGATTGGGTGAATCTAGGTGGAAAGAAGTCATTTTGGTTGAGCCATGAAGCCATTTCAAGCCCATATGAGCCATGAAAGGACTCATTTGAGGCATTCACTATGTTGTTCCTAACCCTCTTAGCCTAGAGCTTAGTGGGTTAAGGACCATCCATGTGAATCACCTACATGAGTCGGGAGGTTAAGTTGGGTATAGGTGTGGTTTTAGGAAGTGTGTGGAAATGTAGTGTGTAAGTGTAGTGTAAGTCAGCCCCTTCACCGCACTGTGCCACCTGTAGGCGGCCCTAAGGCCAAAGAGTCCTATAGGAACTCATCCTTTAAACTTCCACATTTGATTTCAACCCTCTAGGTGATTAGGGGTCTATGGTCAAGTTTGTGGAGTTTGTAGGGAGTTTAGAAGTGGTTTGAATTTCTAAAAGGCGGGTCCCAATTCTAGTCCTCTAAGATAGTCAAAGGAAAAGCCTAAGGCTAGATCCTAAGTACTAAAGAGAGAAGAGAAGACCTCATCAAAAATGAGGTCAACACCACTTGACAGAACCGTGTACAAACAACGAAGCAGAATACGAAGCCCTCATAACGGGATTGGAATTAACCATTCAAATGGGGATAACAGACATCAACATCTACGGGGATTCACAGTTAATCATTCAACGGATCGACGGACAAGATGCGAATTCTAAAGCCAAGACTCGAACAATACTTCCAAGTATGCCATACAACTGTTGGAACAGATTCCAAATGTGACAATCTACAAAATTCCTAGAAAAGAGAATGCTTTGGCGGATGCTTTAGCCCGTCTCGCAAAAGAATTTGCTCGTTTGCAAGATGAATCGAGTGGAAGTGTCGGTTCACGGACGTCGAGTCCTATCACGACTCGACATAGACACAATACACAAATCAGCAAAAGAAAAAGAATCGATTGCAGTAGTGACAGAAAACACGAAGATTGGCGACGGCCATTGATAGACTACTCCGCAAGCGGGAAAACTACTGGATGATAGGTCGCCGGCCCATCGGATCAAGAAAAGAACTCGTCTTACGCATTAATAAACAACACATTATACGGAAGGTCTTTTGATCAAATGTGGCTAAGGTGCCTAAGCGGGTCTGAGGCCCGTGAAATTGTTAAAGAGGTACATTCAGGACTCTGTGGCGCTCACCAGTCGGGTCCAAAAATGAAGATGAAAATTAAAAGACTAGGGTACTACTGGCCCTCGATGATGACCGATCGCATGAAAATCGCCAAGAGCTGTCACCAATGCCAAGTGCACGGAGTGGTTCTACACCAACCTCCAAATGTGCTGCACCCGACAATTGCGTTGTGGCCATTTGAATGTTGGGGCACGGATATAGTGGGTCCGATAGAACCACCATCTTCAAAAGGACATCGCTTCATTCTTGCGGCTACAGATTACTTTTCCAAGCTGGGCGAAGCGGCTCCACTTAGAGAAGTGAAAGCACACCACGTGCTACGGCTTTTCAAGAACCAAGTTGTCTACCGTTTCGGAGTGCCGTGCAGGATCATCTCGTATAATGGGTCCGCATTCGAAGCACACAAATCAACAATTTTGTCGAGAGACACGGAATCGACCGGCGATACTCAACAATTTACTACCCAAGAGCAAACGGCCTCGGCCGAGGCTTTTAATAAAACTCTCGTTCAAATCTTAAAGAAAACCTCGGACGATAATAAGAGAAATTGGCACGAGAAATTGTTAGAAGCCTTATGGGCCTACCGGACAACCTTCGTAACTCCTACTCAAGCTACACCTTACGCTCTCGGTGTATGGGTCCGAGGCGAGTGTTACCTTTAGAGGTTCGGCTTCCTTCACTCGAATTGCAGATTGCAAACAAGATCACGACAGAAGAAAACGCCAGACTACGACTCGAAGAATTAGAAAGCTTGGAAGGAAAAAGACTTGCAGCGCAACAGAATTTAGAACTATACCAAGCTAAGATGGTTCAAGCCCATGACAAACTGGTCCGCCTAAGAACCTTCAAAGTTGGTGACTTAGTTCTCGTTCTCAAGAGACCTATTCTTGCACACCGCAAGATAGGAGGAAAATTTGAACCCACTTGGGAAGGACCGTTTGTGGTCGAAGCAAGATACTCGGGAGGTTCCTACCGGCTAGTGAATTGCCGGGAGAACGACATATGCTTCCGATCAACGGACGATACTTGAAAAAATATTACGCTACCTGATGTTTCGAAGGAATGAATTCTTCATCCCTAAGAAACACGGGTGAAGTAATTACTTGTGATTGGGTCCGAACCCAAAAATAATAAAATGTGCTAAAATAAATAAATAAATGATAATAAAGTTTTCCTCGTTTTCTTCTCCAAATCAAAGTCCCTTTTCTGATCTTATCCTACTTCATTCCTGTTAAAATATAAGAATAATAAAAAATGTATCTTTAATAAACATTTTCTTAATGTTCTTGTTCTTAGTACAACCCCTGATCCTTTTCCTTGTCTTTTCGCAGGGAAATGTCGAACGGGCAGTTGGTCTTGAACTTTAAGAATGGCGTAAGCCTTGCACTCGATGAAAAGAGGGTGAAAGATGGAGCGATAATCGAGATTGACTCGGATTTCGCACCAGCAGGCCTACAGTACGAGGAAAGTGACTGGGTCCCGATTAACCGAGAAGAACCGCCCGGACGTACGAGTGATGAAAGTGGGTGGCCCAAGCCACCAATCCAACAACAAGAAAAGAAAAGCAAACACCGAAGAAGACAAGAAAATGAAGTCCGTAGTCGCTACGGCGGAGGGCAGAGCTTGTCGCCGCCGCGCCCAGCAGATTCAAGAAGTTCGGAGAGCTACTCTCACAGCCCACGCAACGAAGAAATAAGAATCGCCGTATCCGTAAGATGTTAACAAAACTAGCCGCGGACCAGCGCGACAAGACAATTGCTAATGCCGGCACATACACTTCAAGGACACCGGTTCACCAGAACCCGAAGAAAGGAGGCCAGCTCCTAGAATAACAGTAAAGAACCGTGGAGATCTCCGGAAGATCGAAGGAAGAAGGCTACCACGCCACCGGATAGAACCACCAGGCAGTGCATGACCTTGTTGCGAAGCAACCCCGGGGATGTCCCGACGGCATCATCCCCGAGGAGCCGAGGTATGCAGGGGAACGTGAAGGGATTGAACCATATATCCCACAATATGTCACAAGGCCTCGCCATCTGCAGATCATTCCGGAATACGAGCTGGAGAGGATGCAGAATGTTGAAAAGAAAACTTTCGAATACTTCGAGAGAATTAAAGGAAGAAGAATCAACATACTAGAAGGCCTCGAGCTACACACCGACGTATTCTCAGAGTATGAACAACAGCAAATCGTGGATTGTATCCGGGATCCGAAAAGAATGGGCCGAGCGAGCCGCCCGAGGGAAAATACATACTCGGAACCCTGGAGATGGATGCCGGGGAAAGGAAGAATCACAATACAATGCGGATGCCGCTACAACTTTGTCGAAGACAGGAAGGGAAACCCACCGGAATACTCCGTCATGGGCAAGTAGATCCGATGCCATCAGTTATCAAGAGAATGGTAAAAAGATTGATAACATGGAGGGTACCGCCAACGGATTGCATACCCAATAGCCGCATTATCAACATCTACAAACAGGGTGACCGCATACCCCCACATATTGATCACCACGACTTCGTCGGACCTTTTCGCACGGTCTCTTTCTTGAATGAGTGTAACATCATGTTCGGATCCGACCTCCGGATAGCGGGCCCGGGTGAGTTCCGAGGGCCGGCAAAGATACCTTACCGGTGGGTTCCGTCATGATACCGCAAGGTAACGGAGCGGATATCGCAAAGCATTGCATACCGGGGTGCCAGTGGAGCGAATCTCGCTTACTTTCGGGAGGATGGACGACGAGAAAATACCTTACCATTTCCAACCGGACCCGTAGCTAGAGAACCTCCGCCTTACGAGCTGTGAGTTACATGGGAAATATCACACCTCCAACGTACATCCAGCCGGCATCCTTGCCAAGGATGGCTTGGAAGGTGATGTTATAGACCATGTACCTCACTATTTTTAGGTTGTATTGTATTTTAAAAGGGGAGGTCGCCTAACAGAAGTTGTCGGCGAATTTAAATTTTAAATTTGATTTAAATATATATATAATTTAGAAAGTAGTATTTGGCTTTGAAAATAATTTTTAAATTTGAAAGTTTTAAGATATGAGATTAAACCGATCTCACATCCCAAATAGTTTATATAAACGAGCACCGCACCACAAATCGTGTATCTATCCCTAAGGATGGACTCACCGCTCGATGGTGGGGCTTCGATCAAATAAACTAGAAGTTTTGTGACATCCGTTTGGTCCGCGAACCAATTTTATAAGCCGACAAATTCCCCTGCTTAATATGAAAGTATTAAACAGTGGTTTATATTACTCGGGTTCTTTAAATTCCCTATAAGGGCAAGCCCCTATAGTTAATTACATCTTAAGTGACGGGAATCACCTAAGAAAACTCTCGATAATAACCAATAATTCTGCTCTCAAGAATTTCAAAGTTTAAGGTTTTCAAAGATTGAATTTTGGAATTTCAATAGGGAATGGATCAAACTTGGAACATTTTGTTTTGTGAATCCAAAGGAAGAGAGGTAGGAGAAATTACTGATTCGAAGTGAACTTCGGTAATTTCCCGACTATCCTATTGTTTGGCTTGAATTTAGGAAAGTCCTAATGTTTATTTAGTATTTCAATCTTGCCAATTTTAATTAATTAGGACTTATATTTGTATGATAAAATCAAACAAATAGCACTAGAAGATGTGAGGGTTTATTGTCGTATCGGACGACTACCTCGGAATCCTAAGACCGGTTAGGGCTTAATTTGTAATGCAAATGCCTAACGAAGAGTCGAGGATTTATGTTGCACTAAGCAAGCTACCTCAAAGTCCTATGGCTTGGTTATTTAATTCTAGAAAAGTTTTGTCGAAGTAGGTTCAAGTTTTGCCGACGACGATGGCCGTGCTGCCCACCATGCTCCAAGTTCCTTGTTGTTGCAGAGGTTTAGTTTTAGAAATCATAAATCAAGGGATGAGAGAAGTGTTTTGGTTTAGAGAAGTCTTAATTTCCAAGTGTTTTTTTTTTATTTTGATTAAAACAAATCTTAAAGTTGATTATAACGACACCGGTTAAGATCCCACGGTTCCATCCTTCCGGCATCATTATTTTTATCGGATTCACTTAGTCCAGATGAATTTGCTAAACTCAACCGAATGAGTTCCACACTTTCATTTAGACCGTGGAAATCCCGTTAGCAACACGTAGGTTACATCATCCGAGGTATTCCCGATCATCCAACGAGACGTTTTAATTTAGTTGTAATTGTAGTTTTGTGTTCGTTTGTGATTAAATTTCGAGTTGTTTTATATTTTGAAATGTTGTGGCGGTGAATTTTATCTTGCAATGACTTTTAACTTAATTTGGTTTCGGTTTTAGGGTCTATCCTAAAGGTGTGGGTTTTCATGCAACCGTTGTTTTATCATGCAAGAAAAATAAAGTACAATGCAATTAAATAAATTGCAATAATGTAAATTGTCTGGAAAATAAATTGCAGGAAAGCAAATTGCAATAATACAAATGCGTACCCGGAGGGTCTTCCCGTCATCCCAAGCCGCACTTAAAACACAATTAGCATACTTAAGCAAGTTCCTAGGTAAGGCTAAGGGAAAGGTTATGGTTTTCTACCAAATTCCTAATCCTATAGCTAGTCATTTCCTATGACGTCTAGGTTCTTTGTGTTTTGGTTTGAGGACGATTTTCTTCATCAAAGAATAATCAGATTCAATTGTTCTTATAAATGTCCTATCATATTGAGGAAGTGCTTAAGAAGGATCTTAAACATCTTTTCAATATTTTTAGGATTGTTTTAAGTCCAAATGAATTTAATTATATAAATGAATCGATCGTCCGAGGTTTTCAAGTTTTGTTAACTTGCTCAGTGAACTAGGACATTTGAATATCCTATGAGTGAAGTGACACTTCATTTAATGTTTTATTTAGGAGTTATAATAACTAAAGCTTTCAAGGGTAGATTAGTATTCAAATGATTTGGTTTAAGTTAAAGAGTTTAAATTTGGAATAGTGTTCAAGTAGCTTTTAAATTTATTTTCTTTCTGTTTTAGGTGATGTTATATTTAATTCAATTTAATTTAATTTTAATTGAGTTTTAATTTAATTTAATTTGATTGAGTTTGATTTAATTTGATTTGATGTTTAATTAATTTGATTTGATTTAATTTTAATTTGATTATTTAATTTAATTTAATTCAATTATTTAATTTAATTTATTTAATTTAATTTAATTTGATTTAATTCAATTTTATTTAATTAATTTAATTTATTTAATTTAATTTAATTTAATTTAATTTAATTTAATTTAATTTAATTTTTAATTTAATTTAATTTTTAATTTAATTTAATTGTTAATTTAATTTGATTTAACTTAATTTAATTTTTAATTTTAATTGAAATTTTAAAAGAGTTTAATAATTCAATTAAGTCTTTTAATGTTTCAAATTTGAGTTATCATTTTAATTAAGAGTTGAATATTAATGAGATAATTAATTTAGGGACTTTTTAAATTAAAGAATAAATCTCTTCCTAATAAATATCCCTTATTTTAATAATTCCAATTTATTATTCCTCCAAATTTAATCTATTATTTAATTAAAGTTTAATCATTTTAAAATTATTTAATGGGTTTCTACCCTTTAATTATTTAAATTTCAATCATCCAAATCAGATTAAGATTAAATGTGTTACTTGTTGATTTTTTATTAAACCTAAAGTTTTAATTAAGGGTTGAAAGTTTAATTACCATTTTACCCTTTAAGCTTAATAATTTCATAACTCACTAAAATGAACCCAAATGAACTTGAAATTTTTATGTGACTTCACTCATATGTCAATAAAGACATGAGAAGATAAAATGTGATTTTTCTGTATTTAATTTATTTATATAATTATTTTTGGTGGAAAATAGAGATTTTCAAGGAAAATTTAATAATATGACCAAGGGAAAGTTTCTGTCCTTAAGAAAATTAGGGGACATTCCTAATGACCAGAGAAGCACTTGGACCAATTTTGGTGATTTTTTGAATTATATTATTTTTATTATAATTATTTTGAGTTTTGGAGTGTTAATTAATTTAAAAATAAAATAAATGTTGAAAAATGGATTTTATATTTTTCAAAAATCTCTCTGATACCAAGGAAACCAGAGAAGCAAATTTTGCAATTTTCTGATTTTTTTATGATTTATTGTAATTATTTTAGTGAAAATGCTAGAAAATACATTTTTTTAATTTTAAAATTACCCTAGGGCTTTAAAATTTAATATCTCACTAAATAGACTTAGGAAAAATATGGGGTTTGTTCCTAAGTGATTAAAATTCAAAATGTGACATTTTGGTGAATTTTATTATTTTTGTGATTTTTATTATTTTTTAATTATTAAAATATTAAAATATTATTAAAAATCAACTTTTTCTAGAAAATTGAAATTTTAATTTTCTTAGGTTCCCCTAATATCAGAGAGGCTCCAAAACCAATTTAGTGAATTTTTGAAAAGTATTTTAAAAGTTATGAATTTTTAAAGTTTAAAATGGCTAAGTGACTTAATCAACCCAATTAATGGGGCTAACCAAGTCCAATCGACCTCAAATTTTTATGGTGGATTCCTCTGATCCTAAAGGTCAGTGGAGAATTGATTTCAAGTCAATTTGATGCCTGGTTAATTCTAATTAATTAAAGACCTATTTTGGGTGTTTAAGCCAATTAGGGTTGTTTTAAATGAACTAAGTCAAAACCTATTTTTCCTAGGGTTCTCTCGGTCATAAGGAACATCACCAAATTTTTCTAGAATTTATTTCACAACATGCTATTTACTGGAATTAAAATACTCAAAACAGTGACTCTGAACTTGAAAAATCAAGAACTCTTCATAGGGATGGCCTCTCGACTTTGGAAAATTCAGGGAATGTTCCCAAATTCGGAGGCTTCAAAAGCCCTATGGTCTCATGCCATGGTGAATTGTATGCATGCATGGAGAATTAAAACAATGCAGAGAGTAAATAAATTATAAAAAATAAAATATTTGATGAAATTAAGTGATTTCTTTTCCACATTATTCTCCTCTGTTCACTGAGCAAGAGGGTATTTTTATTTTATTTTTGTGATTTTCCTACACGAAGATATGAATTTTTGAAGTTTATGGAATTAAATAAATAAGAAAATACCCTATTTATCTATTTATCCACGCGGCGCCGCGTCAACCTCGGCAGCTCCGAACGCACACGCGTCGCGCTCCCATTCGACGCCGCCACCTGAGTCAGCAGCCCGGGCCCCGCGGTTCTCGCACCGTCTCCTGGTCCGACGCCATCTGAGTCGTTCGTCCGCGCGTGTATCGAATGGACGGCATCCGTTCATCGTCCCCAAGTGTTCTCACCCGAGAGCCGTCCACGCTAAATCCCTAAGATCTCACTCGATTCTCAATGGATTTTTACGTTCTTATACTCTATGGATTCGTCTCGAAGAGACGAACACATCTATACGGTTAACATGCATCGAAACTAAGGTATTTGAAATGAAGAATCTCCGTGAAGCTCGGGATGGAGAGTTAGCTCATACCTTGGCTCGCAGAAGGGTGGCTTCAATCCGAGAGTTGTTGCACCTTCGATTGGGTCCCAGCAAGCTCCAGCATGAAGTCTCCTGGTCCTGGGAATTGTCCGGATATGATTTCGACCAAGCCCGATCACAAAGCTCGGAGGCCGGAGTAACCGGGTGGCCCGGAGATGGGGCTTTTGCCGGTGGACACCTTCCCTCGGTCCGGTGAAGGTGTAGAGCCAATCAATTTGAGAATTGGCTCACCGTGGAGAAGTGTCCCGGTTTTGGGTGGAATTTCAACTCCGAAATCGAGCTTACGGAGGAGAAATGGCAGGGGATCTCACCTGGGATCAAGTGTTCTAAGAGTGGAGAAGGGTCTGGAACAATTTTGGCAGAGTTTTGGCAAGGTTTGTGCTTAGCTCCTCTCATGGCCGAGAGGGGTGGAGTTTAAATAGGAGAGGGTGGAAGGCCTCTCAGAGGGAGTTGAGGCATGGGATTAGCTGCTCTGGTGAGGAGAAGAACAGCCATGGTGACCACTAGGCATGGGGCAGCTCAGCAAGTGAAAATTTCAATGTCGGCTCACATGTGAGCTCTCGGCCATGGTGTTTTCCGGCGGCCTCGGTGGCCGGCCGGCCGTGCAATGGTCACCATCTTGGTCAGGTGGGTCGTGGTCAGGGTTTAGTGTAGCAATCGAGGTTTGACATGTGTAAAGGAGTTTGATTTAAATGGAATGGGAGAAGGCTCACTTTGGCTTGGTTTGGGTCAACCCACCATTTTGGGCTTGGTGCACCCTTCCAAGCTCTGATTTTGAGCTGAGGGAATCATTTAGGTCAGCTTAGAAGGAGTGGTGAAGTCTCCATCCATGATGAGGTGGCTAAACATGGTTTAGTGTGCGACATGATTAAGGTAAAAAAGGTTAAAGGAGGTTTAAGAAAGAACCCCTCTTCTTGCCATAAATGGACTAATGACAAGTCAAAGCCCTCATGGCTTCATGTGGCTTGAGAATGGCTTGTTCATGGCTTCATTTGGCTTGGGAAAAGGTTGATTTGTTTCATGAAAAGGGTTTTAGAAATTTTTGACATTTATGGGGTAATTTGACATGTGGCTTGATTTGGAATGGTTTAATTGATGATTTTGAAACTTAGGGGTGATTTTGATCAAATGGATGATGAGGGGAAGTGTCATGTGGGCTTTAGGATGATTTGGGCTTTTAAAATTTAATGAAGATGGGTTTTTAAGAAGGTTTAAGGGAAGTGGGCTTTTAAGTTTAAGGATGTGTTCATGGATGGGAATTTTTGTAGAAGTTTGGGCCAAATAGTTGTTGGTTTTGGTTTTGGGATGTTTCATGAATAATTTGAAATAGATTTAAGGTGGTTTGGGTTTGAATTGGGTTGAATTTGGGTTTATTTGGTAAATGGGCCGATGTAGGTCAAATTGGGCTAACTTGGGCCAATGTTGGGCTAGGGTTGAAATTGATGTAAAATAAATGTTGAGAAATGTTTATGGGAGTGTTTCAAAGAGGTTTTGGCTTTGGTTGGGTTTTGATTTTGAGGTTTGGGTCTACTTAGGCTAGGTCTGGGTTTAGGTCAAAATTGGGCTTTTTGATTTTGGGTTGAATTTGAGTGGGGTTTGGGTCAAAATCTTGGGCAAATCATGTTAGTGTTTTGTTTATGGGGATGTTAAGGGAGGTTTAGAAAAGATTTGGGGTTAATTGGAGTTGAATTGGGTTAGTTTGGGCTAAGTTTGGGTCATGGGTCCAAATTTGGGCTTTAAGGCCCAAAGTGAAATTGGATCCAAATGTCAATCAAATTGGACTTGGATTTGGTCTAAATTGGTATTGGGGATGTTGAATTGAAGTTTAGAATTGAATTGGACCAGAATTTGGGTCAATTGGATAGGTTTGGTTTAACATCGGGTCTACTTTGGGTTAAAATGGGTCAATTTGGGGGTTTTGACAAAAGTAGGGTAAATTGACAAAATTGGCCCATGGTGTAGTTGGACAAAATGAAATTGGGAATATTTAGGATTTTCTGGAATTTTCTGGGAATTTTTTGAATTTTTGGATTTTTAGGCCAAGAAGGGTATTTTGGGTATTTTGGAGGGTATTGGGGGTATTTTTGGAATCTTTGGTATTTTTGGGTATGGATGATCAATTTGAGTGATGTGGAAATGTTTGGGATTGATTTTGGAAAATTTTGGGTAATTTGGAAATTTTGCAAAAATTTGGGTAATTTCAAGTGGTTTTGGGTAGGTTTAGTAGGTGTAGGGACACGGGGTCAAAAATTGAAAATTTGGGAAATTGAAGATTGGGTGGATGTAAGTGGAAAGAAGTCATTTTGGTTGAGCCATGAAGCCATTTCAAGCCCATATGAGCCATGAAAGGACTCATTTGAGGCATTCACTATGTTGTTCCTAACCCTCTTAGCCCAAGGGCTTAGGGGTTAAGGACCATCCATGTGAATCACCTACATGAGTCGGGAGGTTAAGTCGGGTATGGGTGTGGTTTTAGGAAGTGTGTGGAAATGTAGTGTGTAAGTGTAGTGTAAGTCAACCCCTCACTGCACTGGGCCACCTGTGGCGCTCCTAAGGCCAAAGAGTCCTATAGGAACTCATCTTTTAAACTTCCACATTTGATTTCAACCCTCTGGGTGATTAGGGGTCTATAGTCAAGTTTGTGGAGTTTGCAGGGAGTTTAGAAGTGGTTTGAATTTCTAAAAGGTGGGTCCCAATTCTAGTCCTCTAAGACAGTCAAAGGAAAAGCCTAAGGCTAGATCCTAAGCACTAACAAGAAGAAGGGAAGACCTCATCAAAAATGAGGTCAACAGCAGGGTGACTGCATACCCCCACACATAGATCACCACGACTTTGTCAGACCTTTCTGCACAGTTTCTTTCCTGAACGAGTGTAACATCATGTTCGGATCTGACCTCCGGATAGCAGGCCCGGGTGAGTTCCGAGGGCCGTTGAAGATACCATTACCGGTAGGTTCCGTCATGATACTAAAGGGCAACGGAGCGGATATCGCTAAGCATTGCATACCGTGAGTACCGATGAAGCGGATCTCGGCTACTTTCGAAGGATGGACGACAGGAAGACACCTTACCATTTCCAACCGGACCGGAGCTAGAGAGCCTCCGGCCTTACGTAGCCGTGAGTTACATGGAAAATATCACACCTCCAACGTACATCCATACGGCATCCTTGCCAAGGATGGCTTGGAAGGTGATGTTATTGACCATGTACCCCACTATTCGTACATGGATTTTTGACAGATGCTTCTTTGGATGGATCGACGAAGATCATACATAGTCCGTTTTGAGTTTACATGGATTGTATGAAATATATTCCAGATCAAGTTGTATGATGTATCTTCGACATGATTGGAATGAAAGTGACCATGTCACATTTTTTTGGCCTTCACCTCTTGTGCAAATTGACTGGGAAACGCCATTAAAGTTAAATGAACTTCGAACAAAGAACAGAGAAGAAATAAAAAAAAAGAGAATAAAAGAAAACTTTCCTTAAAAAAAATCTAAAAATGTCGAACACCAAATCCACATGAACACCAAATAAACAACAAAAAATGGGATAGTTAAAGGACAAACAAAACAAATTTAAAGCTCAAAGTGAATTCCAGTTTAAACCCATCTTATCAAACCCTCCAATCCTTCTTCAAATCAAGATCTATTCTAGACCTCCTTGAAACCCCTCTCGGGATGATTTCTGAATCACGAAGAATTTTCAATTTGATCCGGATGGCATGGGTTTGTACCCTTCGCCAAGTAATCGGACTTTGATTGATTCCCATGGGATATGAAACACTTTCATATCTCATTTCGATCTCCCGCTAAATCCAAATCTCCACAAGTAAATTTTAATTCAAAATTTCCGAGATCGGTACCTAAATTCCAGTTCTCATTCCGAGATCGATACCTAAATTTCGATTCTCATCCGAATTGATACCTAAATTTCAATTCAAAATTTCCGAGACTGGTACCTAAATTCCAGCTCTCATTCCGAGATCGATACCTAAATTTCGATTCTCATCCGAATTGATACCTAAATTTCAATTCAAAATTTCCGAGACTGGTACCTAAATTCCAGTTCTCATTCCGAGATCGATACCTAAATTTCGATTCTTATCTGAAGTGATACCTAAATTTCAATTCAAAATTTCCGAGACTGGTACCTAAATTCTTCTCATTCCGAGATCGATACCTAAATTTCGATTCTCATCCAAATTGATACCTAAATTTCAATTCAAAATTTCCGAGACTAGTACCTAAATTCCAGTTCTCATTCCGAGATCGATACCTAAATTTCGATTCTTATCCGAATTGATACCTAAATTTCAATTCAAAATTTCCGAGACCGGTACCTAAATTCCAGCTTCTCATTCCGAGATCGATACCTAAATTTCGATTCTCATCCGAATTGATACCTAAATTTCAATTCAAAATTTCCGAGACCGGTACCTAAATTCCAGCTTCTCATTCCGAGATCGATACCTAAATTTCGATTCTCATCCGAATTGATACCTAAATTTCAATTCAAAATTTCGAGACTCGGTACCTAAATTCCAGTTCTCATTCCGAAATCGATACCTAAATTTCGATTCTCATCCGAATTGATACCTAAATTTCAATTCAAAATTTTCGAGACCGGTACCTAAATTCCAGTTCTCACTCCGAGATCGATACCCAAATTTCGATTCTCATCCGAATTGATACCTAAATTTCAATTCAAAATTTCCGAGACTGGTACCTAAATTCCAGTTCTCATTCCGAGATCAATACCTAAATTTCAATTCTCATCTGAATTGATACCTAAATTCAAGTTCTCTTTAGGGGACAGTACCTAAATTCTGCCTCCCATCTTTCGAGATCGATACTTAAATTTTGATTCTCTCCCAGGATTGATACTTAAATTTCAACTCCAGCTTTATTTAAACTTTCGAGATCGCGTGCCTAAATTCCGATTCTCATCCTTTTCAATCGACACTTAATCTCCGATTCTCATTCCAAGGCCGGTACCTAAATTCTAGTTTTCTTGCAATCCCGAGATTGGAACCTAGGTTTCAATTCTCGTTTCAAATCTAAATTTTCTCAAATTAATTTTAAATCAAACTTCAATCTAAATTAAAAATCAAAATCTAAAATTACACATCCAAACTTAAATTGAAACAAAATGAAATCTAAATCGAAATTCCCTGCATCATGTGATTTGGAATTCACCTCCTTTTCCTTTCCCCAGCCGAGAGTTCAGAATCTCCAGCCTCGTAGATATACTTGACACTCCCCAGCGGAAACTCTTCTACTTCGTCCTAAGTTTGTCACTTGGACATCCGTGTTGGTTTTGCCGATCGCTTCGGCCAACACCAATACGTGCGTGTGCTCCGTCACTCACCACACCTATCGGGGTCCATTTGTTGACCTCATTTTTAATGAGGTCTTCTCTTCTTCTTTTAGTACTTAGATCTAGCCTTCAGCTTTTCCTTCGATTATCTTAGAGGACTAGAATTGGGATCCACCATCTAGAATTTCAAACCACTTCTTAACTCCCCGCAAATTCCACAAACTTGACCGTAGACCCCTAATCACCTAGAGGGTTGAAATCAAATGCGGAAGTTTAAAGGATGAGTTCCTATAGGACTCTTCGGCCTTAGACCGCCTCCGGTGGCCCGGTCCGGTGAAGGGGCTGACTTACACACACACTACACTCATACACTACACTTTCACACACCTCCTAAAACCACACCCATACCTAACTTGACCTCCCGACTCATGTAGGTGATTCACATGGATGGTCCTTAACCCCTAAGCCCTCGCAAGAGGGTTAGGAACAACATAGCTGAATGCCTCAAATGAGTCCCTTCATGGCTCATGCGGGCTTGATGTAGCTTCATGGCTCAACCAAAATGATTTCATTCCACTCAAATTTACCTAATCTTCAATTTTCCAAATTTTCAATTTTTGACCCCCGGGACCCTACACCCGCCGAACCTACCCAAAGCCTCGAAATTACCCAAATTTTTCAAAATTTCCAAATCACCCAAAATTCCCCAAAATCAATCCCAAACATTTCCACATTACTCAAATTGATCATCCATACCCAAAAATACCAAAAATTCCAAAAATACCTCCCAATACCCTCCAAATACCCAAAATACCCCTCTTGACCCAAAAAAATCCAAAAATTCAGAAAATTCCCAGAAAATTCCAGAAAATTCCAAATATTCCCAATTTCATTTTGTTCAACTACACCATGGGCCAATTTTGTCAATTTACCCTACTTTTGTCAAAACTCACCCAATTCAACTCCAATTAACCCCAAATCTTTTCTAAATCTTCCTTAGCATCCCCACAAGCAAAACACTAACATGATTTGCCCAAAATTTAGACCCAAAACCCACTCAAATTCAACCCAAAGCTAAAAGGCCCAATTTTGACCTAAACCCAAACCAAACCCAAATGAGCCCAAACCCCAAAATCAAAGCCCAACCAAAGTCAAAACCTCTTTGAAACACTCCCATAAACATTTCTCAACATTAATTTTACATCAATTTCAACCCTAGCCCAACATTGGCCCAACTTGGCCCACTTTGACCTATATTGGCACATTCACCAAAGGAGCCCAAATTCAACTCAATTCAAACCCAAATCACCCCCAATTTGCTTCAAGTCACTCATGACACATCCATGAGCTAAACCCAACAATTATTCGCCCAACCTCTTTACAAAATTCCCATCCAAAAATTCATTTTTAAACTTAAAGGCCCATTCCTTAAACCATTTTAAAAGCCCATCTTTTACCACATCCAAAGGCCCAAAATTGGTCCCAAAGCCCATATGACATTTCCCCTCATCATACTTTCAATTAAACTCAATACCTAAGTCCTAAATTCATCATCAAATCATCTCAAATCAAGCTATATGCCAATTCCCATTAAAATACCAAAATTCATAAAACCCTTTTTCATGAAATTGACTTAACTTTCCCCAAGCCAAAGGTGAGCCATGAAGCCATGCATGAGCCACACGTGAGCCATGAGAGCCTTGGACATTCCACCATGCCATATTGGGTAAGAAGAGGGAGGGCTTTCTTAATCCCTAAAGCTCATTAGCCTTAATCATGATTCACCTAAACTTAAATTTAATCCAAATATATTTGGATGGAGACTTCTCCATGCCAAACCAGCTGATCCCTTTGATCCCCCACAGCATCCAAAGCCACCTCGAGGGTGCACCAAGCCCAAATGGGTGGATTGACCCATTTAGACTCAAAACTAGCCATGCCCCATTCTACTTTGGATCAAAGCCTTTACACATGGCAATTGACAATTGCTTGCACCAAGTCCCAGCCCTTGAGGGTGACCAATGCCTGGCCGGCCGGCCACCAGGTCGCCGGAAAACACCATGGCCGAGAGCTCACATGTGAGCCAACTTTGGAATTCTCCCCGCCGAGCTGCCCCATCCCCAGTGGCCATTGTAGCTGTTCTTCTCTTACCAAGAGCAGCTGATGTCAAGCCTTAACTCTCCCTGGGAGGCCCTCCACCCTCTCCTATTTAAACACCACCCCTTCTCGGCCATGAGAGGTGCTGAAACAAACCTTAAGGAAACTCTGCCAAAATTGTTCCAGACTACTCCCCATACATAGAGCATTTGATCCCCACCGAATTCCAACCCAATTCCCTCCAGCTCGAGCTCAATTTCGAGTTCAAACTTTAGCCCAAAAACTGGAAACTTCTTCACAGTGGATCAATCCTCAACTGATTGGTCCTACACCGTCACTGCGACCAAGAGAAGGTGTCCACCAAGAAAAGCCCCATCTCCAGAGCCACCCAGCTTGCTCCAGCCTCCAAGCTTTGTGATCGGCCGTGGTCAAAATCCTACCTAAGCAATTCACCGCACCAGGAGACTTCATCCGGAGCTTGTCGGGATCCAATCGAAGGTGAAACAACCCTCGATCGAAGCCACACTTCTCTGAGCAAAGGTATTGCCTCACTCTTCTTCCCGAGCTTCTGAACATTCTCCATTTTTATTGAGTAAATTTCATCCCACATAAACCGTATGGATGTGTTTGTCTTCTCGAGACGAATCCATAGAGCATAAGAACGTTAAATTTGGTCAAGTATCGAGTGAGATCTTAGGCCTAGAAGATGGACGGTTCTCGGGTTAGGAGGCTTGGGGACGATGAACGGATGTCGTTCATTCAATACACGCGCGGACGGACGGCTCAGATGGCGTCGGACCGCGAGATGGTACGTGAACCGCGGGACCCGGGCCGCCGACTCAAGCGGCGGCGTCGAATGAGAGCGCACCGCGTGGCCGTTCGGAGATGCCGAGGATGACGCGGCACCGACTCGGATAAATAGAAAATTAGGGATTTTTCTATTTATTTAATTCCTTGAACTTGAAAAATTCATAACTTTGTGTAGGAAAATCATAAAAATAAAATAAAAATACCCTCTTGCTCAGTGAATAGAGTAGAATAATGTGGAGAAGAAATCATTTAATTTCATCAAGTATTTTATTTTTAATAATTTATTTACTGTTTGCATTCTTTTAATTCTCCATGCATATAGGAAATTCACCATGGCATGAGACCATAGGGCTTTTAAGCCTCCGAATTTGGGAACATTCCCCGAATTTTCCAAAGTCGAGGCTATCCCTATGAGAAGTTATTGATTTTTCAAATTCATGTTACTTTTTTGAGTATTTTAATTCCAATAATTAGCCTGTTGTGAAATAAATTCTAGGAAAATTTGGTTATGTCCCTTATGACCAGAGGACCCTAGGAAAAATAGGTTTTGAGTTAGTTCATTTAAAATAACCCCAATTGGCTAAAACACCCAAAATAGGTCAATAATTAATTAGAGCTAACCATACATCAAATTGACTTGAAATCAATTCTCCATTGACCTTTAGGATCAGAGGAACCCACCATAAAAATTTGAAGTCAATTGGACTTGGTTAGCCCTACTAAATGGGTTGATTAAGCCATTTAGTCAATTTGAACTTTAAAAATTCATAACTTTCAAAATACCTTTCAAAAATTCATCAAATTGGTTTTGGAGCCTCTCTAATATTAGAGAAATTTAAGAAAATTAAAATTTTAATTTTCTAAAAAAGTTGATTTTTAATATTATTTTAATATTTTTAATAATTAAAAAATAATAAAAATCACAAAAATAATAAAATTCACCAAAATGTCACATTTTGAATTTTAATCACTTAGGAACTAACCCCATATTTTTCTTAGGTCTATTTAATGAGATATTAAATTTTAAAGCTCTAGGGTAATTTTAAAATTAAAAAAATGTATTTTCTAGCATTTTCACTAAAATAATTATAATAAATCATAAGAAAATCAGAAAATTGCAAAAATTGATTCTCTAATTTCCTTGATATCAGAGATATTTTTGAAAAATATAAAGTTCATTTTTCAACCTTTATTTTATTTTTAAATTAATTAACACTCCAAAACTTAAAATAATTATAATAAAAATAATATAATTCAAAAAATTACCAAAATTGGTCCAATTGGTCCTCTGGTCATTAGCAATGTCCTCTAATTTTCTTAAGGACAGAAACTTTCCCTTGGTCATGTTATTAAATTTTCCTTGGAAATCTCTATTTTCTACCAAAAATAATTATATAAATAAATTAATTACAGAAAAAACACATTTTCTCCTCTCATGTCTTTATTGACATATGAGTGAAGTCACATAAAAATTTCATGTTCATTTAAACTCAATTTAGTGAGTTATGAAATTATTAAGCTTAAAGGGCAAAGTGGTAATTAAAATTTTAACCCTTAATTAAAACTTTAGGTTTAATAAAATTAACAAGTAAAATATTTGATCTTAATCTGATTTGGATGATTGAAATTTAAATAATTAAAGGGTAGAAACCCATTAAACAATTTAAAATAATTGAAATAAACCTTAATTAAATAATTGATTAAATTTGGGAAGAATAATAAAATTGGAATTATTAAAATAGGGATATTGTTAGGAAGAGATTTATTCTTTAATTTAAAAATCCCTAAATTAATCATCTCATTAATATTTAATTCTTAATTAAAATGATAACTTAAATTTAAAATATTAAAAGACTTAATCATTAAACTAAAGTTAAATTATTAAACTCTTTTAAAATTTCAAATAAAGTTAAAAAATAAAATTAAATTAAAAATTAAATTAAATTAAATAAATTAAATTGAATTAAATCAAATTAAATTAAATTAAATGAATAAATTAAATTAAATTAAATTAAATTACATAAATTAAATTAAATTAAATTAGATTAAATTAAAACAAATTAAATTAAATTAAATTAAATTAAAACATATTAAATTAAATTAAATTAAATTAAATTAAATCAAATTAAATTAAAATTAAATCAAATTAAATTAAATTAAAGGAAATTAAATCAAATTAAACTAAATTAATTTAACATCAAATCAAACTAAATTGAATTAAATTAAATTAAATTAAAATTAAAATTAAATTAAATTAAATTAAATTAAAGTTAAATTAAATTGAATTAAATAACATCACCTAAAACAGAAAGAAATTAAATATAAAGTAACTTGAACACTATTCCAAATTTAAACCCATTAATTGAAATTAAACTAAATCACAAACCATTTGAACACCAATTTACCCTCAAAAATTTTAGTTGTCATAACTCCTAAATGCGAATATTAAATGAAATGTTACTTCACTTATAGGACATTCAAATATCCTAGTTCATCGAGTAAGATAACAACAAAACTTAACTAAACCTCGGACGATTAATTTATTTGTGTAATTGAATTCATTTGGACTTAAAACAATCCTAGAAATATTGAAAAGATGTTTAAGATTCGTCTTAAGCACTTCCTCGATATGATAGGATGTTCATAAGAACAATTGAACTTAATTGTTCTTTGATGAAGAAAATCGTCTTCAAACCAAAACACGAGGAACCTAGACGTCATAGGAAATGACTAGCTATAGGATTAGGAACTTGGTAGAAAACCATAACTCTTCCCTTAGCTTTACCTAGGAACTTGCTTAAATATTCTAATTGTGTTTTAAGTGCAGCTTGGGATGACGGGAAGACCCTCCAGGTACGCTTTTATTTTATTGTAATTTACTTTCTTGCAATTTACATTATTGCAATTTATTTAACTGCATTGCACTTACTTTTCTTGCATGATAAACAACTGTTGCATGAAAACCCACACCTGTAGGATAGTCCCTAAAACTGAAACCAAAACTAAACAAAAAGTCATTGCAAGATAAAATTCACCGCCACAACATTTCAAAATATAAAACAACTCAAAATTTAATCACAAACAGAACACAAAACTACAATTACAACTAAATTAAAACGTCCTGTTGGAGATCGGGAATACCTCGGATGATGTAACCTACGTGTTGCTAACGGGATTTCCCACGGTATAAATGAAAGTGTGGAACTCATTTAGTTGAGTTTAGCAAATTCATCTGGACTAAGTGAATCCGATAAAAATAATGATGCCGGAAGGATGGAACCGTGGGATCTTAACCGGTGTCGTTATAATCAACTTTAAGATTTATTTTAATTAAAACACAAAAAACACTTGGAAATTAAGATTTTCTCTAAACCAAAACACTTTTCTCATCCCCTGATTTATGACTTCTAAAACTAAACCTCTGCAACAACAAGGAGCTCGGAGCATGGTGGGCGAGCACGGCCATCATCATCAGCAAAACCTGAGTCTACTTCAGCAAAACTTTCCTAGAATTAAATAACAAAGCCATAGAACTTCGAGGAAGTTTGCCTAGTGCAACATAAATCCTCAACTCTTCGTTAGGCATTTGCATTGCAAATTAAGCCCTAACCAGTCTTAGGATTCCGAGGTAGTCGTCTGATACGACATAAACCCTCACATCTCTAAGGCTATTTGTATGATTCTATCATATAAATATAATCCCTAATTAATTAAAATTGACAAAATCAAAACATTAAATAGACATTAGGACTTTCCTAAATTCAAGCCAAACAATAGGATAGTCGGGAAATTATCGAAGTTCACTTCGAATCCGTAATTTCTCCTACCTTTCTTCCTTTGAATTCTCAAAACAAAATGTTCCAAACTTGATCCATTCCCTATTGAAATTCCAAAATTCAATCCTTTGAAAACTTAAACTTTGAAATTCTTGAGAGCAGAATTATTGATTATTATCGACGGTTTTCTTAGGTGATTCCCGTCACTTAAGATGTAATTAACTATAGGGGCTTGCCCTTATAGGGAATTTTAAAGAACCTGAGTAATATAAACCCTGTTTAATGCTTTCATATTAAGCAGGGGAATTTGTCGGCTTATAAAATTGGTTCACAGACCAAACGGATGTCACAAATCTTTTAGTTTGTTTAATCGAGCCCCACCGTCAAGCAGTGTGTCTATCCTTAGGGACAGATACATGGTTTGTGGTGTGGTGCTCGTTTATATAAACTATTTAGGATGTGAGATCGGTTTGATTTCATATCTTAAAATTTTCAAATTTAAAATTATTTTCAAAAATCAAATACTACTTTTCAAATTATTTATTTAAATTAAATTAAAAAATTCGCCGACAATTTCTGTAGGCGACCCCTTTTCAAAATACAATACAACCTAAAAATATGCCGACAGATTCACTTAGTCCAAATGAATTTGCTAAACTCAACTGAATGAGTTCCTCACTTTCATTTAGACCGTGGGAAATCCCGTTAGCAACACGTAGGTTACATCATCCGAGGTATTCCCGATCATCCAACGAGACGTTTTAATTTAATTGCAGTTGTAGTTTTGTTGTTCTGTTTGTGATTAAATTTTGAGTTGTTTTATGTTTTTAAATGTTGTGGTGGTGAATTTTATCTTGTTTTGACTTTTAATTTAGTTTTGGGTTTCAGTTTTGTGGCTATCCTAAAGGTTTCAGTTTTCATGTAGGGTGTCAATCTTGTTTAACATGCAAGAAAAGTAAAGTGCAGTGCAGGTAAGTAATAAATTGCAATAAAATAAAAGCGTACCTGGAGGTTCTTCTCGTTATTTCCAAGCTGCATTTAAAACACATGTTAAGGCATTTATATATTTGCAACAAGTACCTAGGTAAAGCTAAGGAAAGGTTCTAGTTGTCTACCAAAATCCTAATCCTATTGCTAGTCAATCCCTATGACGTCTAGGTTCTTTTGTTTTTGTGAATGATTTTCTTCACCAAAGAACAATTAAGTTCGATTGCTCTTCTAAAACACCCCAACATATTGAGGAAGAGTTTAGAACGAGTCCTAAACATCTTTTTCAATATTTTTGGGATTATTTTGAGTCCAAATGAGTTTTATTGTATTGGTGAATTGATCATCCAAAAATTTAGTTTAGTTTGTTTCTTGCTCGGTGAATTAGGATGTTTGATTATCCTATGAGTAAAGTGACATTTCACTTGATGCTTTACTTAAGATTTATAATAATGAAAGCCTTTAGGGGTAAATTGGTTCATTAAAGATTTTAACAATTCTTAATCGAAGTTTTGAGTTGAAGATTTAAAGTGATTTTTAATTTAGTTAAAAAGTTTTAGTTGATCTTTTTTAGTTATTTTAAATAATTTTGAGTTGGAAAGTGTTCAAGCTGTTTAATTCAGTTAAGTCTTTATGTTTTAAATTATCTTAATGTTTTAGATTAATTTTAATGTTTTAAACTGATTTAATTTTTAATTTATGATTTTTTAATTATGAATTGTTTCGGGCTAATCTTTGATGTTTTAAATTTGTTTTGACTTAAGTTTTAAACAATTTCAAGTTACTTTTAACATCTTTAGTTTGTTTCGGTTTGATTTTCAAATAATTTCAAACTAATCCAAATATCTTTTAATTTAATTATAAAATTTCAAAAAATCATTTTTTTTAAATTATTAGTTCAAATCATCATTTTTTAGAGTCTCATTAATTGATGTTTAAATAATATTTGATCAAATTATTGATTAGGGATTTAATTTAAAGAATTAAAACTCTCTTATATTACATCCCTAATCTTAATAATTCAAGCCTTAATTAATCTTCCAAAGTTTAGGTAATTTAATTAATTAAAGTTTTTTTTTTAAATGTTCAAGATGATTAATGGGTTTCTACCTCTTAACTACTTTAGTTTCAATAATCCAAATGGAAAATCAAGATCAAATATTTTACCCTCCCTTTGATTAAACCTAAATATTAATTAGGGTTAAAATTCCTTAATTACCTTTGTGTCCTTTTAAGCATGTTCATTTCATAACTCATCAAATTAAGCTCAAATGAACTTAAAATTTTTTATGTCACTTCACTCACATGTCACATAAGACATTAGAGGAGAAAATGTGATTTTTCTGAATTTAATTTAATTTATATATTTATTTTTATGAAAAATATGGGTTTTCAATAAAAATTCAACAACAAGACCAAGGTAAGGTTTCTGTCCTTAGAAAAATTATAGGATGTCCTTATTGACCAGAGGAGCACTTGAACCAATTTTGGTGATTTTTCAAGTTATATTTTATTTATTATGATTATTTTGATTTTTGGAGTTTTAATTAATTATAAAATAAAATTAAAGTTAAAAAATGGATTTTATATTTTTCTTAAGTTCCTCTGACCTCAAGGAGTCTAGGAAAGCATATTTTATATTTTTCTGATTTTTCTTTGATTTATTAGAATTAATTTGGTGAAAGGTTTGAAAATCCATTTTTTTTAATATTAAAATTGGTTTTAAGCCTTTAAAATTCAATATCTTTACCTAGAGACTTAGAAAAAATATTTGGTTGGTTCCTAAGTGATTAGGAGTCAAAATTTGATATTTTTATGATTTTTTAATATTTTTGTGATTTTTATAAATTTTTAATTATTAAAATATTAAAAATATGATTAAAAAAATGAAAATTTTTAGAAAATTCCAATTTTAATTTTCATATACTCCTTTGATATCAGAGAGCCCACAAAACCATTTTAGTGAATTTTTAAAGTGTATTTTGGGTTTTATGAATTTTTGAAGTTTAAAAAAGGCCAGGTAACTTAAATGATCCATTTGGTAAGTCAAATAATTTCCAATTGACTTCAAATTTTTATGTGAGGTTCTCTGTATCCTAAATGATAGTGGAGAATTGATTTCCAATAATTTTGATGTGTGGTTAGTCCTAATTAATTAAAATTCAGTTTTAAGTTTTTGGGCTAATTAGGGTTACTCTTAAGGAATTAAACCAAGACATAATTTTCCTATGATCTTCTGGTCATAAGATATTTCCCTAAATTTTCCTAGAACTTTCTAAGCAACATGCTAATTACTGGAATTAAAATTGCAAAACAGACACATAAATTTGAAAAATCAAATCTTGCCACAGAGATAGCCTCTAGCCTTGAAAAAGTCAGGGAATGTTCCCAAGACCAGAGGCTACAAAAGCCCTATGGTCTCATGCCATGGTGAATTGTATGCATGCATGGAGAATTAAAATACTGAAATCAGTAAATAATTAATTAAAAATAAAATACTCATCAAAATAACTTAATTCTTTTTCCACATTATTTTCCTCTGTTCACCGAGCAAGAGGGTATTTTTATTTTATTATTGTGATTTTTCTACACAAAATTATGGATTTTTGAAGTTTCTGGTATTTAAATAATTCAGAAAATACCTATTTTCCTACTTAACCCAGTCAGCGCCGCGTCGTCCTCATCCGGATCGAAAGCCCACGCGGCGCGGCTCTATTCGACGCCGCCATCAGACTCAGCAGCCACGCGTCCCGCGGTTCTGTCTCGTATCTTGATCCGGCGCAATCTGGACCGTCCATTAGATACACGCTCGATCCAACGGCGGCTGGTCATCGACTCTGACTGGTATGTCCTGAGAGCCGTCCACACTCAAACCCTAAGATCTCTCTCATTTCTCAATGGATTTTTGTGTTCTTATGCTCTATAGATTCTTCTTGAGGAGACGAAAACATTCATATGATTTACTTGCTATAAAATTGATTCAAATGAAATGGAGAATTCACAGAAGCTCAGGAGGGAGAAGTGATCCATACCTTGGCTCTGAGAAGTGAAGCTTCAATCAGAGAGTTGTGGCACCTTTGATTGCACCCAAGGAAGCTCCAGATGAAGTCTCTGGCTCTGGAGAATTGCCTAGGTACAAAAGTGACCAAGGTCGATTTCAAACCTTGGACTCTAGAAGCAATGGCTAGCCTGGTGAGGGGGCTTTTGTTGGGGAACTCATTCTCTACCTCTAGTGAAGGTGTGGGAGAAGTTAATTTGGATTTGGTGGAGTTTCAAGGGATGTCATGTTCTGGCCTGAGAATTGAGCTCCAAAATTGAGCTCAATCAGTGGAAATTAGGGCAGGAAGATAGTGGGGATGAATTGCTCTAGGCTAGGGGAAGCTCTGTGAGGAGTTTGGTGAAGTTTTGTGAAGGGGCAATTTGGCTTAGGGATGGCTGGTTTAAATAGCCATGGTTAGGGGCTTCCTGTGGGCGATCGAGGGTCGGGATTCGTCGCTCCGGTGAGCGAAGAAGAGATGTGGTGGCCAATTAGGATGGGGCAGCTCAGCAGGTGAAATTTAAATTTTTGAATTCATTTAGACCTCTCGGCCATGGTGTTTTCCGGCGGCCTGGTGGCTGGCCGGCCAGGGTCAGGTCACCCTCAGGGTCAGGAAGGTCAGGGCTTGATGTTTGTGAGCTCAATTGGCTGATGCCATTTATAAAGTGGTTTGATTAAAATGGAAAGGGGGAGGGGCTATTTTGAGTTCAAATGGGTTAAGCCATGGTTTTTGGCTTGGTGCACCACCCAAGTCTTGACTTCGGGCTGAAAGGAATCATTTGGGTCAGCTGAATTGGAGTGGTGAAGTCTCCATCCATGGTGATGTGGCGAAACTTGGTTTAGATTGTAGCATGTATGAGGTTAAAAATGCTTAATGAAGGTTTAATAAAGAGCCCCCTCTTCTTGCCATTAATGGCTTGGTGAGGTGTAAAGGGTCCCCCAAGGCTTGCATGTGGCTTATGCATGGCTCCATGGCTCTTTTTGGCTTAGGGATGGCTTGGCTTGATTTCATGAAAATGGATTTTAGGGATTTTTGATAATTTGATGAAAATTTGGATGAGTCTTGATTTGGAATGATTTAATCATTGATTTAAAACTTAGGGATGATTTTAATTGAATGCATGATGAAGAAGAGTGTCATATGGGCTTTAGAATAAGTTTTGGGCTTTTTGAAATCATTTTGGATGGGCTTTTAAAATGGTTTAAGGAAGTGGAATTTTAGGTTTTGAAATAAATTGATGGATGAAAATTGGTGAGGGGTTGTGTCAAATAAATGTTGGGATTGGTTTAGGAATGTGTCGTGAGAATTTTAGAAGAGATTTGATGCCATTTTAAGTTGAAATGGGTTCAATTTGGGCTTTTTGGTAATGAGGACAAAGTGGATCAAATTAGGCTAACTTGGGTTAAGGTTGGGCCAATGTTTGGTTTGATGTAAAATTAATGTTGAAAAATTTTTATGGGGGTGTGACAAAGAGTTTTCAACTTTGGTTAGGCTTTGATTTTGGGATTTGGGCCTATTTGGGTTCATGATGGGTTTAGGCCAAATTGGGAATCTTTTATTTGGGTTAAGTTTGGGTTCAAATTTGGGTCAAATCATGTTAGTTTTTTTTTTGTGGGGATGTTAGGAAGGTTTAGGAAAAGATTTGGGGTTAATTGGAGTTAAGTTGGGTTGGTTTGGGGTAAGTTTAGGTCATGGGCCAAAATTGGGCTTTAAGCTTCAAATTGGAATTGGATCCACATGTTGATGAAATTGGGTCTAGGTTTGGTCTAAATTGATATTGAGGATATTTAATTGAAGTTTAGAATTGAATTGGATCAAAATTGAGGTCAATTGGGTTGGTTTGGTGGGGACATTAGGTCCACTTAGGTTAAAAATAGGTCAAATTGAGGATTTTGGTAAAAGTGGGCCAAATTGACAAAATTGGCTTATGGTATAGTTGAACAAAATGAAATTGGGAATATTTGGGATTTTTTGGATTTTTTTGAGAATTTTTGGAATTTTTGGATTTTTTGGTTAAAAAGGTATTTTAGGTATTTGGAGAGTATTAGGGGGTATTTTTGGAATTTTTGGTATATTTAGCCATGGATGATCAATTTGAGTGGGGGGAAGTGTTTAGGACTAATTTTGAGCAATTTTGGGTAATTTAAGTAATTTTTCAAATTTTGGGCAATTTCAAGGGCATTTGGTAGACTTAGTGGGTTTAGGGTCCCAGATGTCAAAAACTGAAATTTTGGGAAAATGAAGATTGATTAAGTTTGAGTGAAATGAAATCATTTTCGTTGAGCCATGAAGCCATATTAAGCTCACAAAATCCATGAGATGACTCATTTTAGACACTCAATATGTTGTTCCTAACCCTCTTAGCAGGGGGCCTAGGGGTTGAGGTCCATACATATGAATTACATACATGAGTCAGGAAGCCAAATTGGTTAAAGGTAGTTTTAGGGCATGGAATGTGTGTGTGGGAGTGAGGTGTGTGCAAGTCAACCCTCACCAGACCAAGCAACCCAGAGTAATCCTAAGGCCAAAGAGTCATATAGGAAACTCGTCCTTTAAACCTTCACATTTGATCTTAACCCTCCAAGTGGCTTAGGGGTTTACAATAAAATTTGTGGGGTTTGAAGGGAGCCAAGAAGTGTTTGAATTTCTAAGTGATGGGTCCCATTTCTAGTCCTCTAAGATAGTCAAGGAGAAGCCATATGGCTAGATCTTAAGTACTAAGGAGAGAGAAGAGAAAAGACCTCATCAAAAATGAGGTCAACAGTTATTACCGACGATGAAGGTTGGTAAAGTTACCAAAGATAGTGTTATATTGAATTACTGCATCTAAATGAGATGGCCAATTGTTATTGAATAAATAATTGTGAAGTCTGTTATGGGCCTGATCGTTCAAGGATCAACCCAGGGGCTTGGACATCCTTCAACAATTTTCTCATTATGCAGTCTGTTCCACGTTTCATACGAGATTTGGGAAAAAGTACTTCTACCTTGAAAACCTTTAGACCCAACCAGAATGTTCCCAGCAAATGAAGAAGAGAATTTGATAGGCGCTATTATGGATCAATCATCACAAAACTCAATTCCAATTCGACCACTAGTAGCAGGCAAGACGATGACGATCTTGCACAAAATCAAGAAACTAGAGAAATAGGTACAAATTAACGAATACAATTAACAATATCTCTAATTTCTTTGATCACCATGATTGGAGGATGAAAGAACACTTTGATCATACTGGACATTTTGAAAGAAGTTTGATACGATTAATGAGAAAGATGGGATGGATAGAAGAAGATTCAACTGAAGAATTCCCATTTTGACCCTTCTATAACTTGTATGTGCATGTTTAAGCGATGGGTGATATCAAAGGAGAAACTAGCACTGAATAAGAGGAGTAGTTGAATTGCTTTACTTTATATGTTTCTTTATGTTGGACTTGATTTGAATTATATTTGTTTGTATTGCTTTCTAAGTTTGATTTTTTATCTCAGTATAGTTGAGATTATGTTTGGAATGTTTGTTTTCAGTGTTTAGAGTGTTGTGGCTTGGATTGCGACGCTGATTTGATGAATTTAGGTTGAGAAAATACCTAACTTATGTGTGTTATGTAATTTGTATTGTAACGCTTAGATTTTATATATAATTGTGATGTTTTGTGTTGTGAATATTTATTTGTGTTAATACATCACTTATTTACTTAAAATTTATGTTTAAAATGACTGAACAGATGTCGAAGAGGCTTGAAATTGATCGAAATCTCAAAAATCAGAAAAATGATCAAAATTTAAGAACTCACGGACGGCGCGCTCGAGACTGTCGATGGCGTGTTTTTCCCTAGTCTACTGATATTTAATCCTGTTAAGCTCGTCAAAAGCACGAATGATCCCGCCGACGGCAAGATCCCAAAAATTACCTTTTAACCGTGATTTTGACCATTCAACCGCCACAATTCATCATCTTCTTCCCTTATTCGCCGAAAAATTTGACCTAGGGCTCGAGAGATCTTGGATTTGGGGCGATTTCAATGCATTTTTAACACCAGATTTGATCATCACTTGGTAAGAGCTTCCCTCCTATGTAAAAATTTTTTATTTTCACCATGAATTTCTTCCACATTTAAGAATTTTGTGAAAATTGAAAATGTGGAGAAAATACTTGGAAGAAATTCATGGAACTTAATTTAGAACTCTTAAAGTTACCTTTGGAAGCCATTTTATCAATATTTTGGAGTTTAGTTTAGATTTTTGTAAATTTTATAAATCGAAAAAATGGCTCCCCGACAAAAGAGGCGACTCGAGTTTGATGAGGCTCGATTTATTAATGCAAAATCCCAGTCAAGGTACACTTTAATCTTCCAAGGAAAGAAATGTATTCAAGATAGAGTTTTTGATAATCCTAGAGGAGAAGTAGAATGAGTTATCTGAGAAAGAAATTGGGAAAACTCATGCTACACTACAAACAAAGCTGTTGTAGAAGATATAAAAGAGTTCTATTCCAATCTGACTCAGCTTGAAGACAAGCCTGTAAAAGTAAGAGGTTCTTCTGTTGATTTTAATGCTGCCAGCATTAATTCCTTTTACAAACTTCACAATTTTTACTCTAGCGAGTATGAATCATTTGGAACTATGGAAGGTCCGTTAGACAATATCACTGACTTTCTTACTGATGGGAAAGGGACATGGTGATGAACCAAAAATATATACGATTTTTGCTATATAATTTTACTCATTTTTTGTGATATTGCACTTTAAAGAAAGTTATTTTTCATGATTTGTTGCAGGTATGGTGATTTTAGGTGATTGGAGTGAAAAGAAGCAAAAAGGAACGAATCTGGACAAAGAAGGAGAAAAAAGAAGGAAAATGGTGGAAAAGGTGTTATGGCGCCGCCGGCGTCAGAATGGGCGCCGCCGGCGTCAGAACGGGCGCCGCCGGCGTCAGAACGGGCGCCGCCGGCGTCAGAACGGGCGCCGCCGGCGCCCAAATCCAGAGACTTCAGTAAATATTGGCACGATAGAGTGCCGCCAGCGCCCTATCTGGCGCCGCCGGAGCCCGAAGTCGGTGGAGTTCATATTTGAAGAGTTTTGGCGACTTTTTGAAGGGATGCCTATGGAAACTCTTGGGATTTCATCCCTATCTTATAATTAACTGTTTTTAGACGAAAATGAAGTGGATTTCAGTAGTGTCTAGTGTCTTCTAGTGTAGTTTTAGTGAGTGTTAAGTGTTAGGGTTTAAGAGAAGTGTGTGTAGAGTAAGGATTTGAGAGGAATTCTTCTCTAAGGAGTGAAGAGAAGGGGTAAAGTGAGAGATTGATTCTTCCTTTTCATTCTAAAGAGAGAATCAAGTGTTGTAAAGAAGAGAAAAGAGGATTCAAAGGAACTTCAAGGGAATTGCATTGGGGAAAAGAAAGAGATAAGTTGTATTTTCTTTTGTGGTTTGTATGACTTTTTTTTATATATAAAATCCATATTTTATTGTATCTTCTCCATGAATTATGAGTAGTCTCCCTTGTCTTTCTTCTTGCATAGAGATGTGATGATGGATTGATGTGGATTTGATGTGCTTTTAATGTAATGAAGAAATTGTGATGGTTTTTCATTTCGAACTTAATTTACTTTTCGATTTGGCCAATTGAAATATTAAAATATGTTGTTGAACATTAAGTTTGAAAGGATTTAATGTCCTACAACAATAATGAAAGATCCATTCAATTTCTATGGATGAATTGCGTAGTTCATGGGAATTGAGTGCAAATAAATAGGGAAATATGTTTTGATAGACTTCAATGTGGAGATTTCAGGGTGACAGGCTGAAATTCCCAAATTGGTTCTAAGATTAGTAACTAATATAAAAGGTTAGCCTTCGGGTGAAGGGTGAGTGGGAGCTTTGAAGTGAGAGTCGGTATCCTCCCAGCCTAGCCTTAGATTTAGTGACTAAACTTAGGATCTGTCAATGTTCTTTTCTTGCTTAGAAGAGGGGGTACTCTTTTAAGGGTAAAGAATCATATATGCTCCTATTTGGCAAAATAATACAAATATTTATTACATATCAATCCACATATCATATTCTCATTGCAAGAGGAAAGATACTTTTCTCATATATCAAAAACCTTTCAAATACTTAGCTTAGTGTGTCTGTAGTTAATTCTGTTTTTTAAAGTTGTTAGAAGTAATTGTAGTTAGTTAATTATCACTGTTTCCTGCATAGTAGTAGTAAGTAGTAAACTATAATTGCGAATTAAATATCAGATTTTAGTGCTTCATTATTGACCCACAAATTTATATTATGATATTTTAATTTGATTGCAACGAAGCCAAAAACTTGACCCCGCTATATTATATGTATAGAATTGTAATTTATGTTGTGGATGCTACGCAAGTATACGTATCGTATCAAGTAATACAGGGCTCTAGTGGAGTCCCTGTTATCGATCCCACAGGGAAAGAGAAAATAAAATAATAACTAATTTTAAAATAATAATAATAATAATTTTTTAAATAGTATACGAAAATTTGGAGTTCTAAATTTGAGCGCAATAAAGTAAACTAAGTATTCTAATCAGGTAACTTAACTAAGTAGAAAATTAATACTAATTGCAAGTGCATGAAATAAAACTAATTGCTAAATAAGTCTTAACTATTCAGAAAAAGTATATTTCCCCTTGTTTTAGAAATTTAAATGATTGATGAATTTAAATAGATAATGTTAAGGTATTGTGACAAATAGGAGCATTCCTATTCTTTACCCTTTAGTCCGAGTGTAAAGAATATTGACTAATCCTATGTTTGATTACCGAATCGCGGCTAGGTCGGGAGGATATCGACCGCCACTTCGTAGCTCCCACGTTCCCCTCGCCCGAGGGCTAACATCTACACTTCAGCTCTCAAACAATAGGACCAAATTGAATATTTTAGTCCGTCACACTAAAATGCTCAATTCTACGCCCGGTGATATTATTTCCCTATTTATTTGCACCCTCATTTCAAGGCTTTTGAATTTCCCCGAATATCAGATGTAATCTTTACTATAGTTGATAATCAACATATTTTAACAAATCAAATGGCCAGTTTGAAAAGTAAATTAAGTTTTAAGTAAAAATTATCACAATTTATTAATATATAAAAGTACTTCTATTTTTAGTTCATCAAATCACTTAATTTCATAAACGAGGAGAAAGATTTAATAAACTACTCGGAATGCATGGAAACTAAACTAAGCATGGATTTCATTTAAAGTTAAAAATAATAAATACAAATACTTATCTTAATTTATCCCCAAGCAGACTCCTCGCAGTTCCTTTGACTCTTCCTTCCAGTACAGCACGACTCACTAACTCACTAAAGACTCAAAATAACTCACTTATAACACTTAGAACACAAAGACTGCACACTAAATAACTTAAAAGTAACACCAATTAACTCTAAGGTAACACACAAAAGACTTAATTTTGGCTTCTATATATAGAGGTGAGTAAAGGACCAAGAGGTGTGTAAGAATCCTTTCAAAAAGTGTCCAGGTTCAATGTATCTGCACCATTTGAACTAGCTCGCCGTCGGCGACGAACTACCTCGCTGTCGGCGAGGCTTCGAAGATCTTCAACCGCTCTAGCTCGGCTGTCGGCGGGCTCGGGCTCGTTGTCGGCGAGACAGCTTATAAATTCTTCGAATTTTCTTCTCGTAACCTCGCCGTCGGCGGCTCGATCTCGCCGTCGGCGACTCAAGACTAAATTGCATGATTTTGCTCCAAATTCGCTCCTTTTTATGATTTTTGCTTTTATCACCTAAATTCTTCATTCCCGCAATAAAATAAAGAAAATACCCTTCTTTAAAGTGCAATTTCATCAAAAATAGGTATGAATTTCTTAATAAAATTTTCAGCGATCAAAATCCCCGAAACTTACTTATTACTTGTCCTCAAGTAATTTTAGTACTACATAAAAATAATGAGTTTTATAATAAGATTTTTCAATTTAAATAACTATGAATTAGATTAATTAATATCATAATAAATTTAAACAAAAAATAATTCATGTAATTTAATTAATCTTATAGAAATAAATTATTTAGTTATCGAGTCTCGAATTTCTAGCTTACTATTCATTTCGGGAATGATTATATTTAAAAGAAGAACTACTTAAGATATTCATATGATAAGAAATTCAAGAAAATACTATTAGGTAAAATTCTAATCCATAAACATAAGTTTAGAAATATCTAAGTTTTTCCTTTTAGGTTAAATCAAATGAAGCCAATTTTTTATAAGGCATCTCCTCAAGCTTCTCCTCATTTTTCTTTTTTCTTTTTATTTTTTTTTCTTTTTTTTTCTTTTTCTGAGGATTACCGTATCTGGAGAGCTCGTTAATAATTTTGAACTTCATTTCCATCTTCCTAAATTTGAAACTTAGGAATATTTCTTAGCTTATATATACTTCATAGTTTTTACTTCATTGATTTTCAATCTTTTCTTTTTCACTTGAATACTTAAGAATTTTAATTTTAGAATATAGTTTTCCTTACTAAAAATAGTTTACTATATTCTTATTCTCTTTAACAAAATATTTTATTCTATTTAATTAATTAAAGTAATAGAAATATTTCATTTAACCTTTTATAATAATTAAATAAAATAATTCATATTAAATCAAATTGAAAAATTTGCTATAAAAATCATTTTTATAATAATTTGAAAATAAAAATTGAGAATAATTTAATAACTAAATTTGTATTTTACTCTCCCCCCAAACTTAAATTTTTATATCTATTTTAAATAATGAATAAGAAGGAAAGTAAATAAATCATACCTTTGAAGTTTAGGTATTTCTTATCTTTGAAATTTTTGCAGGCTTTTTCATTTTTCATTGAACCTGTACTGTTAGTATTCTCCATATATATATAACAATTTAAAGAAAATGCAGGGATAAAATCTAAGATAAGTATTAAACACAACAATTAAAATAACTCTACACTACACATATGAATTACTAACATATTAAAAACAATTGAACTAACAGATTAACAATTTTAAAAACTTTAAAACAATACAAAATAAAATAAAAACATATTAAAGAAAAACTAACATCCTAATTAACATAAAAACAAATGCAATTAACTAACACAAAAACAAAAACTAACTACTATAACAATCCAAGCAGATTAATCTAACTAACATTCAATGTCTCAAAATAAAGTACTGAATTATTACAAACATATACAGTTCTCAAAATAACTTACATCAAACAAATAAAATACATAAAATCCTAATCTTCAACATCGAAGTCCCAAACTATATCATCTCCTCCCTGATCCGTGAAGTCGCGAGAAGACCGAGCGGGGTGATACCGAGTGTACACAGGGCATTCTGGAAAGACTACATCTACATCTCCACTCCTATAACGACGTTCAGCTTCATAATATGCAATCCCGTATTCTGAATGTCGTTGGAGGTATTTACTATCATAATCATGTCTCCTCTCCAGATTATCAATCCTTTGATCAAAATGATCAAACCTTCTCCCCATGGTCTCTCCAAACTGCTCAAAACTCTTCCTATGCAGAGTCAATTCATTCATCAGATCTTGTAAGGTAGGGGTGGTAGGCTCGGGAGGTCCATAGCTAGTAGAGGGTATATCTCTACTGATTGAGTAAAATAACTTCTTACTCATGCTCTCCACCCTTCATGGGACTCATACTTCTTAATGTTAGCGATCTGTAAGTGGTTTCATTGGTTCCATCCATTCTTCATCATCTCTAGCCTCAACTCCAGAGAGTTGGCAGAGTGCGAAAATCAATCCAGGGTGGCCCAATCCAGCTCCACTCTCATTTCTAGGGGTGGCCAGGATATTCTGATAAATAACTCTACCGATGTTGATGCTTCTGTTATTCTGAATGCAGAAATTCAGAATTGCTCTATCTCGTGTTACCTCACAATGGTGATATATGGGTAACATAGTAGAACAAATGAAGTAATGCCAGGCTTTGGAGACTGCATTTAATTTGGAAAGAGGAAAATTCACTCTTTCCTGCTGCTTTATTTTCCATACTCCGGTCCCATCAGTGAGAAAGTTAATGACTTCCTCCAGTGGTCCTTCCATCATTCCAAAAGTTTCATACTCGCTAAAGTGCGAGTCATGAACTTCATAGAACGCGTTAATTCTAGCAGCATTAAAATCTACAAAAAACCCTCGTACCTTTACAGGTGCATCTTCACGGCAGATCAAATTGGCATAAAATTCCTTCACCACTTCTACAATTGCTCTATACCGAACATAACGTAAATTTTCCCGACCTCGTTCCTTTATAATTCGCTCTACTTCTCCTCCCGGATTTTTGAATACCCGATCCGCAATGCAGTTTCTTCCTTGTATATTTTCAAAATATTTTGCTTGTGCTCGTGCATTAATGAATCGGTTTTCGTCGAACTCTACTCGACGTTTACGTCGTGGAGCCATTCGATCAATCTGTGAAAATCACGAAAATTTTCACTAAACTTAAAAATAATCCTAAGAAGGCTTCCTACAACATTTGTAAGCAATTTAAATTAAATTCCATGGATTTCCACCGAATATTTCTTCCACATTTTGATTTTTCCCAAAATTTGCAATGTGGTGAAAATACATGGTGAAAATCAAAAATTTGTGCATAGGAGTGAAGCTCTTACCAAGAGAAGATGAAATCCGGTGTTTTTGAGTGATGAAATCGCTTCAAATCCAAGATCTCTCAAGCCCTAGGTCGAGTTTTGTGAAAATTGGAGGTTGGGGATGATGAATAGTGTTTTCGACCGGTCAAATATATGTTTTTTTTCCTACCTCGTTGTCGGCCGAGATTTATCTCACCGTCGGCGAGCTAATATTTTTCAGAACCAAAAACTTTCGGGAAAAATCCGCTGTCGGCGAGATTTTCTTCGCTGTCAGCGAGATCGATCTAGCTGTCGGCGAGATTCCAAAAATTTTAAATTTCTGAAATTCGTCACTTATTTTCGTCCTATATTTGTCTTATATTATATTTTCGATCACATCATTTATTACTTTAATAAGAAGATTAGCTACTTAAACACAAACAAATTCACACAACACAACAAATTAACTTTAATATTGAAATCCATGGGACATACAAACTAACATAATTTTTAGACTATAATCAAACTTCAAACTTCAATCCTTACTACTAATCAGCATCGCAAACCAAACCACGACACACTAAATGCTGATACAAACTATGATGCATATCTCAACTAAGTTTGAGATATTCAAATCATCATTCCAAACATAATAAAAATCTAAATCAAATCAAATAACATAAACATAAACATACTATAGAAATCTTTACTACTACTCTTCAATGTCAGAATCTTCATCTTCTCTGATATTTCCGATATGACGATGATGCACAAATAAATTATAGAAAGGCCTGAAGGGAAATTCCGAAGTAGATTCTTCAGTGATCCAACCCTTCGTCTCGGTAAATGAAGAAAGCTAGCTTCCAAGTGTCTAGAATGATCGAAGTGTTCCTTCATCCTCCGATCAATGCGATCGAATAAATCGGATATATTGTCGATTAAATCTCTCACATTCCGTAGTTCTTTCTCCATTCCATTAATTTTCTTCATAAGTAACTCCGTTTTATCCGAAATAGGCCTTGCTATAGGATGATTCCGTGAAGCTCTATTAGAGATGAATGTAATGTCTTCATTATTGTCCAAAGTAGGGAACATATCCGTAGGATCAAGCGGCTTCCAAGGTACGGTACCTTTTCCCAAGCTTCATAAGAAACACAGTACTGATCGCATAATGCAAAAATAGTAGATGGGTGTCCTAGTCCGTGAACCGACCCATGCACAATTAAACTCGATGCGGACTTAACAATTATTGATCCCACGTCGATAGGCGATCCAATTTGAATACAATAATTCAATATAGCGCATTCTTTCGAAACCTTGTTTACCCTCATAGTAGGTAACAATTTAGATGAGATGAAAAAGTGTCGATTGCTTCGAGACAGGATTCAAAAGTGATGCAGAGAAACTAACATACCCGTCTTCACGCATTTCCCAATCTTCCTTTTCATCAGTCAGATATTGAAATATCTCATTCATATTATACCGAGAAGGAAAAAAATTTGAATAGTGACATACCGGGGTGTTTTCTATAGAGAATAACTCATTTACTCTGGATGGAGTAAACGTCACCCATCTCCTCGGACGTAGATATTCCCATTGTTGATCGCATGTAAGTTAGAGTAGAACTCTTTCACAATCGGAATAACAACGAGCGGACGTAGTGTAACGGAATACCTCCCGATGTCGCCTGTGCGATCTTTTCTTCTATCTTCGTAGTGGAATTCTCTAATGCTCGATTGACAAATCCCCGTTCCTTAATAACTCTTTTCTTTACCAAAACCTTGTTGAAGATCCGCTGCGCTTCCGCACTCACAAATTTCCTCCGGTTAAACACTCCAGATTTAGAAGAATCTAAGAATTTGGAGGCCATTATGGTGAATGGAATGAATTTTAGTGAAGAAGGCAGACTTAGAATGGTTTAAGAATGGTTTTTCACTAAGGATTTGGTGTTGAAACCGTCCAATTTGGCTTTAAAGTATATATAACTCATTTTTATAACTTCCTCGCTGTCGGCGGGAGGTTTCTCGCCGTCGGCGACTTAGTTATTAAAACGCGCTTTCGGGTTCTCGCCGTCGGCGAGAGCTCATTTCTCGCCGTCGGCGAGCTTATAAATAAACCGAATTAGGCACGAACCTCGGCTGTCGGCGAGTATCGACCTCGCCGTCGGCGAGATTTCAAAATAATGTCCAATTTCGCTCTAAATCGTATAATTTCTTTTCTCATCATAATGGTTCGAATATGTGATGATTCTTAATAAAAATTGAGTAGTAAAGTTTCAATAACATAGACTAACTATTAAAATATAATAAAAATAGATAACTAATATGGGTTGCCTCCCATAAAGCGCTTGGTTTAACGTCGTCAGCCCGACCTAATTTCAATTATTAATCAAGTTGACTAAGCATTAAAACCTCTTTATAGTTAGGTCTTATACCTTCGAAATATGGTTTTAATCTATGTCCATTAACTTTAAATTTATGTCCAGTTTTTGGATCTTCGATCTCTATAGTTCCGTATGAAAATATTTGAGTTATGGTGAAAGGTCCTAACCATCGAGACTTCAATTTTCCAGGAATAATTTCAATCTAGTATTATATAGCAAAACTTCCCGTCTCGGTTCAAAATTTCTCTGATTAATCTTCCGATCATGCCATAATTTCATCTTTTCTTTATAAATCCGATCATTATCATATGATTCATTTCTTAATTCTTCCAGTTCATTTAATTGCAGTAACCTCTTCTCACCAGCTTCCTTCATATTATAATTAAATTCTTTAATCGCCCAATATGCTTTATGTTTTAATTCAATCGGTAAGTGGCATGTTTTTCCATATATAAGCTCGTAAGGAGTCATTCCAATCGGAGTTTTATAAGCAGTCCTATAAGCCCATAATGCGATTGTCTAATCTAATAGACCAATCTAACCTTATTTGGGTTTACGGATTTTTGTAAAATACGTTTAATCTCACGATTAGATACTTCGACTAATCCGCTAGTACGTGGATGATAAGCGAGTGGATATCTTATGAGTAATATTGTATTTTTCTACTAGTTTGTGAATGTATTTATTTCTAAAATGAGTTCCTCCGTCGGTGATAATCACTCTCGGCATTCCAAATCTAGTAAAAATATTTTTCATCGTAAATTTTGAAACACTCTTAGCATCACACCTAGGTAAAGCTTGTGCCTCGATCCATTTGGAAACATAATCAAGAACTACTAATATATATGAGTTTCCAAACGAATGAATAAAAGGTCCCATAAAATCTAATCCCCAAACATCAAAAATTTCAACTTCTAATATAAAGTTTAGAGGCATTTCGTTTCTTCTAAATATATTTCCTACTCTTTGGCATTTATCGCAAGTTTTAATATATCTATATACATCTCTAGGTAGAGTAGGCCAGTAAAATCCAGATTGTAGAATCTTATAAGCAGTTTTATCAGTCCCAAAATGTTCTCCAAAATCATAATCATGACATTTTTGAATAATTGGTTCAATTTCTTCATAAGGTACACATCTTCTAATAATTAAATCCTTACATTGCTTATATAAATATGGTTCTTCCCAAAAATAGGTTTTCGTATCATGGATGAATTTTTTCTATTGTTGCAAAGTTAACATAGGTGGTAAAATATTACTAACTATATAGTTTACTATATCAGCATACTATGGTATTTTTCACTCATTGATATTATATAGTTGTTCATCGGAAAAGCATGTCTATAATTTCATTTTCAATATCGGATAATTCATGAATTTCTAATCTTGATAAATGATCCGCAATTCGATTATCGAGTTCCTTTCTTATTAACGATCTCAAAATCGAATTCTTGCATTAATAGCATCCATCTAATTAATCTTGGTTTGGAATCTTTCTTTTGCATTAAATATTTGATAGCGAGAATGATCGGTATGCACGATACATTTTGTTCCAATCGGATAAGGTCTAAATTTATTAAAACCATATACTACCGCTAATAATTCTCTTTCTGTAACTGTATAATTTATTTCAACATCATTTAGAGTTTTACTAGCATAGTATATAACTTTAAAAATCTTTTCATATCTTTGCCCAAGAACTGCTCCTACAGCGTAATCACTAGCATCACACATAAGTTCAAATGGTTTCTCCTAGTTAGGTGAAACTATTATAGGTGCTGTAATTAATTTTTCTTTTAAGAGTTCAAAAGCATTCAGGCATTCAATTGTAAATTCAAATTTCTTGTCCTTTTCGAGAAGTTGGCATAGAGATTTAGTTATTTTTGAAAAATCTTTTATATAGCATCTGTAGAATCCAGCATGTCCAAGAAAACTTCTTACCCATCTTACCGTAGTTGGAGGTGGTAATTTAGCTATAACTTGAATTTTTGCAGGGTCCACTTCCATGCCTTTTTCCGAAATTTTATGTACTAATACAATGCCGCCAGCAACCATAAATTGACATTTCTCCCAATTTAGACCTAATTTTTTTTTCTCACATACTTCTAATACTTTTTCAAGATGAGTTAAGCATGTGTCAAATGATGTTCCAAATACATAGAAATCATCCATAAATACTTCTATTCCATTGTCAATTAACTTACTAAATATAGACATCATACATCTCTGGAATGTTGTTGGTGCATTACATAATCCAAAAGGCATTCTTCGAAAAGCGAAAGTTCCATAAGGACTAGTAAATGTAGTTTTCTCTTGATCCTTAGGAGCAATTTGTATTTGATGATAACCGGTGTATCCATCTAGAAAACAAAAATACTTATGTCCGGCTAATCTATCTAACATCCGAGTCTAGAAATGGTAAAGGGAAGTGATCTTTCCCGGTGGCGGTATTTAATTTCCTATAATCAATACATATACGCCAACCGGTAACTTGTCTTATAGGAATAAGATCGTTATTTTCATTGGCGATGACGGTCACTCCTCCCTTCTTAGGAACATAGTGAATTGGGCTTACTCAAGCACTCGTCGGAAATAGGATATATAATACCATTATCTAACCATTTTAAAATTTCTTTCTTAACTACTTCTTTCATTATCGGGTTTAATCTCCTTTGGGGATCTGCTTTAGGTTTATGTTTATCATCTAAAATAATTCTATGCATACAGATTGAAGGACTAATTCCTTTAATATCTGCTAAAGTCCAACCAAAAGTTTTCTTATATTTTTTTAAAGTTTCTAAAAGTTTTTGTTCTTGAGATTCGTTTAATGTAGATGAAATAATAACTGGTAAAGTTGAAGAATTACCTAAATAAGCATATTTCAAATGATCAGGTAATATTTTTAGCTCAAGTTCAGGAGGTTTAATAATTGATGGAACTATATTATTGTCAGTGTTTTCAGTATTATCCAAAAATTCAAATCTTTCCTAAATATAATCTAGTTCTTCATTATTATCTTCAATTAATTCAGTGTTTTCTTTTTCTAAATTATCTTCATAATATTCCTTAAAATGTTCGCGTTGTAATTGTTCAAGTATTTCCATCCGAAAACATTCATCATCTTTTTCTAGCACGAGGATATTTCATTGATTTTGCAATATTAAAGGTAACTTTTTGGTCATTTACTCTCATAGTTAATTCTCCTTTCGAACATCAATCATAGCTTTTCCAGGTAGCTAAAAATGGTCTTCCTAAAATGATAGGAATTTCTTTATCTTCCTCCATATCTAAAACAATAAAATCTACTTGGGAAGATAAATTTATCCACCTTTACTAACACATCTTCAATAACTCCCTTAGGATAGGTAACCGAACGATCAGCTAATTGAAGGGTTACTGAAGTAGGTGTAATTTTTCCTAATCCTAATCTCTTAAAAATTGATAGAGGCATTAGATTGATGCTTGCTCCTAAGTCACATAATGCTTTTCCATAAAATTTTTCTCTTATAGCGTAGGGTATAGTGAAACTAAAAGGATCTTTCAATTTTTTAGGAAGCTTCTTCTGAATAATAGCACTACACTCTTCACTAAGTGCGACTGTTTTATTATCAGTGAATTTTCTTTTCTTATTTAGAATATCTTTCATAAATTTTACATAATTTGGCATCTGATCTAAAGCTTCAACAAAAGGTATAATGATTGTTAATTTCTTTAATATTTCAAGGAATTTAGCAAATTGTTTATCTTTTTTATGTTGAGCTAGTCGTTGAGGAAATGGTGGTGGAGGTGTTTCAACAGAAATTTTCATTGGTATTAAAGGATGTTCCAAGTTTGAATCTTGTTGAATTGTTTCCTTTTCAATTTCCACTTCCTCATTTTGGCTTTTTAGTTCTTTTTGAATTTGAGGTTCTAATTCTTTTCCACTCCTTAGTTGTATTGCTTTAATTTGTTCTTTTCCTTAATCTTTAAGATTTATTTCAACATTACTAGGAAAAGTTCCAGGTATTCTATTATTTAGCGCAGTAGCAATATGTCCGAGTTGAGTTTCGATATTTTTAATAGATGTTCCTTGAATTTGTAATTGATTTCCTTGAATTTGTAGTTGATTTCCTTGATTTTGTAGTTGATGAACCATATTCAAAATTAATTCATCCATAGATAATTTCTTATCTTTGAATTGTTGGTTATTGTTATTAAATCCAGGTGGGTAATTAGGTTTATAGTTTGGATTTGTTTGATTAGGTTGATTCATCCATTGTTGATTAGATGTGTTATTCCAATTAAAATTTAGATGAGTTTTCCAACCGGGATTATAATAGTTTGAATAAGGGTTATTAGTTCTATTATTAATAGCATTTAAAGTTTCATAATTAGATTGAGATTCTATGATTTGTCCATATGAGTTTTCTTCTAAAGTAGGAGAGTAGTTCATTCCAAAATGATCTAATTTCTTAGATATAGCAGCAATTTGAGAAGCTAACATAGATATTGCAACGTTTTCATGAATGCTGGCTATTTTTTTCGGATTTACTCTATCTGCAGGCCATTGGAAATTATTTGTTGTCATTTCTTCGATTAGTGCATAAGCTTCATCAAATGGTTTAGACATTAATGAACCTCCAACAGCAGCATAGATGATTGATCTTAAAGATCCCACTAATCCATTATAAAAGGTTTGAATAATCGACCAATCCGGTAGCGCATGATGTGGGCATTTCCTAAGAAGTTCCTTAAATCTCTCCCAAGATTCATAAATTGATTCTCCATCTATCCGACAAAAAGAAGTTATATCATTTCTAAACTTAGCGAGTTTTAGATGGTGGAAAATATTTGGATAGAAATTTTTGTGATAATTCTCCCCAAGTTTTAATAGATCCAGAGTGCTAACGAATTCAACCACATTTTAGCCTTATCCCTTAATGAAAAAGGAAAAAGTCTAAGTCTTATAAGCATCGTCGGATACTCCTTGATATTTAAAAGTAGCACAAAGTTCTAGAAAACTAGCAAGATGTAAGTTAGGATCTTCGGTAGGTGAACCACTAAATTGATTGTTTTGTTCCATTTGGATAATTGCAGGTTTAAGTTCAAATGAATTAGCAGCCTACATCGGGGTTTTGAATAGTTAAATGAATTTCATCCGATGTAGGGTTGGCATAATCTCTTAATGGTCTTTGTTGGTTCATATTTTGAATTTCAGGAATATTCGCCATTTGTGTTAAATTTATAGTTTGTTTCTTTTGTTTTCTAATTCTTTTAATTGTACGCTCTAATTCAGAATCGTAAGGTATTAAATTTTCGTTTCCAAATTTGCGCATACAATTTTAGAATAGATATTTATTTATTATGATTATTTTAAAATAGTCCGTTACTTTAGTAAATTTTTCTTACTTTCCCGACAACGGCGCCAAAAACTTGACCCACAAATTTATATTATGATATTTTAATTTGATCGCAACGAAGCCAAAACTCGACCCCGCTATATTATATGTATAGAATTGTAATTTATGTTGTGGATGCTACGCAAGTATACGTATCATATCAAGTAATACAGGGCTCTAGTGGAGTCCTGGTTATCGATCCCACAGGGAAAGAGAAAATTAAATAACAGCTAATTTTAAAATAATAATAATAATAATTTTTTAAATAGTATACGAAAATTTGGAGTTCTAAATTTGAGCGCAATAAAGTAAACTAAGTATTCTAATCAAGTAACTTAACTAAGTAGAAAATTAATACTAATTGCAAGTGCGGGAAATAAAACTAATTGCTAAATAAGTCTTAACTATTCGAAAAAGTATCTTTCCCCTTGTTTTAGAAATTTAAATGATTGATGAATTTAAATAGATAATGTTAAGGTATTGTGACAAATAGGAGCATTCCTATTCTTTACCCTTTGGTCCAGTGTAAAGAATATCGACTAATCCTATGTTTGATTACCGAATCCGCGGCTAGGTCGGGATGATACCGATCGCCACTTCGTAGCTCCCACGTTCCCCTCGCCCGAGGGATAACATCTACACTTCGACTCTCAAACAATAGGACCAAATTGAATATTTTAGTCCGTCACACTAAAATGCTCAATTCTACGCCCGATGATATTATTTCCCTATTTATTTGCACCCTCCTTTCAAAGCTTTTGAATTTCCCCGAATATCAGATGTAATCTTTACTATAGTTGATAATCAACATATTTTAACAAATCAAATGGCCAGTTTGAAAAGTAAATTAAGTTTTAAGTAAAAATTATCACAATTTATTAATATATAAAAGTACTTCTATTTTTAGTTCATCAAATCACTTAATTTCATAAACGAGGAGAAAGATTTAATAAACTACTCGGAATGCATGGAAACTAAACTAAGCATGGATTTCATTTAAAGTTAAAAACAATAAATACAAATACTTATCTTAATTTATCCCCAAGCAGACTCCTCGCAGTTCCTTTGACTCTTCCTTCCAGTACAGCACGACTCACTAACTCACTAAAGACTCAAAATAACTCACTTATAACACTTAGAACACAAAGAATGCACACTAAATAACTTAAAAGTAACACCAATTAACTCTAAGGTAACACAAAAAAGACTTAATTTCGGCTTCTATATATAGAGGTGAGTAAAGGACCAAGAGGTGTGTAAGCATCCTTTCAAAAAGTGTCCAGGTTCAATGTATCTGCACCATTTGAACTAGCTCGCCGTCGGCGACGAACTACCTCGCTGTCGGCGAGGCTTCTGAAGATCTTCAACCGCTCTAGCTTGCTATCGGCGGGCTCGGGCTCGCTTGTCGGCGAGACGGTTATAAATTCTTCGAATTTTCTTCTCGTAACCTCGCCGTCGGCGAGCTCGATCTCGCCGTCGGCGACTCGAGACAAATTGCATGATTTTGCTCCAAATTCGCTCCTTTTTATGATTTTTGCTTTTATCACCTAAATTCTTCATTCCTGCAATAAAATAAAGAAAATACCCTTCTTTAAAGTGCAATTTCATCAAAAATAGGTATGAATTTCTTAATAAAATTTTCAGCGATCAATTATTTATATTGTGAACGCTTTCTTATATTCCAAACTTCCCTGTGAGATCGATAACCAGAACTCCATTAGAGCCTTGTATTACTTGATACGATACGTATACTTGCGTTGAATGCTTTGACTTAACAAAATCATTATAAATCTATAAATTTGAGTTCATAAATTCTTGCATATAAAGTTCGCCTGCATCACATGGAAAATTAAACAGGCTGAAAGGATAAACTTTCCTCTTTCCATGATGTATGCCACATGCATGACATTATTTCATATGTTTGACTCTGCTACCTACCTACCATCATAGTGAAGTATCAAGAGATAGAGCTGTTCTGAATTTCTGTATTCAGAACAATAGAAGTATAAATGTGGGGAATATAATTTATAAGAATATTTTGGCCACAAAAAAGAGTGAATCAACTGGAGGTCTAGGACATCCTGGCCTCATTTATGCACTTTGCCAATTATCTGGAGTGGAAGCTAGAGATAATAAAGAATGGGTGTACCCTATGAAACCCATCAGTAAAGCTAATTTGAAGACATATGAATCCTATGAGGAAGGAAGATCTGGGAGTAGGAGTAAAGCACCTTCTACTAGTAGAGATATCCCCTTTACTAGTTATGACCCTCCTGCATCTAGCTCCCCTACTCCTTATGATTTGATTAATGTGATGACCCTGCAACAGAAAATTTTTGAAAAGATAGATGAAAGACTTGAGAGAATAGATCTAAGGATTGAAGGATTAGAGCAGAGACACGATTATGATAGTGAGTATCTTTAGCGGCATTGTGATTTCTAGATTGCTTATTATGATGCTCAGGCTAGACACTATAGAGGAGAGTCTGATGTCACTTTTCCTGAATGCCTCTGATATACTCGTTATCAACCCAATCTACCTTCTGACCAGGGAGATGAAAACATAGTATGTAATTTTGATGTCTGATCTTAAAATTTGGTGATGTGATGTATGTGTGTTTTGTTGTAGTATATTTATTCTATTGTCTGTATATTGTGTACTCTATTATTTTCTAAGATATGTATTTTGTTTGTAGTTTGTATTTCAAGTATGGATGGATTGTGATGTTTAGATTGTAATTGTAATTGTGAACTTTAATATATATATATATATATATATATATATATATTGTGTGTTATTGAGTTGTCAAATGCAAATGCTTATTTAGAATTGTACTGTGTAGTATAATTGTTGTTGTTAAATGTTTTGTTTTATGCACTTATTTCAAAATTTCATAACCCCAGCAAATTCTCTAATCTGTTATATGTGTAGAAAAATTCCTAATATTATAGGTCAGTTGAAGTTAAAAATTTTCACGAAGAACCTGCAAAATTTCAGAAAGACGAAAATGCCTAAAGTGCAAAGGTATGATTTATATTTAGAATTTTTCTTTCCACCCGTTTTATTTCTATTATTGAAAACTTTAAGTTTGGGGGTGGGGGAGAAAAATATTAACTGTTATGTGTTCTCAATTAAAATATTTTCAAAATTTATAAATATGATTTTTGTAATAAAATTTAATTCAGTTAACTATATTTAGATTTTATTTAAATATTGTAGAAGATTCAAGGAAATATTTTTGGTAATGAAAATTAATTTTGTATGTTAAGATATTTAGTATAAGGGGATAAGGCTATAGTTAACTATTTAAAGTAAATAAAACTATATTTTGAAATATTAAGAATCGTAGGAATTTAGTTGAGAAAGAAAAGATTAGGGCTCATGATGTAAAGACTATGAATTACATATAAGGTAAAAGGAAAGCTTTAAGTTTCAATTTTAGGAAAAGAAGAGTGAAGTTTAAAATTATTAACGAGCTATCCAGATATAGTAATCCTCACTTGAAAATGAATATATATATATATATATATATATATATATATATATATATATATATATATATATATATATAAAGGATTGAAAAGCAATCCAAAAGAAAAGAAAAAAAAAGTAAGTGAGGAGAAGCTTGAGGAGATGCCTTATCAAAAATTTGCTTCACTTGTACTAACCTAAAGGAAAAACTAAATACATTCCTGAACTTATATTGATGTAGTATTTTTACTAGTAGTGTTCTCATGAATTTCCTATCATCTGAATATTCTAAGTGAGTTGATATTGCAACATATAGTCATTCTTGAAATGAATAGAAGACTGGAACTCTTAGATATGATGACTAGATAGCCTTACATCTACAGAGTTAATCTAATTACTTGAAAATCTTTCTAAGAAATCTCACTATGATATTTATTTAAATCAAAATTATATTATTTCTGAATTAGAGCTTTATCACAATGAATCATAACTTTTATGTAGTACAAAAAATTACTTGAGGAAAAATAATAGTTAAGTTTGGGGGATTTTGACCAACTGAAAATATGTTAAGATTTTCATTCCTATTTTATATTGATTTTAATGATATTGCACTTTAAAGAAAGGTATTTTTGATGTTTTGTTGCAGATATGTAGATTTATGGACATTAGAACAAAAAGATGCAAAAAGGAGCGAATTTGGAGCAAAAATGACCAAAATATAAAAATTTGATCTAGGGCACTGACGGCGAGATTGAAGGCGCCAACGGCAGATTTTTTCTGAGAGTTCAGAAATATATTATAAGGAAGGTCGCCAATAGTGAGATCGAGGCTGCCGACAACGAGCTTCAAGAGAGAGAGTCCAAAGCCAAGTATTCTAGAAGGCCACCAACGACGAGATCGAGGCTACCGACAACGAGTAAGTCGGTTCTCTCATGAGGTTCATTGAATGTGGACGATTTTTGAAGGGATGCTTAGGTAACTCTTGGAAACTCTTCAATAACTTTAAAAGAAACATTTAGAGGCCGAAAAAAGTGTCAACCACTTGTCTACCAAGTCCAGAAGAGAGTCCAAAGTGTGTTCACTGTGTCGATTAGTGTTGGTGGTGCCATTAGAGTATTAGAGAGTGAGTTTATTTAGTGTTAATTGTGAGGAATTCTTCGAGAGATTGTAAGAGTGGAAGGAAAGTGAGAGATTTCTTCCTCCTTGCCGCTTCGAAGGAGAATTCTGTGTGCCGTAAAGAAAGGAAGATATTTAGAGGAACTTCAAGGAGTTTTCTTGTGAAGGAATTTGAGATAAGTTGTATTTACTTATTGTAGTTTGTATAACTTTGCTTTTATATATGTAATCCAAGTTTTTTCGTATCTTCCCCATGAAATCTGAGTAGTTTCTCTGCCTTTCTCCTTGTTTTGAGATTTTTGTGAAATGGTGATTTGAATTAGTTGTGCCAAGAGAATGTTAAAGAATTTATGATAATCCTTTCACTTCAATCTTAATTTACTTTCAATCTGGCCAATTGATTTGTTAAAACATGTTGAGTTTAACATCTATAGTGAAGATTACATCCAAGATTCAAGGAGGTCAAAGTCCTTGAAAGTAAGGTGCAAATAAATAGGGAAATATTATTTATTGGGTGTAGAATTGGAGATTTTAGAGTGACAGATTAAAATCCTCAATTTGGTCCTATTGTTTGGGTGCTGAAGTGTAGATGTTAGCCCTTAGGTGAGGGGAACGTGGGAGCTCTGAAGTGAGAGCCGGTATCCTCCCAACCTAGCCACAGATTCAGTAACCAAGCATAGGATTAGCCAATGTTCTTTATGCCTGGACCAAAGGATAAAGAATAGGTATGCTCCTATTTGGCACAACACAGTTTTAAACTATTTCTAATTATCCATTCACTTAAATTTCTTAACAAAGGAGAAGGATGCTTGCTTATATATTGAACCTCACTTTATTTGTAGAAGTACTTATTATTAGTAGAATTTATTAAAATTTCATCTTATTTACAATTGCATATTAGTGACAGATAGGCAATTCGATTTACAAGTTGTGATTCAGAATTGGTTTCTATAATCCTAGTTTGTAGCCTCTGAAATATCGCTGTGGGATCGATATCCAGGACTCCACTAAAGCTCTGTATTACTTGAGCTATATATATACTTACGTTGATAAAGGTAACTCTGCAATTATTTAATATATTATATACTTCTTACAATATTAAGATTACGCTAAGTACGTTGAGGCTGGTTCATTTAGTAGCCACCGCAGATGGGGATGTTCCTATTCTTTGTGATGACATCACTATTAATGTCACATGTTAGTATTTTCATTTGATAGTTGATTTTGGTGCTTCATATCATGTTACTTTTCATGGTGAAGTGGTTTCTATCTACAATGAGGGTGTGAAGATGGGGAACATTGCATAATGCAAAATTGTGGGCATGGGTGATGTCAACATGATTTCTGATGTTGGATGCCAATTATGTTTAATGCGAGGCATGTTCCAAAGATCTACTTGAATTTGATCTCCATTGGTATACTTTATGGTGAAAGATACCATAACTACTTTGATGAAGGTAAATGGAAGCTCACTAAGGATATTTGGTGGTTATTAGAGGATGGAAACAGAATTTTCTTTATTTGATTGAGGCTCAACCTTATGGGGAGAAGTGAATGCAATTAATGATTTATCTACTCAATTATTTCGTGTGCAACTCAGACACATGAGTCAGAATGGTATAAAGAAGCTTTTCCAAAGAAAGCCTACTTGTAAACTGAAGTCTACACAATTTGAGGTATGTACTCATTGCTTGGCTGGTAAATAACAAAGAGTAGCTTTTAAAACTCCCTCCATCTAATGTGTTGAATTTTATTTATATTCATATATGTTCTTTGGTTACTACGAGTCTTGGTGACGCTCACTATTATATTACTTTCATTAACCATCATTCTAAGAAAGTGTTGGCTCACACATTGAAATCTAAAGACCAAGCTTTGTGTTTATTCAATATTTTTCTGGTGTTGGTAGAGATGGAAAATAGAAAAGTTTTGAAGTGCATCCGTTCAAATAATGGTGGCGAGTTCAGGGGGGGCATTTATGGGTACTGTAGAATTTATGGGATCAAACATAAGAAGACAGAGCGAAAAAATCCACAACATAATGGAGTTGCTAAAAGGATTAACTGCACAAACAACGATAAGGTTCATTGCATGTTATCTTATTCAAAATTATTTAAGTATTTTATGGAGAGGCTATGATATTAGGGTTGAATTGATGAATATTTCACCTTCATTTCCTTTGAATCATGACATACCATAGAGGTTTTAGACAGAGAAATATGTTTCATATGAGTACTTGAGAATTTTTGGATGCAGAGCATTTGTGCATTTCTAGAAAAAAGTGGTCTAAACTTGATAGAAAAACAAAGTATTGCATTTTTATTGGGAACAACCTTAAAGGAATATGGTTATAGATTTTGGGATCCGATTGGTAAGAAGGTTATTAGGAGCAGAGATTTTATTTTCTTTAAGGACCAAGCCATTGTGGATTTTGACAAATCAAATGAGTCAAAATCTATCATTAAAGAATAAGTTGATTTAGGTATAACTCGCATGGTAAACATGATAAAGGAACAAATATATATGAGCCACTTCCAGCTTATAATGATCAAATTGATCATATATGAGAAGAGGCACCAGTTGAACCTTTATTAAGAAGATACAACAGAGAGAGACAAGCTTCTAGGAGATATTATACCAGTTAAGTTGTGATGTTTACTGAGGCGGGAGAACCAGAGACTTGTTTAGAGGTATTGTCACATGAGAAAAAAGAAGAGTGATTGTGTGCAATGGCAGATGAGATAAGATCCTTTCAAGAGAACCATGCTCATGATATGGTGAAATTACTAAAGGGCATAAAATCTTTAAAATAACATGGGTATTCAGACTGAATTCAGAGGAAAATTGAACATAGACAAAATACAAAGCAAGGTTGGTTGTGAAGAGATTCAGACAAACAAATTATTGTTGAATTTGATAAAATTTTCTCACCTGCAGTGAAGATGAACTTAATTTGAGTTGTACTAGTTTCAATTTAGAGGTAGAACAACTTAATGTAAAGATAAACTTTCTTCATGGTGATCTAAAGGAGGAGATTTACATGGGAGCAGCCTAAGGGCTTCAAAGACAAAGGAGATGAAATCTTGTTTGCAGATTGAGAAAAAGGTTTATATGGGCTTAAGCAAGTAGCAAGGTAGTAGTACAAAAAATTTGATATTTTTATGAAAACAAATGGGTATAATAAAACTACTTCTGACTATTGTGTTTTTGTAAAGAAATTCTCTCATAGTGATCTAGTGATTCTCTTACTATATGTTGATGATATGTTGATCTTTGGTCATGAAGTGACTAAGATTTAGAAGCTCAAGAGAGAATTTAACAAATCTTATGCTTTGAAAGATTTGGGTCCAGCAAAGTAACTACTTTGAGTGAAGATTATTTGTGATATAAAGAAGAGCATGCTAAGGTTTAAAGATTCAATATGAGTAGTGAAAAACTACATATATCTCCACTTATACGCCAGTTTAAACTTAGTTTTAAGAAATTCTTTACAAGTGAGAATGAAAGGCAAGAAATGAAAAATATGCCTTATGCATCTGTTGTGGGTAGCTTGGTGAATGTTATGGTATGTACAAGGCCAAATATAACTCATGCAGTTAGCATTGTTAATCGATTTCTTTCCCATCAAAGAAAAGAGCATTGAGCAGCAGTTAAGTGGCTTTTCAGGCATCTCAGAGGTTCTTCCAAAATTTTTTTACATATTGGAAATGATAATCCTATTTTGGTCTATGATCTGGACTCAAGGAATTCTACTTCGGGATACTTGGTTACTTTTGCAGGGGAACCAATTCATGTTAATTGAAACTATAGAAATGTTTGGCTTTACTAACTACTGAGGTTGAGTATATTACGTTCATACAAGCTTGCAAGGAAGTCTTATGGATAAAGAGTTTCTTAAAATAGTTGGGTCATAAATAAGATAAGTTTGTATTATATTGTGATAGTCAAGTGTAATTCAACTTAGTAGGAATTTCACATTCCACTGACGTTTGAAACATATTTGATGTGTGCTAGAAGTTCACGACGGTAGAGTAATAGATTAACATCTTAACGTTGCACGAGAATTCAACACACACTTAGATGAAAGAAAACAACCATTAGAGACACCAAACATTTTTACATGGAAAACCCATTAAGAGAAAAACCAGGGGGCTTTACCCAGTTGATGAGATCTACTATAAGTTGTTGATTACAGTCTCTTGTCCCAAGATGCAAAAGATCAAAAAGTTTCCATAGTTACAACATTGCTGCCCAAAGAAACTTATCACAAGAAATGGGCGGTGATCGATGGTAATCGGGGCGGCCAAAAAGTGGTGGTCGATGGCGGCATAAGCTATGTTGGACTTTAGCTCATTCTCAAATTTTCAAGTTTTTTCTCAAGCCTTCAATTCTTCTTTTCCCCTCCTGAGAGGGTTGAGGCTTATTTATAGAGTCCCAATTACAATTAATAAAGGAATATGAACTATAGTGATTAGACAACTTGGAGAGGTTCACTCGATCAGGTAACGTTTGATGAACATTTGAGGGCCTTAACAATGTCAGAATTGAGCAATCTTAGTCTACTTGAATTCGTCTTGTCGAGATTCTTGATTTGATTATAAACTCACTATGTTGGGCATCCGTTTGACCATCCAAATGTGTTTGGAAAACTTTTAAACTTGATTTAACATCTTGATCAGGCTTGATTGAGTTCAGATTGGAACAATTTTGGTACAATTAGGTCTGCCCCGTTAAACCGGTCAGTTTGACTTATGTATGCTTAAATTAGAGTCCTCGTTGACTTTTAATTGAAATTTGAATATTCTATACTCAAAAAACATGTCTCAAGATTCTTGCTAAATATTGGAAATTTGTTGGAGGTGTATCAATATTGATACGAGGTATTATTGGATTCGTGATATTTTAGACTCAAAGACGTTTGTGTTTGAGAAGATACATACTGATAGTAATGGTTCTTATATCATGACAAGATATTACTGAAAGAAAGCTTATAGTATGTTGAGGAATCACAGGAGTGGGGGAGCTTTATCTCCATAATATTGAGAGGGGGAGATTGTTGTGGTTCCCTCCCACATGAAGGCTTCTAACTTCATTAAAAATTGAAATTCAGTTTTCCAAACAAAAAAAAGAATTAACTACCAAGAATTGTAAGGATTCGATAGCTGATCTCCTATTTGATTTTTCCTCAGTTTCTCTTTTGTAGTTCGCAAATACAGGGAAGCTCGATGACTTCACGGCTTTCAGTGGAAGGAATTAGTCTTGCAATGTACAGTGTCAGCGTGAAAGGAATCTAAAGTAAAAAAATTAATTTTTTCTTAAACTTGGTTAAATTAAATAACCTTTTGTGTTTGATGGAGTTGATGTATACAACCCATTTGGTGATGATTGATTATTGTTGTTCTGTAGGAGTATTTTAGAGAAGAACTTTGTGTACCCTTTAATTTCATTAGTGGATGTGTTTAAGTGGTCTACGAGGTTCGTGGTATTTATTCTATTTAAGGGGTTTTCCATGCTAAAATTTGGTATTATTTTTCATGCGATTTATTTGATCAATTTTGTTGCACATGTGATGTGCTTGTGGTAATATCGATTTTGGCTTGCTTTTTTTAATAGAACGGGAGGGACACAGAGACGTGCCGAGCCTAGTGTCAGGAGATGGAGGCGAACAGGAGTGAGTGAGAGACATGAATTCTGTGGCTGGAATAAAGAGGCATGGTTTATTTAAAAAATTTAAGGCTTGGGTAGTAAGCTTGCTATTTATGGTGTGTAAGGTGATGTGTATTTAAAAACCTTTGTTCAATTTCATGAGCTTCTGAATCCCTCCTAGGTGTATTAATAATTGATAAGAAGAAAATTGAAAAAATAAATTCTTTGCACTCTTTTGAAATCGTTGAACATTTAAAAAATTTGTGAGTTTTTTATTTATTGAGGAAGTTTGAAGGTCATTTTTTTATTTCATCCTATTTAAATTTTGAGGTCCAATTTCGCTCCGACACCATTCTTCAAAATTAATTTTAAACCCTAAACCATAAATCCTAAACTCTATGAGACATTTACATATATACCAACCATATGCTATGTATTTACATATCTATCAACTAAATTTATATATATTTTTTTATTATACCACTTAAATAGTTTTGAAAATTAATAAATTTTAGTATCTATTAAAATTAATATAAAAAGTATATAATTAAATATTAATTTTTAATTATTTTTTGTAAAATAAGATAAAGATAAATATAAATAAATAAACATTATTTTATCTTCGACAAATAAAAGCAAGAAGGCAACCGTCGCAAATTTTGTCTGGTATTTGGATCGGCTTTAATGAACATATTAAACCTTGCTTATAAGTTGGAAAAAAAAAGCTTACAACTTCTTTAACGGGTATAGGTTCAACTTCGATGAACAAAAATGAAGTATAACGCTCGGCTATGATGAATGCATGATGGACTTTTGACGCTGAGTTTGGAAAAACAATGAGGGAACTAAATATTTCTCCCTACGGGGAGATTCTTGAATGTTTTCAACATTTCCTTTGGTTCTCCTTCGAATCATAGGAGGTGGAAGAAGAAGAGGTATGTTTCTCAATCCGCTGAGAGGGTTCTTTCATGCGCCTGATATTGTGGATGATTTTTATCTGAATGTTCTTGATTGGGGAAAAAGAAATTTCATTGCTGTTGACCTCGGCAACTCAGTTTACCTCTAGAATGCCTCAATCGGATTCGCTTCTCCATTTGTGACGTTTGACGATGATGTTAGTTATTCCTGTGAGCAGCGTCACTTGGGCTTCGGATGGGCAGTAGATTCCATTGGGGTTGTCCAATTTCCATGTTCAATTGTGGGACGTTACGTCAAATCGTCCATTGAGAACTTTAGATGTCATCCATCAGTCTAGAGTAGGGTCTCTTGCCTGGAATGGCAATCCTCACAACAGGTGGAGGAGATGGAAATATTGTTAACAATGTCGTGAGGATTAGATCCCACATTGTTCAGAGATATAGAGGGCATCGTGAGGAGATCTGTGGGCCTAAAGTTGTCGGACTCTTGCAGCAAGTTAGCGAGCGGAGGCAATGACAAGCTTGTTCATGTATGGGACTGCTCCATGGTTGCCTGTACTGCCGCTTCAAATCGAAATCAGTGGCTCCATTGGTTTGAGGGGCATACAAGTGCAGGTAAAGCTCTTGCGTGGTGTCCTTTAAAAAAAAATTTGCTGGCCTCTGGTGGTGGTGAGAGTGATCGATGCATCATATTTTGGAACACAGACTCAGGGAATTATCTCAGTTCAGTTGATAGTAGCTCACGAGTTTGTGGACTTATCTGGAGTAAGAATAAGCAAGAGCTGCTGAGCTCTCTTGGTCTACATCAGAACAATTTGGCGTTGTGGAGGTACCCCTCTATGGAGAAGATAGCGGAACTCAATGGCCATTCTTCTCGGGTTCTGTTCATGGCTCAAAGCGTGATGGAAGTATGGTGGCATCAGCAGCTGGGGATGAAACATTGAGGGTTTGGAAGATTTCTGAAACTTCAGCAGCAAAAATAAATGTAGGTAAGGGGGCCAGTACAACCCCTTCTGCTAATTTCAGCAGATATAACGCTATTAGGTGAGGAGATTGTTTGATGGTCCAAACCAGTGGGAGGCCATGGAATAATTACATTTATGAATTATGGAGGTCTACATTGGAGTCTAAAGGTCTTCGTTTGAGTAGAACTAAAACTGAATACATGGATTGTAATTTTAGTAATAGTAGGTCTAGTGACAGCAGTGTAACTTTGGGTGATCAAATTATTAAAAGGTGTGAACGATTTAGATATCTCGGGTCCATTGTTCAAAGCGATGGTGATATAGATGGGGATGTTAATAGTAGAATTCAGGTTGGTTGGTTGAAGTGGAGGAATGCGTTTGGCCTATTGTGTGATAGAAAAGTACCGCTTAGACTGAAAGGAAAATTTTATAAGATGGTGGTGAGACCTTCAATGCTCTATGGTGCTGAATGTTGGCCTTTAAAAGAGAAGCATAATGTTAAGTTAAGTGTTGCCGAGATGAGAATGATTAGGTGGATGAGTGGCTTTACACTTAGAGACAAAATGTGAAATGAATATATCCGTAAAAGGGTTGGAGTTGCACCAGTGACGGATAAAATTAGAGAGAGTCGCCTTAGATGGTTTGGTCACATTAGACGTCGACCACCTGATGATCCGATTAGGAGAGTTGATGTTTTAAATACATCTTATGTTAAGAAAGGCAGAGGCAGACCTAGGGAAACTTGGGCTTATTACATAAAAAATGATCTTAATTTATTAGAATTAAACGAAAATTTGACACTAAATAGGACGCAATGGAGAAAAAGGATTCATGTAGCCGACCCCACTTAGTGGGATTAAGGCTTTGTTGTTGTTGTTGTTGTTGATGAGTTATGTTGCTCTTGATGAGTAACAAGTCTCAGGATTTCAAAATATATGTTTATTTTAGAACCTAATCCTCAGATAATTCCAATACCAGTTTGTTGTTGAGGAAATAATATTCTTAAATATTTCACTATTTCATTCCATCTTAAATGCTCCAAATTGTTTGTTTGTATATATGTATCCCGACAGCATTTGAACCACAACCATTTTTATCTATTTGGTTGCTAAATCAACTTTTTTTATTGAACAAATTCTTGTTTTTAGATATATGATTTAATTTCCTTATTTTCATTGAAATGGTGACTTGACTTTTGGAGTTTACTTTGCTCAATTATTATTTGAAATGGTAATTATTTGTCAATCTTAAAATTTGTAGGCTTTTCATATACTGTGTGATTTTATTATTATTGTTTCCCACATTGAACACCATTTTTCCCTTAAATATTTTGCTTATATGTTAATGTGTATAAATTGTTCATGAAATAACATCATACCCTGAAAATTGGTGCACTGGATTTTTATTTGTGGCTTGCTACATTGTACTTGCTCTGATTTCTCATCTTTTTTTTTGGAATTGATGGTTACGTTTGTTGCTCAGACTGAGCCATGATAAATGGGGAAACACAAAGCAAAGAGATGAAGGAAAAGCAGAAAAAAAAAATCTTTAGACAAGAGGACAATAAGCTGGTCTCATTTGAAAACAAAAAAAGGATTGGAGGTATGTAAGAAGACGTGCGTTCTACATTGACATTGAAAATTTACTTGTGCAGAATTTTGTTTTACTATTCTTGCTCTCGTTTATTGTATTTCATAATCCAATCAAAATTTATAATTTTTTGGTAGTAAGCTTGTTATTTATGAAGTGTTAGGTGATGTGTATTTAATAACCTCAGTTCAATTTTATGAGCTCCCGAATCCTTCAGATCCTTTTGAAAATTTTGAACTTCTAATAAATTTGTGAATTTTTCATATATTGAAAAGTATGAAGGGCATTTTTTATTTCAACCTATTTAAAATTTTGGGGCCCAAATCGGATGTATTTATGTATCTAATTTCTAAATTTTATTTTTTATATTGATACAACTAATAAATTTCATATCACATAAAAAATATTATTATTTTAATTTTTAAAATGTTAAAATATGCGTTTTCTGGCATGACTAGAGTGGCATATACATAAAATTTAAGTGTAGATGTTAGATATGCAAATACATAAGAATTAAGTGATATGAATATAAAATTTTCTTATTTAATCAATCTCATCAAACTATGGTGGCTTAATTATTATTTTATTAAAAATGGAATTAAAAGCATAAGGATTAATTTCTAACACTTAAAGTTTTTAGTCAGTCTATCAAAAATTATTAAAATTAGTGCTGCTGCTATATGAAACATAAAACAGTGACGAAACACAGGTAAAGCAAAAGGGGCCTACAGGGAGATCCTAGAATGTTTTCAGACATTTCCTTTGGTTCTCTTTCCAATCATAGGAGGCCGAAGAGCAAGAGGTATGTTTCTCAATCCGCTGAGAGAGTTTCTTCATGCGCCTGATATTGTGGATGATTTTTATCTGAACTCTCTTGATTGGGGAAAAAGAAATTTCATTGCTGTTGACCTCGGGAACTCAGGTTACCTGTAGAATACTTCAATCGGATCCGCTTCTCCATTTGTGACGTTTGATGATGATGTTAGTTAGTCCTGTGAGCAGTTTCTCTTGAGCTTCGGATGGGCAGCACATTCCATTGGGGTTGTCCAATTCCCAAGTTCAATTGTGGGACGTTACGTCAAATCGTCCATTGAGAACTTTAGATGGCATCCATCAGTCTAGAGTAGGGTCTCTTGCTCGTATCTTGCTTGGAATGGCAATATTCTCACAACTGGTGGAGGAGATGGAAATATTGTTAACAATGTTGTGAGGATTAGATCCCACATTGTTCAGAGATATAGAGGACATCGTGAGGAGATCTGTGGGCCTAAAGTTGTCGGACTCTTGCAGCAAGTTAGCGAGCGGAGGCAATGACAATCATGTTCATGTATGGGACTGCTCCATGGCTACCTCTACTGCCGCTTCAATTCAATATCAGTGGCTCCATCAGTTTGAGGGGCATACTGGTGCAGTTAAAGCTCATGCGTGGTGTCCTTGTCAGAGAAATCTGCTGGCCTCCGGTGGTGGTGACAGTGATTGATGCATCAGATTTTGGAACACAGACTCAGGGAATTATGTCAGTTCAGTTGATACTAGCTCACAAGTTTGTGGACTCATCTGGAGTAAGCATGAGCGAGAGCTGCTGAGCTCTCATGATCTACCTCAGAATAACTTGGCGTTGTGGAGGTACCCCTCTATGGAGAAGATAGCTGAACTCAATGGCCATTCTTCTCGGGTTCTGTTCATGGCTCAAAGCCGAGATGGATGTAGGGTGGCATCAGCAGTTGGGTATGAACACTGAGGGTTTGGAAGGTTTCTGAAACTTGAGCAGCCAAAAAACTGTAGGTAAGGGGGCATGTACACCCCCTTTTGCTAATTTCAGCAGATATACCCTATTAGGTGAGGAGATTGTTTCATGGTCCAAACCAAAGGAGGCCATGTCCATGGAAAAAATTACATTTTTGAGGTACGTAGCTCTTGCTGAGTAACAATTCTCTAGATTTCTTTTTCTAACAATTCCAAAATATTAGTTTACTTTAGAACCTAATCCTCACATAATTCCAATACACTTTTGTTGTTTGGGGATATAATATTCTGAAATATTTCACTATTTCATTGCATCTTAAATGCTTCAAATTGTTTGTTTGTACATATGCATCCCGTCAGCATTTGAAACGTAACATATTTTTCTCTTTGGTTGCTAAATCAACATGGTTTATGGACCAATTTATTGTTTTTAGATATATTTTTTTAGTTTCCTTTTCATTGAAATGGTGACTTGCCTTTTGGAATTTACTTTGCTCGGTTATTATTTGAAAGGATAATTATTTGTCATCTTAAAATTTGTAGGCTTTTCATGTACTTTGTGATTTTATTACAATTGTTTCCCATTTTGGACACCATTTTTCCCCTAAATATTGAGCTTATATGTTAATGTGTATAAATTGTTCATGTAATAACATCATACCCTATAAATGGGTGCACTATATTATTATTTGTGGCTTGCTACATTGTACTGGCTCTGATTTCTCATCCCTTTTTTTTTGGAATTGATGGTTACGTTTGTTGCTCAGACTGAGCCATGATAAATGGGGAAACACAATGCCACGGAAAATGCTTAGCAAGGAGGACTATAAGCTGGTCTCATTTGAAAACAAAAACAAGGATAGGAGGTATGTAAGAAGACTAGTGCGTTCTACAGCCAGGTATTCAAATTGAAAATTTACTTGTGCAGCATTTTCTTTTACTATTCTTGCTTTCATTTATTGTATTTCATAATCCAATCAAAATGCATAATTTGGGCATTTATATACAGACCACCTAAAACTTGCTATTACAAATCCACCACCCTCTATCATCCATTTTTCAAATTTCGCACTAAGTGGGCTCTGCTACATGAATTATGTTTTTCCATTGTGTCCTATTTAGTGTCAAACGTTTTAAATTCTCACTAAAATATCAAAGTTCATTGTAAAAGCTCAACCCATATTTTTTAATTTTTATCAAATTCTCAATAGTTGGATCGCAGCACGCATAAATACATCGGTTCGGTAGTTCAAATAAATTATCTGGGTGCTTAAATGGTACATATCAATGTTTGGGATGGTTTGTATGTATTATCTTCTTTTTATATATGATTTTCACTTGAGAAGTAAATGCAACCGTCAGTTGGAAGTCATTTTCAATTCTTCGAATTTTGTTATTTTTATCATGGGAGCGATTTTGTACTTTTGCATCTAACCCAAGTTGGTGTAAATTATATTCATAAATTTACAACCAAACTTTATGTTATGCAAATGACAATGTATCCATACTTTTTCTCTCACTATATTCTTCAGTTGATTTAAATTCATTTTTTTCATTATTTTGTGGTCATGCTATTTATCATCTAGATGTTCCTTAGTCATTACTTTCAAGCACATAAATTGCCTCTTGATATTGCACAATGCTTAGAGCCTTATACCTTGCCTAATTTGAATTATATATATGTATATAAGAGGATTGGTGAATATAGGTTTGCAAAAGGAGCGCATGAATTCAAAAAGGCACATCCCACACCTAAACGCAATGGAAGCTGGCAAGGTATGAAATCTTTTTTTTTTTAATTTAATTTATTAATGAGGTTTTAGTTACTGGTTAGTTTAATTTTTCATGCTTTTTTATATTTAGGGCTTCAATGATTTAATTTGTGGAACTATGCCTTTCATTTGAAGAACTTGAATTACAATTTTATTGTATAATTTTAAAAACTCACATTTAAGAAAAATATTGGTTTAAAATGTTTACTTTCAGATATCAATTTTCTTAAACAATTGCTAAAATAAATTTAGTATCCTCTTTTATCATGAAAATATTTTTATTTGTAAACTTATTAATTGATGATAAGTTAGGTTTTTCTTTTAGTAGCATACACATGGTTTAATATATGTTTTACTTTCATATATGCTTGTTAGGTTGTTGTTTTGCAACTTCTTATATGTTAGGGTGGTTTATATTCCTTTTTAAAGAGCATAACATACCTTTTACTTTTAATTCACCTATAGATTTATATGTAATAATTAATTATAAAATTATAATGATTAATGACTTTAGACATTATGATTTGGTTTTCATAAGAAAATTGAGTATAAATGTTGTATGTACTCTCTTGTAAATTAAATTATGCTTCTATAATCTAGATGATTTATTTTTAATCAACACCATCTTAATAGGTGCAAATTGGAGTTTTAGAAAAATGAAGAATAATATTGGATGTAATGCTAAAAAAAATTTCCTAAATTTATACCACAATTATTATTTCCCAATAGGAAAATGTGCTTATATCGACGGCTCTGCCTGCAGAAAAATCCATCAGGATTTTTTAGACAATTTGTATATTGGGAAGTCATCTGAGAATTGACAAATATTCTTGAAAATTTGTGGAATACCTTGATAAATATTCAAACCGTAATCCCCCTTCCCCTGTTCCTCATTTTTACTCTTGTTGTCATGCGGAACCATTTTGGTGAACCATATACCAATGCTATTTTTTCTGATTTAGCCCATCAAAGTCCTCTCGACACATCCCTGACATGCATCATAAGATTGAGCAATTTCTCAACCGACAGAGATTTATTTTGTCTAAACACTCCAACCCTTCCCAGTTTTCTTCCTTTCTTCTCTCTTAATTTTTATTTTGATTATTATTATTAGTTTTTGTTTAACTAGTCAGATTTTGTTTGGCTTTATAGATCCACTTAATATCATGCATTTATTTTTATTTTCTTAAAAAATTAGACAGAAGACGACAATTTGAAAGAAAAGTTAGATGATCGAACTTCTTGATTTCTTTTACTGTGTGAGGTTCTATGAAATATTAATGTTTGACTTTTGTGGGATGCCGGATTTATTGCTGAATACCCTGAACCTGAGTGTTCTACATCACATGTATGATTGATGTTAATTCAACTTGCATGTTGTTAATGTACCTTTATAGGTTGTTGGTTCAGTTTATAGTTGAACTGGTCTGGTTCACTCTGTCTCTGTTTCATGTATGAATTATTTCCTATAAATAGGAATGCTTGTATATTCATTTTAGAATAATAATATAGAATTTCTTTCTATTTTTTCTCTGTATTGTTACTGTTATCATGGTATCAGAGCTTCTTTGCCTCACGACACCTCTTTCTTGTTTTGTTATTTCAGACTTCTAAACTCGAAATTGGTCTTTTCCTTTTTGTTTATTCAGTCGCCTCTTACCTTCTGAATCGGAAATCAGTCGTTTCCTTTCATCTCTTACGTTGCCTCTCTCATGGAAATTTTTTCTATACCGAGTCCGCACGCAGAGCTACGTCCGGATCTAGTAATATGACGTCACGTGTACTACACCAGTCCCACCTCATAAAATATTAAAAAAATGAACTTCTATACGCTGACCTGTCCTGGCCCGGTTCGCAGCATCCCCGATGCTCCGAAACGGTAAAAAGCGCGGTAAAATAAAGCCAATACCTTTTAATGTAGGTGTTATAGAGGTGTTATTGTGATGTTATTTGAGTAATTTTTTTGAAAGTTTGCAAAGCCTTATGAAAACTTTAACATTAGCATCTCTTCTTCGTAGTTTGGTGAGAGTGAAGATAACTGTACTGAGCCAACTCCAAACAGATTACTTCACATCATTGTTTACAACGAAAAAGAAGCATATGAAGTATATTGTGCTTATGTTCATCAGATCGAATATTGTTTGAAAGGAGCACACTAGTTTTTAGCCTAACTCGAGAAATATTAAGTCGAAGGATTTCGTCTGCGGTAAAATAAGTTTCAAGAAAGAGTTAAAGATCACTGATACTGTTAAATACAAAAAAGAAAATACAATGACTGGTTATCTAGTAATGATTCGATACGTAGTTGATGGTCAAGACAATTGGACAGTTAAAAATTTTATAGAAACTCATAACCGCTCTTTAGCGTGGTGATAAGCGTACTGTTGCGTTCCAGCAGAAAGATAAGCGAAATCAATGCAGATGTGCTCAGATCGATGACACAATCAGGTATAAGAGCTACAAATGCATTTAACTTTCTTGTTATAGAAGTTGTGGGAGTAGAGAATCTGATATGTACGAAGCAAAACGCCTTCAATTTCATTTAAAGAAAGAAAAGCTCTAGAATTGAAAATGACGATGCCAATTCTCTATTGCAGTTGTTCACAGAGAGATGGGCCGAGGATAACATGTTTGCGTGAGACATCAAAATTGATGATAGTGGTAGGCTGATGAGCTTTTTTAGAGTGATGGCACATCCAAACTCGATTATGATTATGATTGTTTTAGTGATGTCATTATTTTTATACCGGCTATAGACTAAATAAATATAATTTATATTTTGCTTCATTTGTTGGCGTTACCACAATTGCTAAAATGTTCTCTTTGGAGTCGGATTCTTGTCAAATTTGACGATTGATTCGTTTAAATAACTATTTAAACTTTTATTCGTCTCATGGATGATAAACATCCAATAACAATCAACACTGATCTGGATCAAGCAATGATTAAATCCTTAGAAGAGATTTTCCAAATACAAGGCATAGATTTTGCCAATGACATATATATAAGAAATTTCATTCAAAGGTTCACTGTGGGTTGAAAAATAAGACAGTAAATTTTTTTTTATATTAATGTATTAGCAAATGTGACTCAAAGAGGGGTTTAAAAATACCTGGGAGGTGATGATTGATAAAATAAATCTACATGACAACGTTCGACTAGATGAGATGTAAAATATTAGACATAAGTGATCTACAGCTTTTAATAAATAAATTTTTGGAATGAGAATTTTATTGACCCAACGAAGTGAGTCCATCAATGATATTTGTCATGGTGTCTCAAAGACCACGAGTTCTATTATTGATTATTTTTTGAGTCTTGAAAATGTCATGAGCACATGAAGGCGGAACGAGAAGAACGATGATTTCAAGTGTGATCAATCTGTAATTACTCCTGTCGCCAAAAGCAATCCAATATAAGATAGACAACTTCATTTTACTTAAGAAAAGTGTACTCAATATTTTAGAAGAGTTTATATATGGATCATGTGGTCTTTAGTTAGAATTCTCTGTGAATTGTGATTCTGAATACATCATTAAGAATTTGAATGATCACTTGACAAACACACATTGGGTTGTTAATTTTGACAAGTCCAGTTTGGAGATTAAGTATAGCTGTGGAAAATTTCAAGTGATGGGGCTACTATGTGCTCACTCTCTACGAGTCCTCAACTTTGAACACATAAAGAAGATACTTGATAACTATCTTCCATTGAGATGGTCTGCTAATGCAAAAAGTGATATCTATAATAGTTATAGATATAAGCATCTCCAAGAGACACAAATGTGGAATGCTAATTCAAGTGGTCTCATTAATTGCACACATGTTGATCTACCTTAAAATTACCTAAATTTTTATATCATTTTTAACTAAAATTTTAAGGATATTACGTTTTAATGAAAGATATTTCTTATGATTTTGGATGCAGGTACAAGAAAATGAATTTATGAAGAAAAAGAGCAAAAAAAAGAGTAAAAACGAGTCAAGTAAAGAAAAGAAATAAAACGGGCTGACTCTGGCGCCCAGGCGCCAGACTTAGCAGTGGAATCTAGAGAATTCTTGGACAGATTTTTGACTGTTATTGATGACTCAGAAGCGATCTGGAAGTCTCTAGACAAATTCTCATATGTTATAAACAAGATACAATGAATATAGACCTAGGGAATCAGTTATTCAACGGAGATGTGCGACTCAAAACATGAAGGAACGTGTCCATTCGCGCAGGAGACTGACGCCACAGTTACTTTCTAGAAGAATCAACAAATTTGGACGAATTTTGAAAAGTTGTCTGAAGTAACCCTTGGTCATTTTCGAAGCTCTGTAAATAGGAGACGATTCTACAACAAAAGTGTGTTTTTTTGGAGTGTGTAAATGTTGTAAGAGTGAAAGAGGTGTTTATTCTCATTTAGTTAAAGAGTGTGGAGTGTTAATCACTTTACTTTAGTGAGAGTTCAGAGTATTTTTGTGTAATTGCTGGAGTTGAGTTTTATAAAAGTCAGCCGGAGTCAAAGAAACTTCAAAGGATTACTTGGATATCATAGCATTTATAACTTGGTTCTTAAGTTATGTACTTTGAATTTGAATTATAAATATGGTTTGTGGCGTGAATCCTATATTTTTTGAGTAATTTTCTTCTCTTTCTCCCTACGAATATGAAATGATTTAGTTAAAGGATTTAATTTAGTTCCGAGAACTTACTTTTTTTCATCCATAATTTGTGATGATACTTTACCTGATCTTCATTTACACTGCAACTTGATCACTTGTAATGTTAAAATCTGTTGAGAATTCTTAAGATCTGATCGTGAGCTAAGAGTTCTTAACTTGTAAGTATCACATTTTCGTTGGAAAGGTAGATGGTAAATCATTGAAGGGGGAGGTAGATGATAAATCATTGAAGGGGGAGGTGCGAATAGATAGAGAGATAATATTTGAAGGGCGTAGAATTGAGTATGTTTTTAGAGTGACAGGCTAAATTCTATCAATTTGATTTAAGAGGAGGTGACTGGTCACTAGTAGGCCAAACCATAGGCACCATTGGGGGGAATCTAGAAGTAAGAGCCTAGAAATTCATCCCTTACTACTAACAATACTTCCTAATCCAATCTTCAAAAACTAACCAATGTTCTTTGTACACTTGACCAGAGGGTAAAGAATATATATGCTCCTATTTGTCATAATATCTTATTTTTAAAGTTTTCAAATTGATTTAGATGTTTACTAATCATGAAATATTTCGTATGGAGAAAGAATATTTGTTTATTGTGTTAAAACATTTAAATTACGTTCTTATTTACAATTGCTTCTTCAGTAACTTGCATATTATTACTTTTTAGTTGATTAGTTTTTAAAATAGATTTTTCTTCTTTCTTTCTTTATTTTACTTAGCTTCGCCGTGAGATCGATATCTGGGGTTTTAAAAAGAAAACTCTATATTACTTGAAACGATACGTATACTTACGTAGTACCCCGGGTGGAGAATACTAACAGTACAGGTTCAATGAAAAATGAAAAAGCCTGCAAAAATTTCAAAGATAAGAAATACCTAAACTTCAAAGGTATGATTTACTTACTTTCCTTCTTATTCATTATTTAGAATAGATATAAAAATTTAAGTTTGGGGAGAGTAAAATACAAATTTAGTTATTAACTTATTCTCAATTTCTATTTTCAAATTATTATAAAAATGATTTTTATAGCAAATTTTTCAATTTGATTTAATATGAATTATTTTATTTAATTATTATAAAAGGTTAAATGAAATATTTCTATTACTTTAATTAATTAAATAGAATAAAATATTTGGTTTAAGGGAATAAGAATATAGTAAATTATTTTTAGTAAGGAAAAGTATATTCTAAAATTAAAATTCTTAAGTATTCAAGTGAAAAAGAAAAGATTGAAAATCAATGAAGTAAAAACTATGAAGTATATATAAGCTAAGAATATTCCTAAGTTTCAAATTTAGGAAGATGAAAATGAAGTTCAAAATTATTAACGAGCTCTCCAGGATACGAGTAATCCTCGGGAAAAAAAAAAAAAAAAAAAAAAGAAAAAATGAGGAGAAGCTTGAGGAGATGCCTTATCAAAAATTGGCTTCATTTGAATTAACCTAAAGGGAAAAAACTTAGATATTTCCAAACTTATGTTTATGGATTAGAATTTTACCTAATAGTATTTTCTTGAATTTCTTATCATATGAATATCTTAAGTAGTTCTTTTAAATATAGTCATTCCTGAAATGAATAGTAAGCTAGAAATCTTAGACCTGATAACTAAATTTATTTCTATAAGATTAATTAAATTACATGAAGTATTTTTGTTTAACTTTATTATGATATTAATTAATCTAATTCATAGTTATTTAAATTGAAAAATCTTATCATAAAACTCATTATTTTTATGTAGTACTAAAATTACTTGAGGACAAGTAATAAGTAAGTTTGGGGGATTTTGATCGTTGAAAATTTTATTAAGAAATTCATACCTATTTTTGATGAAATTGCACTTTAAAGAAGGGAATTTTCTTTATTTTATTGCAGGAATGAAGAATTTAGGTGATAAAAGCAAAAATCATAAAAAGGAACGAATTTGGAGCAAAATCATGCAATTTGTGCTGAGTCGCCGACGGCGAGATCGAGCCCGACTACGGCGAGGTTACAAGAAGAAAATTCTGAAGAATTTATAACTGTCTCGCTAACAGCGAGCCCGAGCCCGCTGACAGCGAGCTAGAGCGGTTGAAGATCTTCTAGAAGCCTCGCCGACAGCGAGGTAGTTCGTCGCCGACGACGAGCTAGTTCAAATGGTGCAGATACATTGAACCCGGACACTTTTGAAAGGATGCTTACACACCTCTTGGTCCTTTGCTCACCTCATATATAGAAGCCGAAATTAAGTCTTTTGTGTGTTACCTTAGAGTTAATCGGTGTCACTTTTAAGTTATTTAGTGTGCGATCTTTGTGTTCTAAGTGTTATAAGTGAGTTATTTTGAGTGTTTAGTGAGTATTTAGTGAGTTAGTGAGTCGTGCTTGATCTTGGAAGGAAGAGTCGAAGAAGCTGCGAGAGTCCGCTTGGGATAAATTAAGATAAGTATTTGTATTTATTGTTTTTAACTTTAAATGAAATCCATGCTTAGTTTAGTTTCCATGCATTCGAGTAGTTTATTTAGTCTTTCTCCTCGTTTATGAAATTAAGTGATTTGATGAACTAAAAATAGAAGTATTTTTATATATTAATAAATTGTGATAATTTTTACTTAAAACTTAATTTACTTTTTAAACTGGTCATTTGATTTGTTAAAATATGTTGATTATCAACTATAGTAAAGATTACATCCGATATTCGGGAAATTCAAAAGCCTTGAAAGGAGGGTGCAAATAAATAGGGAAATAATATCATCTGGCGTAGAATTGAGCATTTTAGTGTGACGTACTAAAATATTCAATTTGGTCCTATTGTTTGAGAGTCGAAGTGTAGATGTTAGCCCTCGGGCGAGGGAACGTGGGAGCTTCGAAGTGGCGATCGGTATCATCCCAGCCTAGCCGCAGATTCAGTAATCAAACATAGGATTAGTCAATATTCTTTACACCTGGACCAAAGGGTAAAGAATAAGAATGCTCCTATTTGTCACAATACCTTAACATTTTCTATTTAAAATTCATCAATCATTTAAATTTCTAAACAAGGGGAAAGATACTTTTTCTGAATAGTTAAAACTTATTTAGCAATTAGTTTTATTTTCTGCACTTGCAATTAGTATTAATTTTCTACTTAGTTAAGTTACCTGATTAGAATACTTAGTTTACTTTATTGCGCTTAAATTTAGAAATCCAAATTTTCGTATACTATTTAAAAAAAAATTATTATTATTATTATTTTAAAATTAGTCGTTATTTAATTTTCTCTTTTCTCGTGGGATCGATAACCGGGACTCCACTAGAGCCTCGTATTACTTGATACGATACGTATACTTGCGTAGCATCCACAACATAAATTACAATTCTATACATATAATATAGCGGGGTCAAGTTTTTGGCTTCGTTGCAATCAAATTAAAATATCATAATATAAATTTGTGGGTCAAGATTTTGGCGCCGTTGTCGGGGATCGAATTGCAAATTTTCGTATACTATTAAAATATCATAATAGATCCACAAATTCAAGTTTTTGGCTTCGTTGCAATCAAATTAAAATATCATAATATAAATTTGTGGGTCAAGTTTTTTGCGCCGTTGCCGGGGAAAGTAAGAAAAATTTACTAAAGTAACGGACTATTTTAAAATAATCATAATAAATAAATATCTATTCTAAAATCGTATGCGCAAATTTGGAAACGAAAATTTAATATCTTACGATTCTGAATTAGAGCGTACAATTAAAAAAATTAGAAAACAAAAGAAACAAATTATAAATTTAACACAAATGGCGAATATTCCTGAAATTCAAAATATGAACCAACAAAGACCATTAAGAGATTATGCCGACCCTACATCGGATGAAATTCATTTAACTATTCAAAACTCGATGTAGTTGCTAATTCATTTGAACTTAAACCCGCAATTATCCAAATGGTACAAAACAATCAATTTAGTGGTTCACCTACTGAAGATCCTAACTTACATCTTGCTAGTTTTCTAGAACTTTGTGCTACTTTTAAATATCGAGGAGTATCTGACGATGCTATAAGAATTAGACTTTTTCCTTTTTCATTAAGGGATAAGGCTAAAATGTGGTTGAATTCGTTAGCACCTGGATCTTTTAAAACTTGGAGAGAATTATCACAAAAATTTCTATCCAAATATTTTCCATCATCTAAAACTGCTTAAGTTTAGAAATGATATAACTTCTTTTTGTCGGATAGATGGAGAATCAATTTATGAATCTTGGGAGAGATTTAAGGAACTTCTTAGGAAATGCCCACATCATGCGCTACCGGATTGGTCGATTATTCAAACCTTTTATAATGGATTAGTGAGATCTTTAAGATCAATCATCGATCTTCTTCTGGAGGTTCATTAATGTCTAAACCATTTGATGAAGCTTATGCACTAATCGAAGAAATGACAACAAATAATTTCCAATGGCTGCAGATAGAGTAAATCCGAAAAAAATAGCCAGCATTCATGAAAACGATGCAATATCTATGTTAGCTTCTCAAATTGCTGCTATATCTAAGAAATTAGATCATTTTGGAATGAACTACTCTCCTACTTTAGAAGAAAACTCATCTGGACAAATCATAAAATCTCAATCTAATTATGAAACTTTAAATGCTATTAATAATAGAACTAATAACCCTTATTCAAACTATTATAATCCTGGTTGGAAAACTCATCCAAATTTTAATTGGAATAACACATCTAATCAACAATGGATGAATCAACCTAATCAAACAAATCCAAACTATAAACCTAATTACCCACTGGATTTAATAACAATAACCCACAATTCAAAGATAAGAAATTATCTATGGATGAATTAATTTTGAATATGGGTCATCAATTACAAAATCAAGGAAATCGACTCCAAATTCAAGGAAATCAATTACAAATTCAAGGAACATCTATTAAAAATATCGAAACTCAACATGGACATGTTCTATCTTGCACTAAATAATAGAATACCGGAACTTTTCTTAGTAATGTTGAAATAAATCCTAAAGATCGAGGAAAAGAACAAATTAAAGCAATACAACTAAGAAGTGAAAAAGAACTAGAACCTCAAATTCAAAAAGAACTTAAAAGCCAAAATGAGGAAGTGGAAATTGAAAAGGAAACAATTCAACAAGATTCGAACTTGGAACATCCTTTAATACCTATGAAAATTTACATTGAAACACCTCCACCACCATTTCCTCAACAACTAGCTCAACATAAAAAAGATAAACAATTTGCTAAATTCCTTGAAATATTAAAGAAATTAACAATCAATATACCTTTTGTTGAAGCTTTAGATCAGATGCCAAATTATGTAAAATTTATGAAAGATATTCTAAATAAAAAAGAAAATTCACCGATAATGAAACAGTCGCACTTAGTGAAGAGTGTAGTGCTTATTATTCGAAGAAGCTTCTGAAAAATTGAAAGATCCCGGTAGTTTCACTATACCTGCGCTATAGGAGAAAAATTTTATGGAAAAGCTTTGTGTGACTTAGGAGCAAGCATCGATCTAATGCCTCTATCGATTTTTAAGAGATTAGGATTAGGAAAAATTACACCTACCTCGGTAACCCTTCGATTAGTCGATCGTTCGGTTACTTATCCTAAGGGAGTTATTGAAGATGTGTTAGTAAAGGTGGATAAATTTATCTTCCCAGTAGATTTTAATGTTTTAGATATGGAGGAAGATAAAGAAATTCCTATCATTTTAGGATGACCATTTTTAGCTACTTGGAAAAGCTATGATTGATGTTCGAAAGGAGAATTAACTATGAGAGTAAATGACCGAAAAGTTACCTTTAATATTACAAAATCAATGAAATATCCTGCTTATTAGAAAAAGATGATGAATGTTTTCGGATGGAAATACTTGAACAATTACAACGCGAACATTTTAAGGAATATTACGAAGATAATTTAGAAAAAGAAAACACTCGAATTAATTGAAGAAAATAATGAAGAACTAGATTATATTCGGGAAAGATTTGAATTTTTGGATAATATCGAAAACACTGACAAAAATATAGTTCTATCAATTATTAAACCTCCTAAACTTGAGCTAAAAATATTACCTGATCATTTGAAATATGCTTATTTAGGTAATTCTTCAACTTTACCAGTTATTATTTCATCTGCATTAAACGAATCTCAAGAACAAAAACTTTTAGAAATTTTAAAAAAATATAAGAAAACTTTTGGTTGGACTTTAGCAGATATTAAAGGAATTAGTCCTTCAATCTGTATGCATAGAATTATTTTAGATGATGAACATAAACCTAAAGCGGATCCCGAAAGGAGATTAAACCCGATAATGAAAGAAGTAGTTAAGAAAGAAATTTTAAAATGGTTAGATAATGGTATTATATATCCTATTTCGACGATGCTTGGGTAAGCCCGATTCATCGTGTTCCTAAGAAGGGAGGAGTGACCGTCACTGCCAATGGAAATAACGATCTTATTCCTATAAGACAAGTTACTGGTTGGCGTATATGTATTGATTATAGGAAATTAAATACCGCCACTAGGAAAGATCACTTCCCTTTACCATTTCTAGACCAGATGTTAGATAGATTAGTCGGACATAAGTATTTTTGTTTTCTAGATGGATACACCGGTTATCATCAAATACAAATTGCTCCCGAGGATCGAGAGAAAACTACATTTACTAGTCCTTATGGAACTTTCGCTTTTCGAAAAATGCCTTTTGGATTATGTAATGCACCAATGACATTCCGAGAGATGTATGATGTCTATATTTAATAAGTTAATTGACAATGGAATAGATGTATTTATGGATGATTTCTCCGTATTTGGAACATCATTTGACACATGCTTAACTCATCTTGAAAAAGTATTAGAAGTATGTGAGAAAACAAATTTAGTTCTAAATTGGGAGAAATGTCGATTTATGGTTCTTTGGCGGCATTGTATTAGGGCATAAAATTTCGGAAAAAGGCATGGAAGTGGACCTCGCAAAAATTCAAGTTATAGCTAAATTACCACCTCCAACTACGGTAAGAGGGGTAAGAAGTTTTCTTGGACATGCTGGATTCTACAGACGCTATATAAAAGATTTTTCAAAAATTACTAAACATTAAGAAGTATGAGTCCCATTAAAAAATTAACAGTAATCCTCAGAAAAAAAAAAAAAGAAAAAAGAAAAAGAAAAAGAAAAAGAAAAATGAGGAGAAGCTTGAGGAGATGCCTTATCAAAAATTGGCTTCATTTGAATTAACCTAAAAGGAAAAAACTTAGATATTTCCAAACTTATGTTTATGGATTAGAATTTTACCTAATAGTATTTTCTTGAATTTCTTATCATATAAATATCTTAAGTAATTCTTCTTTTAAATATAGTCATTCCTGAAATGAATAGTAAGCTAGAAATCTTAGACCTGATAACTAAATAATTTATTTCTATAAGATTAATTAAATTACATGAAGTATTTTTGTTTAACTTTATTATGATATTAATTAATCTAATTCATAGTTATTTAAATTGAAAAATCTTATTATAAAACTCATTATTTTTATGTAGTACTAAAATTACTTGAGGAAGTAATAAGTAAGTTTGGGGGATTTTGATCGCTGAAAATTTTATTAAGAAATTCATACCTATTTTTGATGAAATTGCACTTTAAAGAAGGGTATTTTCTTTATTTTATTGCAGGAATGAAGAATAAAAATGAGTGAATTTGGAGCAAAATCATGCAATTTGTGCTGAGTCGCCGACGGCGAGATCGAGCCCGCCGACGGCGAGGTTACGAGAAGAAAATTCTGAAGAATTTATAACTGTCTCGCTGACAGCGAGCCCGAGCCCGCTGACAGCGAGCTAGAGAGGTTGAAGATCTTCTAGAAGCCTCGCCGACAGCGAGGTAGTTCGTCGCCGACGGCGAGCTAGTTCAAATGGTGCAGATACATTGAACCTGGACACTTTTTGAAAGGATGCTTACACACCTCTTGGTCCTTTGCTCACCTTTATATATAGAAGCCGAAATTAAGTCTTTTGTGTGTTACCTTAGAGTTAATTGGTGTCACTTTTAAGTTATTTAGTGTGCAGTCTTTGTGTTCTAAGTGTTATAAGTGAGTTATTTTGAGTGTTTAGTGAGTATTTAGTGAGTTAGTGAGTCGTCTTATGTCTGGAAGGAAGAGTCGAAGAGGCTGACGAGAGTCCGTTAGGGATAAATTAAGATAAGTATTTGTATTTATTGTTTTTAACTTTAAATGAAATCCATGCTTAGTTTAGTTTCCATGCATTACGAGTAGTTTATTTAGTCTTTCTCCTCGTTTATGAAATTAATTGATTTGATGAACTAAAAATAGAAGTATTTTTATATATTAATAAATTGTGATAATTTTTAGTTAAAACTTAATTTACTTTTCAACTGGCCATTTGATTTGTTAAAATATGTTGATTATCAACTATAGTAAAGATTACATCCGATATTCGGGAAATTCAAAAGCCTTGAAAGGAGGTGCAAATAAATAGGAAAATAATATCATCTGGGCGTAGAATTGAGCATTTTAGTGTGACGGACTAAAATATTCAATTTGGTCCTATTGTTTGAGAGCTGAAGTGTAGATGTTAGCCCTCGAGCGAGGGAACGTGGGAGCTCGAAGTGGCGGTCGGTATCCTCCCGACCTAGCCGCGGATTCGGTAATCAAACATAAGATTAGTCGATATTCTTTACACTGGACCAAAGAGTAAAGAATAGGAATGCTCCTATTTGTCACAATACCTTAACATTATCTATTTAAAATTCATCAATCATTTAAATTTCTAAACAAGGGGAAAGATACTTTTTCTGAATAGTTAAAACTTATTTAGCAATTAGTTTTATTTCCGCACTTGCAATTAGTATTAATTTTCTACTTAGTTAAGTCACTCGATGAGAATACTTAGTTTACTTTATTGTGCTTAAATTTAAAACTCCAAATTTTCGTATACTTATTTAAAAAAAATTATTATTATTATTATTTTAAAATTAATCGTTATTTAATTTTCTCTTTCCCCGTGGGATCGATAACCAGGACTCCACTAGAGCCCTGTATTACTTGATACGATACATATACTTGCGTAGCATCCACAACATAAATTACAATTCTATACATATAATATAGCGGGGTTAAGTTTTTGGCTTCGTTGCAATCAAATTAAAATATCATAATATAAATTTGTGGGTCAAGTTTTTGGCGCCGTTGCCGGGGATTGAATTGCAAATTTTCGTATACTATTAAAATATCATAATAGATCCACAAATTCAAGTTTTTTGCTTCGTTGCAATCAAATTAAAATATCATAATATAAATTTGTGGGTCAAGTTTTTGGCGCCGTTGCCGGGGAAAGTAAGAAAAATTTACTAAAGTAACGGACTATTTTAAAATAATCATAATAAATAAATATCTATTCTAAAATCGTATGCGCAAATTTGGAAACGAAAATTTAATACCTTACGATTATGAATTAGAGCGTACAATTAAAAGAATTAGAAAACAAAAGAAACAAATTATAAATTTAACACAAATGACGAATATTCCTGAAATTCAAAATATGAACCAACAAAGACCATTAAGAGATTATGCCAACCCTACATCAGATGAAATTCATTTAACTATTCAAAACCCTGATGTAGCTGCTAATTCATTTGAACTTAAACCTGCAATTATCCAAATTGTACAAAACAATCAATTTAGTGGTTCACCTACTGAAGATCCTAACTTACATCTTGCTAGTTTTCTAGAACTTTGTGCTACTTTTAAATATCAAGGAGTATCTGACGATGCTATAAGACTTAGACTTTTTCCTTTTTCATTAAGGGATAAGGCTAAAATGTGGTTGAATTCGTTAGCACCTGGATCTTTTAAAACTTGGAGAGAATTATCACAAAAATTTCTATCCAAATATTTTCCACCATCTAAAACTGCTAAGTTTAGAAATGATATAACTTCTTTTTGTCAGATAGATGGAGAATCAATTTATGAATCTTGGGAGAGATTTAAGGAACTTCTTAGGAAATGCCCACATCATGCGCTACCAGATTGGCTGATTATTCAAACCTTTTATAATGGATTAGTGGGATCTTTAAGATCAATCATCGATCTTGCTGCTGGAGGTTCATTAATGTCTAAACCATTTGATGAAGCTTATGCACTAATCGAAGAAATGACAACAAATAATTTCCAATGGCCTCGCGAAAGAGTAAATCCGAAAAAATAGCCGGCATTCATGAAAACGATGCAATATCTATGTTAGCTTCTCAAATTGCTGCTATATCTAAGAAATTAGATCATTTTGGAATGAACTACTCTCCTACTTTAGAAGAAAACTCATCCGGACAAATCATAGAATCTCAATCTAATTATGAAACTTTAAATGCTATTAATAATAGAACTAATAACCCTTATTCAAACTATTATAATCCTGGTTGGAAAACTCATCCAAATTTTAATTGGAATAACACATCTAATCATCAATGGATGAATCAACCTAATCAAACAAATCCAAACTATAAACCTAATTACCCACCTGGATTTAATAACAATAACCCACAATTCAAAGATAAGAAATTATCTATGGATGAATTAATTTTGAATATGGGTCATCAATTACAAAATCAAGGAAATCAACTCAAAATTCAAGGAAATCAATTACAAATTCAAGGAACATCTATTAAAAATATCGAAACTCAACTTGGACATATTGCTACTGCGCTAAATAATAGAATACTCGGAACTTTTCCTAGTAATGTTGAAATAAATCCTAAAGATCAAGGAAAAGAACAAATTAAAGCAATACAACTAAGAAGTGGAAAAGAACTAGAACCTCAAATTCAAAAAGAACTTAAAAGCCAAAATCCTGAAGTGGAAATCGAAAAGGAAACAATTCAACAAGATTCAAACTTGGAACATCTTTTAATACCTATGAAAATTTCTGTTGAAACACCTCCACCACCATTTCCTCAACGACTAGCTCAACATAAAAAAGATAAATAATTTGCTAAATTCCTTGAAATATTAAAGAAATTAACAATCAATATACCTTTTGTTGAAACTTTAGATAAGATGCCAAATTATGTAAAATTTATGAAAGATATTCTAAATAAAAAAGAAAATTCACCGATAATGAAACGATCGCACTTAGTGAAGAGTGTAGTGCTATTATTCGGAAGAAGCTTCCGAAAAGTTGAAAGATCCCGGTAGTTTCATTATACCTCGCGCTTATAGGAGAAAAATTTTATGGAAAAGCTTTGTGTGACTTAGGAGCAAGCATCAATCTAATGCCTCTATCGATTTTTAAGAGATTAGGATTAGGAAAAATTACACCTACTTCGGTAACCCTTCGATTAGACTGATCGTTCGGTTACTTATCCTAAGGGAGTTATTGAAGATGTGTTAGTAAAGGTGGATAAATTTATCTTCCCAAGTAGATTTTAATGTTTTAGATATGGAGGAAGATAAAGAAATTCCTATCATTTTAGGAAGACCATTTTTAACTATCTTGGAAAAGCTATGATTGATGTTCGAAAGGAGAATTAACTATGAGAGTAAATGACGAAAAGTTACTTTTAATATTGCGAAATCAATGAAATATCTCCGTGCTAGAAAAAGATGATGAATGTTTTCGGATGGAAATACTTGAACAATTACAACGCGAACATTTTAAGGAATATTATGAAGATAATTTAGAAAAAGAAAACAACTGAATTAATTGAAGAAAATAATGAAGAACTAGATTATATTCGGGAAAGATTTGAATTTTTGGATAATACCGAAAACACCGACAAGAATATAGTTTCATCAATTATTAAACCTCACGAACTTGAGCTAAAAATATTACCCGATAATTTGAAATATGCTTATTTAGGTAATTCTTCAACTTTACCGGTTATTATTTCATCTCGCATTAAACGAATCTCGAAGAACAAAAACTTTTAGAAACTTTAAAAAAATATAAGAAAACTTTTGGTTGGACTTTAGCGAGATATTAAAGGAATTAGTCCTTAATCCGTATGCATAGAATTATTTTAGATGATGAACATAAACCTAAAGCGGATCCCAAAGGAGATTAAACCCGATAATGAAAGTAGTTAAGAAAGAAATTTTAAAATGGTTAGATAATGGTATTATATATCCTATTTCGACGATGCTTTGGTAAGCCCGATTCATCGTGTTCCTTAGAAGGGAGGAGTGACGAGTCATCTGCCAATGAAAATAACGATCTTATTCCTATAAGACAAGTTACTTGGTTGGCGTATATGTATTGATTATAGAAAATTAAATACCGCCACGGGAAAGATCACTTCCCTTTACCATTTCTAGATCGGATGTTAGATAGATTAATCGGACATAAGTAATTTTGTTTTCTAGATGGATACACCGGTTATCATCAAATACAAATTGCTCACGAGGATCAAGAGAAAACTACATTAACTAGTCCTCATGGAACTTTCGCTTTTCGAAGAATGCCTTTTGGATTATGTAATGCACTGATAACATTCCGGAGATGTATGATGTCTATATTTAGTAAGTTAATTGACAATGGAATAGAAGTATTTATGGATGATTTCTCCGTATTTGGAACATCATTTGACACATGCTTAACTCATCTTGAAAAAGTATTAGAAGTATGTGAGAAAACAAATTTAGTTCTAAATTGGGAGAAATGTCGATTTATGGTTGCGGGCGGCATTGTATTAGGGCATAAAATTTCGGAAAAAGGCATGGAAGTGGACCCTGCAAAATTAAAGTTATAGCTAAATTACCACCTCCAACTACAGTAAAAGGGGTAAGAAGTTTTCTTGGACATGCTAGATTCTACAGACGCTATATAAAAGATTTTTCAAAAATTACTAAACCTCTATGCCAACTTCTCGAAAAGGACAAGAAATTTGAATTCTACAATCGAATGCCCGAATGCTTTTGAACTCTTAAAAGAAAAATTAATTACGAGCACTTATAATAGTTTCACCTAACCGGGAAAAACCATTTGAGCTTATGTGTGATGCTAGTGATTATGCTTGTAGGAGCGATTCTTAGGCGAAGATATGAAAAGATTTTTAAAGTTATATACTATGCTTAAGTAAAACTCTAAATGATGCTTGAAATAAATTATACGATTACTGAAAGAAATTATTAGCGGTAGTATATGGTTTTAATAAATTTAGACCTTATCCGATTGGAACAAAATGTATCGTGCATACTCGATCATTCTCGTTATCAAATATTTAATGCAAAAGAAAGATTCCAAACCAAGATTAATTAGATGGATGCTATTAATGCAAGAATTCGATTTTGAGATCGTTAATAAGAAAGTAATCGATAATCAAATTGCGGATCATTTATCAAGATTAGAAAATCATGAATTATCTGATATTGAAAATGAAATTATAGACGATTTTCCGATGAACAACTATATAATATCGATGAGTGGAAAATACCATGGTATGTCGATATAGTAAACTATATAGTTAGTAATATTTTACCACCTATGTTAACTTTGCAACAACAGAAAAAATTCATCCATGATACGAAAACCTATTTTTGGGATGAACCATATTTATATAAGCAATGTAAGGATTTAATTATTAGAAGATGTGTACCTTATGAAGAAACTAAACCAATTATTCAAAAATGTCATGATTCTGATTTTGGAGGACATTTTGGGACCGATAAAGCTGCTTATAAGATTCTACAATCTGGATTTTACTGGCCTACTCTATTTAGAGATGTATATAGATATATTAAAAATTGCGATAAATGTCAAAGAGAAGAAATATATCTAGAAGAAACGAAATGCCTCTAAACTTTATATTAGAAGTTGAAATTTTTGATGTTTGGGGATTAGATTTTATGGGACCTTTTATTCCTTCGTTTGGAAACTCATATATATTAGTAGCTGTTGATTATATTTTCAAATGGATCGAGACACAAGCTTTACCTAGGTATGATGCTAAGAGTGTTTCAAAATTTCTGATGAAAAATATTTTTACTAGATTTGGAATGCCGAGAGTGATTATCATCGACGGAGGAACTCATTTTAGAAATAAATACATTCACAAACTAGTAGAAAAATACAATATTACTCATAAGATATCCACTGCTTATCATTCACGGACTCAGCGGATTAGTGAAGTATCTAATCGTGAGATTAAACGTATTTTAGAAAAATCAGTAAACCCGAATAGGTTAGATTGGTCTATTAGATTAGACAACTGCATTATGGGCTTATAGATTCGCTTATAAAACTCCGATTGGAATGACTCCTTACAGAGCTTATATATGGAAAAACATGCCACTTACCGGTTGAATTAGAACATAAAGTATATTGGGCGATTAAAGAATTTAATTATAATATGAAGGAAAGTTTAGTGAGAAAAGATTGCTTCGCAATTAAATGAATTAGAAGAATTAAGAAATGAATCATATGATAATGATCGGATTTATAAAGAAAAAATGAAATTATGGCATGATCGGAAGATTAATCGAGAAATTTTGAACCGGGACGGGAAGTTTTGCTATATAATACTTAGATTGAAATTATTTCTGGAAAATTGAAGTCTCGATGGTTAGTACCTTTCACCATAACTCAAATATTTTCATACGGAACTATAGAGATCGAAGATCCAAAAACTGGACATAAATTTAAAGTTAATGGACATAGATTAAAACCATATTTCGAAGGTATAAGACCCAACTATAAAGAGGTTTTAATGCTTAGTCAACCTGATTAATAATTAAAATTAGGTCGGGCTGACGACGTTAAACCAAGCGCTTTATGGGAGACAACCCATATTAGTTATCAATTTTTATTGTATCTTAATAGTTAGTCTATATTATTGAAACTTTACTAAATTATTATTAAGAATCATCACATATTCGAACCATTATGATGAAAAAAGAAATTATTCGATTTAGAGCGAAATTGGACATTATTTTGAAATCTCGCCGACGGCGAGGTCGATACTCGCCGACAGCGAAGTTCGCGCCTAATTCAGTTTATTTATAATCTCGCTGACAGCGAGAAAAGAGCTCGTCGACAGCGAGAACATGAAAGGCAGTTTTTATAACTAAGTAGCCGACGGCGAGAAACCTCCCGCTGACAGCGAGGAAGTTATAAAAATGAGTTATATATACTTTAAAGCCAAATTGGACGGTTTCAGCACCAAATCCTTAGTGAAAAACCATTCTTAAACCATTCTAAATCGCCTTCTTCACTAGAATTCATTACATTCACTATAATGGCCTCCAAATTCTTAGATTCTTCAAAATGCTGGAGTGTTTAACCGGAGGAAATTTGTGAGTGCGGAAGCGCAGCGGATCTTCGACAAGGTTTTGGTAAAGAAAAGAGTTATCGGAACGGGGATTTGTCGATCGAGGATTAGAGAATTCCACTACGAAGATAGAAGAAATGATCGCACGGCGGCACGGAGGTATTCTGTTACACTACGTCCGTCGTTGTTATTCCGATTGTGAAAGAGTTCTACTCTAACTTACATGCGATCAACAATGGGAATATCTACGTCCGAGGAAGATGGGTGACGTTTACTCCATCCGGAGTAAATGAGTTATTCTCATAGAAAACACCCCGGTATGTCACTATTCAAATTTTGTGCCTTCTCGATATAATATGAATGAGATATTTCGATAAGCGGCCGATGAACCGGAAGATTGGGAAATGCGTGAAGACGGGTATGTTAGTTTCTCTGCATCACTTTTGAATCCTGTCTCAAAGCTCTGACACTTTTTCATCTCATCTAAATTGTTACCTACTATGTGGGTAAACAAGGTTTCGAAAGAATGCGCTATATTGAATTATTGTATTTAAATTGGATTGCCTATTGACGTGGGATCGATAATTGTTAAGTCTGCATTGGGTTTAATTGTGCATGGGTCAGTTCACGGACTAGGACACCCATCTACTATTTTTGCATTATGCGATCGGTATCGAGTTTCTTATGAAGCTTGGGAAAAGGTACTGTTACCTTGGAAGCCGCTTGATCCTACAGATATGTTCCCTACTTTGGACAATAATGAAGACATTACATTTATCTCTGATAGAGCTTCATAGAATCATCCTATAGCAAGGCCTATTTCAGATAAAAAGGAGTTACTTATGAAGAAAATTAATGGAATGGAGAAAGAACTACAGAATGTGAGAGATTTAATCGACAATATATCCGATTTATTTGATCACATTGATTGGAGGATGAAGGAACACTTCGATCATTCCGGACACTTGGAAGCTAGCTTTCTTCATTTGCGAGACAGAAGGGTTGGATCACTGAAGAATCTGCTTCGGAATTTCCCTTCAGGCTTTTCTATAACTTATTTGTGCATCATCGTCATATCGGAAATATCAGAGAAGATGAAGATTCTGATGTTGAAGAGTAATAGTAAAGATTTCTATAGTATGTTTGTGTTTATGTTATTTGATTTGATTTAGATTTTTATTATGTTTAGAGTGATGATTTGAATATCTCAAACTTAGTTGAGATATGCGTCATAGTTTTGTATCGGCATTTAGTGTGTCGTGGTTTGGTTTGCGATGCTTGATTAGTAGTAAGGATTGAAGTTTGAAGTTTGATTATAATTAAAAATTATGTTAGTTTGTATGTCCCATGGATTTCAATATTAAAGTTAATTTGTTGTGTTGTGTGAATTTGTTTGTGTTTAAGTAGCTAATCTTCTTATTAAAGTAATAAATGATGTGATCGGAAATATAATATAAGACAAATATAGGACGAAAATAAGTGACGAATTTCATAAATTTAAAATTTTTGGAATCTCGCCAACGGCGAGAAAAATCCCGCCGACAGCGAGATCGATCTCGCTGACAGCGAAGAATTCCTCTCCGACATCGGATTTTTCCCGAAAGTTTTTGGTTCTGAAAAATATTAGCTCGCCTACGGCGAGATAAATCTCGCTGACAGCGAGGTAGGAAAAAACATATATTTGACCGGTCAAAAACACTATTCATCATCCCCAACCTCCAAATTTTCGCAAAAACCGACCTAGGGCTTGAGAAATCTTGGATTTGAAGCGATTTCATCACTCAAAAACACCGGATTTCATCTTCTCTTGGTAAGAGCTTTACTCCTATGCAAATTTTTTTTATTTTCACCATGTATTTTCACCACATTGCAAATTTTGGGAAAAATCAAAATGTGGAAGAAATATTCGGTGGAAATCCATGGAATTTAATTTAAATTGCTTACAAATGTTGTAGGAAGCCTTCTTAGGATTATTTTTAAGTTTAGTGAAAATTTTCGTGATTTTCGCAGATTGATCGAATGGCTCCACGACGAAACGTCGAGTAGAGTTCGACGAAAACCGATTCATCAACGCACGAGCACAAGCAAAATATTTTGAAAATATACGAGGAAGAAAGTGCATTGCGGATCGGGCATTCAAAAATCCGGAGGAGAAGTAGAGCGAATTATAAAGGAACGAGGTGCAGGAAAATTTCGTTATGTTCGGTATAGAGCGATATGTAGAAGTAGTGAAGGAATTTTATGCCAATTTGATGCCGCGAAGATGCACTCGTAAAGGTACGAGGGTTTTTTGTAGATTTTAATGCTGCTTAGAATTAACGCGTTCTATGAAGTTCATGACTCGCACTTTAGCGAGTATGAAACTTTTGGAACGATGGAAGGACCACTTGGAGGAAGTCATTAACTTTCTCATCGATGAGACCGGAGTATGGAAAATGAAGCGACGGGAAAGAGTGAATTTTCCTCTTTCCAAATTAAATGCGATCTCAAAGCCGACATTACTTTATTTGTTCTACTCGTTACCCACATATCACTATAGTGAGGTAACACGAGATAGAGCAATTCGAATTTCTGCATTCGGAATAACGAAGCATCAACATCGGGAGAGTTATTTATCGGAATATCCCGGCCACTCCTCGAAATGAGAGTGGAGTCTGGATTAGGCCACCCTGGATTGATTTTGCACTCCGCCAACTTTGCAGAGTTGAGGCTAGAGATGATAAAGAATGGGTGGATCCAATGAAACCACTTACGGTACTAACATTAAGAAGTATGAGTCCCATGAAGGGTGGAGAGCGGGAGTAAGAAGTTATTTTACTCAATCAAGTAGAGATATACCCTCTACTAGCTATGGACCTCACGAGCCTACCACCCCTACCTTACAAGATCCGATGAATGAATTGACTCGCATAGGAAGAGTTTTGAGCGGTTTGGAGAGACCATGGGGAGAAGGTTTGATCATTTTGATCAAAGGATTGAAATACGGAGAGGAGACATGATTATGATAGTGAATACCTCCAGCGACATTCGGAATACGAGATTGCATATTATGAAGCCGAACGTCGTTATAGGAGTGGAGATTTAGATGTAGTCTTTCCGAATGCCCCGAGTACACTCGGTATCACCTGCTCGGTCTTCTCGAGCGACCTACGGATCGAGGAGGAGATGATATAGTTTGGGACTTCGATGCTGAAGATTAGGACTTTATGTATTTTATTTGTTTGATGTAAGTTATTATGGAAACTGTATATGTTTGTAATATTTCGTACTTTATTTTGAGACATTGGATGTTAGTTAGATTAATCTGCTTGGATTGTTATAGTAGTTAGTTTATGTTTTTGTGTTAATTAATTGCATTTGTTTTTATGTTAATTAGGAGGTTAGTTTTTCTTTAATATGTTTTTATTTTATTTTGTATTGTTTTAAGTTTTTAAAATTGTTAATCTGTTAGTTCAATTGTTTTTAATATGTTAGTAATTCATATGTGTAGTGTAGAGTTATTTTAATTGTTGTGTTTAATACTTATCTTAGATTTTATCCTCGCATTTTCTTTAAATTGTTATATATATGGAGAATACTAACGATACGGATTCAATGAAAAATGAAAAAGCTCGCAAAAATTTCAAAGATAAGAAATACCTAAACTTCAAAGGTATGATTTACTTACTTTCCTTCTTATTCATTATTTAGAATAGATATAAAAATTTAAGTTTGGGGGAGAGTAAAATACAAATTTAGTTATTAACTTATTCTCGATTTCTATTTTCAAATTATTATAAAAATGATTTTTATAGCAAATTTTTCAATTTGATTTAATATGAATTATTTTATTTAATTATTATAAAAGGTTAAATGAAATATTTCTATTACTTTAATTAATTAAATAGAATAAAATATTTGATTAAAGGGAATAAGAATATAGTAAACTATTTTTAGTAAGGAAAAGCTATATTCTAAAATTAAAATTCTCAAGTATTCAAGTGAAAAAGAAAAGATTGAAAATCAATGAAGTAAAAGCTATGAAGTATATATAAGCTAAGAAATATTCCTAAGTTTCAAATTTAGGAAGATGAAAATAAAGTTCAAAATTATTAACAGGCTCTCCAGATACAGTAATCCTCAGGAAAAAAAAAAAAAAAAAATGAGGAGAAGCTTGAGGAGATGCCTTATCAAAAATTGGCTTCATTTGAATTAACCTAAAGGGAAAAAACTTAGATATTTCCAAACTTATGTTTATGGATTAGAATTTTACCTAATAGTATTTTCTTGAATTTCTTATCATATGAATATCTTAAGTAGTTCTTCTTTTAAATATAGTCGTTCACGAAATGAATAGTAAGTTAGAAATCTTAGACACGATAACTAAATAATTTATTTCTATAAGATTAATTAAATTACATGAAGTATTTTTGTTTAACTTTATTATGATATTAATTAATCTAATTCATAGTTATTTAAATTGAAAAATCTTATTATAAAACTCATTATTTTTATGTAGTACTTAAAATTACTTGAGGACAAGTAATAAGTAAGTTTGAGGGATTTTGATCGTCGAAAATTTTATTAAGAAATTCATACCTATTTTTGATGAAATTGCACTTTAAAGAAGGGAATTTTCTTTATTTTATTGCGGGAATGAAGAATTTAGGTGATAAAAGCAAAAATCATAAAAAGGAGCGAATTTGGAGCAAAATCATGCAATTTGTCTTGAGTCGCCGACGGCGAGATCGAGCCCGACGACGGCGAGGTTACGAGAAGAAAATTCGAAGAATTTATAACTCGTCTCGACCGGCGAAAGCCCGAGCCCGCTGACGACGAGCTAGAGCGGTTGAAGATCTTAGAAGACTCGCCGACAGCGAGGTAGTTCGTCGCCGACGGCGAGCTAGTTCAAATGGTGCAGATACATTGAACCTGGACACTTTTTGAAAGGATGCTTACACACCTCTTGGCCCTTTGCTCACCTCTATATATAGAAGCCGAAATTAAGTCTTTTGTGTGTTACCTTAGAGTTAATTGGTGTCACTTTTAAGTTATTTAGTGTGCAGTCTTTGTGTTCTAAGTGTTATAAGTGAGTTATTTTGAGTGTTTAGTGAGTATTTAGTGAGTTAGTGAGTCGTCTTGTCTTTGGAAGGAAGAGTCGAAAAGGCTATGAGAGTACGCAGGGATAAATTAAGATAAGTATTTGTATTTATTGTTTTTAACTTTAAATGAAATCCATGCTTAGTTTAGTTTCCATGCATTACGAGTAGTTTATTTAGTTTTTCTCCTCGTTTATGAAATTAAGTGATTTGATGAACTAAAAATAGAAGTATTTTTATATATTAATAAATTGTGATAATTTTTACTTAAAACTTAATTTACTTTTCAACTGGCCATTTGATTTGTTAAAATATGTTGATTATCAACTATAGTAAAGATTACATCGATATTCGGGGAAATTCAAAAGCCTTGAAAGGAGGGTGCAAATAAATAGGGAAATAATATCATTTGGGCGTAGAATTGAACATTTTAGTGTGACGGACTAAAATATTCATTTTGGTCCTATTGTTTGAGAGTCGAAGTGTAGATGTTAGCCCTCGGGCGAGGGGAACGTGGGAGCTGCGAGTGGCGGTCGGTATCCTCCCGACCTAGCCGCGGATTCGGTAATCAAACATAGGATTAGTCGATATTCTTTACACTGGACCAAAGGGTAAAGAATAGGAATGCTCTATTTGTCACGATACCTTAACATTTTCTATTTAAAATTCATCGATCATTTAAATTTCTAAACAAGGGAAAGATACTTTTTTCGAATAGTTAAAACTTATTTAGCAATTAGTTTTATTTCCGCACTTGCAATTAGTATTAATTTTCTACTTAGTTAAGTTACCTGATTAGAATACTTAGTTTACTTTATTGCGCTTAAATTTAGAACTCCAAATTTTCGTATACTATTTAAAAAAAAATTATTATTATTATTATTTTAAAATTAGCTGTTATTTAATTTTCTCTTTCCCTGTGGGATCGATAACCAGGACTCCACTAGAGCCTTGTATTACTTGATACGATACGTATACTTGCGTAGCATCCACAACATAAATTACAATTCTATACATATAATATAGCGGGGTCAAGTTTTTGGCTTCGTTGCAATCAAATTAAAATATCATATTATAAATTTGTGGGTCACCTGTTGTAGTAACAAATTCATTTGAACTTACCTGCAATTATACAAATAATCCAAAATAATCAGTTTGGAGCATCTCCTACTGAAGATCCTAATTTACATCTTTTTAGTTTTCTAGAACTTTGTGCTACTTTCAAATATGATAATGTTTCTGATGATGCTATTACGCATAGACTTTTTCCTTTTTATTTAAGGGATAAGACTAAGATGTGGTTAAATTCGTTAGCAATAGGATCTATTAAAATTTGGGGAGAAATGAGTCAAAAATTTCTAACTAAATATTTTCCGCCGTCTAAAACTGTGAAACTTAGAAATGATATAACTTCATTTACTCAATTTGAAGGAAAAACGATTTATGAAGCATGAGAAAGATTTAAAGAACTTCTTAGAAAGTGTCCACATCATGCTTTACCAGACTGGTTAATTATACAAATATTTTATAATAGATTAATAAGATCTCTTAGATTTATAGTAGATGCTGCTGGTGGTGGTTCCTTAATAGCTAAGTCATTTGATGAAGCTTATGCTTTAATAGAAGAAATGACAACTAATAATTTTCAATGGCCTTCTGATAGAGTAAATACTAAAAGAGTGGCCTGTATTCAAGAGAATGAAATTTCTTTCGAAACCCTGGGATAGCGGAGTCACAAATATGCTGATATGTGCCTTTTCCGGTCCAAACATCATGTTTTACCTTTTCGAAGCATCGGGGATGCTGTGAGTTGGGTCAGGCCAGGTCAGGCATGTAAAAATTCATTTTTTTTGTATTTTATGAGGTTGGACCGGTGTAGTACACGTAGTGGCATATTACTCGAATCCAGACACAGCTCTGCGTGCAGACTCTCTCATTCGTGAATTCCAGGAGCCAAGAAACCGCAACACTCCTCTTCCTCTAGGTCTTCTTTGGTTCGCACGCCTCAAGTGAGGCAGAATGTCATCTCGCTTCTCTTAATTCTTCATTGTAGAATCCCCTTTGTCCCATAACTTCCCTCTTCCTTCTGTTCCGCTTCAAGAAGCAAGACCAGCTCCTCGGCTTCCCCTCGCAAGGCACTGAGCAAAATCGCTTGCAACCATCTGTAGGAGCTGGTTTAATGACAAACTCTTCATAGGTGATTCTACTATGTTTCTGATTTGGGTTTTTAAGATTTGCTTCTGGTCTTCTAATGCTACTTCTTTGAAGGATTTACTCTCACCTTTTTTTTACCTCTATTGCTTTCTCGATTATGATCTGGTCTTCGAGAACCAACTATTTCTTTCATGAGCACTCTTTCTTGCACTTCTACTAGTTCTGTTATGACTACAAATTCCATCAATTCCTTCAAACAGGTCACCCAATTCCAACCCAATTAAAGATTCTATTAGAAAATGTAGAATCTTCATAATTATGAGGAGACAATCACTCAATAATTATTACAAAATCTTCATAATTATTAAGAGGAAATTAGTCTGTAATTATTAGGAGTTATTTACCTAATAATTACTTACCAGTATTAGGTCAGATTTTATCTATTTCCCTGTTTAGAAATTACCTTAATTTGTTCCACATTTTAGGCTATAAATATAGGTTGTAATTTGTTTCTATTCAATAGAGAAAATATAAGAAAGAATTCTCTTAATTCAATCTCTTATCTCAATTCTATCTTGAAATCTCACATGGTATCAGAGTCAAATTTTTGCGTTAATCACCGGTAATCGTTGGAGGATCGTGAAGACTCCCTTCTTGTCGGCCTTCTTGCGGAAATGGAGGAAGTATGTCTTGCCTTGATTCCCCCTCCGTCTTGGAATCGTTCGAAGGCATCTTCGTCCGCCTTCGTATTCTTCGTTAGCAATATTTTTGACTCCGACGTCTTCAGATAGCTTCATCGCGCTGCTCTTCTACGCGACCGAAGCTCGCCGTCCCTTCACTCCTCGCCGGTCATTCGATCCTCGCCGACATTTCGGTCCTCGCCTGTCATTCGATCCTCGCCGGCCCTTCACTCCTTGTCGATCATTCGATCCTCACTGGCCCTTCGATCCTCGCCGGCCCTTCTATCATCGTCTCGCCGGCTCTTCAGTCCTTGTCTGCCATTCGGTCATCACCGGCCCTTCAATCCTCGCCGGCCATTCTATCCTCGCCGGCTTTTCGGTCCTTTCCGGCCATTCGATTCTCGCCGGTCATTTGATCCTCGCCGGCCATTCTGTCCTCACCAGCCTTCGATCCTTGTCGGCGACGTCCTCTGCCGCTAGAGGTCCTACCCAAGACTTCTTGCAAGGACTTCGGCCTTTACTCTTCAGCCGGTTCTTCGCACGGGCCACTCGATACTTATTGTCGGCCTTCCTCGACGTCGGCGTCCAGATCTTGCCGGCCCTAGCCCTCTCTCACGCGGACTTCTAGCGGGATCCCGGATCCCTCCTTTGATTGCTCACGATCGAAACCCCTGTCCGTCGGTTTCCTCTCCCGTCGCAATCAGCGAACTCCTCTGGATTGCCGCACCTCCTCGTTCGGCACTCTCGGCTTCGACACTCACGGCTTCGACACTCATGGCTTCGGCACTCGGCTTCGGCACTCACTGCTTGAGGATTTTTTATCTTAACAATGTTATCAGTTTCTTGGTGGCAAATTGATGTTTCTTGATCAGTCAACATCAATTTGAGGGGGAGTGTAGAATCTTCGTAATTATGAGGAGGCAATTACTCAGTAATTATTACAGAATCTTCATAATTATTAAGGGGAAATTAGTCTGTAATTATTATGAGTTATTCACCTAATAATTACTTACCAGTATTAGGTCAGATTTTATTTATTTCCCTGTTTAGAAATTACTTTAATTGTTCCACGTATTAGGCTATAAATATAGGTTGTAATCTGTTCCTGTTCGATAGAGAAAATATAAGAAAGAATTCTCTCAATTCTATTTTGAAATCTCACAGAAAACATAAAAAATGTTATCTCTGCGGCCCTTACCGCTGATAATCACCCCATATTGAAGGCACAAGTGTTTAAATTATTTTGTGCCAATGGTTATGAAGGATTTCATGATGGCTCTTGCTGCTGCCCTCATAAATTCATCCAAGATTCATCTGGCAATACCATTCCTAGTCCCGATTAAAGCAAATGGATCTTTATGAATCAGAACCTTACTGCTGCCCTTTTAATCCGTTGTCTCACCATCCATTCTACCCTATCTTCTTAATCTTCAAAGCTGTGCTGAAATTTGAACCACAATTGAATGGCGACTTCAGTCCTCTTTGTATTCTACAACTTAAAAGTGAACTCCGTAACGTCTCAAAAGGTGATAGAACTATGACTCAATATCTTTTTAACATTACATACGAATTTGAAATTCTTGCCATCACGGAGTCATTCTTGATGTTGAAGATATCATGCTTTATACTCTTAATGGCCCACCATCTACCTATCATGCCTCTAAGTCTTCTATTCAGACTCATCTTCAACCAATTAGCTTGGATATATCTACTCCCTTCTATGCGGCGAAGAACTGATTTTTGGCTCAAGAAGCACTCAAAGATGCTCAACATCATCACACCACAACCTTGGCGACTTCCTATTGCAGCAAGACAAAGAACTAATCTACCACCTACTACAATCAAAATCAGCAAAATGGCGGTCTTTCCAAGAAATCCTTTGGTTCTTCCAAAGTGCAACACTCACATAGAATAAATTTACTTGCCAAATCTGTAATAAAGTTGGGCACTCTGCTTTTCGATTTTGGCGCAAGCATGTGTTGACCTCGTTTTTGTCGAGGTTTAGTTTTCCTCCTAGACTTAGGATTCTAGCCTCAGGAGCTTCCCCGACGATCCTAGATTCTTAGCGATAGGACCTACCTCGTTTTAGAGAGTCTGGAGCCACTTCGTTACACTTTGAAATCCTGCACGAGATTCCGTACAGCTAGTCTGTAGCCGGTCGAAGTTGATGTCAGAAATTCAAATTGAGTCCCTATAGGATCCCTGGACATTAGAACAGTCTCGTTCACATCTTACACACTTGGACGCACAAATTCTTAGTTCGCAGCCTCAACGCCTTCAATTTTTTTGTAGTGGACTGGAGCTGGAGTCAGAACGCTGGGACGATCGACATCAAAATAAGAATTGCAGAAAAGACCGGATTTGATGCACTTTCGACGCCACCATCAAGGAGGTTGTCCGAACGACCCCGGATGACGGAATTGACTGCGCCGATGCGTCCGGAATATTGATTTTACCTAAAATTAACATTTAATTTTGCGACGATAGCTTGTCGTGGACGAAATTTAAGAGACGAATATTATTATTCTAATAATAATAATAATACTTATATATATATATATGATATATATATATATATATATATATATTCATATATATCTCTCCCCTATTATTATTTTTCTAAGCCCTAAATTCTTCGATGTTCGATCGGCCCGCCTCTTCTCCTGTACGCACGATTGGGAGAGCTCGCTCCTCCCTCTCCCGCGCACGAGCTGTTCGCACCGACCGTTTCTGTCTTCCCTCATGCTCGATCGTATCTTTATGGCCTTCTCTTTCTCGAGCCTCACGAAATCATCCCCATTCCTTATCTCTGGCAGCGACAACTTCCTTTTGCCTTTCCCGTGCGAGCCTGCGGCTACCTGCAACCTTTTTGTCGCTGCTGCCAGGTCTCTCTCCACTTGGGCTTATCTCCTGTAGGCTTTCTCAGCACTCTCCCCCTTCTCCCATTCTATAAATGAGCCCTATTTGGGGCGTCCCGAAGGTTGGCCGAATTTTCTGGAGAAGGGGAGGTGCTGCTGGTTTGAGGCTTGAATTTTCTGCTTCTCTTGTGTGTTCTACATTAGCTGGTAACCTTTTTACCTCCTATGTTCTTCTCGGTTTGGCCTAGTGTGGCTTGTGACTTACGGCCTTGGTTCGTTTCTCCTTGTTTAGCCTTTCGGCTGGGCACTTATATGCCATGGAATAGCTTGTAGGCTTGCTTAAATGATGTTTTCTTCCACTCTTTTCTTTCTAACAACATGCTAGCTTGCTATTATAGCCTTATTTGGGAAAGTTTATTACTTAAGCATGTTAAAGATATGAATGTGAGCATGTTCTAAGGTTGGATTTGATTATTTGCTTGGGATGGTGAAAGATTGGCATGTTACTATCTTTTCTCTTCTTTGTGCTTAAGGCAAAGTTCAAAATATCAAAAATGTGGCTTTACATTTTGAGCTTATCTAATGTGAAGCATTGAGGAGGCTCATTTGAGTCTTGCAAGCATGTAGTAAGTTTGGTTTTGAAGGTATGTTACTACCTACCTCTTCTTTTTATGTTCATGGCAAGTTCAAAATATTAAAAATATGGTTTTAGATCCTCTTGCAAATGTTTTGAGATGCGTAGCATAGGGCTCTTCTCTCACTCTTGTTATTATGAATTATAGGGGAGCCCCTTTTGCTCCTTTTATATGCATGTGGAGGCTTGGTTTTGGGCTCTTTTTAACTTAGCCTTTTATAAAAGCATGTTATGAGATCTTTTTAGTAGGTTTGGAAGGCTTAACTTCAATGTCTTAAGTCTTCTTTGGCTTAAGAGTGCATGCTTAGATGGATTTGGAAAGTTTCTGTGTTTATTCTCATTTGAAGCATGTGGTAGTTTTATGATTCAATATATGGAAAGAAAAAGAATATTATTGTGATTCAAGTTTAGCTTTTTCTTCAGGCTGTGCTTCAAAATATATAAGTTTCATTTATTAAGTTGTTTTTTGAAAAGCTTGCTTTAGTTTGATGTTGGGCTTGGTTTCAATCATGGCTGGATTCGGTTTTAAGCCCTGCTGTGTTCATTTCTTTAGCTTGGTGTTGGGCTTGATTGGAGCCATGTGGTGGCTCGGGTTTAAGCCCTGTAGTGGTTTGATTTTACCCCTGCTGTATTTCCTTTTTTTTTAATTTGGTGTTGGGCTTGGTTTTAGCCTGATTGTGGCTCGTTTATTTCAGCCCTGCTATACTCCTTTCTTTAGCTTTGTGCTGGGCTTGATCTTAGCCATATGATGGCTCAGGTTTGGTCCTGTATGGGCTCGGTTTTATTCTTGTGATGCTCCTTGTTTGTCTTTGTGTTGGGCCGGCTGTAGTTTGGTGTTGGCTCGGTTCTAGCCTTATGGTGGCTCGGGTTTATGCCTTGTGTTGGCTCAGTTTCAACCCTGTGGTGATACAATCCTATGGCTTTGTGTTGGGTTGCAGTTATAGCTATGTAATGAATTTTTTTATGTACTTTGTGATGGTTTAGAGTCCCCTTAGCTTGCTTGTGGGGAGAGGTGTTTAAGGAGTACCTTTTGGGGGTATCTTTCCTATGTCTTGCTTGAAAGAATTGGAGTTAATTTGGAGGATTTGTGAATTTGTCCATTCGCTTTCTTATATATTGAAAGATCTATTTTGAGATGGTTTTCCTGTTTTGTCTTGGCTGTGAGCCTCTTTGGCCCTGTCCTGTCTTGGTCGTAAGCTTATACTTGGATTTATTGGAGGATTTTATACTTATAAGGCATGTTGAGTCATGAACCACATGGGAGTTGAAAAATTTCAATATTTGGTGATTTGGAAATACTAGTGGGGGTCTTTCTTGGCTCACTTTTATTTGACTTATTGTGTGAGGTTTGGAAAATTTTCAAGCCTTATCTTGGGATGTTTTAGACTAACCCTCCTTCCGTTTGAGCCCCGCCTTTTTTAAATCGGATTTGGAGGTGGGGTTATTCTCCTTTCCTTCCCCTTTTGCTATTTGACTTGTTTTCTTTCGTCGTTTTTCTCGACTTTGGTTTTTGTTTTGTTTTGGGGCATAGGGTGCTGATGATAAAGGCACACCAATGGTAGAGTGGAATGATATCCCATCCTACGACACCAGGACTCGCTCCAGGGCCCCTGTGAACCAAAGGATGACAGTATCATTCACCGCTATAAGGCGAGCAGGGCACCCTTATCTTCTTATGATTGCTAGTGATCTTACACCCGACGAAGTGATCGACTCGTAGACAACCCTAACTTTCAAAAATTGATAAGAACAGATACTATATTTACAACAAAAATATATTTTCACTACAATCAAAACATCGATATAAACTCTCTTTTGTATGAATGAAATCCAGAGCATGCTAAAAATATAAATTTTAAAACTATATTATAAACTTGGTTGTCCACTTGCTGGTTATCAGTACCGGGTTAAAGAACACCCTCCTAAGTTAGGTTTAGTAGGAGACCCTTCTAGTCGAGTAGCGGGCTCTATATACTCAGGTGACCGAGTGGCCTTCGACGACCCTTGAGAATAACTACACAGTTTCTGAGCCTAGCCCCGACCTGATTGCTTGCGATTTTTGTTGGATTTTTCGTATAATTTTGGTGAAGCACTCGTGGTCCTTTTTCCGGGACTTTCCTGAGGTTTTGATGATTTTATTTAAGCTGTTATTCATCTTCTCGAGTTTTCTACCCTGAGTCATTCGCCGTCCTTTCACGAGTTTTTCTGGACAATATTTCTTTTTATGTTTGGCTTTCACTTGTGTGATGCATTCCAGCCTGCTACATTTAAGAAAATAACGGATCTCCCAGGTATACAAGTTTGTTTATATTTACAGCATGTTACCCTTTGTACCTGCTACTGTTTTTTTTACCACGTTGTACTATACTCCCTACTGCATGCTTTATTGCTTTCCTGTCCTATATACTCTGCTATACACTGTATAACCTTAAACATGATTGCATAGGATTTAGGAGAACCACAACCATAGGGCCACCTGATTTGACATCATAACTTGCCACCTTAGAAAACTTAACCTCGTCGCGGCAAGGAGCTTGGAGCTAGCGCGGTGGGCAGCACGACCATCTTCAACAGCAAAACATATCTTCACCAGCTAAACCATTCTCTAGTGATTAAACAACTCATAAGATTTCAAGGTTGTTCGCCTAGTGCGACATAAATCCTTAACTTCTTTTTTGGCCTTTGTATAGCTCTAATGTACAATATAAGCCCCACCTCCTTTTAGGATTCCGAGGTTGTCTTTCGTCACGACCTAAATCCTCACATCTTCTAGGCTATTCGTGTGATCGTTTCACACAAATGTAAGCCCTAATTTAAAAAAATTGGCAGGATGAAATATTTAAATAATATCTCCCCTAAATCGAAGCCAAACCATAGGATAGCTTAGGAAGTCACCGAGGTTCTCCTCAGGATCTGTGACATCCCCTAGTTCTTCTTCCTTTGGATTCTGCAATAAATGTTCCAAATTTGAGCCAATCCTCTTTCACACCCCTTTATCCGATTTTCGTTGAAAAGTCCTATCCTTTTGACCTCATTGTAGATAATATTTTCTGATTTTTATCGAGTCTTTTTAAGTGATTTCGATCATTTAAGATGTAATTAACTATAGGGGTTTGTCCTTATAGGAAGCATTTTCGAACCCAACTTAAAATAAATCTTATTTAATTTTTTATATTAAATAGGGGAACTTGTCGGCAAATAAAATAGTTTCGCAGACCAAACGGACGTCATATATTTCTTAGTTTATTTGATCGAGTCTCACCCTCAAGTCTTGTGTTTATCTTTCGAGATAAATGCAGGTCTTGAGGTGTAGCGCTCTTTCATTTAAATTATGAAAAATATGGGGTCAGTTTGATTTCATATTTTTCAAAATTATATATATATATATATATATATATATATGAATTAAAACGTCCTTCCGAAGCAGGGGACGGGATTTCGATTTCGGCGACCGACAGCTTCATACGGGCACTCCACACTCAAAATAACGCCGACAGCTTCTGGCGACTCTGCTGGGGAATTGCTTCTCTCTCCATTTAAATCAGGAAATCTTTTCTTCATACATCGGTAATGTGTCAATGTCCCTTATGGACCATATTACCCTTCTTTCGTTGACATGCTTCACTCATTTCTCTCTTGGGTAAGCATGGTCAACTTTTTTTGGACTTCAGAACCGTCTGTTCAGTCACCTTTTGAACAAGATGGTTCAAGAGGCCATTAAGGACTTTTGATCTTTGTGTGGGGTCGGACCTCCAATCGGTGTGTCGGTGGACTAGTTCCACCTAGGCATTATGCGTTGTAAAGTTCGTCCCGCGCTAGGTCCTAAACTTTACTTTCCCTTTTGTGTCCTTTCGAGTTTGATTTGCTTTAATTAAACATTCACATTTTAAACATTTCACAAATTAAATAAAGACTTACCCGATCTACAGATCGACCTCGGTTAATTTGTAGTGCTTGCACTATGATTACGAGGTATTGGCCAAATAACTAACCCCTGGGTTTTCTTTTTGAAGTTTCTGTGATGGCGTTCCCAACGCTTACCTTTTCCTGCAACTTGCCGACGAGCCGTAACGCCCGCAACGTCACTCCTACCATCAAGTTTGGAACTGGATTTGATGAATTCGAGGCCATACTCGGTAAAGCTTCGTTCATTGTAGTGAAAGTCGCCGCTCCGGAGATTCAAGAACCATCCGCAGAGTTCAACCTGAATTGCCTACAGGATTTTCCTTCTTTACCAGGAGGAAAAGACTACCGCTACCACAATACCTACCAAGTATGTTTCTCCCGTTTTTGCTAAAGGAAAAGAGGTTATGATCGTGAAAGACCAGACTGAAGGATTTGTTGTCCCGCCGTCAGTATTTGAAATTGGATCAAGTTTAAAAGTTGCGTCACTAACTCGGTCGCAAAGAAGAAGCCGCAGTCGAAAGATTTGCAAGGCTACTAAAGTTCAGACTACATGTTGATGAGATTTCTCGTCCTGAGGAGCTGGGATTGTTAGATACCACTCCACTCTTGCAAGGGAGTAGGTTCCATCCCTTAATGGACACCGATGGACACGAGAGTATCCAAAAGATCGCTGCTATGTTATCAACACCTCATGGACATGGTGAGGAGAAGAAGTCTACTCCTATCACCCGAGTCAGTACAGTGTTTCAGAGACTAGCTGCCAAAGAAGGTTGTTCAGTCAGTGAATTGCTCAAGCGCGTAGGATGTGCAGTATCCCCTCACATGAAGAAAGAAATACTAAAGAATGTCAGATCTGCTAAACAGTCTCAGACACCTGATGAAGCTTTACCTCCTCGCATTCCCATCAGATTCCGCTTGGGGAGCAGAGTTGATGCTACCACCGCCACTACCAATGCTATCGTTACTAAATCAGTGGGCCGTCGACCAGTTAAGTCACGTCTGGGTCCAAGAGTTCTACCGATTACCAGCCATGAAGATGTTCCTAAAGTTCCAAAGAAAAGGATAAACAGGTTGCCTGATACGGTATCTGGTCTTTACCATGGGGAGCACACCTTTCTTCGACATGTCGATGTTTCTGTTGAGACACCTAGTCTCAAAGCATCACTGTCAAAAAAGATGGTGTGGATAACTAAGGTCACTGCACCGATACGATTCAGTGAGCCTGTAAGTCAGAATTGTGGAATAAAGCAGAGATCTGAAATATCCGACAGGATTACAGCAATTACAAGCAAAGGTGATGTGCAGGCAGAAGATGTCCAGCAAAGGCCTCCGGATCTCAAAATGATACAAGGGTCGATAATTGAAGACAAGATCGAAAGGCTCAAGAGCGTGATTTCAGAGTTAGCTCAGGGATGAGGAATTCCTATTGATGATGAAAATGAAGACTTCGAAGACTACCTCGAGGAGGAATTCCTACCAGGACGATCGACATCAAAGTCAGAATTGCAGAAAAGGCCGGATTTGTCGTACTTTCGATGCGACCGTCGACGAGGTTATTCGAACGACCCCGGATGACGAAATTGACTGCGCCGATGCGTCCGGAACGTCGATTTTACCTAAAATTGACATTTAATTTGCGACGATAGCCTGTCGGGGACGAAATTTATGAGACGAATATTATTATTCTAATAATAATAATAATAATACTTATGTTATTATTATTATTATATATATATTCATATATATCTCTCCCCTATTATTATTTTTCTAAGCCCTAAATTCTTCCCAGTTCAATCGGCCCGCCTCTTCTCCTGTGCGCACGATTGGGAGAGCTCTCTCCTCCCTCTCCCGCGCACGACTTGTTCGCCCCGACCATTTGTCTTCCCCCATGCTCGATCGTATGTCTGTGGCCTTCTCCTTCTCGAGTCGCACGAACTCATCCCCATTCCTTATCTCTGGCAGCGACGACTTCCTTTCGCCTTCCCCGTGCGAGCCTGCGGCTACCTGCGACCTTTTTGTCGCTACTGCCAGGGCTCTCTCCACTTAGGCTATCTCCTGTAGGCTTTCTCAGCACTCTCCCCCTTCTCCCATTCTATAAATGAGCCCTATTTAGGGCGTCCCGAAGGTTGGCCGAAATTTCTGGAGAAGGGGAGGTGTTGCTGATTTGAGGCTTGAATTTTCTGCTCCTCTTGTGTGTTCTACATTAGCTGGTAACCTTTTTACCTCCTCTGTTCTTCTCGGTTTGGCCTAGTGTGGCTTGTGGCTTACGGCCTTGGTTCGTTTCTCCTTGTTTAGCCTTTCGGCTGGACACTTATATGCCATGGAATAGCTTGTAGGCTTGCTTAAATGATTTTTTCTTCCACTCTTTTCTTTCTAACAGCATGCTAGCTTGCTATTATAGCCTTATTTGGGAAAGTTCATTACTTAAGCATGTTAAAGATATGAATGTGAGCATGTTCTAAGGTTGGATTTGATTACTTGCTTGGGATAGTGAAAGATTAGCATGTTACTATCTTTTATCTTCTTTGTGCTTAAGGCAAAGTTCAAAATATCAAAAATGTGGCTTTACATTTTGAGCTTATCTAATGTGAAGCATTGAGGAGGCTTATTTGAGTCTTGCAAGCATGTAGTAAGTTAGGTTTTGAAGGCATGTTACTACCTACCTCTTCTCTTTATGTTCATGGCAAGTTCAAAATATTAAAAATATGGCTTTAGCTCCTCTTGCAAATGTTTTGAGATGTGTAGCATAGGGCTCTTCTCTCACTCTTGTTATTATGAATTATAGGGGAGCCCTTTTTGCTCCTTTTATATTCATGTGGAGGCTTGGTTTTGGGCTCTTTGTAACTTCGCCTTTTATAAAAGCATGTTATGAGATCTTTTTAGTAGGTTTGGAAGGCTTAACTTCAATGTCTTAAGTCTTCTTTGGCTTAAGAGTGCATGCTTAGATGGATTTGGAAAGTTTCTATGTTTATTCTCATTTGAAGCATGTGGTAGCTTTATGATTCAATATATGGAAAGCATAAGAATGTTATTGTGATTCAAGTTTAGCTTTTTCTTCAGTTTTGAGCTAAGGCTGTGCTTCAAAATATATAAGTTTCATTTATTAAGTTTTTTTTTGAAAAGCTTGCTTTAGCTTGATGCTGGGCTTGGTTTCAATCATGGCTGGATTCAGTTTTAAGCACTGTTGTGTTCATTTCTTTAGCTTAGTTGTTTTTTGAAAAGCTTGCTTTAGCTTGATGTTGGGCTTGGTTTCAATCATGGCTGGATTCGGTTTTAAGCACTGTTGTGTTCATTTCTTTGGCTTGGTGCTGGGCTTGATTGTAGCCATGTGGTGGCTCGGGTTTAAGCCCTGCAGTGGTTCGATTTTACATCTGCTGTATTTCCTTTTTTTTAATTTGGTGTTTGGCTTGGTTTTAGCCTGATTGTGGCTCATTTATTTCAGCCATGCTGTACTCCTTTCTTTAGCTTTGTGTTGGGCTTGATCTTAGTCATATTATGGCTCGGGTTTGGTCCTGTATGGGCTCGATTTTATTCTTGTGATGCTCCCTGTTTTATCTTTGTGTTGGGCCTGCTGTAGTTTGGTGTTGGCTCGGTTCTAGCCTTATGGTGGCTCAGGTTTATGCCTTGTGTTGGCTCAGTTTCAGCCCTGTGGTGATTCAATCCTATGGCTTTGTGTTGGGTTGCAGTTATAGCTATGTAATGAATTTTTTTTATGTACTTTGTGATGGTTTAGAGTCCCCTTAGCTTGCTTGTGGGGAGGTGTTTGAGGAGTACCTTTTGGGGGTATCTTTCCTATGTCTTGCTTGAAAGAATTGGAGCTAATTTGGAGGATTTGTGAATTTGTCCATTCACTTTCTTATGTATTGAAAGCTCTATTTTGAGATGGTTTTCCTGTTTTGTCTTGGTCGTGAGCTTCCTTGGCCCCTGTTGCCTTGGCCGTGAGCCTCTTTGGCCTTGTCCTGTCTTGGCCGTGAGCTTATACTTGAATTTATTGAAGTATTTTATACTTATAAGGCATGTTGAGTCATGAACCACATGGGAGTTGAAAATTTTCAATATTTAGGGATTTGGAAATACTAGCGGGGGTCTTTCTTGGCTTACTTCTATTTGACTTATTGTGTGAGGTTTGGAAATTTTTCAAGCCTTATCTTGGGATGTTCTAGACTAACCCTCATTCCGTTTGGGCCCCGCCTCTTTTAAATCAGATTTGGAGGTAGGGTTAGTCTCATTTTCTTCCCCTTTTGCTATTTGACTTGTTTTCTTTCGTCGTTTTTCTTGGCTTTGGTTTTCGTTTTGTTTTGGGGCATAGGGTGTTGATGATAAAGGCACACTGATGGTAAAGTGGAATGATATCCCATCCTACAACACCAGGACTCACTCCAGGGCCCCGATGAACCGAAGGATGACGGTATCATTCACCGCTATAAGGCGAGCGAGACACCCGTACCTTCTTAGGATTGCTAGTGATCCTACACCCGACGAAGTGATCGACTCGTGGACAACCCTAATTTTCAAAAATTGATAAGAATGGATACTATATTTACAACAAAAATATATTTTCACTACAATCAAAACATCAATATAAACTCTCTTTTGTATGTCTGAAATCCACGTGCATGCTAAAAATATAAATTTTAAAACTATATTATAAACTTGGTTGTCCACTTGCTGATTATCAGTACCGGGTTAAAGAACACCCTCCTGAGCTAAGTTTAGTAGGACACCCTTCTAGTCGAGTAGCGGACTCTATACACTCAGGTGACCGAGTAGCCTTCGACGACCCTCGAGAATAACTACACAGTTTCTGAGCCTAGCCCCGACCCGAGTGCTTGCGGTTTTCTTTGGATTTTTCGTATGATTTTGGTGAAGCAGTCGTGGTCCTTTTTCCGGGACTTTCTCGAGGTTTTGATGATTTTATTTGAGCCGTTATTCATCTTCCTGAGTTTTCTACCGTGAGTCATTCGCCGTCCTTTCTCAAGTTTTTCTGGACGATATTTCTTTTTCTGTTGGCTTTCATATGTGTGATGCATTCCAACCTGCTATATTTAAGAAAATAAAGGATCTCTCAGGTATACAGGTTTGTTTATATTTACAACATGTTACGTTTTGTACCTGCTACTGTTCTTTTTAGCATTTTGTAGTATACTCCCTACTGCATGCTTTACTGTTTTCCTGTGCTATATACTCTGCTATACACTGTACAACCTTAAACATGCTTGCATAGAATTTAGGAGAAACACAACCATAGGGCCACCTGATTTGACATCATAACTTACCACCTCAGAAAACTTAACCTCATCACGGCAAGAAGCTTGGAGCTAGCGCGGTGGGCAGCACAACCATCTTCAACAGCAAAACATATCTTTACCAGCTAAACCATTCTCTAGTGATTAAACAACAACCCATAGGATTTCGAGGTTGTTTGCCTAGTGCTACATAAATTATCAACTTCTTTTTGGGTTATTGTATAGCTCTGCTGTATAATATAAGCCCAACTCGTTTTAGGCTTCCGAGGTTGTCGTTCGTCACGACCTAAATTCTCACATCTTTTAGGCTATTCGTGTGATTGTTTCACACAAATGTAAGCCCTAATTTAATAAAATTGGCAGAATGAAACATTTAAATAATATCTCCCCTAAATCGAAGCCAAATCATAGGATAGCTTGGGAAGTCACCGAGGTTCTCCTTAGGATCTGTGACATCCCCTAGTTCTTCTTCCTTTGGATTCTGCAATAAATGTTCCAAATTTGAGTCAATCCCCTTTCACACCTCTTTGTCCGATTTCGTTGAAAAATCCTATCCTTTTGACCTCATTGAAGATAATATTTCTTGATTTTTATCGAGAGTTTTCTTAAGTGATTTCGGTCATTTAAGATGTAATTAACTATAGGGGTTTGCCTTTATAGAAAGCATTTCCGAACCCAGCTTAAAATAAACCATATTTAATTATTTATATTAAATAGGGGAACTTGTCGGCAAATAAAATGGTTTCGCAGACCAAACGAATGTCATATATTTCTTAGTTTATTTGATCGAGCATCACCCTCAAGTCTTGTGTTTATCTTTTGGGATAAATACGGGTCTTGAAGTGTAGCGCTCTTTCATTTAAACTATGAAAAATATGGGGTCAGTTTGATTTCATATTTTTCAAAAATTATATATATATATATATATATATATATATATGTAAATTAAAATGTCCTTCCGAAGCGGGCGACGGGATTTCGATTCCGGCGACCGACAGTTTCCTACAGGCACTCCACACCCAAAATAACGCCGACACATGATCATAGCTATCTGCCCACTGTCGCTCTTGTTTCAGACTCCATGTCCCATATAGATTAATAGTGGATCTTGGACAGCGGTCCTACTCAACATCTTATGACCAATATACATCAGCTTCATAATGTCCAAGACTATAAAGGTGACAACTCTATTTCTATGGGTAATGGTCAACAGCTTCCTATTACTCACATTGGCAAAGGGCTTCTTCCTACTCCGTCTCGTAAGCTTTTACTTTCAAATATTCATCATGTACCTAATTTAGCTTACAATTTACTTTTGGTTCATAAGCTAACTACGCAAAACTCTTGCATTATCACTTTTACTTCTAACGGATACTCAATTAAGGATCTGTAGACTAAAAAGTTCTTCTTGAAGGGCCTTGCATTCATGGGTTGTACCCCATTCAACTACCTTCAACTAAGTCCAACACGTCTTCAGATCTCGCTCTTCTATCAGTTCAACATGTTCAAGATCTTTGGCATGGACGTCTTGGGCATCCCCACAATCATGTTCAAAAAATTTTAGCTACTTTACAGCTTGTTAGCTTCAAAATCATCTACAAAATTATCTTTTGCCAAATCTCATAATAGGGCTACAACACCATTACAAACTATTCACTCTGATGTCTGGGGTCCCTCTCTTACCACCTCGTGTCAAAATTATGAATACTATGGCTCTGTTTGGGAGCGCGGCAGGCCAGCTTCGTGGCACCTTACCGCGAAGTTGAGTCGTTTGGGGGCGCGGCGGACAAGCTTCAACCGCGAAGTTGGGAGGAAAGCGGGCCGCGGGATTGATCCCGCGGCCAGCGTTCCGCAGCAGATTTTCACCCTAGTTGCCCCTCCATCCGATTCCGCTTGGTTTCTTCGCAGCATTCGTTCAGCCCCCCTCCTTCGTCGAGGACTGTCGAAGAGCAATGGCAGTTGTTGCATGCTTATTCTTTTTCCTACTCCTTATCCAAACGCCGGTCTCCTCCGCCTCTCTCGATCGCCGGCGGACCATTGTCGAAGTGGAAGGCAGGCCAGATGGCGTGGTTTGGATTTGCAGCTCTCTCGATCGCCGGCTGAGATCAGTATTTTCCTTCGTCTCATTGATAACGCAAAGCAGGAGAGCCGCAAGAGCTAGTGCTTCAGTTGTACAGAGATTGTGAAACAGGATCCTAAAAATGATCTCATCAGTAGGGGCGAGGAGAAGGATTTTGTTATGCAGTGGTTGAGGAAGTCAACAAAGCTTCAACTCATATTTCTAGCCCTACTCTGTACAAAAACATTTCTCTTCTATCCATAGTGGGTCATGGTGGCATGGGCAAGACAACTCTCCTACAACACATCTATGAAGATCTGAAAGAAGAATTTGAACTGAAAATGTGGGTTTGTGTTTCGAACGACTTTGATGCAAAAAAGGTGATTGTCGATTTTGAGAAATTAAGATCACTTTAAGAACTAAATGAGTTTAATGTTAAGAATGAGAATGGTTATAGAATTGGGGGCTTTGGAACATATGAGCGAGATGCGCAAATTAAAAATACATTTTCTGTAAAATGTGAAGGATGCTAGAGAGGCTGGCACTGAAAAAATTGTAGGTCTATCCTAAAAATAGTTGATTGCTATCTTTGATCTTAAGAGTTAAATTTTGGGAGAGAACTCACTGTGAACTTCTCTTCTATTTTTTGAGTTTTTGGCTTTCTGAATTTAACTGTTTGGCCTCTTTAAATTACTTTCATTTTGTTAGTAATATCTGTTAGTTAATATAAGCTACTAATTCCAATATTTTTCCTTGAATTCATTTTAGTTTGCAAATTTCTATATAAAATACAGCAAACTTGAATTTGTTATACTTCATGTGATCACAGAAAATTTTATAATGCATGCTAATGAGGCGGTTGCTTCCTTAGATTGAATATCTTTTCACATGCAGCTTGATCATCTTGATGAAAAGATTGTAGAGGAGGAGGAACTTGTTTCAAATTTGCAGAAGAGATTCCCGGTGATTTCGTCCTATGCATTGCCATTGAACTTGCTTTATATTCATGGCTTGCTGGTCATAATTGATAAGTTGAAACCTCATAGTTAAAAGAATTAGTTTTGCCTCCTTTTGCAATGAGAATTTTTTGTTTTCTTATTCAGTTTTATCAGTGCAGAAATTGGAGGAAGCAGTGGTTGCTGCAAAGAAATTCTCTTCTCAGTGTCAATTGTTGCTAACTAATGTAATTAAACCCATGTTGGTTCTATTTATTGGTTGCTTAATAAGTCCATGTTGTCCATGTATTTAATGTCTGCAGTGCTTTTTTGCCTTATAGTTGCACAAGAGCTTCGTACAAGTACAAGAGTATACTGAAAAGCTCAAAACATCTGAGCAAGAACTCCAGGTCAACTCGTATTTTCTCTCTCTCTTCTGAATTAGTTAGAATCTTGTCAACCAATCTTGCTTATTTGCTGGTTTCTTGACTTTATGTTTTATTTAGTGTTTTTTTCTCTACACAAAATTGGTTTCAATGCTTTCTGACTATTTGGAGATTGTTATATTCTAGTGGTATAATCTGGTCGGTGAGCTTACAGTTCATACATGTCATATGAGGGCCCTTGGGTTTAATCTTTCCAGGATCTGTGGTTCTGCCATTCGCAGTTCCAAGTAAAATATTTAGAGCTTATTTGGGATCAGTTTTTTTTCTTTTATTTCTAAAAATATGTTTGTTTAGTGTATTTTTCTTGCATAATTTTATTTTTTGTTTCTATACAAATTAACATATTTTTGAAATACTCGAGATAACCTTGCATGATTGAATATTTTATAAAAGCTAGAAGATTAATGCGTCAATGGTTGAGAACATGTGAATGTTTAATCTTTTTGATGGCATAAAGGCGAATTTGAGCTTCAGATTTCTCATTTCCTTGTATTAGTTTCTGTTTTATAACTCTTTTTGCTTCTGAAGTTACGAGAATGTGGCGCTTACGGTATTCTTTGAAACAGTTTTACCAAACAGGGGTAACATGGTCATTTTTTCAGAAACAGCCTGCCCACAGCTATTTTAACACAACTGCGCCAAACAAGCAGACAGCTTCCCCGCAGTAGTTTTCTGGGGCAAGACGACAGCTGCAGCTGAAAAGCTGAGAAGCTGCAGCTGCACCAAACAAAGCCTATGTCATTTTTGTTGATGATTTTCTTTACTTGGTATACTTGCTTAAACATAAAAATGATACTTTCACTAAATTTACAGAATTTAAATGTTTTGCTGAAATCAACTAAGTTCTATTAATATATACTTAGAAGGGATGGTGCAGATGAATTTAGTAACTCCAACGTAAATAATCATGTTGCTCTGTTTGGTATTCAGCATCAATATACCTGTCCGTACTCTCGAACAGAATGGTGTCGCTGAAAGAAAGCATTGACATCTTAAAGAAACATTTCACACCGTTTTGCATGATACGTATCTACCTACGCATCTAGGGGCAAATACTCTTCTCACAGCGTGCTACCTTATTAATCATGTACCCACTAAAATGCTTTAATATAAATTCCCTTATGATGCTTTATTTCACAAACAACTCGCTTGATCATTTAAAAATATTTGGTTACCAATGTTTTCCTTGGCTCAAGCCCTATCTTAACCACAAACTTAAACTCGTATCCCAAGGATGTGTGTTTCTAGGCTATGCCCCCCTCCAATAAGGTTACAAAAACTTAGATATATCAAGTAATAAAATTTATGTTTCTCATCATGTCATATTCAATGAATCTATTTTTCCTTCTCAGCAGCAGAATTCTTCTGATTCTTCTCAGAATCTTCATGACTAATCTATACCCCTACTCTTACCTGTTCCGTCTACTGCGATTCTGTCACCTTCTCATCCTTCCCATTACTCCTACCGACCTAGACTTACCTCTGCCAGTACTGAACAGCACAATCCGTGCATTCAAAGTTTCTGCTACCCGTGGCAGCCCCATTATTTCCCTTCCACCTACTCGTGACAGCTCCTTTATTCCCCACTCCACCAAACTCCCTAAACAAAACCATGGTATGCTTCCTTACCTCCTCCATCTCATTCAATGCTTACTAGGAGTAAAACTGGAAATCTTAAACTGCGACAAATTATTAACCTTACTCATAAAATAACTAATGATCCCCCACAACTTATACAATGGCTGTTAAACATGAACATTAGAGAAATGCTATATCTTCGGAATTGCAAGCCTTACATGATCAAGGGATATGAGAATTGATACCTCCCAAATCCCATTATAATATTCTTGATTGCAGGTGGACCTTCAAAACTAAAAATTCAGACGGCACAGTAGCTCGGTACAAGGCTCGACTAGTGGCTCAAAGGTTCAACCAACAAGAAGGCAAATATTTTTTTGACACATTCAGCCTGGTTGCGAAATTTTCTACAATTCGGATCTTTCTCACCATCGCAACTACCTATAAGTGGAATATTCTTCAACTTGACGTTTCCAATGTTGTTCTTCATGGTATTCTTTATGAGGGTGTTTACATGCAACAACATCAAGGGTTTCTCGATCAACTTCATCCAACTTACATTTGTAAACTCAAAAAGGCTATCTATGGGCTTAAGCAGGCGCCAATGGCATAACACCTTCACTACTTATCTTCAATCTCTTCACTTTCAAGTTAGCTCCGCAGATCCATCTTTATACGCATATCACACCAACAACACACATATCTAAATTTTAATATATGTTGATGATATCTTACTCACTAGAAATGATTCTCAGACTATCGAAACCATTCTTCTACGTATACAGAACGAATTTAAAATGAAGAATCTCGGCTCCATTTCTAAATTTCTCGGCCTACAAGTAACTCATACCACATATGGTCTACATCTCTATAAAACAACTTAGGCACAACAAATTCTTCACACCTCGGGAATGGAAAATTCTAAACCTGTACAAAATCCAACCAACACAAGTCTCCTGACCTCTCTGATCACACTTTATTTCATGATCATTCTTTTTATCGTAAACTAATTAGTTCTTTCCACTATTTGACTTTTACACGACCAGGTATTGCTTATGTGATAAACAACTCCAGTCAAACTATGCATCAACCAACTCAAACCAGCTTTCAGCAGTTAAAGCATATCCTTTTGTATCTCCAAGGCACTATTCATCTTGGCATCGTCCTAGGATATTTACAACTCACTTCCTTTGCCGATGCTGATTGGGCTTGTGATCCTATAAATCGTAAATCCACTATTGGATTCTCCATCTTCTTTGGATCTACACTTGTCTCTGGGACAGTTAAAAAAACAAGGCACCATTGCTCAGTTCTCAGCTGCATATGGAACTTTAGCTATCATGGCGACGGAGATAGTTTGGTTACGACGCTTACTTAAAAAATTTCAAATTAATCTTACTACTCCTACATCTTTGTACTGGGACAACACTACAGCTATGGCTTTGGAAAGTAATCATCTTTTCCATGCTCGTACTAAGCACATCGAGATCGATTGTCACTATATTTGAGAATAAGTAAAAAACAACACTCTCACGGTTCATCATATCAATACAATTGATCAACTTGCAGATTTATTCACAAAATCTCTTTCAAACTCAAGGTTTAAGACTCTTCGAAACAAAATTTACCATCTGTGACAAAGATGATCAATTTGAAGTGGGGTGTTAATATACTTTTATAGGTTACTGGTTCAGTTTATTGTCGAAACTATCTGGTTCACTCTCTCTGCTTTTATGTGTGGATCGTTTTCTATAAATAGGATTGCTTGTATATTCATTTTGGAATAATAATATAGAATTTCTTTCCATTCCTTTTCTCTTTATTGTTAATGTTATCATATGCAGTTCTCGACTTAATACCTGAGTGGGTTTGTTGGTAAGTGGAATATGTCGCCAAAATCTTAAGACGCAGTTTATTCAGAATCATTATATATAAAACTAGCAAATGTTTCTGTTAGCATTCAATCTACTTCTCCTATATGTGCTAGACTTGTGTACTAAATTTTGATTCACGTTTTAGATTAAAACTTTCTTCTCGTGCCATACAATGATTATGAAGCGAAAGATTTAATTTAAAAATTTTATTTATAAAGAGATTTAGCAGAAAGTGTTTTTGTGCTTTGTCGGCTTTGTTTTTTCCAAGGATGAAAATATGTTGGAAATGCAAATTTCTGATAAAGTTGCCAATTTTCAATGATTTTTTAAGTTAGGAAATCTTTACTTATCTATAATATGTTTAAGTAATAAAGGTTTGTAATAATTTTCTTACTATTTTACTCTTAATTTAATTTTTTTTTCACATGCTACAGAATTTGAAATTTTATTGTTTAAAGCAATGATATTTTTATTTGTTGTGTTCCAAGCATATAAAATTTTATTTGAGTAATTAAATTAAAACCATGTCATTAATAATTACATTAAAAAATTTTTGAATCTCCAAATTAAGGTTAATTGACTACAGTTACCTTTCCTCCTTTTGTTAACCCCAGCTTCAAGACTTGTTATCTTAATTTTGGTAAAAATATATTTATGTTTGGATGTGCTCACTTGTTTATTAAGTGTTTCAGGTGAATTGAAATTACAACTTTGCACACTTCATAGGTTGGAAAATATGTATACCTATCTAATGACTGACAATTACGAGATCACCTCAGCTGGGTCAAGATAAGTGCAATTACACTCTGGATTGATGTATTAGGATCATTTTAATTCTATTGTCTTAGAACCGTATTAGATATTTTATGCATATTTTTGACAATAAACTCACATAATAATCTCACATGTTAAGATTAAAATTAAACATTCCAAAATTTGAGAAAAATTATTTTTATGGTTGAATATTTTTTGAATTATATTTAAAAAGAATTAGAATTGTTTTTAGTTGTGTTTTGAAGACTTTTCTAAATTTAACTGTAATTTTATTAAATGTTTTGATAAAATATTTGTATTTCTAGCTTTGAATTAACTCTTGTTAGATCCAGAATATTATTTTGAGTAAAATTCTTATATTAGTTTATTTTTAGTGATAATTTCATGTTAAATAATTTACATATTATTAAACTCCTTTCCTTATATATTAATGCTATATTTCTCTTCATCTTGGTTACATTTATCTCACTTTAAACAGGTTTAAATGCATACATTTTCGTAGCTGATTTATTTATATATATAGATTATCTTGCTTCCTTTTAAGATATTAACTAGCGTTCTTTTATTTAACCAAAGCTCAAATTTGTGTAAATAAAATGAAATCATGATGCTATATACTGGCAGGAATTTCGGTTTTACTTGATCACTTAACTGCCGACTTAATGGCTGATTTCATTAAAACAATAGTGCCGTTGGAATTTCTGCAGCCAATTTGTTCCCTTGTTTAACAATTTATACATCATATGCTTTTTTCATAATATTTTTTTCAAAAGATGACCCAACTACTTTCTTTGATTTCTTACTACTAGAATATGGCATCTATTCACAACTTTAAACTCAAGTGGCATCCAAACTTATACATTAATCTTCTCGTAGACTATATCTATGAGTTAAATTTATAGTGATGATGAAGAAGAAGAAGAAGCTGAGTGCACTCCTCGCTGCAAGCTCACCAAGCTTGTAAGTGTCCTTAAGCTGTTTGAATGAAGGATTTAACACATCATAGATTGCAAATGGATAGCCACATCTCCCAAAAAAAAGAGGTGTTCATAAAAGCAGTAGAAATTTGAAGATGGAAAACATTCTCTTTACTTTTTAGTGGTTTTGTGTAGATCCTTTTTTTCTTAATCTATCAATAGGGATAGTGGGTAGCATATGTGTGCTTTGTTTAGTAGGTATTTAGGTTGTTTGTTTACTCTTATATTTGCATTTGATGTAAATTTATAATTCTTTTGTCCTCGTGCTTGATATTTTGATTGATCATTAAATTGCCCACACTTCTCAAGTGTACATTCATATGGTCTTATTATGTCCTTTCTATTAATCACATATTAAAAAAATAAATAAAAATGCATAAATTCAAGAAGAGCTTAACATCAATCTCAAGGCCTTGTATGTTTAACTAAATTAAGTTTTCCATTATCAAAAAAGGAAGATTAGAAACCTCAGAAGATTAAGCTTATATTAAATATTTTTATGATCACAAATATAATTTGGTTTGAATTAAAATTGTTGACCTAAGGTTTGTGCAGGTATTACTGTAAATATTTCAAGTAATAGTTTGAAAAGTAAACCTTATGAAAAAATAAGTACACTCAGAAGCATGTGCATGATTGAAAGGAATGTGATGTTCCAAGTTATTTAAGCTAATTTATGTGATTCCATACCTATGATTCGAAATGCAAATTATGTTATTATTATTATTATTTATAGGTACTGGTGTTGCCAAGATGACTAGCACATAAACATATGATAGTACTGAACATAAATAAAGGCTGATATACTGAAATATTTAAATTATAAATTTAAATTTAATTGGTTATATTGTATGATCAACTGAAATTAAGGTTCTCTAGATTTGATTGGATTATGTTATCATGAATTGTATTATATGATCATGTTTGATTTAAGCCCTTTTCAGGAAGATTAGTGTATATAATAATCAATAAAAAAGATTTTAATATTTTATTGTAGACATTCCTCTCTCAAATGATCAATCTTATTTTGACAAAATTGTTGATGTTTACATTTGATAAGATAATTTAAATTTTGAAGTAATCAAATTGGACATTGTACATTATCCTATATGATTAATATGGTCGTCTTAATCAATGAATAGAACTTATTACCCTTAATTAGGATTATTTAAATTTTAAGTTAATTATGCTATAAGATACATTGTAATATTAATTAACCTAACTAAAATAAATTCATTTAATCACATCATAATTTAAATTCTAGTATGATTTGAATTGAAATAATCGTATTATTGACTAGTAAACTTTTTTATTCTTCTTAAACAACATTAAGATTTGAATTACTTATGGGGAAATGTTAATATGACTTCCTATATAAAGTGGAGGTATTTTCAGCAAAACAATTGTGCCATGGCATTAAAATGAAGGAATTTTTGACTTGGGAAGTTTTATATAGAAATTGGGTGGTATGTATGTAAACGCCCTTAGAAGAGTGGGGAGAGTTTTCCAATGGAAATGGCTAGCGATGCCGCCGTGCATTCTTTTAAAAAACATTTAATCTCACATCAAAAGGAGAATTGCTCACATCAAAAGGAGAATTACTTGCTCTACCGTTCTTTTGTTCTTTTCTTAGGGTTGTCAAAAATTGACTCGATATACTGTAACATGACTCAAACTCGACTCGAAAAATTCAGGTTAGAGTTGACTCAAATATTTTTGGGTTGGGTTCGGGTTGAGTCTTTCGACCTGTTTATTATTTGGGTCGGGTTGGGGTTGACCTCATTCTGGTTGGGTCAATTTTCAGTCGGACACATATCCAATCCGCTGACCCTAATTGACATTCCTAGGTGTTAAAAATTGATCTGACATGGCAACACGACTCGATCTCGACTCGAAAAATCCGGATTAGGGCTAAGGTTAACCCGAATATTTCTCGGAGGATTTGGGTTGTTTTTTCGACAAATTTATTATCCAGGTTGGTTCAGGGGTTGACCCGATTTAGGTCGACCCGAACCCGACTTGAAATTGGCATATCTAGTTTTTATAGCAATTCATGCGCATTTATCTCTCATTTAAATTTTGGTTTTAATTAAAAAAAAACTTTTAGAATGAAAATTTTAATTTGAAATTTTATTTGAATTATTTTGATTTATTGAACTTTAATAAATTAATATTTATACAAATTAAATAAGTTTAATCAACTCAAATATGCTCAATGTGATGCTTCAATAAGGCTAAAAGAGCTGCACAATCAATAAATCAGGCTCAAATTGATAAGGCTGAACGAGCTTGATTAATAAGATTAAGCTAGGTTTGTTGATAAGGTTAAACATGCTCGATTAATAAAAGTTAGGTGTCACGGACTAATTTTTCTATAATCACCCGTGCGGCTTTAGCGCTCTCCCCTAGTAATAAATCAGCCTAACCCTCGCAACACTAGAGCTTGTAAGCACAAATGCTCTAAGAAGAAGAGTAGAGAGAAAGAGACACTTCACACATGAATACTTGAAAACTTTGATTCAAATGCTTGGGTCGTTACAAATGAGGGAGGAAATCCCTATTTATAGTCCCCTCCAAGCCATGGGAACATTCTAGAATACATTAAATTATTCTAGTTTATAGAGTATTCTATACTATTCATACACTACATGCATATCCCTAGAACTTTCTAGGTTACACTTGGCTTCTCCTTGAAGCTTCTCTTTCTCCTCTTATGAAGAATTGGTTAGAAGCTTCTAGAATCCCTTTGATTGCTCCCCATATTCTGACATTGTTTAGAATCTTCCACCTCATGCTTTCCTTGCTAATTTCTTGAATGTTGCGGAGCGTGACACTCTCCCCCACTTAAACCTATAATGCCCTCATTGCGGCTTCCCCCACACCTTCGAAATTGCCTTCTTCATTTGGCCCCAGGCTTGGCAAACTTTGGTTTCTCCTTAGTGTAATGGGAGAGGGGTGTCATGCAGCAAGTCTTCCTAGCTGGTGGATTATCCCTTACCTCTAACCTTGTTGATAAGTTTTCCCCTTTGTCCTATGCAATGTTATCCTTGAGCTGAATTGCCGATAACGTCTTGGATCTTTACTTGCTTACTCTTATCACTGGTACTGAGCAAGCTTGTCCTCCTTCTGTGATGCACAATCAATTAGCAAATGGCATTGGGAATGCTTTTGCTTGCTCCAAGAAGCATATCAGAGGACAACCTTATAATCATCCAAAGGAATGACTGAGGAGTCTAAAGTACCTGACCATGCCCCAATGATTGTCTTGACTCCCTTAGCCATTCCATTGATTGGCTCCACTGTTTAGTTGACGACTTTGATGGAGCCCTCTCCTTTAATCGTCTGCAATCCTATCCTCTTTGCTTTCTCCCTAGAGATGAAGTTATGGGAAGCACTTGTATCCACCATTGCCTTAGTGGTCTTCCTTCCGATTGTCATCTCCACCAAGAGTAAACCCTTCCCTTGGGGCTTTGTCGGGGCTTATATCCCGTTTATCAATTGAAGAGCTCCCATCTATGCCTCCATGTCATTCTCCGTATCACTTTCCTCCTCCTTATAGCTTGTAATGAGGGAGTTACATGCCTTCTTCTGAGGGCAATCCCTTGCCCAATGAGGTCCTTCACGAAGAAAGCAGCTGTTTTGATATGACTTGTTAGTCTTCCCCTTGTCTCATGCCTTGGTTTGAGTTGATTCACGACGTTTCTCCTCCTTATGCTTGCCCTTGTCATCCCCACCTTTGACTTCACCATTCTTCTTATCTTCTGGATTTCTAGACTCCTTCGAATAATCAACCAAACTTTCAGCAATCGCGATGGCTGTGGCAAGATCTTGCACTCCTCGCCTCCTAAGCTTGTTCTTTGCCCAACGTTGGAGCCCATCCATGAAGTTAAAGAGAGCATAATTGTCTGACATATCAGGGATTTCAAGAATCAAGCTTGTAAATTCTTTAATGTAGACTTGAATCGATCCCTCTTTCTTGAGCCTTTGCAACCGGGCTCTAGCTTCATCCTCAGCATTCTCGGGGTAAAACTGTATCTTTAGTTCCCTCTTAAAGTCATTCAAAGTGGTCATGGAGCACAAACATTTCTTTACATCTGATTTTCTTCTTCTTCACCAAAGAATAACGATGTCCGAGAGATAAAGAGAGGCAAATTGTATTTTTGCATCTTCATTGGCAATCCTCATCGCTCCAAAGTATTGCTCTAGTCCCCATAGAAAGTTGTCTACTTCCTTTGTGTTGTGAACCCCTCCAAAACTCATAGGTTTTGGAACTTCGATTCTCTTGGCTTCGAAAGTCAAATGGCTTATGGATGTCGCTAGTGCCCTCTTGCAGAACGACATGTCTCCACGTACCCCCTTTAAGCTAGCACGCAAGTCGCTCATCTCCTCCTCATGGGCTCTTCGCACCTCTTGGAGCTTCACCAACAACTCCTCCTGCATCTTAGCCCTATGACCCATTAAGGTCTCCTCAAGTTGTAGCATCATACCTCTGATCGTTGAATGGATGGTGACGTCCTCCTCCTCGAGTCCATCAACCCTTTGGCCAAGATCCTCTACCTTGCCCTCCATGCCATTCATTGCCTCCTCCACCCGAGTAAATCGTGATTCAAAGCCATGCATGGTCTCCTTAGACCTCCAACGTGACTTGGACGCAATAGTATCTATGAGCTCCTGACGACCTTGCCCTTGTTGAGATGTTTCCACGTTTTTGGCTTCGGACTATATTGCGTGCTCCCTAACACTCTTTGTTATACCTTCGAACCAAGGCTCTGATACAAAATTTCATGAACTGACTTTTCTATAGTCACCCGTGCGGCTTTAGCGCTCTCCCTTAGCACTAAATCAGTCTAACCCTCGCAACGCTAGAGCTTGTAAGCACAAAATGCTCTAAGAAGAAGAATAGAGAGAAAAAGACACTTCACACTTGAATACTTGAAAACATTGATTCAAATGCTTGGGTCGTTGCAAATGAGGGAGGGGATCCCTATTTATAATCCCCTCCAAGTCATGAGAACATTCTAGAATACATTAAATTATTCTACTTTCTAGAGTATTCTATACTATTCATACACTACATGCATATCCTTAGAACTTTCTAGGTTACACGTGGCTTCTCCTTGAAGCCTCTCTTTCTCCTCTTCTCTAGAATTGGGTAGAAACTTCTAGAATCCCTTTGATGTCTCCCTATATTCTGGCTTTCTCTAAAATATTTCGCCTCATGCTTGCCTTGCCAATTCCTTGAATGTGGTGGAGCGTGACACTCTCTCCCACTTAAACCCGCAATGCCCTCATTGCGGCTTCTTCCACACCTTCGAAACCGCCTCCTTGGTTTGGACCCAAGCTTGGCAAACTTTGTTTTCTCCTTAGTGTTATGGGAGAGGGGTGTCATGCAGTAAGTCTTCCTAGCTGGTGGCTTATCCCTTTCCTCCAACCTTGTTGACATGTTGTCCCCTTTGTCCTGTGCAATGTTATCCTTGAGCTGAATTGCCGTTAGCGTCTTGGATCTTTGCTTGCTTACTCTTACCATTGGTACTGAGCAAGCTTGTCCTCCTTCCGTGATGCACAATCAATTAGCAAATGGCATTGGGAATGCTTTTGCTTGCTCCAAGAAGCATATCCCAGGACAACCTTGTAATCATCCAAATGAATGACTGAGAAGTCTAAAGTATCTGCCCATGCCCCAATGCTTGTCTTGACTCCCTTGGCCATTCCATCGATTGTCTCCGCTGTTGAGTTGACCACTTTGATAGAGCCCTCTCCTTTAGTTGTCTGCAATCTTATCTGCTTTGCTTCCTCCCTAGAGATGAAGTTGTGAGAAGCACCTGTATCCACCATTGCTTTGGTGGTCTTCCCTCCGATTGTTATCTCCACAAAGAGTAACCCCTTCCCTTGGGGCTTTGTCAGGGCTTGTATCCCATTTAGCAATTGAAGAGCTCCCACCTGTGCCTCTATGCCATTCTTCGTATCACTTTCCTCCTCTTTATGGCTTGTAGGGAGGGAGTTAAGGGCCTTCTTCTGAGGGCAATCCCTTGCCCAATGAGGTCCTTTACAAAGAAAGCAGCTGTTTTGATATGGCTTGTTAGTCTTCTCCTTGTCTCATTCCTTGGTTTGGGTTGATTCACGATGTTTCTCCTCCTTATGCTTGCCCTTGTCATCCCCACCTCTGACATCACCTTTTTTTCTTATCTTCTGGCTTTCTAGACTCCTTCGAATAATCAACTAAGCTTTCAACAACCGCGATGGTCGTAGCAAGATCTTGCACTCCTCGCCTCCTAATTTCTTTATTTGCCCAATGTTAGAGCTCATCCATGAAGTTTAAGAGAGCATCCTTGTCTGAGGTATCGGGGGTTTCAAGAACCAATCTTGTAAATTCTTTAATGCAGTCTTGAATTGATCTCTCTTGCTTAAACCTTCGCAACCGGACTCTAGCCTCATCCTCAGCATTCTCAGGGTAAAACTGCCTCTTTAGTTCCCTCTTTAAGTTATTGAAATTGGTCATGGAGCACAAACATTTCTCTACATCTTATTTTATTCTTCTCCACCAAAGCATAGTGATGTCCGAGAGATAAAGAGAGGCAAATTGTATTTTTGCATCTTCATCGGCAATCCTCATTGCTCCAATGTATTGCTCTAGTCCTTATAGAAAGTTGTCTACTTCCTTTGCGTTGCGAACCCCTCCAAAACTCATAGGTTTTGGAACTTCGATCCTCTTGGCTTCGAAAGTCGGATGACTTGTGGATGCCGCTAGTTCCCTCTTACAGAACATGTCTCCACGTAACTCCTCTAAGCTAGCACACAAGTCGCTCATCTCCTTCTCACGGGCTCTTCGTACCTCTTGGAGCTTCACCAACAACTCCTCCTGCATCATAGCCATATGACAGATTAAGGTCTCCTCGAGTTGGAGCATCATACCTCTGATCGCTGAATGGATGGTGACATCCTCTTCCTCGAGTCCATCAACCCTTTGGCTAAGATCGTCTTCTCAGCCCTTCACGCCATTCATTGCCTCCTCCACCTGAGTAAGACATGATTCAAAGCCATGCATGATCTCCTTAGACCTCCCACGTGACTTGGATACAACGGAATCTCTTTGCTCCTGGCAACCTTGCCCTTGTTGAGATGTTTCCACGTTTGTGGCTTCGAACTCCATTGCGTGCTCCCTAACGCTCTTTGTCATACCTTCGAACCGAGACTCTGATACCAACTGTCACGAACTGACTTTCTATAGTCACCCGTGTGATTTTAGTGTTCTCCTTTAGCACTAAATCAGTCTAACTCTCGCAACGCAAGAGCTTGTAAGCACAAAATGCTCTAAGAAAAAGAGACACTTCACACTTGAATACTTAAAAACTTTGATTCAAATGCTTGGGTCGTTACAAAATGAGGGAGGGGATCCCTATTTATAGTTCCCTCCAAGACATGGGAACATTCTAGAATACATTAAATTATTCTACTTTCTAGAGTATTCTATACTATTCATACACTACATGCATATCCCTATAACATTCTAGGTTGCACTTGGCATCTCCTTGAAACCTCTCTTTCTTCTCTTCTCTAGAATTGGGTAGAAGCTTCTAGAACCCCTTTGATGGCTTCCCATATTCTGGCCTTCTCTAGAATCTTCCGTCTCATACTTGTCTTGCCAATTTCTTAAATGTGGTGGAGCGTGACATATGTATGTTCATAAGGCCAAACGAGCTATTTGATTAGAGTTCATTAAAATCGAGCTTGAGCCGAGTTTGAACATGCATTAAAATCTGTGTTTTAATAAATGGAACAAATAAAAATTGAATTTAATTTAACGGCGAAGTTATCTAGTCTATTTGTTGTGCTTAGTTGAATTGAAATTAAATCTAACTTAAATACTGTTTAAAGTATAAAATATCGTACTCAAAATAATTATTGAAACATTGCTCACCTTGACGTGGTGATAAGAGTAGCCAGCATTTCACTCTAGCAGCTGTATGTGGCTAGGATTCTCCAGTACTCGTGAAGGAGATGCTTTTATGCCTTGCTTGTACAAAATGAAATGGTATTGAAACAAATTTTTGGGCATTTATATACATAGCTCACAATTCTTATGTATTTACTTATCTAACACCCAAACAATCATATTTACATGCATACCACTCAAATTTTTAACAACATATAAAAAATATTATCGTCACTCTTTTTAAAAGCCAAATATACTTTTTTTTTTGCATAGCTTCAAGGCACTTAGGTGTGTTAAATAGAAATAACAAATTTGGTGTGTTTAGATATGTAAATACATAATCATTGTTTGCTATGTGAGTAAATACTTGTTAATCTTTGTTAAACTCAATGAATTAGAACTTTCTCATCAAACTAATCAAAGCATACAGCTTCGGAAGCTTTTGGAAGCCGTGTTTTAGTTATTTATTAATCTTTTCCGTCACTGATGCCTCGAAATAAAAAAATCAAAGCTGCATAAGAAAATGGAAAGCCAGACCTGAACATAAATAAATTCCTGCCCAACTAACCCAGCAGCTAAATAAAGTGAAAAATTTTTTGTCCGCACTTCTAGTAATATGCTCTTATTGAAATGAAATTGCGGGGGTTATTGGAGGTTATTATGGGGATTAATGCAGGAGTCTATTGAAGTAGAACCGCAGAGGTTATTGGGGTGTTATTTGGGCATCAACTCCAATAATGCAGTAATAATGCTTCAATAACCACCCAGTAGCCTCCGCAGTTCAACTCCAATAACTCCCCGCAATAACACCCCAATAACCTCCATGATTTCACTCCAATAGCCTAAGCGGTTTGTTTTAAATTCAATGAGACCACAATAATAATATTTGATAGGACTTCGGACATAAAATTTTACCTAAATAAAGAACATGAAAGTCGTGGACAAGTTTAATCATAGAAAACTTGAATTTTTTTTGAAAAGCTAAATTGGTTGAACGGGCAATCATATTCAATTTTTCTTTGGTAACCACGAGGATTAAATAAATAATAATAGCATTAGGGAGTTCTTACACATTTACCAAATCTTGTACGCATAAAAAACAATTTAGATAAATGATGTGTTAGAACTCGAGCACAAATTTTAGATGTGATACAAATGCAAATAAAACTTTATTTATAGCTATAGATAATATGGAGTAAAGAGCTACTTAATTTAGGTGGATAATGAAGAAGAATAGAGATAAAAAGATTTGAACTGAAATTCTTGGATCAGAACTCCGCTGAGAAAGAGAAGTATTCATTGAAGATCAGCATGGAAGAAACAATAACACATTTAGGTGAATGAAATTAATTTGTATTGGAAGTATCCATTATCAAATGTTGTTTGTGGACAATCTTGTTAAGAAGTAGAAAGAAGAAGAAGAGAGAAGAGAACAAAAAAAGATGACTAGGGTTTCCATTTTATTGTATAGTTCAATTACAAGAATAATATATATATATATATATATATGTATATATATATATATATATATGTATATATATATATATATATGTATATATATATATATATATATATTAAGCAAGAGAATTAAGTATGATAATACTTAAGTATGGAAACTTAAGTATGGTAATATAATAAATATCACCCTTAAGTATAGTAATATAATAAAGGCGAATATGGTAATATATTAAATATCAACCTTAAGTATAGTAATATAATAAAGGCAAATATTATCTAATATTCCCCTCAAACTCACGATGCATAAAGAGAAAACATCGAGAGTTTGCTAGTCGAAAAAATTAAAGCGTTGAGTAGAATGCGATTTGGTAAACACGCCAGCAAGTTGCATGGAGGAAGAAATATAGGGTAAGGTGATGGTGCCATGTTGAAAGTGATGGCGAGTGAAATGACAATCAATCTCAATATATTTGGTGCGCTCATGGAAGACTGAGTTGCAGGCAATTTGTATAGCACTCTTGTATCATAGTACATGAGAGTTGGGCTAGAAAAAGAGACACCCATATCGGCAAGTAACCAGCGCAACCAAACAATTTCTGCAGTGGTGGATGCCATGGAACGATACTTAGCTTTGGTAGAAGAAAGGGAAATAATCGCTTGCTTTTGCTCTTCCAAGAAATAAGAAAATCTCCTAGAAAAATACAAAATCCGGTGGTAGACTTTCGATTGGTGGGATCACCACTCCAATCAGCATCTGAGTATGCACGTAATTCTAAGGACGAAGATGCAGGAAAGAAAAGACTCTGAAATTGAGTGCCTAGAAGATACCGAAGAATGCGAAGAACAGCTGCCCAATGAACTGAAGTAGGAGAGACAACAATTGACTAACAACATGGACAGTATAAGCAATATCAGGTCTAGTGATGGTAAGATATACCAAACTGCCAACAATTGTGCGATACAAGGTAGGATCAGACAAATGAATGCCATCAGAAGAGGTATAATGAACATTAAGCTCAAGAGGAGTAGCAGTGGTCTGAGAATCAGAGATATGAGCTTTTTCAAGGATGCTGCCAATATACTTTGATTGGGAAAGAAGATAACCTCTAGAAGAATGTGCCACTTCAATTCCCGAAAAGTATCGAAGAGTACCTAAATCTTTCATCTCAAACTGTTGAGCTAGTTTTAATTTCAACTCTGCAATCCCATTATCATCGTCCTCAGTAATAATCATGTCATCAACATATAAAGAGAGTATGATCCGGCCATGGGAGGTACTCTTGAGAAATAAGACAGTGTCATGTGAGCTAGAATGAAAACCAAGGGATGCAATCACAATAGAGAACTTTTCAAAACAAGCTCGGGGAGCTTGTTTAAGGTTGTAGAGAACTTTTTTTAATTTACAAACTTCGTCATGATTATGAGAGACACCTGGTGGAGGCACCATGTAAGCTTCCTCTTGAAGATCACCATTTAAGAATGCATTTTTAACATCCATTTGAGAGATATGCCACTGATGAATGGATGCGATTGCAATAAGAGTGCGGATAGTAGTCATTTTGGCAACAAGAGCAAATGTTTCTTCATAATCCAAACCATACTGTTGAGAAAGTCCCTTAGCAACCAAATGAGCCTTATATCACTCAACTGACCTATCAGACTTGGTTGTGATCTTATACACCCAACGAGAACCAATTGCATGTTTTCCTAGTGGAAGAGAGACTAGGTCCTAAGTATCTGTCTTGTGCAAAGCAGCTAGTTCTTCTGCCATAGCTTGCTGCCAAAGAGGATCAAGAACAGTCTCTTGATAGGAGGAAGGCTCAGAGAAATTATGAATGGAGGTTAAGAAGGAAGCAAAAGAAGTAAAATATGTGGAGTAAACAAAGTCTGGTAATTTAGTTGACTTACGTTCACGTTGAGGGTAACGAGGAAGAGGAGGATCCACAATCATAGAGGGTTCTTCGAGAGCAGTAGAGGCAGAGGGAGCAACAGGATCTGCAGAACTTCTAGTGTCAACCCTGCAAAGCTCAATATCAAAATTATTTGGATGATGTATCACATGATGAGGTGCAATATCAGTGTCTATGTGAAAATGATCATTTGAGATAAGATCAGAATTTGTAAGTCCATGAGAGGAAGGAGGAATAGAGTAAAATGGTATATGCTCAAGAAATACAACATGACGAGAGACAAAAAGTTTTTGAGTGACGGAGATCATAATAACGATATCCTTTCTGACCATCACCATAACTAAGAAAAACACAGATTGCCGATTTTATTGCGTTGTACTTGAGGATGAAGAACAAAACATGTATAACCAAAAATTCTCAAAGCGGAATAATCAGGAGGGTGAGCATACCGTTTTTCAAAGGGAGACAAACCTGACGGAACAGAGGATGGAATTCTGTTAATAATACAGATATCAGTAAGAGTAGCTTCCCCCCAAAATTTATTTGGAATAGAACCAGATAGAAGAAGGAAACGAGCTGTTTCAACAATGTGATGGTGTTTCCTTTCAGCAACTCCATTTTGTTCAAGTGTATCAGTACAAGAAGTTTGTAGTAAAGTCCCATCAGAGGCAAGTAATTCAAAGAATTTAGTAGAGGTATATTCACCTCCCAGATCACATCGAAATCACTTAATAACAACATTATGTTGAGTTTTGACAAGTGTCTGAAACATATAATAAACACTAAAAAATTCAGAACGATTTTTCATAAGATAAACCCAACAATAACGAGTATATTCATCAATGAACGAGACATAATATTTAGATCCACCTTTAGTAAGAACAGGAGATGGACCCCATACATCAGAATGAACCAAATCAAAAGGTGCAACAGAACCTGAAATACTTTTAAAAAAGGGTAAAGCAGAAAATTTAGCAAGTTTACAACCACAACAATAAGAAATATCATGAGTTTTTAACTTGCCCAAAGCTCCCTTAGAAACTAAATATTTTAGACAAGGAAAAGAAACATGTCCAAGACGAGAGTGCCATAGGTAAACGTTAGAAGATGATGAACTCAAACGAAAGGATGATAGGTCAACACTAGAAGCTGCAACATCTGGAACTTTTAGCTCATCTAGATTATAAAGTCCCCCTTGCCTACGACATGTCCCAATCAACCTCCTGGATTGCGGATTCTGCACATAACAATAAATGGAAGAAAGTGAAACTGAAAAGCCAGAATCACATAATTGACTAACAGAAACAAGATTTAAGGTAAGATTGGGGATATAGTAAACATTTGAAAGGGATAAATGTGGAGTGCATACAGACCCAGTGCCTGCTAATGGCATAGGAGTGTCATCAGCAGTCATGACTGATACAGATGACGCAGGATGTAAGGATACAAATGATGTAAAATCGGATGACATATGATGAGAGGCTCCAGAGTCAAGAATCTAAATGGAAGAAGATATACCTGATGGGCTAGAGGAAGGCAAACCTATATTTGAGGAGGCAAACATGACATGTGGTTGTGTGACAAGAAAATTTTGAAACTACTCAGCAAGAGTTTGTTGGAGGAACAACAGCTGCAACATTTGATGTTGTAGTTTTGAAGCTTCGTGGGTGCATTTTGCTCATCTCCTGGTTGTCGTGCCTTCTGTTGTCAGATCGAGACTGAGCCCGACTGATGGTGATGTTCATACCGTCAAGTTTTTGCCCATTCATCCCCTCGATGGCGTCCTACATAGCATGCTCGTTGCCATAAGTGATAAATCCAAACCCCCTCGACCTCCTCGTCTCTCAATCATTTATAACCTTTGACTCGAGGATGTCGCCGAAAGTGCTGAAGGCGCTCTGTAGTGATTTGTCATCCATTGACCAGGAAAGTCCGCCGATGAATAAATGAAATTCAACATCCGAAGTAACCATGATAGAAAGACGAAGAGGTTCAGAACGATGACCTTTTCTTATTCGCTTGCCTTTCCTGCCAATCTCCTCCGCAGAAAATTTACAAAACGGAAGGAAAATTCCTTTCCAGATTCACTTCCCTACGCCTGGTCGCTGCCGCTAAAGTTGTTGTTCTCGAACCTCCTTCGTAGAACTTCCTCTGTCACAATCCAAGCTCCCTTCGCGAAATCACCGAAGGCCTGTTCGAACCTCACACGAACCTCCTCTGTCAAATCTTCTTCGTACTTCTTGCACCGAAGTATTCTCCTCTGTCCCCACCGAACAAAATCTCCAAATTCGATCTTTTCTATTCCCTCGAACCTTGCTCTGATACCATGTTAAGAATTACAAAGAAGAAGGAGAGAGAAGAGAACAAAAAAAGAGGGCTAGGGTTTCCATTGTATTGCATAGTTCATTTACAAGAATAAAATATACATATATTAAGCAAGAGAATTAACTATGATAATACTTAAGTATGGAAACTTAAGTATGATAATATAATAAATATCATCCTTAAGTATAGTAATATAATAAATGTGAATATTATCTAATAAATCTAACTACATAAGATTCAAGTGTAAGTAGTAATCAAATTTTCAGTTTGATGAATTTAAATAGGATTTAAACATGGAGATGGGTTTGAGTTGAAAATAACATTTAGTAATTTTTTTAGTAATTGATTTTCTAAAAATTATGTGTTTCTTCTTCCTTAAGATCAAATTGACAAAGGAAATTATTTTTGTTCATATTTTTAGATAAATTCATTTACATTTGAATTACATTGAAGCTAAATACCAAATGTGAAATTCGATCATGAAGTTTGACATAACAGAGGGTTGAAATGGATGCATAGTGAGCACTTAACAATTTTCTTTTAAGTTCCATAAGTTCAAACTCCCCATTAAATAGGTGGAAACAAATACTTCAATAATAATAAAAAAAAACATGCTAGTTTAAAAAACTTAACAAGATATCTATGCTAATGTAATTTTTTTTGCAAGTAAGCACTTTAGTAAATATTTTAATTGAATAAACAAGATCTAATAAACAACAAGATCAATTTTAACAAACATCTAGGTGAGTGATATATGATGTAGTGTATATGAACTTACAAGTGAGCAGTATAACTAGTAAGCACAATGTAAATTAGCTATTTAACCACACAGGCTATAGTTCACTTTGACTAAATATACACCAGTCCACTACATGTGTCATAGTTTAAAAGAAAGATATATAAAATGATTTAGGTGATGCTAAAATTGATTAAATTTGAGCATCTCTAAATAAAGTTTGCTAAGTAAGAGCATAAGGGCTGCATTATAATAAAAAATAAAAGAACGTTTAACTATGATAACATCCTCACATCATGGACACCAGAGGAAAAGAAATGTAAGGATCAAAATGATTCAGCTCCAATTAATCTTTAATAGATAATTTAAAGTTTGTAAGATGTTTTAAAGGAGAAGATGGCTGAAACATTATAAGTAAAATTGCAAAAACTGTGAATGAGTATCACTTGTAAATCTCTTGCTACTTTTACAGAAATTATCTATGATGCGGTCATCTAGATAAATTATGATGAAAAAGTTTTTGTATTAATTTTTTATGTTCATTACCTTCATAATATATACTTTTTTTAGAGATAATATCTTATATGACTTGGAGACAGTTACTGTAAATAAAGTGTATGATGCTCTGTTCTCTAAAGAGAAGATGAAACAATCCGTGGATGAACATGCTAATTAAGAAGAAGAACTTGTTGTTCAAGGGAAGACTCAAATGAAATGTTTTAATGTTAAAGATATAAGTTCTATAGGCTAGAGTCATAAATCTCACTTTGTCCATTGTAATCCTTCTCACAGGAATCAGAGTTGACAAGGCTAAGCCCCCACTATGCTAGTTAGTCTAATCATCCTTCTTGAAAGAACTAGAGTTTATAGGAAAAATGCTCAATCAATAATCAAATAACAATATTCATCTAGAATTATCAATATAAATTCTCTTAATTTCCTTGATAATGACTTTATTGAATAAATATTTAAATTGAAAGGGTCTACTTTTCAAATTCATTGAGTTGATCTGATTCTCCTTCTTAAGAGGATTTTCTCCCAACTTCCAATAGATTTAAAAGTTTTGATTAAGGCATTCACATGAAAGAAAAGAAAGTTAAAGCAAGGAGATCGATCCTATACCGATGAATCTGAAGAATGGAAAATAAGATCACACGATAAAAAACCTTCAACACCTCGAAATTTTTGGGGAAGAAGAAAGAAAGGGGGAGAGGTTTGGATAGGGTGATGTGAGAGAGTCCTGACATGTGCGAGTCGTCAACGAGGATTTTGGCCTAGAGAAAGAGGATGGGGAGACGAACGACTAGCTGTTGCTAAGCTTTTTTTTATCCTTTTACTTTCAAAGAAACGACTTGGGGCAAATATGGAGTGGAGTGCCTCTAATTAATTACGGGACGTAATTAGCAAGTAATAATGAAGAAATCCCATTCAAAACATGGCCAAAATTTTGAATTTCGAATTTAAAATGTGTACTTCACGATAAGTGTTATTCGTGGTAGTATTTGTGTTGTATTACAATGTTATTGAAGTTCCGCAGTGAAATGGTGTTATTGTAGACTATATTTTCATTGTATTCTGGTATTATCGGCTGAACCACAAAACCAATCTTATTATCGGTATTATTCCACATAGTATTTCAGTGTTATTGGAACCGAATAGCCGAACCAGTGTTATTCATGGTGGTATTCATGTCGGAGTACAATGTTATTTGCTCAAGATCGTGGTCGCGGTTTATTGAAGGTGTTATTGGCGATTAACTCGGTGCGAGCGATGTTATTTGGCGACTAAATCAGCGTGGGCGATGTTATTTGGCAATTTATTCAGAAAGGAGGTGTTATTTCAAGGTTTAATCGGGGCAGCAGGTGTTATTATAGGTGTTTCATGGTTGTATTATAGTTTTATTAATGTTTTGCAGTGTTATTGATGTTTTGTGGTTTTATTCAGTGGAATTTTGTAGTGTTGAGGGGTTTTGTGGTGTTTAGACCCTAACTTAGGCTCTTTTCCACTTCAATTTGGCTTATGTAAACACGACATAAGGCTATTAATGGCTATGTGCATGAGAAGACTCTCCATTTTTTATTTTAAATTTTATGCATTGATTTTTATGTAATTTGCTCGCGTATGGAGCCATAGCATTATGAATGTCTTTAATGTTCCAGATGTGCTTGCTCGGTCTGTTTTGTTATTCAGGGTTATCTGGATAAGTTTGTAGATGATTGAGCCAAATTTAAGTGATAACTCGCGTCGTGAGAGTTTTCAATTCGTTTGAATTAATCTTGGTGCTAGTTAGTGAACTGTGTGTGAATATGTAAATTGCAGTGTTCATGAATGTTTAAGTCACAGAGGGTTTTCCTAGGGTTTTTAAATCCTGTGGAAACTCATTTTGGGGCCCTCTACATGTTGGCCCTTTGCCTTTGAAACTAAGAGTTGAGTGCTTGGGGCCACTCATGTGAGGTTTTCACAATAATGATTCAAGAAGTGGTTTGAAGCTCTATGTAAGGTGAGTTCCATTGCTAGTCCTCTAGGATAGTCAATAGGGAAGTCCTAAGGCTAGATCCTGGGCTTTAGGAGAAAGACAAATCCTCACTAAAAATGAGTTCAACATATTAAATAATCTTCATCTAGCCCCTGAGCTCTTCTTGGCCTAACCGAATGTTCTATTCCATATAATTTGCCAAACATGTTGCAATCCTTGGTGAAGGAAGCTGAACTTCTAGGGTAAGTGCGACTTCAGATCAATAAACCAAAGAGAATGGAGTAAACTGAGTTGGAGTTCTTTGCATAGCGTCGTAGGCTCACATTGCTTCTACTAGCTGTTTGTGCCATTGCCTCTTAGTTTTATCCATCCTCTTCTTCAGAATTTGAACTAATGTTTTATTTAAAGCTTCAGCTAGTATATTAGCTCGAGGGCAATAGATGGTGGAGTAACACCAATCAATGTTGTGTTGAGTTACAAAGTTGTTCTTGGTACTTTTGAATGTAGAATCATTATCAGATATAATCCGATGTGGGATACTAAATCTATAAATGATACAGTCCTTGATATATGTTGGGCTTTGACTTCTCTTAGCGTTATGGATTCCATCCATTTCGAGAAGTAGTCTATTGTAACTTATATGAACCTATTTTCTTTCAATGAGGGAGGGTCAATAGGTCCTATTATGTTTATACCTCAACATTCAAAAGGCCATGAAAGCAATTGCTGGGCGTAATACGGCAATAGGCTGATTTAGGACTACACCATGCCCTTGAAACTGATGGAAACGTCTAGCATTTTCCATGCAATCGCTGATCATCTTTGGCCAATAAAATCTCATTCCTTTAATATTCTCTTTTATTTTGGGACCTGATTGGTGAGCACCTCATAATCTAGAATGTACCTCTTTAACAATCTCTTGAACTTCCTGCTTGCTTGAGCATCGTAGCCACATATGATCAAAGGATCTTCAGTAGAACGTGCCATTTAAAATAGTAAACGATAAGGCTCTAATTTTTGGTTGGTGAGCGAGATATTTGTCTTTAGGAGTTTACCTTCATGTAGGTAATCTACGAAAGTACTTCAACAGTTTGAACACACTTTTTGTGGATTGTTGCATCAACTTGTTCTTCAATGCTTATTTTACTCAAATATCCCATATCGACTGGGGAGAAGACTCAACACCTTAAAATTTGATTGAAATAGATTCTTCTTCCAGACAATTCATCTCTTTAGCTCATTTTGTCAAAGCGTCTCCAGTAACATTTTTACTACGGGGAATTCAATATATAATAACATCTAGTATTTTTTTATGCAATCTCAATGTGTATTGATGGTATTGGTCAACATTTGACCAAATTGGGCTAAGGCCAATTGGTTTTGACCATCCAAAGGTGCCACAAAATTTTAGGGTCAAAAGAGAGGGTTTCAGATTTATTTTTGGGTTTGGTGGGGTTAAGGCGTCCTTTGATGAGGCTAGGGATCAATTTAGGTAGACCCTCTCTCAAAGTGAATTTCATGGTTAAGGTAGTTCCTAGGGTTCATAGGAAGACTCCTAAGGTTTTGAGCTGGTTTGGGTGACCCAGGGCATGTCATGCTTATGGGAACAACCTGGGTTCCTCACCTAGTCAAAACCCTAAACCAATTCAACAAAAGGTAGAGGGTTGGGCTTGCCCTGATGAGGCCCAAGAAAGCACAATCCTCGTCAAGGGTCATGTGCAAGTAGATGGGATGAGTCCTCATAAAAGTGAGATCAATAAAGATAAAAAGAAAAAAAAAAAAAGGTTTAACCCATATTCTCAAATTCCTCAATTTCGCTATAAAGTTGTGAAATTTGAAACAAAAAAATATAAAATTTAACTTTGAATATTTTTTTTAACTCAATTTGATTCAAGATAAAATATCATTACATATAAATCTTTTTAGCTTATTAATATGATTTTTTCGGAGACATGCAATTCAAAAAATAATTATGAAAGACTAGTTATGATGTCTCATGAGTCATGAAGTCAAATGCTTTTGATGAGCCGTGATGCCTTTCCATTTTAGCTCATTATGTGCAATAAAATTATAGAAGTACGGAACATTTATATATACATTAAAAAAAATAATATAATTGAATACTTTTGTGAGACAGTGGTATTAAAAATACAAATAAAAGGTACTTTTTTTATGCAAAATCTTCCCGGCAGTCTTTATGATTGCCGCTGCTTTAAACTAAACCTTTCGTGCTGTCGAGGGGCAAAGCATTATTAATGCTACATATTTATCGTCGCAGGCACTATCACCGCAACTTCAGGATTCTTATGAAGAAAAAATATTAGAGAAACGGACGGACGCCACTTCACACTCTCAGACTCTGCCTATTTTCATTTATTGATGATTCCTGCTGCATTTATTCATGACCACCCATGGGATCATAAATGCCTCTAAACATAAGTTCGGTATAAATGTAATTTAGGGTCCGTTTGGGACACCTTATAAGTGTGGGGGTGCTTTTGAAAATACCACCTAACAGTTTGGTTCACACTTTTTTTGAAAACACTGTTTGCTGCATTTTGGTTTTTTACACTAAACACAGGCCGCGAGTCAAGCCCCGTGATCTACCCGCGGGCCGTTTCAGGATAAGTTGTTTATCCTGAAACGTTCAAGCTGCCCCAAACAGACCCTTCATAGAATTTTAATAATATTTTTAAATAAATCTTAGATATATTTACATAAATACCACACAATTCTTATGTATTTACCTATCTAATACCTCAAATTGGTATTTACATTTATTGTATTTTAACTTTTAAAAGGTCAATAATAGCGATATATTTCATATGATATTGAAATTTAGAATGTTATGAATGTGTTTGAATGTTTTGGTGTTAATATGGAAATAAATGAGAATTTAGTGTCATGAATGTAAATGCCACTATATATTAACCAGTTCAGTAGGCACTTGTTCTTTTGTGCTTGATCAATCGCAGTCGTTCATTAAACTTTTGACGGTTCAGAATTGAAGGTGGCCATCAGAAATGGATGGTAGGATTGTGACTGGGGTAACGGAAGGATTATGCTCACCGTCCCCTTGTGGGCCATTCATCGGCCGTCTTAACTATTTTCTCATGAAAATACGGCTTCAATCCTTATCATGGCCCACCATTGATGTAACATCCATTTGTCAAGCGATGCAAATCCTTAGCACTAATTTGGAGGTGAAGTTTAATTGAAATTGCTGGCTTGAGTTGGTTGGAGAGTTTCTCCTAATTCCAAAACAAAGAACTTATTACTAATTTTAATTTCTTGACAACGAGAAAATTATAGAATAATACTAAGAAGAAAATTTGACATATCATATAACAAAAATATACCATATTGAATCCTCTCAAGTACGACCCAAAACTCGAACAACTAGCAAGCATGACGTCCCGCAACCAAGAAGACTCATAACCTGGACGACCTGCAGCCTAGATGACAAGCTCATATATATATATATATTAAAAATATATATAAAATATAGAAACACCCCTCTAACATCCCCAGTAAAGCAAGGTCAAATAAGTAAATTCAAATATTATACCCCATCATCTATAAATAGGGGATCATTTTATGAATAAAATAGGTCTGAAAAGCCCAAGAAGAGCTTATATTAGAGTTTATTACTGTATACTACTATCTTTCCCGTCTTACACTTTATTACTTGGATATGATTCACAGACAAATTTGTAATCAACATTCTAAAAGGTTCTGTGAGTGTGGATCATGCCACAGACTAAAATAAGAGAAGCACACGAAGAATAAAACTTAAAAGAGAACCATATCATGGAGCTCACCAAGGAGTTTGTGCAGTAGCAAAATCCAAGAGTTGAAAGACCAAATCATGGATGCCCCTGTAGTGACATTGGTTTGGGGAAGGAAGCAGAACCTCAAAGTCAAAGGGCCTGCGCCCAACGACCAAAGAGCACCATTGCTTGTGGAAACGAAAAGAGATTCTTAGTTTTTTTAATAATGTTGGGTTGACAACGATAGATATACAGTAATTCAGGTGCATTGAGGAGCCCCACCAGCCAGATAATGCATTCACTCGATAGATTTCTAAAGCCGAGCCACCAAAATGATTCAAAATTCTTACTTTGGAATCATGCAAGGGTCAGTTTGATCTGTCAACCACATAGCTTCCTTTAAGTTGACCATTTTCTTACTGAAGATCATGGATGCACTGAAGTTCCGCCTTTTCTTTGCCATGCTGAGAGAGTCAATCCTTAGGTGGTTGAATGGATTGCTACCAAGAGTGATCTTCTCATTTGCAGACTTCAAAAGGATTTTTGTGGCATAGTTTGCCAACTCCCAGAAGCCTTAAAAGACTTCACAATCCCTTCTATAAATAAGGCGGGGACAGAACAAGATCCGCTACTAATTATTTACTCAATTCTAGAAAAATACGTTGGAAATGCGAGATCTGGAACCAATATTAGCACATGCTACAATGGCCCAAGGTTGAAAGATGTCCCATTTTTGGTACGCATTGGGCCTACAACGACTTTTGACCGTAGCAAATTTGTCAGAGTTTGCCAACAACCACGTAGCTGAAGGGTACAATTCCACTCCCACTTATGTCAAAGGATATTCTTCCACTTGTCTCCAATAGAACAGGGCCCCTAGGAATGACAGATGGAGAACAGCGGACGACTCATGTCCTTCCACACGTCTTCTCTAAGAAGATAATCGACTTCCTAAAGACCATGAGCGAGCCTATTGATCCCATAATCATGGGAATCATGTCAGATACCCTGATCAGTAGCCGACTCAATACCATGAGTGACCGTCTCCACATTATGAAGCCCCCAAGATAACCCTGTTAAGAGTTTCAGTGGGCAAGATAATTAATGGCATATAGAATAAGTACTTCAAGAGAGCTCCCCCAGTGAAAATCAGAGCCTTTCTCTGGGAAAAGAAGTATTATGCATACCATCGAGATCACAACCATGTCACTAAGGTTTATGAACACCACCAAAGCCTGATCAAGGAGATAATTAGAGCCAATGAATTAAAAAAATTATGGCATTAGGAGCAATCACTTAGCAACAAGAGAAAGCAGTAGTAAATGAAATCTTTAATGAGCTAGTCCAAGCTCATGTCATTCACATTACCGAAGAAGACCTGGCCATTTTTGGAAGACGTGGAGAATCATTCCATTTAAATAGTCTAAAAGGGCTTCAGACGGGAAAAATGTGTGAAGCACCTTCACCTAAAAACATAACTCACATTCCTATAATACTTTCACCAACATAAATAAGCCTTAAAAAAATCATTAAAACAACGCCAAAGTCATTACCAACCTAATAGGAAAAATGCTAGATTGGTAGCATCCTTGTTGACATTTGGTGCTCATGAACATCTAATTCAAGTTAGTATTCGACAAGATGGGCATTAAGAGCAACTAACATGGCTTGGTTGACCGACAAGAACAAGATGATTGACCCGACCAGGATGACCAGCCCTATTCACTTAACCTGCTGACACTCGGTCTCCCACATTCAACCACAACTAATTAGTCACATTTGCTAAGCCACCTGTACTCGGTTTCCTGCATGCAGCTGAAAAAATAGCTCCTAAACATAAAATAATCAAAAGAGTCTAAGGATGATAATTCAAGGAATATCTTTCATAACACCCTTATTTTTTCATTAATATGCATATAAAGAGTTTGTCATAAACATTCGATAAACATACCCTCACAAGCAAGTTTATACTAAGTAAGGAAGAAGGTCTACATATTTTGGGCTCTACTCGGCTATCCAACCCAAAATATCCAAGCTTCAATAAAACCTATGTCTCCCAATTCAATATAGATTAAGCTTTAGGGATGGTTCCCTACCAATTAAATATAAGATGTACGAATCAACCTAACAACATTTCTAGACAATTACCTCCACAAATAATGTGATAAGATCCACTTAATAAGTCTAGCATAAGGTACAACCCATCCACGGCGATGACCTTATCAAGCAACCAAGTTATCGGTAATGTAAGACTTGGGTCTCAAAATTAATCCAACAGCTCCATTTAGTCACTCGACCTTAAAGTATCTTCAATACCGCTTATTCATACTTTAATTTGTATTTGGAGAGACGAGAAATGTTAGTTTCATTTTTATAATTCTCTTATTCTTTTCGCAGTTACTTTTTAAAGTGATACGAGAATCAGAAAAATAAAATATTAATAATAAAATATGTCAGACTAAACCTCTTAGAGGGATGACCCACAATCAAGATGAGACACAGCAGGACAACCCTCAACTTGGATAACAGCAACCAAGATGACCCATAGCCATGATATTTAACAACATGGACAATTGTTAATTAGGATGAATCATAGCCAAGATGCCTCGCAGTTGAGACAAGCCACAGCTCGAATGACACGCAGTCGATTGACCCACAGCCTGAACGACCCATAGTAGAAATGACCTGCAGCTAGGACGACTCACATTTGGGACTACCTGCAACCTTAAAGACCAGCAACAAGAATTACACACAGCTTGGACGACAAGCATCCTTGATGATCAACAACTTTGACAACTTGTTGCCTGGATGGCTGGTAGGCTGAATGACCAACAACCTAGTCGATAAGCTCCTACATATAAAAATATCAGAAATAACCTTATAATGCCACCATTAAAGTAGGGGAAAACATGTAATTCAAGATATTGTACCCTCATCGTTATAAATAGAGGATCATTTTATGAATAATATAGGTCTGATAGGACTTGAAAGACCCAATTACCTATATTACTGTTCATTACTATGTACTTCTTTCACTCATATCTTGTGCTCTATTCTTGGGTGTGATTCACAGAAAAACCAAGCTTCAACATCCTAATGGCAATGCAACATAATGGAAGATAAAAAAGTATGGCTAAGGAGGGCCCACAGATAGAAGATCAAAGGGTCTACAAATAGAAGTCCAAATGGCTCACTAGCGAAAGATCAAAGAACATGCTTGGCTTTGTGATCCCCCCCTGAGCCAAGCCTAGAGGATGACCGAATGCAGGTCATCCAAAATAAGGACCAAAGATAATCAAGCCTAGCAAAGGCATCAAACTTCCTCTCACCACAAGCTGAGTCAAGGGAAGAATCCATCTTCTAGTCAATCCTACCACTATTGAAGGCCTTCAAGAGATTCAACCAACCGCACTTCATCTGTCAGTTCAAATGACTTCCATTTCTTGGAAGCTAACTTCTTTTTCTGCCCTTCTCCCTTTGGATGCTTCTTAGCCACATGCCTCCTCTCTCCTTCCATTTTATTTTTCTCCTTGGGACATGATCGCAGTGAAGATATTCAAAAAATAGACCTTATCATTTCTGCATTGGGATCTCATCTAAATGTTTTAGAGTGTTCACAATTTGTTTAAATACTGAGGAACATATTCACACAAACACAAAATAAAATTAGGGATAACAAGGGAGTTTATCACACCGTATATATAAGAACCATGAGTATGAAAATCTAAGAAGTGCAATTTTTAAAGCTCTCACTATGAAATAAATGAATTTACATTTGCATTTACTTTTCTTATTCTTACTGTAGTTGTCTTTTTCAAAACTAAGAGAATCAGAGAACAAAATATGTAAATTAGAAATGCATCGAAATGAATCTTAAGGAGAGCCAACAGGCTGGGAGAGTAAACTATATCAATGGAAGGCCAACTGTAAAAATACCAAAAGGGCCACAGGTAGCAAACCGAAGGGTTTAGTAGAGGAAGACCAAACAACCAATCCAACTTGTTGTACCCCCCATCCCCCTCTCCCTTGTACCAAGGTAGAGACCAAGTGAAAGCATGCCATCCAAACTACAGACCAAGGCCAATCAAGCTAAGTGAAGGCATCAAATTATCTCTCATTACAACTAGACTCAAGGTAAGGATCCAACATTGTCAGTCATCTCACGGTTGCCCTTGAGATTCCTTATCAAGGACCAAGATTAGACATAACAGAATCACATTGAGCATCCCAAATTATCCTCTAATGAAGGATTGAACTACTTATCAGATTATGATGATTCAAGCACTATATGATAATTTAGCCTTACAGTACCAACAATAGTTCCTCACCTACGGATCAATATTCAATAACAAGACTAGAATATATGACTAATAAAGACAAGCCAATCAAGTCAAATCTTTCCAACCAAAATACTATCAAAGGCCAATTGGCAACCTTGTTTCAACACAGTTAGACCAACAAGCCATGACATAACTAAGACATGCTAATTTTAGTTGACTAGTTATAGGGCAGCTAAACCGTATGCCTATATATGTAACATAACTAAAATATCCTATAATGCCTAATGTGTTATTAAGTATGCTAATATTTCTTTATGATTTACACATTTTTATGGATGATATATCATTTTAATAAAGGTATTTATTTGTGTTCATTGCAAGTACAATAGGTGATGGAAGTGAGGAAATGTGGAGGAGACTTGGAGCAAAAGAGCATATTGAGGACTAGCACCTAAGAGCTAGACCCCTTGGCGCCTAGACACCAGTTCCTCACTTGGACAACCCAAGAGGTTGGTGTCTAGGCTCCAACTACTGAGCACCTAGGCTTTGCAATACTGAAGCCTAGGTGCCAGACCCATGGGTGCCTAGGCTCCCATGCCTTCTATAGCACATAGAGAGACTAACGCTTAGGAACCAACCCTTGGGCATCTATGCACTAGCAACTATCCATAGAAATTTTAGCAATTTGAAAAGTCTATGATGGGGAGTTGTGTAGGAGGTTGTGGAGTGATTTTTATGATATGTAATAGAGTCTATATATAGCCATGTATCGAGAACATAGAATGGATTGATAAATGTGGAGGGATTGAGGAGGGTTGGTCATTGTGAGGGTTAGGTTACTGTAGAATCCTTCTTCTTCTAGTGCAGAGGATAGGGAGAGCCTTCAAGAGCAGCAGCCCAGGTTCAGGAGAAGTCTTGGTTAAGAATCTTCAGATCATTGTAAAGGAGAGGAAGATAAGTCTTGTTTTTCTTTATTTTTTTATTTCATTTGTAAAAATTTGGATAGTGGATTTCTCTTGTTTTAATGAATCTATGTGATGCTTTCTCATGCTTCTTGAGTAAATTTCTTTATCTTATCTTGTGATGCTTAAGTAAGATGTATAGGAATAGAAAGTGTTATTAAATTACTTTTAATTATTAAATGTGATGATTAACCTTCACATCTTCATTTACTGTTCATTCTACCTAATTGAAATGCTAAAATGTGTTGACAACCACAATGACTCTGGAGATCTATGGTCGAATCAACTAGGTTATTCATATTAAACTATGGGATATAGGCTGATATGCCTTGTAGGGAGATTCAAATGTTAGGGAAATATGCCTTGACAGGTAAATTACAAAATTTAAGGAATTAAATTCATTTTAACCAATGTTCTTTATGCACTGGAAAGAGGGATAAAAAGTGTGTTGCTTCATTTTTCACCAGCCTATTCTCGATTTGCACTTTACATTTCCTATACTCCACTTACATCAATACAAGGGAGGGTTAGTTTAAAGCTTAATATTTATCAATTCTAACCACATTAACTGGGATTCTGTAAGATTTACATTTTATAGTTGCTTCTGATAATTTAGTATTACTTCATAAGTATATAACATAAACTAAATCCTAAGCTAGGAACAAAATCAGTATGCTAGAACTTCTAAAGTCTAATTCCCTCATTCCCCGTGGGATCGACATTGCAGACTCTAAAATTTGATATTACTGATATGACACATGCATTTGCAATGGGCCCCAGTGTGTGATTGCAACTGGAAGTGGGTATCAATGCCCCCATTAAAATTAGGGCAAAAGTATTATTTCATATAGTGTAGCCCCTCTTCTATAAACAAGAAGATCATTTCATGAGAAAGAGTTGATCAACAATTCAGATTATTATTCATTACTATGTATTTAGCTCTCTCTATCTCTCTCTCTATTTTCTTAAACTTTATTCCTTTTGGTGTGATTTACGAATAAATCAAAATTCAACATTCTCAAAGGTATGATGAGTATCTTACAATTAACCCTAGCAGCGAATCTTGATGATTACCTTCACAAAGGCTATAATAAGTTCTGTTTAATATGTCTAGTGTAAGGTTCAACAAGCCTAAGGTGATTACCTAACCGAACGAGCAAGACATGGGTGGTGTAAGGCTTATGATAAGTGATAGCATTTCAGACTAAATCAATCATCTTTTTAAGTCCCATTAAATCACTTGACCTTTGATCTTCATCCAAAAGCACCACTGATTCCTACTTTTGACTTGTATTTGGAGAGAAGAGTACTGTTAGTTTCAATTTTATAATTCACCTATTCATTTCACAGTTACCTTTCAAGGTGATAATAGAATCAATGATCTGAAATATGTATAGAAAAAATATTCTGGACTGAATCTCACAAATTGATAACATGCAATTTGGATGACTGATCCACTTCAAAAGAACCTATTTTTATGCCTTATTTATGATTCAATTTTTAAGGATATTATGTTTTAATAGAAGGTATTTTTATGTTTTTAGATATATGTGATGAAAAAAGAGTTCAAGAAAGAAAAAAGGAGCAAAAAGAAGCAAAAATAGAGCTAAAAAGTAAAGTTGCCCAAATTATAGGTCTGGCGCCTAGGCGCCAGAATCCGACGCCTAAGCGCCAGTTCAATATTAAAGCATATAAGATTTTTGACAACTTTGGGCAGTTATTTTGACGGTGTTAAGCGGTTATCAGACCTTCTAGAAGACTGGAAGTTACTTCTAATACATAGGACATGTGATACAATGCATCTGGACACAGGAAAACAATTTTAATCACAAAGAAGTGTGATCCAAAATGAAAAGGTGAGAAGACTTGGTCATGGACTCTGGCGCTTAGACGCCAAATCTTGACTCCTAGGTACCACAGTTACTTTCTAGAAGATTCATTCAATTTGGACGAATTTTGAAGAGGTGCCTTAAGTAACCCCTGGCCATTTTCGAAGCTCTATAAATAGGAGACATTTCTACAGAGAACGGAGTCCCCCTCGATCTCCAGTATCCGAAGATAGATTTAGAGAGCCACCATATTTTCTTCTTAAGTATTTAGTGAGTTTATTTTAGTTATTTTGAGTGATACTACTCAATTCCTTGAGTAGTAAGTGAGAGTTTGTAAGCATTGTTGTTGTTGAAGTCTTGTACCTTGCATTGGAGTCAATAGGAGTCAAAGGATCACTTGAAGGAACATTCCAGATAAGTATTTGTAACTTGGTTCAAAGTTTTATAAATATTTTTTGTTGTGTGAATCCAATGTGTTCTGAGTAGTTACTTTTCTTTCTCCTTTCAACTATGAAAAGATAATAAGATAATTTGATTTTCTTAGAAAACTTAACATTTTTAAAATTTTTGCTATGATATTAATACCCGATCTTAATTTACTTTTTAAACTGGCCATTTAAATTGTTAAAACCTGTTGAAGATATCTGAGACCTATCTGGAGATGAGTTCTTAACTAGTAGATATCACATGAATCCTTGGGTAATCAAAGGCCTTAAGCGGGTTATTCAAGGTGAAGTGCAAATAAATAGAGATATATTGTTTATTGGGCATAGAATTGATTAGTTTTTAGAGTGACAGACTAAATTCTAATAATTTGGTTTATAGAAAGGGAACGGGTCACTAGTAGGGCCGACCATAGCCACCCTTTGACATCTAGAAGTGTGAGCCTAGATTAACCCATTCTACTAATAATACATCCTGAACCGATCTATAGATTAGCTAATGTACTTTATACTATCGAGCAAAGGTAAAGAATATTAATGCTTCTATTTAGCGCAATACCATAATCTCAAGTTCTCCACGAATGATAATTATTTGAAAAATCTTGGATTAGTTGAAAAGGAGAAAGTTGTTTTATTTATACTTGCATTAATCTTTATTTTATTGCTGCTTTACTTATATTTAGTAGAAATTTCATTAAAGTTAAAATCTGAATTTTGAAAAGAAATAAAAATTGTAATTACTTTTAATTTAAAAATCTATTAAATTCATTCAATTAATTTTCCCTTAATCTTTCATGTGGGATCCATAATTAGGACTTCAATAGAGCCCTGTATTACTTGAAACGATATGTATAATTGCGTTTGAAATTAAGTCTTTACGAAATTTTTATAAATATTTAAATATAAATTCATAAATTCTTGCATATATAGATACTTGTAAAGGTCGGTTCAAGTTTCTGGCGCTGTTGTCGGGGAAGGAAATAGGGGAAGAAAAGGAAAAGAAAATTTTTTTTTAGATTTCTCAAATTAAAAATAATTTATATACTCTTTCATTTCTTTAAAAATAAAAAAATATATATATATATAAAAATATTTACAAAAACAAAAATACCAAAAAGATTTTATTTTATTTTCAAGTCCTTTTATTTAATTTTTATGCGTAGTTCTGGATCTGAAGGAATATTACCTTTTGATTCTGAATTAGAAAGAACTGTTAAAAGAAATAGAAAAAGAAAACAAATTCAAAAATATCAGAAAATGGCTAACGTACATACCAATAATCAAAATCCAATAGAAATTAATGAAAAGAATATTTATAAACCATTAGGGGATTTTGCAAACCCTACAGCTGATGAACTTCATATTTGTATTCAAATGCCTGCTGTAGATGCCAACTCTTTTAAGCTTAAACCTTCTATTATTCAAATGGTTTAAAATAATTAATTTGGAGGAACACCAAATGAGGATTCAAACTTACACCTTGCTAGTTTCTTAGAACTTTGTGCTACCTTTAAATATAATAATGTTTCTGATGATGCTATTAGGCTTAGACTCTTTCCTTTTTCCTTAAAAGATAAATCAAAGATGTGGCTTAACTCATTAGCAACTGGTTCTATTAAAACTTGGGCAGATATGACACAAAAATTCCTTGCTAAATATTTTCCTCATTCTAAAATTGCTAAATTAAGAAATGATATTACTTCTTTTATGCAATTTGATGGAGAGACAATTTATGAAGCTTGAGAAAGATTTAAAGAACTATTAAGAAAATGTCCTCATCATGCCTTATAAGATTGGTTAATTATTCAAATATTTTATAACGGACTTATTGGATCCTTTAGATCTATTATAGATGCTGCTGCTGGTGGTTCTTTAATGGCTAAGACATTTGATGAAGCTTATAATTTAATTGAAGAAATGACTAACAATAATTTTCAATGACCTTCTAAAAGAGTTAATCCTAAAAGAGTGGAAAGTATTCAAGATAATGAAGCCTTTTCTATTTTAGCTTCACAAGTGGCTGCGATATCTAAGAAATTGGATAATTTTGCTATTAACGTATCACATGTAAGTAATGATAATTCTGCAAATGTTGATGATTCTCAAACAATGGAGACATTGCAAGCTATTGCTAGTGAAACTAATAACCCTTATTCAAATTATTATAATCCAGGTTAAAAAAATCACCCTAATTTTAATTGTATTAATGGACATCAACAATGGAGTAATAATCAAGTTAATCCAACCGGGAAGTGGAACAATCAAGGAAATTCAAACTTTAGACCAACTTATCCTCCTGGTTTTAATAACCAGCAGAAAAAGTTATCATTAGAAGAATTGATCTTGCATCTAGGTAATCACTTACAAAGTCAAAACACTGCTATTCGAAATATTGAGAATCAGATGGGACACATTGCTAATTTAATTAATTACAGACCTCAAGGAACACTTCCTAGCAACATCGAAATTAATCCAAAAGAAATTGGAAAAGACCATGAATTAGCAAAAGCTGTACAACTTAGAAGTGGAAAGGAATTAAAAGAGAAAATTCAAAAAGAAATTGAAAACAAGAGAGAGGTTGAAGAGATTTAAAAACCTAAAGAAACTCTTTCTCGAAGTAAAGATCAAACTGTAATTCCTATTGAAGTGGAAGTTGAAAGACAACCACCACCTTTTCCTCAAAGACTAAAATAGCAGAAGCTTGACCATCAATTTTCTATTTTTTTTGAGATTTTTAAGAAACTTACAATCAACATTTCTTTTGCTGAAGCTTTGGAACAAATGTCGACTTATTCAAAATTTATGAAGGATATTTTAAGCAAGAAAAGAAAATTTGAAGCTTATGAAACTATTGCATTAAGTGAAGAATGCAGTGCAATAATTCAAAAGAAACTACATCTGAAACTTAAAGATTCTGGAAGTTTCACTATACTATGTGCTATTGGAAAAAAATTTTGTGGAAAAGCCTTATGTGATTTTGGAGCAAGTATTAATCTCATGCCATTTTCTATCTTTTGAAGGTTAGATTTAGGAGAGATTTCTCCTACCACTGTAACCCTTCAGTTAGCTGATCGATCCATTACTTATCCTAAAGGAGTTATAGAAGATGTTCTTGTTAAAGTGGATAAATTTGTCTTCCCCGTTGATTTCATTGTACTGGGTATGGAAGAAAATAATGAAATACCTATTATTTTAGGGAGACCTTTTCTAGCTACCAAACGTGCTATGATTAATGTGCAAAAAGGAGAATTAACAATGAAAGTTAATGATCAAGAGATAAAATTTAATGTTCTGAAATCAATGAGGTATCCTGACAAAGAAAAATGCTATCGGATGGATATTTTTGATTATTTAATTGAAAAGCATTATCAAGAAAATTGTAATGTCATTTCTGAAGAAAAAAATAAAGAATCTATGTTATATAATGAGTCATTAACTGAAGAAATTGAAGAAGTGAATGAAGAAAATTTATTTAAAGAAACTCATTATATTCATGATAATTGGGAAATTTTAGACACTACTAAAAATGATATACTTTTACCCTCAATTAAAAAAACCCTTGAACTGGAATTAAAAATATTACCTACACATTTAAAGTATGCATTTCTTGGAAATTTATTAACTTTACATGTGATTATATCTTCAGAATTAAGGAAAAATCAAGAAGAAAAATTAATAGGAGTTCTGAAGAACTATAAAAAAGCTTTTGGTTGGACTATTGCAAATATAAGAGGAATAAACCTTTCAATCTGCATACATAGGATTTTATTGGAAGAAAATTGTAAACCAACTATTGAATCTCAAAGAAGATTGAATCCAATTATGAAAGAGGTTGTTAAAAAAAGATTTTAAAATGGTTAGATGATGGAATTATTTATCCTATTTCGGATAGTCATTGGGTAAGTCCTCTTCATTGTGTTCCAAAGAAAGGAGGAGTAACTGTCATTATTAATGATAAAAATGAATTAATCCCTACAAGACAAGTTACTGGTTGGTGAATTTGCATCGATTATTAAAAATCAAACAACACCACTAGAAAGGATCATTTTCCTTTACCTTTCTTGGATCAAATACTGGATAAATTAGCTGGACACTCATATTTCTATTTTTTGGATGGAGATTCTGGTTATCATCAGTTACCTGTTGCTCCTGAGGACCAAGAGAAAACAACATTTACAAGTCCTTGTGGAACATTTGTTTTTAGAAGAATGCCCTTCAGTTCATGTAATACACCAACAACTTTTCAGAGATGTATGATGTCAATATTCTGTGATTTATTTGAAAAAGGAATTAAAGTATTTATGGATGATTTTTCAGTATTTGGAACTTCTTTTGAGTCTTGCTTGGAAAATATAACTAAAGTTCTAAAAAGATGTGAAGAAACAAATTTGGTTCTAAACTGAGAAAAATGTCAATTTATGGTCACAGAAGGAATTTTACATGGACATAAAATTTCACAAAAAGGGATGGAAGTTGATTATGCAAAAGTGAAAATTATTGCTGAACTTCAACCACCTACTACTGTTACTGATGTGAGAAGTTTTCTGGGTCATGCTGGATTTTACAGAAGATATATAAAATATTTTTCTAAGATTGGTAAACCTCTTTGTCATTTATTAGAAAAAAAGCTAAGTTTGAATTTAATGAAGATTGTCTGAATGCTTTCAATATTTTAAAATAAAAATTAATTACTACACCTGTCATTGTTGCACCTGATTGGAGTAAACCTTTTGAATTAATGTGTGATGCAAGTGATTATGCAATTGGAGTTGTATTGGGACAAAAATATGAGAAAAATTTCAAAGTTATATATTATGCTAGCAAAATTCTTAATGAAACTCAAAGAAATTACACTACTACTGAGAAAGAGCTCTTAGCAATAGTATATGCCTTTGATAAATTTAGACCTTATCTTCTTGGGACAAAATGTATCGTACATACTGATCAATTCGCTATTAAGTATTTAATGTCTAAAAAAGATACAAAATCTAGATTGATAAGATGGGTTTTACTTTTACAAGAATTTGATTTTCAAATAGTAGACAGAAAAGAAGCTGACAACCAAATTGCTAATCATTTATCAAGAACTAAAAATAATAATGAGAAGATTACTGAAGAAAACATAAATGAGAAATTCCGTGATGAACAGTTATAAGTTATTCAAGGATTACAAACGCCTTGGTATGCAGATATAGTTAACTATTTTGTTAGCAATATTTTACCGTATGGATTGAATAACAAATATATTAAAAAATTCAAGAATGATTCTAAATCATATATTTGAGAAGATCCTCATTTATTTAAAATTGGTAGAGATTCTGTATTCGAAGATGTGTACCTTATGAAGAAACTTTTGCAATTATTCAAAAATGTCACGATTATGAATTTAGAGGACACTTTGGAGTGGATAAAACTACGTTTGAACTTTTAAATTCTGGATTTTATTGGCCTATATTATTCAAAGATGTTGGATATTATGTGAAAATTTGTGATCGATGTCAAAGAATGGGGAATATATCCAGAAAATATGAAATGCCTCTAAGCTATATATTAAAAATTGAAATTTTTTATGTATGGGATTTAGACTTTATTGGACCTTTTATGCCATCATCTGGAAAGATTTATATTTTATTAGTAGTTGATTATGTTTCAAAGTAGATTGAAGCTGTAGCTTTACCTAACTGTGATTCCAAAAGTGTTTCAAAATTTTTAAAGAAAACGATTTTTACTAGATTTGGAATGCCATGGGTAATTTTCACAGATGGGGGAAGTCATTTCAGAAATATAAGAATTCAATCGTTATTGGAAACATTTGGAAATAAACATAGAATTGCAACTGCTTATCACCCCCAAACAAGTGGAACGGTACGAAGTATCAAACAAAGAAATTAAAAGAATATTAGAAAAGACTATTAATCCTAAAAGAACTGACTAGATTGATAGACTTGATTCTGCATTATAGGCTTATAGAACAGCTTATAAGACACCTATCAGAATGTCACCTTATCTGTTAGTTTATGGTAAACATTGTCATTTACCTGTTGAACTGGAACATAAAAGTTACTGGACGATAAAGGAGTTCAATTATGATTGAATGTTGCAGGAGAGAAACAACTATTACAACTGAATGAAATGGAAGAGATAAGAAATGAGTCCTATGAAAATACAAAGATTTATAAGGAAAGAATGAAAAAATTAGATGATAAAAAGATTTAAAAAAAAATATTTGAGCCTAGACAAGAAGTATTATTATTTAATACTCGTTTAAGACATTTTCCTAGAAATTTAAGATCTAAATGGATGGGACCATTTATAATTAAGAAAGTATACCCTTATGGAGTTGTGGATATTAAAGATCCCAAGACAGGAAAAATATTTAAAGTTAACGGATTAAGACTGAAGCTTTATATGGGAGAAATGAAACCGATTTACAAGGAGGCTTACAAACTGAGTCTACCCGATTAATATAACTAGGTCGGGCTAACGACGTTAAACTAAGCGCTTTGTGAGAGGAAACCCATATATTATCATTGTGATTATTTGTGATTTAAATTTATCTTAATCAATGTTTGTGTGTTGATCACACCATTTTAATAGACATATTTTAAGACCGAAACTTTATAAATTTGATGATAGGCGAAACAGAGTCGAATGTGGTTCTGGCGCCTAGGCGCCAAATTTGGTGCCTAAGCGCCAGCATAACCCTTAAGTATCGATTGTCTGACGCCTAGGCACCAGAATTCAACGCCTAAGCGCCCTAGTTACTGTTTGTGCAAAAACAAAAAATCTTCAGTTTTTCACACGAATTCTTCTTATAAATTGCCCTATCTTTGTCCCCAATCCCTAGGCAACCCTATTTTAGACTAGAACAATTCATTTTGGAGGAGAAAAGAGAGTTTGGAAGCAATGGAGAGAGGATATCATGGCAATACTATAAGAGATAAGTCTTCTAAAGATCCTCAACCTTATTTCAATGGGTTTATTGCTGTAAGCTTGGAAAAATTGTTTAGTCGTTTAGATAAGATTGAGACAGAATTGCTAAGCTTTGAGAATCGTCTGCATGAGATGTATCACTAAATCAAGCACTTGGAATGACAGACGAAGCTTCAATTTGATCATATGGAGGCCTATCAAGATTCTCAAGTAGCGATGTATGCAAAGAACAAATGGATTGAAGAGAAGACGGCTTTGGATTTTCCAAGGGCGTTGGTTTTCTATCCATGCGGGCCTGACGAACTTCATTACGAGAGGGATAAAAATGCAAAGTTCGGTGATGAATAGATCTCTGATGTGTTCTAGGTCTGATTTAGTCATGTTCTAGTGAGTCTAATGTTTAGTTTGTGTGTTTGCTTTCATTGTTCAAAGTGTGTTGTTGGATTGTGAATTTACTTTGAATTTGTGTTGTTTGTATTGTTTATAAAGTGATGAACCTTGTTATAGTCTTTTACTGGAATTTCTTGAGCTTGGAATGAAAAATCTAAAATGGAATTGAAGAATTTGATTATATCTGGGAATGTTTAGAAGTTAAAAATTGGATTAATACTCTCAAGTGAGTAATTATAAGTTGAATTTGATAAGTTTTGGTGGAAAATATAATTTCTAAATCAAATTTTTAGAAAGGCGAGTCTGGCGCTTAGGCGCCAGAACTCGGCGCCTAAGTGCCAGTTCGGTCTGCACCCGAAAATCGGGTTTTTAAACCCACCGATGCCATTAACGACGCCTAAGCTCCCTTCATCTTCCCCTTCTCGCGAAAATCAACTTTATGAATCCATTTTTAGTCCAGATATTCAAGTTTTTGAGCTTGGGAATCACTCGATTTCTTCATCTCGAGGTCAGATCTACCTTCTAATCCATTTATTTTTTTATTTTCACTACGGATTATGGATTTTTCAACTTTTGAGAAAAACTGAAATTTTTTTATTTTTGGAGCTTAACCATGGATTTGAAGCTTTATATATGTTTTTATAAGCTTAAATAAGCTTATTCTTTTGATCCTTTAATTTATTTTGAGTTTTCTTTTTCTTATGTTTAGATGGCTCCAAAATCTAAGTGAGGGAAAGAACGAGAAAATTTCGATCGTAGCAAGCCACTGCCGCAGCACATTTTCATTACAGTGATTTTACTATGACAAGGAAGTTTATCTTGGAGAGGACGTTTTACAATCCTGGTGAAAGTATTGAAGATACGATCGTTGCACTAAACTGACAACTATTCTGTTACTTCACTGCTGTTGCCATTATCCCTGTCGTCAAGGAGTTTTATGCAAATTTCTTGGATGTCGAAGACTTCGAGATCTTCATGAGAGGAGTTGGAGTAGGAATTACTCCAAAGAGAATCATCATTTTCTACGACCTGCGACCGAACATCGAGTGCTATTACTCTGGATTATCTCCATCTGAGAGAGATTTAGAGATGATTATTACATACTTGACAGATGGTACTGGGGCTTGGAAGATCCAGAATGAAAAATGGGTAAATTTTTCATCTTCTAAGATAAATGATGTTTCTAAGGCATGAAATTATTTTATTTTTGCTCACCTCCTTCCATCCAACCATTTGAGTGAGGTTACCAAGGACAGAGCTATCCTCAACTACTGCATACATGAGAGGAAGTCAATTGATGTTGAGAGTATTATTTATGATTCTGTAGAGGCCACTGCTCGTTCTAGCACTTCTATGAGACTGGGATTCCCATCTATGATTTATTCTTTATGTGAAAGTGTTAGAGTTATTACTGAGCTTTCTGAGGAGAAGCTCAAGTCTACAAAGCTCATTTGACGAGAAAGTGTCAGTATTTATGATCGACTCTGAGGTAAGAGTTCTACCGCACCCTATAGTTCATTACCTACTTATGGTAGAACTTCTACTTCTGGACCCTCTACTTCTACTGTTGAGCCACCATCTAATTTTTGGGAGAATATGCATGAGAAATTTATAGAGCAGCATAACATGTTACTTTTGACCCAGTGTAGAGTCGATACTATAGATTTGAAGTTAGATCATCTTTCTGAGTACACTTATAGGAAGAGTGAGTTTGATGCTGAGTAGTCTGAGTCTCTTGTTAGATTCTTGAAGGGTGTCCATTCAGTTCAGTTCCCGACCTGCCCTAGATTCTCACCATTTGATATCCAAAACAAGAATGTAGACTTTTCCTTTGATGATGATGAGAATGAGGAGACTGTTATTGATGATTAGATTTTTAGGATTGTGTATTTGTGTTATTTATGTTATGTTTTGTATTAGTTTTCCAATGATTTGTTTGTTTTTATGTTTGATGCATTGTTCTGAAACACTTATTGATGTACTGATGATTGTTGGATTGCTGAAGTTTATTTTTATAATGAGATGTTTTATTTCTGTGTTAGTATAGTAATCAGAACACCTGTTTAGTTTAGTTATTTTTTTGTTTATGAAAAAATTTATAATTTTTTTTTTGTAGAAATTGATCGTGCTCACTAAAATTTTTTCTATATATGCTTAGACCTTTCTTTTATATCATAAAAAGCATGTGTAGAAACAAAATTTTCCTTTCTAGATTATTTTTCATATAGCTAGAAAAATTCTTGGTAAAAATATGATATTCTTTCTCTCATACGTTAGAAGTTTTCATGATTTATGTTTATACCAAAACTGAAGTTTGGGGGAAGGGAAAATTATTAGAAATTTAAATATTATTTGTCCTTAATGTACTAATATTTTCTTTTAAAAAATATATATTAACATAACATACGGAATGAAAAATTTATTTAAGATTACTTAAATTTTTGAATTTATAAATAATTTAGTTAACTTAACTAAAATTTCAATAATTTTGATTGATTTTAAGAATATAATTATTTAACTTAAAGAATAATAATATTAAAAATTTTTCTATTTATAGTAAAGAGAATTGTGTTTTTGAAATACTAAGGAATCAAGATTATTACTTGAAAAAGAAAAGATTGAAATAAATTTTGAAAAATAATTATTAAGAATGTCATATTTATTAAGTAAAAATGTATAAGCTTTTAAATATAAGTTAAGGTTAGTGAAGTTCAAAATCATTAACAGACTATCCAGATATAGTAATCCTCACAAATTTAAAAAAATGAAGGATTGAAAAAATATCCTTAGAAAGAAAAAAAAAGAAAAAAAGAAAAGAAGAAAAAAAAAACCAAAAAAAAGGAAATGTGAGCAGAAGCTTGAGGAGAGCCTAATAAAAAATTGGCTTCACTTGAATTATCTTATAGGAAGAAAACTAACTACATTTTTAACTTAATTTTTATGTACAAATATCTTTACTAGAAAAATTTTCATGAAAGCCTTTTTCTTGTAAATTATATATGTGACCTTAATATGATAAATTAAAATTATTCTTGAAATAAATAAAAAATTTAAAGTCTTATGATTTGGTAGTTAAGTATTCTTTAAATTCTTAAAATTAACCTTAATTAGTGAAATTTGGTTAATGATTTGCTAAAGCATTTGTAAAACTAAAAATTACAAGTAATCTTAAATATTTAAACTTCATTCCAGATGTTATACATTTTATGTAATAAAAAGGGTTACTTGAGGACAAGTAACATTTAAGTTTGGGGGAATTTAATCCACTTCAAAAGTACATATTTTTTTGCCTTATTTATGATTTAATTTTTAAGGATATTATGCTTTAATGAAAGATATTTTTATGTTTTTGGATATAGGTGATGAAAAAGAGTTCAAGAAAGAAAAAGGAGCAAAAAGGAGCAAAAATAGAGCTAAAAAGCAAAGTTGCCCAAATTATAGGTCTGACGCTTAGGCGCAAGAATTCGGCGCCTAAGCGCCAGTTCGATACTAAAGCATATAAGATTTTTGACTACTTTGGGCAGTTATTTTGACGGTGTTAAGCGGTTATCAGACCTTCTAGAAGACTGGAAGTTACACCTAATACATATGCCATGTGATACAATGCATCTGGAGACAGGAAAACAGTTTTAATCACGAAGAGGTACAATCCAAAGTGAAGAGGTGCGAAGACTTGGTCACGGACTTTGGCGCCAAGGCGCCAGATCCCAACGCATAGGCGCCACAGTTACTTTCTAGAAGATTCATTAAATTTGAATGAATTTTGAAGAAGTTCCTTAAGCAACCCTTGGCCATTTTCGAAGCTCTATAAAGAGGAGACATTTCTACAGAAAACGGAGCCGCCCCTCAATCTCCAGCATCCGGAGAGAGATTTAGAGAGCCACCATATTTTCTTCTTAAGTATTTAGTGAGTTTATTTTAGTTATTTTGAGTGATACTACTCAATTCCTTGAGTAGTAAGTGAGAGTTTGTAAGTATTGTTGCTGTTGAAGTCTTGTACCTTGCATTGGATTCAGTCGAAGTCAAAGGATCACTTGAAGGAACATTCCAGATAAGTAATTGTAACTTGGTTTAAAGTTTTATAAATATTTTTTGTTGTGTGAATTCAATGTGTTATGAGTAGTTACTTTTCTTTCTCCTTTCAACTATGAAAAGGTAATAAGATAATTTGATTTTATTAGAAAACTTAACTTAACATTTTTAAAATTATTGCGATGATATTAATACCTGATCTTAATTTACTTTTTAAACTGGCCATTTAAATTGTTAACTAGTAGATATCACATGAATCCTTGGGTAATCGAAGGCCTTGAGCGGGTTATTCAAGGTGAAGTGCAAATAAATAGGGAGATATAGTTTATTGGGCGTAGAATTGATTAGTTTTTAGAGTGATAGACTAAATTCTAATCATTTGGTTTATATAAAGGGAACAGGTCACTAGTAGGGCCGGCCATAGCAACCCTTTGACATCTAGAAGTGTGAGCCTAGATTAATCCATTCTACTAATAATACATCTTGAACCGATCTATAGATTAGCCAATGTTCTTTATACTATCGAGCAAAGGTAAAGAATAGGAATATTCCTATTTAGCGCAATACCATAATCTCAAGTTCTCCACGAATGATAATTATTCTGAAAAATCTTGGATTAATTGAAAAGGAGAAAGTTGTTTTATTTATACTTGCATTAATCTTTACTTTATTCGTCGCTTTACTTATATTTAGTAGAAATTTCATTAAACTTAAAATCTAAATTTTGAAAAGAAATAAAAATTATAAATACTTTTAATTTAAAAATCTCTTATATTCATTCAATTAATTTTCCCTTAATCTTCCCTGTGGGATCGATAACCAGGACTCCAATAGAGCCCTGTATTACTTGAAATGATACATATACATTCATTTGAAATTAAGAATTTACGAAATTATTATAAATATTTAAATTAAAATCATAAATTCTTGCATATACAAGTACTCGTATAGGTTGGTTCAATAACCCATAGCTTGGAAAACTCGTAGCATATACAACCCTTCGCTTGGACGATTATCAGCCTGGATGACCCATGGATGACCTGCATCCCAGATGTGCAACAATACACACAACCTGCAATCGAGATGAAACGTCGAGGAGATGACCAGAAACAATGATGACCCATAGCAATGATTTTCTATAGGCTAGAAGACCATATATTGGTTGACCTACTACTTGGAAGACCGTACATTTTGTTGAGATTACTTCTAAATTCAAATTCATGATCATTACACCTCCATTACAGCAAATTTTTAATCAAATTGAACGTCCCAACATTATGAACATGACACTAAAAGCAATGAGATCTAAGTCAAAATGATCACAAAGGAAGAATTTGAAGCACAATCAAAATTTCCAAATCAACTAATTACTTGAAATGATACATATACTTGCGTTTGAAATTAAGACTTTACGAAATTATTATAAATATTTAAATTAAAATCATAAATTCTTGCATATACAAGTACTCGTAAAGGTTGGTTCAATGACCCATAGCTTGGAAAACTCGTAGTATGTACGACCCTTTGCTTGGACGATTATCAGCCTGGATGACCCATGGATGACCTGCATCCCAGATGTGCAACAGTACACACAACCTGCAATCGAGATGAAACATCGAGGAGATGACCAGAAACAATGATGACCCATAGCAATGATTTTCTATAGGCTAGAAGACCATATATTGGTTGACCTACTACTTGGAAGACCGTACATTTTTGTTGAGATTACTTCTAAATTCAAATTCATGATCATTACACCTCCATTTCAGCAAATTTTTAATCAAATTGAACGTCCCAACATTATGAACATGACACTAAAAGCAATGAGATCTAAGTCAAAATGATCACAAAGGAAGAACTTGAAGCACAATCAAAATTTTCAAATCAACTAAAACATCAAACCAGCTTCACATTTTGAATGCTTATAGTAATATAAAATGAATTGTAGAGGCAAAAATAAAAATTTAAGATCACTTAGGATCTGTTTGGGATAACATTTTGTCAGTTTACATTTTAGATCGCTATCACATCTCAGTCGGGAAACTACTTTGCTGTTGCATTTTTGAAATTTTTGTAGTAGAAAAATATTTTTTTTCATCTTGACATGTTAAAGTGTAGTGGTTGAAAGAAAGTTTTGTCTTCTTTTTTTTTTAATAAAATACATAGTTATATTTCTCATCCCAACTATCTAAGAAGATGTTTTATTCATCATAAATTTACAAGCACCTCTACGAAAAATTAAAGTCACCCTAAACAAACCCTTAATTTGAATGTTATTAAAACACTTTAAATGTTGAAATAATATTCTATATTGAATTAAATGAATAAGAATTATCCAATAATGTTTTTTTTGAGATTTTAACAAAGTTAACAAGTGTCACATCTTAAATCTAATAAATAGGATTTTATTTTGAACTTGAAAGTGAAATCAAAGACTAAGAATTTAAATTGCACATGTATAAAAAGCTTGGAGATATTGATCGCCAATAATCAAATAACCATCACTATCAGATGTCAGCTGCAAAAGATGGTTTTAGGAGTAGTTTTAATTTATGTATGTATATATATTTTAGGAAAATATCATTTTAATTTTAAAGTATGAAATTAAACTGATTTCATATATGCAATAGTTTAAATAATCAAGTACTTCACCGCATGCCATGTATCTATCCCAAAGAATGGATACATTGCTTGGTGCTGAGGCTTGATCAAATAAACTAAAGAATCCATGACATCCGTTTGGTCTGCGAACCATTGATGTTGACTTATAACATTTCCTATCTAATATGAAGGAATTAGATAGGCGATTCACTGAAAAATTTGATAGTTTTTTAATGTTTATTTCATACCTATTTTTAATAATATTGTACTATAAAAGAAGGAATTTTGTATATTTTTTGGTTTTAGGTATAAGAAATGACTTTTGGAGAAAAGGAAAAAAATGGTGTAATTTGGAGCAAAAAAGAGCAAAAAAGCAAATTTTGGCCTGACAAATTTTGATAAGTCTTTGTTTGCATAATCTCTTTTACACTTATTGCATATTTTTTAATGCGATTACACTTAAAAATAGTTGTTTTTATTCTTATTTTATAGGGTTATCTGTTAAGAATGCAACACAACTGAAACAGGGCGAATCAGAGTTGAAACGGAGCCAAACAGACTGAAATGGAGGAGTTGCACAGTACCAACACCAAACAGCGCCCTATCCAGTGTCGGACCACGGAAGAGTCCAGAAAGCACAAAAAAAATCATTGTAAATAGTGCCGAACAACGATAAGATAGCACCACACCGTGCCCAAACAATTTGGATGCAATTTTGGACGGTTAGGGGTCGCGATTCAACTTATTTGGGCGTATTTTGAAAGGTTTCTTCTGGAAACTATTCAAACTTCATCCCTACACTTTAAAAGAACTATTTTAGGTTAGAAAAGAGGAGAAGAATGTTAGGAAAAACATGGAGAATGTTAAGAGATCTTAGAATAGGAGTAGAAGTGTAGATTTCTACTTTTTTGGAGAGATTGGTGAGGGGATTTTGAGAGAATTTGTAAGGGTCTGTTCTAGCATTGCATGGATTAGTGGGAGACTTTATGGGAGAGATTTTCATCTTTCTTTCAAGGGAAAAAGCTAATTATTGTGTTATTCATTATCTTATGATTTAGTAAACACTTATTTTGTGGATTTGCTTTGAAATGAGGTTTTTCGTTGTGCTTTCTTTGTGCTTTGTGATGTCTTTCTCTTATTCTTTATTATTATTTAGAAATAGTGAAATAAGAAGATTATTCCATTATTTTCATTTTACTTTTATTTTGCAATAAGTATGATTCATGTTTAGGATATAGTGATGCATGTTAGAAGTGGATTTAATTATAAATGTGATGGTTTTTATTTGCACTTCATTTACATTACAATAAGGCCCCGTTGTATTGTTAAAATTTGTTGTAATTGCATTGTCCAAAATGGGCAGTGTAATTCTCAACAAAGGGTAAACACATTTAATGTCCATGAATGAGTTACGTAGTTCATGGGGGTTGAGTGTAAATAAATAGGTAAATTTGGTTTGATGGGTGTAGAATTGGAGATTTTAGGGGATAGACTAAAATCCCTAATTTGGTCCTAGTGTTTGGAAACTAAAGTGAGAGTTAGCCTTTAGGCGAAGGGAAGTGGGAGCTCTGGAGTGAGAACCAGTATCCTCCCAGCCTAACCACAGATTTATGGACTAAACCTAGGATTAGCCAATGTTCTTTATGCTTTCGGAAGAGGGTAAAGAATAAGATTGTGCCTATTTGGAACATACAATATTTAATGCATCTCATTCCTTTACATTATCCAATTCATTACTTAAGAATATTAGCTTTTATTATCTCAAAATTCTCCAAACCAATTTACCCAGAAAGAGTTATCTTTAGAAGTAATATTTACAATTATGAATAGTTATTATCCTTACATATAATCATCTACATTTAGGAGTAGTTGTTAGAAAAACCACTTATATCGACCTTCCAAACTAAAGTCTAATAGTAGTAGACTAGAATTTGACTAAGTAACTCTTACCTCTCTTCCCTGTGGGATTGATAAACGAGACTTCACTAGAGCCCTGTATTACTTGAGCGATACGTATACTTGCATTTGAAATTGTGACTTTACAAAATCATTATAAACATATAAATCTGGGTTCATAAATTCTTGCATATAAAAAAGTCGCATCAAGTTTTTAGCGCCATTATCGGGGAAGCTTCGGTAAGTATTTAGGAGAATTTTAGTTGAAAAAGATAATTCAGGCTAAGAATTGGAAAACTTTAGTGTCATAAAATTGTTTTTGTATGAAAAGTGTTTTTGGTATGAAAAACTGTTGTGAAAAATCTGTTTATGTGAAAAATAAGGTGTTGGTGAAAATATTTTGTTGTGTTGAATATATTTTTTGTTTTATTTCTTTTATTGTTAATGTATTATTTGTTGTGTCATGTATGCAAAATAAAGGATCTGTAAGACTTGTGTCTTATGGTCCCGAGTTAGAAAAATGGAAGAAAATAAAAAAACATAAAAGACTTGAAAAACTGGAAATGAAAATGAAAAACATTCAAAATAATAACTTGGAAAATCATCATAAATCATTGAGGGATTATGTAAATCCTATGACAGATGCAATTCACTCAAGTATACAAAACCTTGTTGTAGAAGCTGACTCGTTTGAACTAAATCCAGCGATTATTCAACTAGTGCAGAAGAACAAGTTTGGGGGAACTCCTTCGGAAGATCTCTATTTACACTTATCTAGTTTTCTAGAACTTTATGCTACATTTAATTATAACAGCATGTCAGACGATGCTGTTAGGCTAAGGCTTTTTCCTTTCTCACTAAGGGATAAGTCTAAAATGTGGTTATACTCATTAGCACCTGATTCTATTAAAAATTGGGAGGAGTTAACTCAGAAATTTCTAGCTAAGTATTTTCTACGTTCAACGACTACTAAACTTAGAAAAGATATTATCAAATTTTGTCAGTATAAAGGGAAATCAATATAGGAAGTCTGAGAAAGATTTAAGGAACTCCTAAGAAAGTGTCCACATCATGCTCTGCCAGATTGTTTAATCATTTAAAATTTTTATAATGGGTTAGTAGGATCCCTTAGGTCCATTATTGATGCTTCTGGTGGTGGTTCATTAATGTCAAAATCATTTGATGAAGCATATGCATTAATTAAAGAAATGACTGCAAATGAATTTCAATTGCCCTCTGCAAGGGCAAATCCTAAAAATGTAGCTAGTGTTTATGATATAGATGCGATTGTAATTCTTGCATCTCAGGTTGCTGCAATATCAAGGAAGTTGGACTAATTTGGAATGAACCAGCCTCAATTTACTCCTATAAGTGAGGAAAGTTTAATAGGGCATATGATTGATTCCAAATTATTATATGAGACTTTAAATACCATAAACAATCTGTATTCTAACTTGTACAACCCAAGTTAGAACAATCATACTAATTTTAAATGGAATCATACTACTGCGGGTGGAAACTAAAAATGGTAAAATAATCATGCAAATCCTAATGGGAGTTGGAATAATCTGGGGAACACAAGCTATAGACCTTCATATCCACTGGACTCTAACAATGATCAATAATATGAGGATAAGAATAAGTCAATAGAAGAAGTGATATTGTAAATGAGAAACAAGTTGCAAAGTCAAAATGCTGCGATTAGAAACATAGATAATGAATTGAGAGAAATTGCTAATTGACTTAGCAATAGACCACAAGGGACACTTCTTAGCAACACTGAGATCAAACCTCAAGAGAACAATACTGAACAAGTATTCCTTGTTACTGTATAAGCTATGATAGATGTGCAAAAATGAGACTTAATTATGAATATTAAAGATTAGGAAGTCACTTTTGATATGTTAAAGACTATGAAATATCCAGCTGAGAGAAAATTTGATGATTGTTTTTGGATGGATGAAATTGATTGTTTAAGTAAAGACCATTTCCAAAAAAGTTTTGAGAGTAAGTTAACAGATGAGATCAAAATGAACTTTCATGATGAGTTGAAAACGTTGTTTCAAGAAGACTGTATGTATGTTTAGGAGAGATGTGAAATGATAGATGCTACCAAAAATAGCGAACTTCTAATTCCATCTATTGAAAAATCTAATGAACTTAAGATGGATGTACCCCATATAAATTTTAAAGCCTATCTATTTAGAGAATTCATCTACACCACCTGTCTTTATATCTTTAGATTCGACTCAATCACAAGAAAAACCTGAATTGAATGATAAACAAAATAAAGTTATTGAACTAAGACTTGGAAGAGAATTTGAGGATATATTTCAAAAAAACTTTGAGTTGAGAAAAGATGATAAGAATATTGAAAGACCATTGGAAGAAATTCCTAAGAAATTAGAAAAACATATTTCCTCAACTATGATAGATATTGAACGACCACCTCCATCGTTTAATAATTACCATGGGGATGAATTGGAAGATAACTTGAACCAGAAGAGTAACAGAAGATTTTAATCCTAAATCTGAATTATCTAGAGAGAATTCAATCCAAATTTTGGGAGATCGTGAATTATCATATAAAGATCCATGTCTTATAAATTTCAAGGATGATATTAATATGCAAATTTAGAAAATCAATATGAGAATATTGGATCTAGAAAGAAATTTGAGGAATAATGATATGAATCAATCTGAAAAAGAAGAGCTGAATGAAAATTTAAACTTTGAGAATTTTATAGGAATCCCTGGATCTGAAAAATATTGGGCGATTAATCAAGGATTACTTAATTGAAATTTTGATCCAGGAGGAATAATTTGTCGGGCTCGCACATTAAAACCAAGAGCTTTATGGGAGGCAACCCATAGTTATCATTGTACTTTGATTTAGTATGCTTGAGAGTCGTGATTGTTAGTGTTGTATTATGTTCATTTTAGTGTGGATTGATTAGCTTGATTAATGATCAGTGAATGCTTGGATTGTTAGTGGATTGAGTTGATATTTATGTGCCATTATGGATTAATAAGTTTGATTGTTGTTGGTAGTTGTTTGGATTGTTAGTTGTTTGATTTGATCTTTGTGTGTCATGAGGGAGGTGATTCCTTAACTTCTTATTATGGTTAGATTTGTATGTTCTCTTGTAGTAGTTGGAGTCTTACTCGGACTTGAGTTTTACAAGAGATATCATGAATTTGAGCAGTGATAGATCAATCTTAATTGTGTGACTTCATTTCTCTAACTTTGCTTTCATTTGGTAGGATTTGCGAACGTATTTGATGAATAACATTAGATTAATCTTACACTACGATTTATAATTGTTATAGGTGCTTAATTAAGGGGATTAAATGATGTCTGAGGTTGGCGCACGTGAACCAATATATCAGGGTTAATCTTATCTTTAGGATTATAATCTATAAAATCATTCTAAAGTACCTAATTTATTAGTGTAGTGATTCTGTTAGAAATTGGAAGTAAGTTGTGAGATGTGATTAGTTAAAGGATGAATTGACCTCATTTATTATGTGTGTTTGTGTTTGTGTTACAACTTTATATAAGACTTGAAGAATATTTTTATATTCCATTGCTGATACCTGCTATGCTAATTAAACTTTTATTTAGTGAATTTCATTATGGCATGATTACTTTATTTTTACTTTCTACTGCATATTTTTATGTCCTGATGAATAATTGAATATGTTTTTGATAGACATTTGTGGTAGATAAAATTTCTAAACTGTTTTTCTTCCAGCTTATATTTTCTGTACTAAATGTTATATATGTCAAAAATTAAGTTTGGGGTAGGAAGAAAAATAAACTTTTAAAGTGAGAATACTTCCTTTTAGTATAATTTTATTGCAAGCATGTTTTAGGCTAGATTTACTTTCCTCTACATTCATTTTATCCTGATTATACATGTATATGAATTTGATAGAATGTTGTAGTAGCTAGTAAATTCAATTACTCTTTTTTCCTGCCACATTTATGGAATTAATTTTTAAATATTTTAAAATTTAAGTTTGGGAAGAGAAAGAATTAACTATTAGTTATTCTCATTTAAAATTATTTTCAAAATTATTAACATGATTTCCTGTGATAGAGCTCAATTTCAGATAACTCTATTTTGATTTTATATGAGTACTTTAGTGGACTTGAATGAAAGATTTTTATAATGAAAAGTAATTTTGTAGGATAAGATATCTGATATAAAAGAATAAGACTATAGTCAGCTATTCGAAGTAGGAAAAGCTGTATGTTTTAAATATTAATAATCTTAAAACTTTATATGAAAGGAAAGGATTGAGACTCTATGATGAATCAATAATAAACTAAAGAAATGCCTATAATGTAAAGGATTGTGCTAAGTTTCAAATTTTGGGTGAGAAGGGTGAAGTTCAAAATTATTAAAGGCTATCCAGATATAAAAATTCTCACTTAAAAAAGCATAAAGAAAAAGTAAACAAAAGAGAAAAGAGAAAAAGAAGAAAAAAAAGAAAACTGAGGAGAAGCTTGCCGAGATGCCTAATCAAAAATTGGCTTCACTTGGATCTACCTAGAGGAATGAACTTTATTAATTTCCTAAAATTATATTTATGGATTAGCATCTTTACTAAAGTGTTCTCATAAACTTCTTTTCATGTTATCCTTTTACGTACCTTAATAGGACAATCTATAGTCATTTTTGAAATGAATAGAAAGCAAGAACTCTTAGACTTGATGACTAGATAGCTTTATACCAGTAGAATTTACTTGAATTATTCAAAGATCTTTCTAAAAATTTTACTACTTTATTTATCTAAGTCAAAATCATGGTATTCCAGAAAAAAATTTCGTTGCGCTGGATCATTATGTTATGTATTAACTAAATTACTTAAGGACAAGTAATAGTTAAGTTTGGGGGAATTTGATCCACTAAAAATTTGATAGCTTTTTAATGTATATTTCATACATATTTTTGATGATATTGCACTATAAAGGAAGGCATTTTGTATGTTTTTTGATTTTAGGTACAAGAAATGACTTTTGGAGAAAAAGTAACAAAAATGGTGTACTTTAGAGCAAAAATGAGCAAAAAACAAATTTTGGCCTATCATATTTTGATAAGTCGTTCTTTGATTAATATCTTTTACACTTCTTGGATATTTTTGAATGAGATTAAACTTTAAAGAAATGTTATTTTTATGCTTATTTTGTAGGGATATTTGTTAGGAACACAATGCAACTGAAACGGGGTGAATCAGAGCTGAAACAGAGCCAAACAGAGCGAAGTGGTGGAGCTACGCAGTACTAGCACCGGATAGTGCCCTATCCAACGCCATACCGCACCAGAGTCCAAAAGCATGAAAAATTCATTGGAAATAGTGCCAGACAGTGCCCAAACAATTTGGACGCGATTTTGGATGGTTAGGGGCAGAGATTTGGATGCTTTTTGAAAGGTTTCTTCTGGAAACTCTTCAAACTTCATCCTTACCCTTTAAAAGAACAATTTTAGTTCAGAAAAGAAGAAAGGAATGTTAGTAAAAATGTGGAGAATGTTGAGAGATCTTAGAATAGGAGTAGAAATATAGATTTCTACCTTTTTGGAGAGATTTGTGAGGAGATTTTAAGATAATTTGTGAGGGTCTATTCTAGCATTGCATGGTTAGGCGGGAGACTTTATGGGAGAGATTTTCATCTTTCTTTCAAGGGAAAAAAACTAAGTATTGTGTTCTTCATTATCTTATGATTTTGTAAACACTTATTTTGTGGATTTGCTTTGAAATGAGGTTTTCCATTGTGCTTTCTTTGTGCTTTGTGATGTCATTTTATTCTTTCTTCTTATTTGGAAATAGTGGCATAAGAAGATTATTTCATTGTTTTCATTTTTCTTTTATTTTGCAATGAGTCAGATTTTGGTGAGTTAATGGCTTAGGTGGAGGGCAGCAAGGAGCAATTAACCAATCAAGATGAGACAGCTTGGATGGGTCAATTTGGGTTTTTTTCATGGGAGCTGGCTCTTGGTTTTGCCTCCTTTAGAGACTAGGCCGGTTGGCCAAGCCAGGGGAGGTGGCCAGTGGTCAGATTGTCAGGTGGGCAGGCAATAAGTGGTGTGAGCTTAAGAAATTAAGTTCTCATTACAAATCATTTTAAGTTTTACCCATTTAAGGGAAAGGATCCCCTAAACAATGGGACCTTTGGTCCATGGCTCAACTATATTGATCTAGGAGGATTTAGCTCAGTCCTAGGAGTCCAATGGCTGGCTATGTTGAACTTGGTTTGGTCACACTTTGTTTGATTTCGTTAATTTGGCTCATGGGTTCAATTTGGGTCAATTAGATTCAATTTGGGCTAGATTAAGTTTAAGCTTAAATTAGGTCCAATTAATTATTCAATCTTGTGTGTATGATTGCCATAAAGTGTTTTAATTTTGAATTAGTTTGGGGGTTAATTTGGCTTGGTTTAGGTATTTAGTTAATTTTGGGTATGTTGGGCTAGCATGAGTTTGGGTAAGGCTAGAATTGGGTCATGGCTCAATGGTTGGTTACAAATGGTCTATGGGGATGTCGTAAAGAGTTTTCAACATTAATTGGGTGTCAATTTTGTGGTGAGGGCATTCAATTTGATGGATTTTGAACAAGTGACCAATTTGGGGCAAAATTGGGATTTTTTTAGATTTCGTTGGACTTGGCTGAGGTTTGGGCTCAAATTGGGGGCAAATGATGTTTCAATTTTGTTTAAGGGATGTCATGAAGTGTTTAGAATTTAAAATTGGGGGAAATTGATTGACATTAAATTTAACTTGGGGGAATTGGGCCATATGGTCAAAGTTGGGGCTTTTAGTTACATTGGGCTAATTTGGTCAAATTAGCCTTGTATTTGGTTTGGGTTGGCATTAGGGATGTTGAATTAAATCTTGGAATTAGAATTGGGGAGAATTGATGCCAATTTGGTGGACATTTGGGGTGAACTGGGCATTTTGGGCCCTAAGGGACAATTTGGGGCTTTTGATTAAATTTTGCTAATTTAGTCAAATTGGGTCAATGTGGTGGTTCAAAATTGAAATTGGGAATATTTGGGGGTTTTTGGAATTTTGTGGGAATTTTTTGGCTAGTAGGGGGCATTTTGGTAATTTCTGGGATTTTTGGGCTATCTTAGGAATTTTGGTAAGTTTTAGGTGTTTTGGGTATTTTGAGTGGTGAGGAATGCTTTAGGATGTTTTTTGAGGGATTTTTCCAATTTTAGTTGATTTTGAGAATTTTAGACAAAATTAGGATTTTAGGGGTAATTTGGTTATTTGGTGGATTTTAGGGGCAAAGGGGTCAAAAGTTGGGATATTTGGTAAAATTAGGGTTGAGAGGGATTGATCACCCATTAGAGTCGTGGACCAAGGGAATTCCCCTTTTGGATCCTCCATGTACTGGTAGTAACCAAACCCTACCTGAGGCAAAGGGCATGGGAAAACCATCCACATGAGTTTCCAAAATAGTAGGGGGATCAAGTGTGGAGAAGTTTGGTATAGAGTTTGAGGTAGTGAGTGAAAGTGTAATGTGCAAGTGTGTGTGTGGCAGCTCTAGATCAAACAGGGTCATTCTCGAGGCTTAGCCATTATGTAGGGAAGTCCTCTTAAGCTTTTATATGCTTAGCCTCATCCTCCTAAGCATTTAGACGTTAGACTTTAAACATTTGAAAACTCCAAGTGAAGCAAAGAAGTGCTTTGATTTTCTATAGGGTAAGGATTCCATTGCTAGTCTTCTAAGATAATCACCAGGAAAGTCTTATGGCTAGACCCTAACTGTTCTAAGGAAAGAATAGACCTCAACCAAAAGTGAGGTCAACAAATGGACCCCCAATAGGTGTGGTGTGTTGGGCAAGCACACCACACGTACTGGTGTTGAGATCAACAAAACCAACACAATTATCTGAGTCAAGACTTAAGGCAAAACGTACAATTCAACATGAATCAGAATTTGGGTGCCGACCTCGAAAAATATCGTGGATGCGGAAATATCTCGTAAGGTAAATGGAAATATAGGGAAATTTATGGAATAAGACGACAAAACTTCGACCCAGAAATATCATGGAGAGCGAAAATATCTCAGAAGGAAATGAAAATATAAGGAAATTGACGGAATCAGATGACAAAGCTCCAACCCAGAAATATCATGGAAAGTGGAAAATATCTCGAAAAGGATGCAGAAATATAGGAAAATTTAGGGAATCAGATGACAAAGCACCAATTTAGAAATATCGTGGAAGGTGAAAAATATCTCGGAAAGAAAATGGAAATTTGGGGAAATTTAGTGAATCTGATGACAAAGCTCCGATTCGAAAATATCGTGGAAGGCTAAAAATATCTCGGAAAGAAAATGGAAATTTAAGGAAATTTAGCGAATCAGATGACAAAGATCTAATTCAGAATTATCGTGGAAAGCGAAAAAAATCTCGAAAAGGAAATGAAAATTTAGAGAAATTTAGCAAATCGGATGACAAAGCTTGATTCAGAAATATCGTGGAAGGCGGAAAATATTTCAGAAAGGAAATGGAAATTTAGGAAAATTTAGCGCATTGAGAAGGAAAGCTCAAGGGTTCATGTCCAACTCAACAGGTGATGAAAGGGGAAAGAAAATTTGAGTACTGATCCCAGAATTTCATGTGAAAAGATTTAGAGAAGATTTGATATTGACTTTCAAAGAAAGTAGAATTGGTGGGATTCGGCGAAGACTTGTAGCCATTCCAAGATTTGTAGAATTTCGTGACATTTTGAATTTGTGAGAAGTGACATTATGTAAAGTGTCAAATTTCGCGGAGGTGCTTTTGGAAATGAAGAATTTGAGGATGAGTGATAGACTCAGAGTCTCGAGAGAAAGAATTAGCTTATCACTTATTTTTGATATATCATTTTCTTTCGATTTGTTTCGTTTCATTTAATTATTTAACTTAAGGAGTATTCGATTTCAGATTCATTTTTTTTTGTAATTTAACTTCTTCATTTGTTATCATTTTCTTAAAATTTTTTTTGTATCATTCTTTATTCGTTTTAATTGGGACAAATGTATGGTCCTACAGCTTTTCGACCATTTCGCCAGAAGAAACATCTCTGAAATAGAAATCCTTACTAATTTTGCTGAAAGCAGCAGTACAACTGATCACATGCTGACAAGCATCCATAAGTAGATCGAGTGTACATTGTTGAACAAAACTGACATATTGTGTCATGCTTGTACCAAAGTGGTGACAAATGCCGTGAATTGATGTAGGAGGTAGTAGATTTGTGCCATCTAAGACTGTCCCGTGAACAAGCTAACCTACCAAGGCTACGCTCCAGAACAAAAGTCCCATCGTACACACCCGGAGGTACTGCTGTCACAGTGGTAAGGGATCGAAGGCTTTCCAACTTTGGATCTAGCTCATAGTAGAATGGCGCCTTATCTTCATTCATCCTTCTGAAAGTGACTGAAACTCTTTGTCCTGTGACTCTTGGGATACAATGCTTCGCAAGATCTGCCCCATTTCCTTTCAGCACTAACACTGATCTGACTGGAAAAGGGATCTCAATGGAACATCAAAGCCCTCCTAGCCCAGCAATCCAAATTTCCCGGCCGAACAATATACTACATTCACTTATAAATGAGACCTTGCAGAAAGGCCTCACAAAATTGTGGCGGTCGATATGAGGTGGGATACAGTCTCCATCCTCATAAATGTTTATGATGCAGCTGTTGGGAATACAGTCTGCAGGCAACACGTGCCATTCAACCATCTTCTTTATCATCTTCTTTATTTGCAGCGGCATCAGATCCACCTCATCATGCTGTAGAATCCCTCGTGGATTACCCAGTCAGTCTTTAGCGAAGTTGTAGCAACACCCACATTGAATGGCGACCCTGCCTTTTTCTCCCTTTCATTTTGTTGGTTCTGTGTATGTCCTCTCCTTCAGATGACCTATTCTACCTAAATCTTGAAGGCTGAAAACACAGTCCAGAATTTTCACGTGATCAATCCTAAAAAATATGTCTATGTAAAGCTCGAGGCCTTCCAAATTATTGACAAATCTTCCTTGGATTTCCTTGTAGTACTGGAATTCTTTCTTTATCATCATTTTGATTCTAGTGATCACGTAGTCTGGGACTCTCTACTGTGGTGGCGACATAACAAACTGTGGTACATAAGGCTCCACATCAGGATGCTCCCTACTCCTGAGTAGCATCGAGGTGGCCATACACGCCTTGAATGTGTCGTACTCCTCTAACTATAGAATGTGACACTGCGGCCATACTGAAAATGCCCCTATGACTAATGGCTTTCTGGGTAAACTAGAGTTACAAGTCGAGCTCCCGGTTAAAATTTCTTTCGTTAGATCCCATGTCAGTGCGGGGTCCTTAGTACTCTCCGGCTCAGTATCTGTGCGCGGCGAGATGTCATCAGTTTCTTTCAATCCTGGCTCGTAAAATTCTCCTGGAATGTGTGATAGCTCAGCGGCTAACTCCCGAGCCTTTCTCCTCTCCATCCTGTCTAAGAGCCAATGCTTGCGACAATTTTTATTTCTTCTTTTTGTAAGAACCAACGACGCTTCTGGAACTCTCTCAGTTGTAGCAGCAACAAGACCACCTTCTAAAGTAGTGATGATGGATGGAATCTGACTCTATCTCCCAGCGAGGAGGTGTAAGTCAATAAAACCTCCAGTGCCTCTATGTTCTGACATCTGTCCAGTTTCTCTATGAGCATTTTTCATCATTGATTTCATATTTGCAGCCCTCTCGAAGCGAAAGGTCCAAGTCGTCTTTGAAAGAAAATACCAACTTGCGACCTGAAACTTCCTATACAATCAAAAAAGGTAAAATGTCAGTGGTTGGTGCTTTGCACGAACAAGAAAAGTAACAAACTTATTATTATTTATTTAACAATTTTTGTAATTATTTTGATGCCATTATCTTATTTAATATAATTTTTATTAGATTTGGAATTAGAAATTTAATAGACAAATTTTTTCTTGTGAGAAAATTTATTTTAATTTATTTAACTATATTTTATTACAAAATTTAGACCCGGTCACAGACACTGGCCATATGACTATATCAGAATGAATATCCTTCTTCAAATTTATCACTTCAAGTAGTGTCTCTTTAGATATCATCCATTTATTTGGCAACACGGGTCTATCCCCTTGAGAATTTACTAGCTGGTACAACCCTCTGGAGTAAACTTGTTCCACCACGAAAGATCATTCCTAGATTGGTTCAAATTTCCCACCTATCTTACGGTGTATAAGAATAAGCCTTCTAAGAAAGAGCACAAGGTCACCGACTTTGAATGAGCTCGGGCGAACCAATTTGTCGTGGGCTTGAATCATCTTCGCTTGATAAAGCTCCAAATTTTGTTGCGCGAGTAATCTCTTCCCTTCAATGCTTTCCAATTATGCAAGTCGAAGTTTAGCATTTTCTTTTGTTGTAATCTGATTGGTGACGATGGCAACTGACCCTCTAGCGGAAGCACTGCCTCAGACCCGTACACAAGTGAGTAAGGTGTAGAGTACGTCGATGTTCTAATTGTCGTCCTGTAGGCCCACAAAGCTTCCAGTAACTTCTCATGCAATCCTCTTTTATTATGGTTGAGTGTTTTCTTTAAAATTTACACAAGTGTCCTGTTGAAGACTTCTGCCAAGGCATTTTCTTTCGGATAGTAGATGGTTGAATACCGCCAATCTATCCCGTGACGTCTGACGAAGTTGTTAATTTTTGTGCTCTTAAAAGCAGACCCATTATCTGAAATGATCCTACCGGCACACTGAAGCAGTAGACGATCTGATTCTTGAAAAAATATAAAACCTGTTGTCTTGTAACTTCCCGTAACGGAACTGTCCCTGCCCACTTGGATAAGTAATCCGTAGCTATGAGTATAAAACTGTGTCCTCTTGACGATGGAGGGTCTATCGAACCCACTATGTCTGTGCCCCAACACTCAAATGGCCACGAGGCAATCGTGGGGTGTAGGAGGTTAGTGCAAGAACACTCCATGCACTTGACATTGATGACAATTCCTAGCTTTGCCCATACAATCTATCATCATTGCTGGCCAATAGTATCCAAGTTGTTTGATTTTCATTTTCCTCTTCGGTCCTAACTGGTGAACTCCACGCAATCCGGCATGTACTTCTCTGACGATATTCCGCACTTCTGCTCTGCACAGGTATCTCAGCCACATCTGGTCGAAGGATCACCTGTAAAGAATGTTCTCGATTAAGGTATATGACAAAGCCCTCTTTTGAATTTGATGTGCTGCTGATTTGTCTTCTAGTAACCTTCCTATTTGCAAATACTCTATTAATAGATGACGTCAATCTTCTACATCATCTGACACTGTAACTATTATCTCTTCTTTTCCAAGCTTGTGTAAACTGTCGAGGTCGATCAGCCACAAAACTTGACGTCCTTGCACTGTAATATCTATAGAATCTTCTGGTGGACAAGATAATTCCTTAGCAAGTTTCTCTAAAACATCTGCATGGGCATTTTCTGCTCGAGGAACTCTATAGAATTTCACACATAGAATCTGCTCTAGCAATTTCATCATATACCGGTGGTATTCTTCTAATATTGGCTTCAAAATTTTATATTGTCCTGCTACTTGCTGGATGACGGGTTACGAGTTACCATAAATGGCAATTTCTATAATTTCTTTTAATATTGCCAATTCCAGGCCATTTATTAGTGCTTCATATTCTACTTCGTTATTAGTGCATGGCTCTATCAAGTGGTAGGAAAATCTTAGCATGGCCTGAGCTGGTGTCACGAAGATCAGACTGATTCCTGCTTTGCCTGGTATCGCTATCTGCCGTACTTTATCTCTTCGGGTTGATGAAGCTCCATCGAAGCACATCTCCCAATGTTTGGCACTAGGCTGTTCCGCTTGTAGTATCTGCTCGTCTGATAGTTCATCATTAAGTGTGACACAGCTGGCAGTGGTGCACTGAGGGAAAGTCTGCAAGATTCTGTCATTTGATAGAGTGAAGGGGCACAAAAGTTATATCAAATTGCAATAAAATCATTGACCACTGATGCACCAAAAATATATATTATTTTTGCTATATAATTTTACCCATTTTTGGTGGTATTGCACTTTAAAGAAAGGCATTTTTCATGATTTGTTTTAGGTATGAAGATTTTAGGAGATTGGAGCGAAAAGAAGTGAAAAATAATGACTTCGAAGCAAAAAGGAGCAAAAAGGAGCAAAAAGGAGCAAAAAGGAGCAAAAAGGAGGAAAACAGGTTCTGGCACTGCCGACGCCATTTTCTAGAGACTTCTGCAATTATTGGGATGATAGAGCGCCGCCGGCGCCCTATTTCGGTGAAATTCAAATTTGAGGAGTTTTGGATATTTTTTGAAGGGATGCCTTTGGAAACTCTTGGGATTTCATTCCTAACTTATAAGTAACTGTTTTTGGACGAAAATTGGTGTGTGTGGGTTTGTGTCTTTGTATTGTGGTGGTCTTGGTGTGTGTTAAGTGTTGGGGCTTAAGAGAAGAGTGTGTAGAAGTGAGAATTTGAGAGAAATTATTCTCTAAAGAGTGAAGGAGAAGAATTAAAGTGAGAGATTGTTTCTTCTTTTCCATTCTAAAGAGGAAATTAAGTGTTGTAAAGAAAAGAGAAAAAGCTTTAGAGGAACTTCAAGGGAATTTCATTGGGGGAAGAGAAAGAGATAAGTTGTATTTTCTATTGTGATTTTTATGTATTTTCTTATATATATAAAATTCATGTTTTATTGTATCTTCTTCATGAATTCTGATTAGCTTCCTTTGTCTTTCTTCTTGCATAGAGATGTGATGATGGATTGATGTGGATTTGATGTGTTTTTAAAGTATTGAAGAAATTGTGATGGTTTTTCATTTTGAACTTAATTTCCTTTTTGATTTGGCCAATTAAATTGTTAAAATATGTTGTTGAACATTAATTCTGAAAGGATTTAGTGTCCTAAAACAATAATTAAGAATCCATTCAATTTACATGGATGAATTGTATAGTTCATGGGAATTAAGTGCAAATAAATAGAGAAATGTGTTTTGATGGACTTCAATTTGGAGGTTTCAGTGTGACAGGTTGAGATCCTTGATGCACCAAAAATATATACTCTTTTAGCTATATGTTTTTACCTATTTTTGGTGATATTGCACTTTAAAGGAAGGTATTTTTCATGACTTGTTGCAGGTATGATAATTATAGGTGATTGGAGCAAAAAAATGCAAAAAGAAACGAATTTGGAGCAAAATGGAGCAAAATGAAGCAATTTGGAGGAAAATAACCTTGGCGCCGCCAGCGCCCTATTCTAGAGATGCCAGAATTAATTGGCACGATAGGGCGCTGCCGGCACCCTATGTCGGTTCACTTCGAATTCAAAAGTTTTGGTGGATTTTTGAAGAGGTGCTTGAAGAAACTCTTGGGGAATTCGTTCCTAACATTAAATTAAGTGTCCAAGACGAGAATAGAGAGGAAGAAGAGAAGAGAATTACTGTAGAGAGTGTGAGGAAAGTGTGAGAGAGAGTTAAGGTTTGTGATTTTAAGAGAGATTCTTCTCTAAGGAGGGGAGAAGAGGGAGTAAAGTGAGAGATTGCTTTTTCATCTTTGTTCCAAGGAGAGAATCAAGTGTTGCAAGGAAGAGAAAAGGAATCAAGGGGACTTTGAAGGAATTTGCTTGGGGAAGAGAAAGAGATAATTTGTATTTACTATTGTAGTTTCTATGACTCTTCTTTTATATATAAAATCCATGTGTTTTAATATCTTCTCCATGGTTAGTGAGTAGTCTGCTTTGCCTTTCTTCTTGCATGAAGTAATTATGATGTGGTGATGTGGAAATGATGTGCCCTTTAAGTGTTATAAAAGTTGTGATGTTTCTTTAATTTGGAACTTAATTTACCTTTAAATCTGGCCAATTGAATTGTTAAAACATGTTGAGGAACATTAATTCCAAAAGAATTGAATGTTCTAGAATAAGAATGAAGAAACCATTTAATGTCCGTGAATGAATTGCGTAGTTCATGGGGATTAAGTGCAAAAAATTAGGGAAATGAGTTTTAATGGACTTCAAATTTGAGGTTTCATGGTGACAGAATGGGATCCCCAATTTGGTCTTAAGATTGGTAACTAAAGCCTATGGTTAGCCTTCGGGTGAAGGGTGAGTGGGAGCTCTATAGTGAGAGCCGGTATCCTCCCAGCCTAGCCTTAGATTTAGTAACTAAACACAAGATATGGCAATGTTCTTTACTTGCTTGGAAGAGGGGGTACTCTTTTAAAGGTAAAGAAGCAAATATGATCCTATTTGGCACAACACAAATAATTACCATTCTTCATCATCCACACATAATAATCTTTATGCAGGAAGAAAGACACTTTTCATATAGAAGTAACGTATAATTCACATAAGTTAGTGTGTTTGTTAGTTAATATAGTTCAGTAATTAGAAGTAACTGTAGTAGCTTTATTATACTTTGCATTAACTAGTGGTAGTACACTTAAGTAATTGTTACATTGGGTATTGGATTTTAGTGCTATATTATCTGATTTAAAGAACGTTCACCTCCTTGTGGGATCGATAACCAGGACTCCATTAGAGCCCTGTATTACTTGATACGATACGTATACATGTATTGAATTTGTGACTTTAATAAATCATTCTAAATATATAAATTTGACTTCATAAATTCTTGCTTAATATATAAAGTCGTGGTCAAGTTTTTGGCGCCGTTGCCGGGGAGGTAGATAAACGGTACTTATTTATAGATATAATAGTAACTGAAAACCTTTACTTAGTAGTGTGATATTATATGCATAGTAGTGGATCTGTAGGTTTGATACCTTACGATTCAGAGTTAGAGCGTACTATTAGAAAAATTAGAAAACAACAAAAACAAACTAAAAAATACTGTTAAATGGCGAATAATCAAGAGAATCAGAATATTAATGTTGGAAATTTGCTAAGACCTTTAAGAGATTATGCTAACCCAACAGCAGATGAAATTCATATAACTATTCAAAATCCTGATGTTGTTGTTAATTTGTTTGAACTTAAACCTGCTATTATTCAAATGGTACAAAATAATCATATCGGAGAAACACCTAATGAAGACCCAAATTTACATCTCGCTAGTTTTTTACAACTGTGTGCTACTTTTAAGTATGATGGAGTGTCGAATGATGCTGTCAGACTTAGACTTTTTCCTTTTTCCTTAAGGGATAAGGCTAAGGCGTGGTTAAACTCGTTAGCACCTGGATCTATTCGAACTTGGGGAGAACTTTCTCAAAAGTTTCTATCGAAATATTTCCCTCCATCAAAAACTGCTAAATTAAGAAATGATATTTCATCTTTTGGTCAGTATGAAGGAGAGTCAATATATGAAGCTTGGGGAGGTTTAAAGATCTTATTAGGAAGTGTCCACATCATGCTTTGCCAGATTGGTTAATATTTCAGACTTTTTATAATGGATTAGTGGGATCATTAAGATCAATTATTGATGATGCTGTTGGTGGATCGTTAATCTCAAAACCTTTTGATGAAGCATATTCATTAATTGAAGAGATGGCTACTAATAATTTTCAATGACCCTCTAAATGGGTAAATCCTAAAAGAGTAGCTAGTGTTCATGATTCTGACATGATGACTATGATAGTTTCTCAAATAACATCACTTTCTAAGAAAATAGATCAATATGGAATGAATTATTCCCAACCATCCTCAGTGTTAGAGGAAAATTCATTTGGGCAGATAACTGAATCTCAAACACCTTATGAAACTTTAAACGTGATTAATAGACCTAATAACTCTTATTCAAATTATTATAACTCTTGTTGGAAGAATCACCCAAATTTCAATTGGAATAATAATAATGCTAATGTGAACCCACAATGGGGACACAATTCTATAAACCCAGTTGGAAACTCAACCAACCAAGGAAATACTAAATTTAGACAATCTTATCCTCCTGAATTTAATAATAGCCCACAATTTAAGAATAATAAGTTGTCTATAGATGAAATGATTTTGAATATGGGTAACCAATTACAAGTTCAAGGTGTTGCGATAAAAAATATTGAAAATCAATTGGGACATATTTTCACTGCGCTTAATAATAGACCTTCTGGAATGCTTCCTAGTAATGTGGAGATCAATCCAAAAGATCAAAACAAGGAGCAACTTAAGGCTATTCAATTAAGGAGTGGAAAAGAATTAGAAACTAAAATTCAAAAAGTAGTTAAAGAAGAGAAGGAGAAGGTGAATATTGAAAAAGGTTCATACAAAATTTATCCAGACCTGGAATATCCTCTTGAACCAATGAAGATTACTGTTGAGAAACCGCCTCCTCCATTTCCTCAAAGATTGAAGCAGAAGAATAGGGATAATAGATTTGGAAAATTTTTAGAAATCCTTAAGAAGTTAACAATAAATATACCTTTTGTTGAAGCATTAGAACAAATTATTGATTATGCGAAATTTATGAAGGATATTCTTAAAAATAAGAGAAAGTTCATGGACCCTGAGATTGTTGCACTTAGTAGAGAGTGTAGTGCAATAATTCAGAAAAAGCTTCCTGAAAAACTTAAAGATCCTGGTAGTTTCACTATCCCGTGTGCTATAGATGAAATGTTTTTTGGAAGAGCCTTATGTGATCTGGGAGCTAGTATTAATCTTATGCCTTTATCAACTTTCAAATGATTGGGAATTGGAGAAATTTTTCCTACATCTGCAACTTTTCAATTAGCTGATCGTTCTATTACTTATGCTAAGGGAGTGGTAGAAGATGTCTTAGTAAAAGTGGATAAATTCATCTTTCTTGTGGATTTTATTGTGCTTGATATAGAGGAAGATAAAGATATTCCAATTATTTTAGGAAGACCATTCCTAGCTACTGGAAGAGCTGTAATTGATGTTCAAAAAGGGGAATTAACTATGAGAGTTAATGATCAAGAGGTGACCTTTAATATTTTGAAGTCTATGAAGTATCCCTCAGTTGCAAAAGATAATGAATGTTTTAGGATGGAAGTATGTGAATATTTGAGAAATGATTATTTTAAAGAGATGTTTAAAAAGAAAGTGGAGTATGAAAATATAATTGAAGATGAAACAAGAAATGAAACAGATTCAGATAATGAGAAGAATAAGGAATTGGAGTGTATTCAAGAGAAATTTGAAGTGTTAGATACCATGGAAGGTGGAGATAAAAGTTTAATTTCATCTATTGTTAAACCTCCTGAACTTGAGATGAAAATTCTCCCTAAACATTTAAAGTATATGTTCTTAGGAGAATCATCTACCTTACCAGTTGTTGTATCTTTAGAATTAACTGAATATCAAGAACAAAAATTATTGGAAATCTTAAAAAGATACAAAAGAGCTTTTGGATGGACTTTGGCAGATATCAAAGGAATCAGTCTTTTGATCTGTATGCATAGAATTTTATTAATTGAAGAACATAAACCTAAAATTGATCTGCAAAGGAGATTAAATCTTATAATGAAAGAAGTAGTTAAGAAGGAGATTTTAAAATGGCTTGATGCTGGAATTATTTATCCTATTTCGGATAGTTCTTGGGTAAGTCCAATTCATTGTGTACCGAAGAAAGGCGAAGTGACTGTGGAAGTGGATGAAAGGAATGAAATTTTACCTACTAGACAAGTTAATGGATGGCGAATTTGTATTGATTATAGAAAACTAAATGCTGCCACCTAAAAAGATCACTTTCCTCTACCTTTTCTCGATCAAATGTTGGATAAACTTGCTGGACACAACTACTATTGCTTTTTGGATGGATACACTGGTTATCATCAAATACCTATTTCTCCTGAGGATGAAGAAAAGACAACATTTACTAGCCCCTATGGAACATTTGCTTTTCGAAGAATGTCTTTTGGATTGTGTAACACACCTGCAACTTTTCAAAGATGTATGATGTCTATCATTAGTAGTATAATAGATAATGGAATAAAAGTTTTCATGGATGATTTTTCTGTGTTTGGAACTTCATTTGATATTTATTTGGAAAACTTGGCAAAAGTTTTAGAACCCTGTGAGAAAATAAATTTAGTTCTGAACTGGGAAAAGTGTCAATTTATGGTTGCAAGAGGAATACTGCTTGGGCATAAAATTTCTGAATATGGTATGGAGGTCGACCCTGCTATATTTCAAGTGATTGAGAGATTACCACCACCCACTACTGTGAGAGAGGTGCGGAGTTTCTTAGGACATGCTGGATTTTACAGGCATTATATTAAAGATTTTTCTAAAATTACTAAAACTTTGTGCCAACTTCTAGAAAATGATAGGAAGTTTGATTTTAATGATGAATGTTTGTGTGCTTTTGAATTACTTAACGAAAAATTAATCACTAATCCTATAATTGTTTCACCTGATTGGGAGAAACCCTTTGAATTAATGTGTGATGCTAGTGATTATGCTATTGGAGTTGCCTTGGGGTAAAGGTATGATAAAACTTTCAAAGTTATTTACTATAGTAAAACTCTTAACGATGCTCAAATTAATTATACCACTACTGAAAGAGAGTTATTATCTATAGTATTTACTTTCGATAAGTTTAGACCTTATTTAATTGGAACTAAAAGTATAGTGCATACTGATCATTTAGCTATCAAGTATTTAATGTAAAAGAAGGATGCTAAACCTAGATTGATTAGATGAATACTCCTTTTGCAAGAATTTGATTTTGAGATAGTTGATAGGAAAGGATCTAATAATCAAATTGCTGATCATTTGTCAAGAATAAAATATGATAGGTTTTCTGAATTTGAGAAGGAAGTCGCAGAAACTTTTCCTGATGAATAATTGTATATTCTTATGGAAAAGAATTTGCCTTGGTATGCTGATATTGTGTATTATATTGTAAGTGATATTATACCATTAGATTTAACAAAGTAACAACAAAAAAAATTTAAAAATGATGCTAAATTTTATTTTTGGGATGAGCCCTATTTATATAAACAGTGTAAGGATCTGATTATTAGAAGATGTGTGCCACATGAAGAAATTAATCCATTCATTTAGACATGTCATGATTCTGAATTTGGAGGTCATTTTGGTGTTGATAAAACAACTTATAAGATTTTACAATCTGGATTTTACTGGCCCACTCTTTTCGTGATGTTTATAAATATGTTAAATTTTGTGATCGATGTCAAAGAGTAGGTAATATTTCTAGAAGAAACGAAATTCCTCTGAATTACAATTTGGAAGTTGAAATTTTTTATGTATGGGGATTAGTTTTTATGGGACTATTTGCACCTTCATTTGGAAATTTATATATATTGGTTGCTGTTGATTATTTTTCAAAATGGATTGAAGCTATTGCTTTACCAAGATGTGATGCTCGCAGTGTTTCTAAATTTTTAAAGAAAAATATATTTACAAGATATGGAATGCCGAGAGTGATTATAACTGATGGTGGATCCCATTTCAGAAACAATCAAATTAAGAGATTAACTGGAAAATATAACATTATTCATAGAGTCTCTACTGCTTATCATCCCCAGTCTAGTGGTTTAGCGGAAGTAACGAATCGGGAAATTAAAAGAATTTTGGAGAAAACAGTGAATATTCATAAATTAGATTGGTCTGCTAGATTAGACACCGCATTATGGGCTTATAGGACTGCTTTTAAGACCCCTATTAGAATGTCTTCTTATAGATTAGTGTTTGGCAAAACTTGTCATTTGCTGGTTGAATTAGAGCATAAAGCATATTGGGTGATTAAGGAGTTGAATTTTAATTTGAGAAATGCGGGAGAAAAAAGATTTATGCAATTAAATGAGTTGGAAGAAATTAGAAATGAATCATATCATAACGACAAGATTTATAAAGAGAAAATTAAATTGTGGCATGATCAGAAGATATTGAAAAAATGATTTGAATTGGGACAAAGAGTTTTATTCTATAATATGAGATTGAAATTATTTCCGGGAAAACTTAAGTCCAGATGGATAGGACCTTTTACTGTATTAAAAGTTCATTCTTTCGGAGCTGTTGATATTGAGGATCCTAAAACTGGAAATATTTTCAAGGTTAATGGGCATCATTTAAAACCTTACTTTAGAGGGTCTTTACCTGATTTCAAAGTGGTTTTATTGCTAAGTTATCCTAGTTAACTGAATGGTTTGTCGGGCAGCACTTTGTGGGAGGCAACCCATCTGTATTTGTATGTTGAGTTCGCTTGCTTATTGTTGTTTGTACTTTTAGTTTAATATTAAAGAATCCTAATTACCCCTAAATAATTTTAAAATTAAAAATATATTGATCGTATTGTGAAAATGAAGTATTTCGGGCCAAACGAAGTTTGGTGAAAATTTTTACCACTAGCGTCGTCGGCGCCCAAATTCTGGGTGATAGTTTTTACGTTTTAAAAAGCAGTTTTTGGCAGTTTTGAGCGGGATTTTCTTCCTTAAAACACCCCAAAACTCCATTTTAAATTCATAACCACCAAAGAAATGAAAAATCCCTTTCTCAATTCGTATCCCATAGATTCACACTCCATTGAACTCCCTAGATCTCACATCTACAATCGACGGAAGTTCGTTAGTTTTGAGGTGTAATGTCTATTCCATAAAGTGATGATGAAGAAAAGGATTATCAAGGAAAGAGGCTTTGTGAATCAAGGTTTGGAGAGTCCAACTAAAAGAGTTGAAGAGATAGTGAAGCAAAGACGTTGGGAAGTGTTATGCTACACTACCGCCGCAGTGGTTGTTCCGGTTTTGAAAGAATTTTATGCAAATCTGCATGGGATCAACCAAGGATGTGTTTTTGTGTGAGGAAGGTATGTACCATTCACTCCTGCGAGGATAAATGACTCTTCATGATAGAAAGTGTACCTATTTGTCATTATGCAAATTTTAATGCGATGAGCAATAATATGAATGACATCTATTGTTATTGGACGGATGAGAATGAAGAATGGGAAGTAAGGGACAATGGATATATCAGTTTCTCTTCTTCTACCTTGAATCCGGTATCAAACCAGTGGCATTACTTTATTTTGGAAAAATTAATTCCTACTATGAATAAAAGTAAGGTAACGAAGGAAAGTGCTATTCTGAATTTATGCATACAAACTGGAAGGCCAGTGGATATTGGATCAATCATTACTAAATCTGTATTGGGATTAATTGTGCATTGATCTAAATATGGGCTTGGACACCCGTCCACCATATTTCTGTTATGTAGTCAATCACAAGTGCCATATGAGAGTTGGGAAAGAATTCTTCTACCTTGGAGACCTATTGATCCCACTGATCTTTATGACTACCGTGCAGTAGGTGATGAAGGAGACATGGATGTGCTTACTGATCAGCCCACTGAGAGTTCACAACCTATTCAGTCTTACTATTCTGAAAGTTCGAGGGCGATATTGAAGAAGATAAAGAAGTTGGAAAATGAGGTACAGAATATTATGAATGCTATTAATAACATTTTTGATTTATTTAATCTCATTGATTGGAGGATAAAAGAGCAATTTGATCATACTGGTCAAATTGAGTTGGGTTTGGTTAATCTGTTGAAGATGATTGCTGTGGTGGCTGAAGATTCATCTGATGAATTCCCATATCGTCTATTTTACAATCTGTTCGTTCATCGTCAATCAATGGGAGACATTAGAGAGGATGAGACTTCTGAGATTGATGAGGAGTAATTAGTCGATTCTATATGCTGCTTTGTTATGTTTAAGTGTTTGTTTTGAATGCTATGTTGTTTGCTTTGCTTTGTTTTAGTAGGGTGTGTTTGGACTTTGCTTTGATTTCTTGTTTGTACTTAGGACTTAGTGCTTGCTTATCGTAGTGTGCTTGCAACACTTAAGATCTAAGGAGTGTTGCTTATATTTGATGAACATATGTGTGTAATTGTTGTATCGTGGATTTTATATATATGAAAGTAATGTGATGTGTTGTTTGTGTAAATTGATGTTGTTTAATTTCTGTGAGATGAAATAGATGCTTGTTGATGTGTTAAAAAGGAATGCAGAGGTTGAAACGATTGAATTTGTGACGAAATTTTTTGAACCCAATAGAATTTTGGACTGGCGCCGCCGGCGCCCAAATCCAGAGAAACAGGCTATTATTTTGAATAGAGTGCCACCGACACCAGATCGGGCACCGCCGGCGCCCAAACACCGAAAATAGCCTGGGACCCTTAAAAATTTGCGAAAATAGCTTGAGACTTATTTTTCCGCCATTTCTTTCGTCTCCCACCTCCATATTTGCGATTTTGAAGCTTTAGGGCTTATTAGATCTCGGATTAGAGAGGATTTCAAGGATTTCTGAGGCCGGATCTGCACTTCTCTTGGTAAGAGCTTTACTTTAACCTTAAATTTTTGGATTTTTGCCATGTGAAACTCTCACATTGTTGGATGATATTTTTGGAGATTTTTTAGAAAAAGTGAAGTTTCATATGGTAGAATTTATTCTTACTTGTTTAGATTAATGCTTGGAGTTAATACATTGTGGATTTGGAATTTATTGGCAAATTTTTGAAATTTTTCTAGAAATCCACATCGCTCCTAGAACGAGTAAGGGGAAGAGAAAATTTGATTGGGACGTTGAAAGATTTGTTAATTAAGGATCAGTTTCTCTTCAACTCTCAATTGCAAAATAGGAAGTGTATTCAGGATCGAGCGTTTGAAAATCCTGGTGGATCTATAGAACAGTTGATTTCTGAGAGAAATTGGGATCATTTCTGTTACTTTTCTGCTAATGCTGTTTTGGGAGTAGTCCGAGAATTTTATGCTAACGTGCTCGGTCCGAAACGTAACATGTGCTAGTCCGAGGGAAACTGGTCGAGTTCACTCCACAACGTATCAATGCATTTTATCAAATTTGAGAACCTTTTGTTTGTGAATTTGAGAATTTTGATACTAGTGAAGGGAATTTGATGAGTGTAATCACGTATCTGACCGATGGAAGAGGGGAATGGAAGATGAATCCGAAATAGATGATTAACTTCCCTGCTTCTACTTTAAATGTTGCTTCTAAAGCTTGGCATTATTTCATTTCTGCAAGGCTATTGCCTTCTTATCATCACAGTGAAGTTACTAGGGATCGAGCTATTTTAAATTATTGTATCCAAAATATGAAGAAGATTAATATTGGAGCCATTGTTTTTAAGAGCATTCACTCTATTGCCAAAGGAGAAACCACTGGTGGATTAGGACATCCTGCCCTGATTCATGTACTTTGTGTTCAGTTTGAAGTGGAGTATAGTAGTTCTAAGGAAGTGGCAATACCTTTAAGGTCAATTACAAAGACCATTATTCGTTCTTATGAGGCTCATGTGGGTGCAAGAGAGGAGAGTAGGAGTACTGATATTCCTACGATGAGTTATGATGTTCCATCTATATCTGAGCCCCCGACACTATCTGATATCATGCAGTAGTTGGGATTGCAGAGTGATAATATGGATAGGATGCATCATAGGATGGATGTATTTGAGGCCCGAATTAATGTGAATGAAGACTATTTATAGAGAAGAGTTGAGTTTGATATGGCTTATTATGATGCTCAGGCTAGATTTATGAGGGGGGAGTCCGATGTGACATTTCCTTCTTGCCCTAGTTATACACCGTACAGGCCTGAACCTTCTGACCCTATTGATGACCCTGCTGCTGATCCTGGTGATGGAGACTGGTAGATAGCTTGTTTGTTTTATTTGTATTGATCTTAGTCTGTTGAGATGTATTGATTCGATGTAGTGTACATTTACTTTTCTTGTGATGTGTAACCCTATGTTGTACTATGTGATGTAGTGTCATTTATTTTTTATGTTGAACTGCTAGTTGTACTATTATGTGGTGTGATAAATTGCTTTATGTTATAGTGTTTTGTTGGATATTTAGTTGTTTAGTGTTTATTTCTCTTTACCCATGCAAATATTTAAAATTGTTATAACACTGCTACTAATTATTTCATGCTTGCTAGCTATAAATTTTTATTAATACCAGGTTAATTATGAAGATTTCAAAATCTCAGCACATAAAGGTTAATTTTCTTTTACTCTCAACTATTTCAAATTTATTGAAAAATGTAAGTTTGAGGGAGGGTAGATAAATGCTAAACTTTTATTTGTTCTCAATTATTATAATTTCAAAAATTATTAGCATAACTTTTGGCAGTTGAACTTCATTATAAGATTACTAAAACTTTTCAATTCAGTTGAATATTATGGAAGGAAAGAATGAAATTTTTTAGTGATAAAGGTTAATTTTATAGAAGTAAGATATTTGGTATGAATGATTTGATTATAGTCAACTATTTAAAGTAAAGAAAATTGTATTTTTGAAATGTTAAGGGATTTAAAGTATTGTGTTAAGAAGAGATTGTAACTTTATGATGAATAATAAAGCTTGTACTTAACTATAAAATAAAGAGATGACTTAAGTTTGAACTTTTTAAAGAGGAGAGTGAAGTTCAAAATCATTAAAGGCTATCCAGATATAGTAATCCTCAGAAAAAAAAGAAAAAGAAAAAAAAAGAAAAGAAAAAGGAAAAGAAAAAGAAAAGAAAAGAGAAATGTTATGAGGAGAAGCTTGAGGAAATGCCTAATAAAAAAATGGCTTCACTTGAATCACCTTAAAGGGAGAGCTTGATTTCATTTCTGAATTTTTGGTTAAGGTACTAGTCTACATTCTAATAAAGTTTGCATGAACTCTTTTTTCACATAGTCCTTTAAAGCACTCTTAATATAACAAATTATGGTTCATCTTGAAATAAATAGAAGACTAGAACTCTTAGACTTAAGTATTGAATATTCTTATACCTATAATGTTGACCTGAGTTACTAAACTTTTTCTGAAAAACTAAACACTATATTCTTTTGAATGAAAAATTTTGGTCTCTTACAATTGAAAATTACATTGCCTAGAGTTATATTTTTATGTAGTAAAAGGATTACTTAAGGAAAAGTAATAGTTTAAGTTTGGGGGATTTTGATGCACAAAAAATATATACTCTTTTAGCTATATGTTTTTACCTATTTTTGGTGATATTGCACTTTAAACGAAGTTATTTTTCATGATTTGTTGCAGATATAATGATTATAGGTGATTGGAGTGAAAATATGCAAAAAGGAACGAATTTGGAGCAAAATGGAGCAATTTGGAGGAAAACAGCCCTGGTGCCGCCGACGCCCTATTCCAGAGACTCCAGAATTAATTGGCACGATAAGGTGCGCTGCCGGCGCCCTATGTCGGTTCACTTCGAATTTAAAAGTTTTGGCGGATTTTTGAAGAGGTGCTTGAAGAAACTCTTAGGGAATTCGTTCCTAATATTAAATTAAGTGTCCAAGATGAAAATAGAGGGGAAGAAGAGAGGAGAATTGCTGTAGAGAGTGTGAGGAAAGTGTGAGAAAGAGTTAGGGTTTGTGATTTTAAGAGAGATTCTTCTCTAAGGAGGAGAGAAGAAGGAGTAAAGTGAGAGATTGCTTCTTCATCTTTGTTCCAATGAGAGAATCAAGTGTTGCAAAGAAGAGAAAAGGAATCAAGGGGACTTTGAAGGAATTTGCTTGGGAAAGAGAAAGAGATAAGTTGTATTTACTATTGTAGATTCTATGACTCTTCTTTTATATATAAAATCCATGTGTTTTTATATCTTCTCGATGGTTAGTGAGTAGTCTCCTTTGCCTTTCTTCTTACATGAAGTAATTATGATGTGTTGATGTGGAAATGATGTGCCCTTTAAGTGTTATAAAAGCTGTGATGTTTCTTTAATTTGTAACTTAATTTACCTTTCAATCCGGCCAATTTAATTGTTAAAACATGTTGAGGAACATTAATTCCAAAAGAATTGAATGTTCTACAACAAGAATGAAGAAACCATTTAATGTCCTTGAATTAATTGTGTAGTTCATGGGGATTAAGTGCAAATAAATAAGGAAATGAGTTTTGATGGACTTCAAATTGGAGGTTTCATGGTGATAGAATGGAATCCCCAATTTGGTCTTAAGATTGGTAACTAAAGCCTGTGGTTAGCCTTCGGGTGAAGGGTGAGTGAAAGCTCCGAAGTGAGAGCCGGTATCCTCCCAGCCTTGCCTTAGATTTAGTAACTAAACTTAAGATATGGCAATGTTCTTTACTTGCTTGGAAGAGGGGGTACTCTTTTAAAGGTAAAGAAGCAAATATGCTCCTATTTAGCACAACATAAATAATTACCATTCTTCATCATCCTCACATAATAATCTTTATGCAGGAAGAAAGACACTTTTCATATAGAAGTAACTTATAAATCACATAAGTTAGTGTGTTTGTTAGTTAATATAGTTCCGTAATTAGAAGTAATTGTAGTAGCTTTATTATACTCTGCATTAACTAGTGGTAGTACACTTAAGTAATTGTTACATTGGGTATTGGATTTTAGTGCTATATTATCTGATTTAAAGAACGTTCACCTACCTGTGGGAACGATAACCAGGACTCTATTAGAGCCCTGTATTACTTGATACGATACGTATACTTGCGTTGAATTTGTGACTTTACTAAATCATTCTAAATATATAAATTCGACTTCATAAATTCTTTCTTAATATATAAAGTTGCGGTCAATCCCCAAATTGTTTCTAAGATTAGTAACTAAACTCGATGGTTAGCCTTCAGGTGAAGGGTGAGTGGGAGCTCCGTAGTGAGAGCATGTATACTCCTAGCCTAGCCTTAGAATTAGTGACTAAACTTAGGATATATTAATGTTCTTTTCATGCTTGGAAGAGGGGGTACTCTTTTAAGGGTAAAGAAACATTTATGCTCCTATTTAGCACAATAACATAGAGATTTGTTCCATATCATCCACACATCATATTCTCATTGCAAGAGGAAAGATACTTTTCTCATATATAAAAACCTTTTAATTACACAGTTTAGTGTTTCTATTAGTTAATTTCTATTTTCAAAGTTATTAGAAGTAATTGTAGTTTGATTAATTATTACTGTTTTCTGCATAGTGGTAGTAGAAGTAAGTATTAAACTTTAAGCGCAATTTGAGTATCTGATTTCAGTGCTACATTATCTATTGTGAAACACTTTCTTCTACTTTGTAACTTCCCTGTGGGATTGATAACCAGGACTCCATTAGAGCCTTGTATTACTTGATACGATACGTATACTTGCGTCGAGTGCTTGGACTTTACAAAATCATTATAAACATATATAAATTTGAGTTCATAAATTCTTGCAATATAAAAGTCTGTAAGTCGTCTGGTCAGGTTTTTGGCGCCATTGCCAGGGAAGGTAACGAAGTAACTAAGTAAGGAATGAAGTATAAACGATATTTATTGATAATATAGTAATAGAAAACCTTTACTTTGTAGTGTGTAATTGTGTGTTTTTTTACTTTTTAGAAGTATTTGTGTGATTGTATATGCATAGTAGTGGATCTATAGGTTTAGTGCCTTACAATTCTGGAGTTAGAGCGTACTGTCAGAAAAATTAGAAAACAACAAAAACAAATTAAACATCCTTGTAAAATGGTGAAAAATCAAGATAATCAAAGAAATGATATTGGAAATTTGCCAAGGCCTTTAAGAGATTATGCTAACCCAACACTAGACGAAATTCACATAACTATTCAAAATCCTGATGTTGCTGCTAATTCCTTTGAACTTAAACCTGCTATTATCTAAATGGTACAAGATAATCAATTCAGAGGAACACCTAATGAGGATCGAAATTTACATCTCGCTAGTTTTTTAGAACTGTGTGCTACTTTTAAATATGATGGAGTGTCTAGTGACACTGTCAGACTTAGACTTTTTTCTTTTGCATTAAGGGATAAAGCTAAGGCGTGATTAAACTCGTTAGCATGTGGATCTATTAGAACTTGGGGAGAATTATCTCAAAAGTTTCTATCAAAATATTTCTCTCCATTAAAAACTACTAAACTAAAAAATGATATTACATCTTTTTATCAGTTTGAAGGATAGTCAATATATGAAGCTTGGGAGACATTTAAAGATCTTCTTAAGAAGTGCCCACATCATGCTTTAACAGATTGGTTAATAATTAAAACATTTAATAATGGATTAGTGGGATCATTGAGACCTATTATAGATGTTGCTGGTAGTGGATCGTTAATGTCAAAACCTTTTGATGAAGCATACGCATTAATTGAAGAAATGACTACTAATAATTTTCAATGACCATCTGAACGGGTAAATCCTAAGAGAGTAGTTAGTGTTCTTGATTCAGATATGATGACTATGGTAGTTTCTCAAATTGTAGCTCTTTCTAAGAAAATAGATTAATAAGGAATGAATTATTCTCAACCACCTCAAGTGTTGGAGGAAAATTCATTTGGACAGATAAAAAAATCTCAAACACCTTATGAGACTTTAAATGCTATTAATAGTCCTAACAATCCTTATTTGAATTACTATAATCCTGGTTGGAAGAATCACCCAAATTTCAATTGGAATAATACCAATGCCAATGTTAACCCACATTGGGGCAACAGTTCTATAAATCCAATTGGAAATTCAAAAAATAAAGGAAATACCAATTTTAGACCATCTTATCCTCCTAGATTCAATAGTAACCCACAATTTAAGGATAAGAAGTTGTCTACTGAAGAAATGATTCTGAATATGGGAAATTGATTACAAGTTCAAGGTGTTGCTATGAAAAATATTGAAAATCAATTGGGGCATATTTTCACTGCACTTAATAATAGACCTTCTGGAACACTTCCAGGTAATGTTGAGATCAATCCAAAAGATCAAAACATGGAACAACATAAGGTTATTCAATTAAGGAGTTGAAAAGAATTGGAAACTATAGTGCAAAAAGAAGTTGAAATAGAAAAGGAGAAAGTGGAACTCGAAAAAGGTTCAAACAAGATTTATCCAGACTTGGATTATCCTCTTGAGCCAATGAAGATAACTGTTGAAAAACCACCACCTCTATTTCCTCAAAGATTGAAAAAACAAAACAGGGATAACAGATTTGGAAAATTTTTGGAGATCCTTAAGAAATTAATGATAAATATTCCTTTTGTTGAAGCATTAGAACATATGCCTAATTATGCCAAGTTTATGAAGGATATCCTGAGAAAGAAAAGAAAGTTTACAGATCATGAAACTGTTGCACTTAGTAGAGAGTGTAGTGCAATTAATTTGAAGAAGCTTCCGAAAAAACTTAAAGATCCTGGTAGTCTCACTATTCCATGTGCTATAGGTGAAATTTTATTCGGAAAAGCCTTATGTGATCTAGGAGCTAGTATTAATCTTATGCCTTTATCGACTTTCAAAAGATTAGAAATAGGAGAAATTTCTCCTACATCTGTGACTCTTCAGTTGGTCGATCGTTCCATTACTTACCCTAAAGGAGTGGTGGAAGATGTGTTAGTGAAAGTGGATAAATTTATCTTTCCTATGGATTTTATTCTACTTGATATGAAGGAAGATAAAGAAATTCCAATCATTTTGGGAAGACCATTTCTTGCTACTAGAAGAGCAGTGATTGATCTTCAAAAGGGAGAATTAACTATGAGAGTTAATGATTAAGAGGTGACCTCTAATATTTTAAAATCTATTAAGTATCCCTCAATGGAAAAAGATAATGAATGTATAAAATATATTTGAAAAAGAAGTTGAGTATGAAAATATGTTTGAAGAAGAAATTGAAAATGAATAAAATTCAAATAGTAAGAAGAATGAAGATTTGGAGTATGTTCAGGAGAGATTCGAAGTGTTAGCCACTATGGAAGGTGGAAATAAAAGCTTAATTCCATCTATAAGAAAACCTCTTTAACTTGAGATGAAATTTCTCCCTAATCATTTAGAGTATATGTTTTTAGGAGAATCATCTACGTTGCCAGTTATTGTATCTTCGAAGTTAAAGATACAAGAAAGCTTTTGGATGGACTTTAGCAGATATTAAAGGAGTTAATCCTTCGATTTGTATGGACAAAATTTTATTAGGTGAAGAACATAAACCGAAAGTTGATTTACAACGGAGATTGAATCCAACAATGAAAGAAGTAACTAAGAAAGAGATTTTAAAATAGCTGGATGCTGGAATTATTTATCCTTTTTCGGATAGTGCTTGGGTGAGTCCAATACATTATGTACCGAAAAAGGGAGGTGTGACTGTTGAAGTGAATGAATGTAATGAAATTATACCCACAAGACAAATTAATGGATGGCGAATTTGTATTGACTATAGAAAATTAAATGTCGCAACCAGAAAAGATCACTTTCCTCTTCCTTTTCTCGATCAAATGCTAGATAGACTTGCTGGACATAAGTACTACTGCTTTTTGAATGGATATACTGGTTACCATCAAATACTTATTGCTCATCAAGAAAAGACAATATTTACTAGCCCTTATCGAACCTTTGCTTTTCGAAGAATGCCTTTTGAACTGTGTAATGCACCTACAACATTTCAGAGATGTATGATGCCTATCTTTAGTAGTATGATAGATAATGGAATAGAAGATTTTATGGATGATTTCTCTGTATTTGGGACTTCATTTGAAATTTGCCTGGAAAACTTAGCAAAAGTTTTGGAGCTTTGCGAGAAAAAATCTAGTTCTGAATTGGGAGAAATGTCAATTTATGGTTGCAGGAGGAATTGTGCTTTGGCATAAAATTTCTGAACATAGTATGGAGGTCAATCCTACTAAAATTAGAGTGATTGAGAGGTTGCCGCCACCTACTGCTGTGAGAGAGGTGCGGAGTTTCCTAGAACACGCTGGATTTTACAGGCGATATATTAAAGATTTTTCTAAAATTACTAAACATTTGTGCCGCCTTTTAGAAAATGATAAAAATTTTGATTTTAATGATGAATGCTTGAGTGCTTTCGAATTATTGAAAGAGAAATTAGTCACTGCACCTATAATTGTTTCACCAGATTGGGAGAAACCATTTGAACTTATGTGTGATGTGAGTGATTATGCGATCGGAGTAGCATTGGGGCAAAGACATGATAAAGTTTTCAAAGTCATTTACTATGCTAGTAAAACTCTTAATGAGGCTCAAATTAATTATACCACAACTGAAAGAGAGTTATTGGCTATAGTATTTGCTTTTGAAAAGTTTAGACCTTATTTAATTGGAGCTAAAAGTATTTTGCACACAGACCATTCGACTATCTAATATTTAATGCAAAAGAAGGATCTAAAACCTAGACTAATTAGATGAATACTTCTTCTGCAAAAAATTGATTTTATAATAGTTGATAGGAATGGAGCTGATAACCAAATAGCTAATCATCTGTCAAGATTAGAGTATCTGAATTTGAGAAGGAAGTTACAGAAATTTTCCCTGATGAGAAACTTTATAATATTATGGGAAGCAATTTGCCTTGGTGTGCTGATATTGTGAATTATATTGTAAGTGATATTGTACCATCTGATTTAACAAGGCAACAACAAAAGAAGCTTAAATATGATGCAAGATTTTATTTTTGGGATGAGCCCTATCTATATAAACACTGTAAGGATTTGATTATTAGGAAATGTGTGCCACAAGAAGAAATGAATTTGATTATTCAACGATGTCATGATTCTGAATTTGGAGGTCATTTTCGTGTTGAAAAAAACTGCTTTTAAGATTTTACAATCTAGATTTGATTGGCCTACCCTTTTTAGAGATGTTTATAGATATATTAAATCATGTGATTGATGTCAGAGAGTAGGTAATATCTCTAAAAGAAATGAGATGCTTTTAAATTATAATTTGGAAGTTGAAATTTTTGATGTATGGGAATTAGATTTTATGGGACCATTTACTCCTTCATTTGGAAATTTATATATATTGGTTAACATTGATTATGTCTCAAAATGGATTGAATCTATTACATTACCTAGATGTGCTGTACAAAGTGTTTCTAAATTTTTAAAGAAAAATATATTTACAAGATATGGAATGCCGAGAGTGATCATAACTGATGGTGGATCCCATTTCAAGAATAATCAAATTAAGAGATTGATTGAGAAATATAATATTATTCATAGAATCTCTACTGCTTATCATCCCCAGACTAGTGATTTAGCAGAAGTGTCTAATAGTGAAATTAAAAGAATTTTGGAGAAAACTGTGGATAATCATAAATTAGATTGGTCTACTCTATTAGATACTGCTTTATGGGCTTATAGGACTGCTTTTAAAAGCTCTATTGGAATGTCTCCTTATAAATTAATGTTTGGTAAGACTTGTAATATACCAGATAAATTGGAGCATAAAGCATATTAGGCAATAAAAGAGTTGAATTTTAAATTGAAAAATAATGGAGAAAAAAGATTTATGCAATTGAATGAATTAGAAGAAATTAGAAATGCATCTTATCATACTAATAGGATCTATATAGAGAAAATAAAATTGTGCCATGATCGGAAGATATTGAGAAAGAAATTGGAATTTGGACAAAAAGGTTTGTTATACAACACAAGATTGAAGTTATTTCCTGGAAAGCACAAGTCTAGATGGTTAGGACCTTTTACAGTTAGAAAAGTTCATTCTTTTGGAGCTGTTGATATTAAAGATCCTGATACCGGAATGATTTTCAAAGTTAATGGGCATTAATTAAAGCCTTACCTTGAAGGGTTTCAACCCGACTTGAAAGAGGTTTCAATGTTGAGTCATCTCGATTAACTGAATGGTTTGTCGGGCTAACGACGTTAAACCAAGTGCTTTATGGGAGGCAACTCATATGTATTTGTGTAGTGTGTTTGCTTGTTCGATGTAGTTGTGCTTTTTAGATAGTTATTTTTGAATCCTAATTACTCCTAAATACTTTTAAATTTGATAAATGGTGGATCAAATTGAGATATTGAAATATTTTTGGCCAAATGAAGTTCGGTGAGAAGTTTTGACCGCTGGCGCCACCGGCGCCAGAATGGGCACCACCGACGCCCTATCTTATAGTAATACTGAACTTACAGCATTGAACGCCGCCGGCACACAAAACCTGTTGACGGTTTTTGAACTTTCAAAATGCAAGTTTTAGCAGTTTTGAGCAGGATCTTCATCCTTATAACTCCCTAAACTCCATTTTAGACTTCCTAACTGCAGAAAAATGAAAACTACCATTTCCAATTCGCATCCCATGGATTCCTACTCTATAGAAACCCCTCAATCTCACATTTTTAACTGAAGGAAGTTCATAAGTTTCGAGGCGCAGCGATTGTTCAACAAAGTGATGATGAAGAGGAGGATTATCAAGGAATGGGGCTTCATAAACCGAGTTATGGATAATCCTACTACTAGAATTGAAGAGATAATTAAGGAGATACGTTGGGAAGTGCTTTGCTACACTACTGCTTCCGTAGTTGTTCTGGTCGTGAAAGAATTCTATGCAAATCTTGACGGGATCAACCAAAAGTTCATATTTATGTGAGGTAGGTTTGTGCAATTCACTCCTGCAAGAATTAACGATATCTTTATGATCGAGAATGTACCTATCTACCATTATTCTAATTTCAAGGCCACGAGTGATAATATGAATGATGTGTATCATTATTTTCTTGACCTCATTTTTGGTGAGGTCTTTTCTCTCCTTAGTGCTTAAGATCTAGCAATAGGACTTCTCCTTGACTATCCTAGAGGACTAGAAATGGAACAAACCACTTAAAAATTCAGACACCTCTTAACTCCTCTTGAACCCCACAGATGACCATAAACCTCCAAACCCCTTTGGAAGGTTGAAAGTCAAGTGTAGAGGTGCAAGGATGGTTCCTATAGGATGGTCATGCATTAGGATAACCCTGGGTGGCCTGGTCCTGGTGATGGTTAGCTTGCCCACACACACATTCCAAACCCTGAAACTACCTTTAGCCAATTTGACTTCCTAACTCATGTAGGTAACTCATATGGATGGACCTCAACCCCTAGGCCCTTGGTTAAACAACATATTGAGAGCCTAAAATGAGTCCTCTCATGGCTTTTGTGAGCTTAATATAGCTTCATGGCTCAACCAAAATGATTTCATTTCACTCACACTTGATCAATCTTCATTTTCCAAAAATTTCAATTTTTGACCCCGGGGCCCTACACCCACCGAACCTACCAAATGCCCTTGAAATTGCCCAAAATTTGCAAAATTGCCTAAATTAACCAAAATTATTC